>OY747132.1:45670621-46330336 GCA_963556465.1 Berberis vulgaris
GTGTTCATAATTTTCACAAAATTTAATGATCTTGGATTGTTTATCTAACTTGCGATTCCTGATTAGATAGCATGATAAGAATAGTTTGAAAGCGACGCTAAGTTTAATTCAACAAACTTGGGAAAATAATAAGATTAATGCAGTGATGATCACGGTTAATCTTCAGCATTGTCTTTCACGAATTAGAAAGTAATTATTGAAGATTTATTTATGAGCATATGTTTGGTGTGTGGAGATAAACCCTTAGATGATTTCTCATCTTTGTCATCTCTTAAGTTTTATTATTTTATTCTCAGTTATTTTCATAGTTTAAATTAGAAAAATCAAATCCCCAAATATTTTCTTAATTAGGTTGTTGGTTATCTCTTAGTTATTCTTAGTGCTAGTTGGCAATCCCTCTAATCCCCGGTCCAGAACGATCCATACTTATTCTATACTACAATCACAAATTAGGGTATTAAATTGTGCTAGTAAAATAATGCATCGATATGCAGGCTGGACAATATTTTTCACTCATTTAAGTGCTTGGATTCTAGTGGAAAATGGAGTTAGAACGATAATGGGAGGTATGATTTTCATTGAATACAATCATCATATTTTTGTTAGTTGGGTTAAACCTTCGATAGGGTAGGTTGTTTTGAATGTTGATGTATCTTCAAGGGAAAGACTTGCAGCCGACAGTGGTAATATTAGTGATAATTAAAGAGAATACCTCGCTAAGTATTTTAGGTGATGTCACTTTATGCGTCGACCTTGGCTTATCCAATATTATGGTACAATCTGATTCATTATTAGCTTGTCAATTATAAATATAACATCCCATAGTTTCTAAAATCTTGGTGGAAGAAAATTTAGAAACTTTCAGCTGGCTTAAATGTGTTAGTTATACATTATCTTCAATAGTAATAAAATAATATGATTGCACTAGAAATGAAATAAATGAAAAGTAAACACAAGCGAGGAGCTCAAAGTTACAAAGACAAAGGACATACCCCTGAAAAACAACAAGAAAACAAAGAAAAAAAAAATGAAGAAATTGATATACTCTAATTGTCAGGAAACGGTTTGTTCCAATTAAAGAGGCAGAAAATAATGAAAACGTTGTTGTGCGAGATCCAAGCTTTAGCCCATTGGAGGACAAAGATTTTAATCATAGTGCAAAGACTATTATTTTTCCCTTATTTCTTTTAAATTTTTTTTTCTTTTTAATATATATTTTTTTGTATGCTTGTATTTTCCACTTTCTCTCAGTACTAGTAGGTGCAAAGCCCATTTAAAGCCAAGGCGATAAAATAACTTCCTACTAATAATTTCACCCTTATCATTTACAAGTGAAAGTCTAACACCACTCATGAGGTGTATGAGGCATGTTAGAGTTTCAAGGATATTATGTATGTTGTTTAATTGAATCATGGAACAATTTATACTATGTTACGAACATGATGGAAGTGCATCAAATACATTTTTATGTTCTCCTTTTTAGCTTCCATTATTCCAACCTTTCATTTCTTTCCTAATTACTTACGTTACTATGGTCTTCACAGTTCTTCATATCATTACAATTATGAACCTTCAATTCTACTATTGGGAGTGTTATGTTCTTAGAGACACTTTGCCAAATTTTATTATATGTTTTGCTCTGCATTTCAAACCTATCGAGCCAACCCTTTTTTCTTCATTTCCTCAACCTCCATCTCCAGCTCCCGGATCCTCTGAGCCTTCATCCTTGCTACCTTTGTAGTTTCCATGGCAATGGGAATCTACTCATATCTAATCACCCAAACTTAAAATTTCAATATCAAAACCAAGTTTAAACAAGATAACATAAAAACTAAATTAACTAAAACATTTAATCAAAGAAAACTTTGTCCAAATGAACATTATGGCGCTCACATGAAGTGAACGAGTTCCTGCACTTTTGGCTGTGATTATTTTGGTTGTTCACCTGTGAGTCTTCAACTGGCCAAAGAACCCATTTTCCTAAGTAAAATTTGGTAGTATGCCTCTAATAACATAACATTCCCAACAGTAGAATGGGGCGTTCATGATCGGTAGAACAATAATGAACATAGTAAAGTAAGTTAGATGGGGAAGGAAAGGTTGGAATGATGGAAGTTAGAAAGAAAATATTATGTATGTTGTTTAATTGAATGATAGATAAATGCAAATGATGTTGATGATCTATTCCCTAAGCATAAAAAACTTGATATAAACACAACAAAAAGTTTACTAGGAAGAACATCAGTACACAGAGACATCGTTTCTCCTTGTAAAAATTGAGGGCAATCATCAACATGAAAATTTAAAAGTGATAACATTTTCATCCCTTGAGACACATTGCATTTCGTTTTCAAGTTTCATGGGAAAAGTCATTTCCTCTATATTCCTTACTTTAAAAAAATACAAAATCATTACTATCGATAGAATGGAGAGGGATGTCATCTACTTCATACTTCTCTATTACTAAACCATCTTATCCTCCTAGTTGATATACACAATCATTTGATAATTATATGACAACTTATATAAAGATGATGTAGTCATCATACCCTCCTCATCGACAAAGAAAATTATCGTCGATTTGCTTAGACAAGTGTATATCTGGTCAAGGTTGATCATGGTGACACTAACCAATGCAACAGATGGGGGAAGAATAAGAAGAAAGGCTTACTAGACACAACAAAAATAAAAGGTGATGGTAGTGAGATCTCTCGTTTCTTTGTATTTCTCGTCTTTCTCGCTCCTTTCTCATTTCTCTATTTAGGTAAATTAGTATTTTATAAGCAATTCCCGTGGGTTCGATCTTGCATTCTCGTGTCTATACTATTGCAGATTCGTGCCCTTACAAGTAAAATTTGAAATTTACATCAATGCGCCATGTATATCATGTGCTATATAATAGTATTGAGCATGTGTATAAGGTTAAGTTACTTTGTGGGGAATGGGTTGTTTGCCTTTTCATTTTTGTTTTTCCTTTTTTTTTTAATTTGATTTTACTAAACTTATTATTAAATAATAAGATGCAATGGCAGTTTGGGGACAAAAAACCATTTTGACTATCCATTTAGGATCAAAATTATATAGACTCATTTTGCACTCCTTTTAAAGGCCTTGTTGACGTGACATTGCAAACTATGGCCCATTTATATAATTAAATCAAATACATAAGATTGAAGTAAATAAACTTAGCTAAAAGGGCCTAACAAAATACATATAATTTCTCTATCATAATCGTGAAGCAAGCAAATGCCCACCTTAGGCACGACTCAAGTTGCCTACAAGTCAACAAATGCCCATCCCATATCGCCCGAAGGGGTTGTCCTTAAACATGAAAAATATTGTTTATCCATTTATTTAGTTGTTATTTGTTTGAATTTTATTTTGTTCTATTTCAATCCTCTTTATTTTGTTAAAACCTCTGATTTGCATCACCATGTCAATGTGGCCCCTAATAGGCCTGCAAAAACAGACCCTGCAGAAGTGGTGCTTGAAAAATTCAACAATACAAGGGTGGTTGGTTCTAAAATGGTTAATGAGTATTAACCGTCGATATTAACTTGTCACAGAAAACAATGGTGGGATTAGAATATCTCTTTGAAAAAAAATCCAATGGTTAAGATGAAATAGTAGACATTTATTCTCTCCAACTATCCCCTAAAGGCAATCGGTGCTTCTTCTTCTAATCTCCTCTTTCAATCAACTCTTCCAAAGTTCTAATGGTTTTCGCAACTTCTTCAATTGACACTATCAAACATTCTCTTCAAAATCTCAACTTCATCCTCATGATGGGTCACTTTCACTTTCGAGGCTATATTGTACGACAATAGGAAAATAGAGTGTATGCCATGTTGTGAAAGAGACAAAAATAACATAGGAACAAGCATAAAACAACATTAATCAAAATCCAAGTTTGTGTGTGTGTGTGTGTTTTTTTTTCTGCTATTCATAGGTTTTAAGGTTATGAGTTGGGTTTATTCTTTTTTTCCTATGTTTTCTTCTAAGCTCTCACCTCTAATCAAAATGAAAGGAAGTGCCAGTTTATATTAAAATCAATACTATTCTCAAACTACAATAGTGATTGGTAGCATTGATTCTACAGGTTGGTTGGAGCTTATTTAGGTTTCATATGTTTAAGTGGTTTAACCATATAATAATGGTTATGCGGGGTGTGTTTGTAACAATGTGTGAAGTTGTTTAGGATCTTTGTGAGGATTGTTGTTGATGTTGTGAGAGAAAAAAAAAAAAATCTAATTTTAAGGTATTTACTATTTTGCAAAATCATATCACCTGGTGTTTGTTGGTAAATGGCTCCCCAAACAAAAAAAAGGAAAAAAATAGCCTTTCTAGGTAATGATTTATGCATTTGGTTTACGAATGAGGCTAGGGAATCAAGTTTTGCAACCAGGTTCTACAACTAGAATGATGTGGCATCATCAGAGGAGGTTTTTTACAACCTCGAGATACACATAACACTTTGGGGATGTCATCATTCTTTCAAGATCATGCCACGTCACCTGGTTGCAAAAACTTTGTTTCCTAGTATTTTACAATAGCAGGTATGGAAATCCCGAAAATACTACAAACCAGATTTTTGCAACCAAGTTTTATAATTAGGGTGATGTGGCGTGATCTTCAAAGAATGATGAAATCCCCAAAAAATTTATGTGTATCTCGAGATTGTGAAAAACCTCCTATAATAATGCCACATCATCCTGGTTGTAGACCGTGGTTCACTAACCTCACTCATGGAAATCCCGAAAATACTACGAAACCAAGTTTTTGCAGTCAAGTATCTTTGCAATGCTTTTTCTTACTCTCATCTATCTTTGCAACTCTTTTTTTTTTTTTCAACAACAAAGTATTGGGAGAAGATTCTTATCTCCCAAAGTTGGGATGTTATGTTCATTATCAACATGCTGGGGTGCATAATTTGTGATTGTTTACAACACAAGAAAGTGGAGAGTCAAAGTAGGAGATGTGTACACTTGGACAAAAAGGATGCGTGTAAAAATGAGAATTTCCAATATAAAATTTCAAATTGGTGTTACTAGTGGAACATGTTCACTCCATTGTTTAGAAAAAAAAGGAAAGAAGATAAAAGGGGTATTCATTTGTAACTCAAACATGTATTCGTAGTAGTTTGTGTTACATCTTCTATGCATCTTTGAGATATGTGTGGATGTGAGCAAACATGTCAAACATGGTGAAACAAAGGACATTCAGTGAAGCAATCATATTAATATTCCATAGCTTATCAATTGATTCCTTTTTACTAGACCCAATGTGAGATGGATCTTTGCTTATGGTTTATGATATAGTTGAATCATGTTTTCCCTTACCTTGACCTTAACCTTAACCTACACAGGGAACACACGTGAGCCAAATACCACTGTTGTGGTGGCCAATAGCACTCCGATGCTTAAGTCAAACAAGGCTTGAGAAATGTGTAATGTTGTAAATGGGGTTATATAACATACCTTCGCTCATCAACCATGTATCCTATTTATAATGCGAGAGTGCTTGTTTGGCTAGGCCTTTGGTGGCATAGTTTATGAAAAGATATCTTGTTGGAGATCTTTTCCTTGCTAGGAGTCATCCATGTAGGAGAGTTTCCCTACACGACTTGTGCTCCTAGATATGTAGTAGATTCTTCCCTTGTGGATGTTGTTCATGCAATGGAGTTTCCATGTATGACTTATACTTCGGTATTTGTTTCTTAGTTGAAATTAATGTATTGTTGGTCTGCCCATTTTAGGTCGATCCTCTAGATATTTGCCTTATTAGGTCTTACGGGGTATTGGGCTTGACCGTGAGATGTATGGGCTTAATAGGGCACTGCAATTTGGGTCCAATATCCTGGACTATGCCAAGATGGGCTTAATTTTGTCTGGACTTTGCCAGATTGGGTGGGCAATCATGTCCGCTTCGCTCTGTTGATGAGATTATCATGACACGTGTATGGTGCAAATTAATGGATGGTTTGGTGTATCATCAGCACCCCCCTGAGTTAATGGGCCAGCTCATCGGTCTACTAAGTCGTGTCATGAAGGTCCTGGGAGGTCATGATGTTTGAGTCTGGATCATCTCCTCGAGCGGCGTGCGTAATTGGGCGTGCGATTTCTCAATAAAAGGTAGGAATTATGCTTTCTATATAGATTCCCTTTTCTGCAGAGTTTAATTCCTTTACTCTTTCGATCTCAATACTCTACTTTATCGTTTCACTTTTTGCGCTTTTAACTTTGGTCAACTTCCGTAATCGAAAGTTTGTATGTTATTCCATAGCGGATAGAATCAACTTTCTAATGAACTGTTCGCTAAAATTCGGAAGTTTTTTGAGGAGATGTCGATCTCCGAGTCGAATCTGGAGAGCCTTCACGAGAAGTATAAGATCCCTGGTGATCCGGTGCTCTTCACATTGGGCGCTGGTCAGATGCCATTGTCTCATCCGGTAGGGTTTATTTGTTTGTATCGATGTATGCTTTAATCGAGCATCTGTTTTTCTGTGATCATAGAAATTTGGACCTTCCTGACGTACCTCGACATTCCGCCAACTCAATTGATGTCAAGTGGATACAAGACAGTGATCGCCATTTTAATTAGGGTGAAGGACGCTGGTGTATGAGTGTCTCCGAGGGTGATCCAATTGCTCACCTCTCCTCAGATAAATAAGCATGTTGTGTGTGTGTTGATGTCGTCGGCTTGTTTTGGCAAGATGCCTGACGATTTCAAGTTTTGGCATAAGCATTATTTCATGGCTTCTGCGGACTCGAAGTATTTCAAGCTAGATGGTTGTTCGATCAAGTAGAAGTTCAGGCAACTGAGTAAGTTTAATTTTGTTCTCGATCCCGCTTGTTATCCGTGCTTTCAATAGGGAAGTTTTCAACTACGCCCCTTTTTTCTGAGGACGAAGTTACCCTGGATAAATTTCGTGACATGCCTCGGATGTTGGTGGAGGATGTCGTCCAACCCTCTAATATCAAGCGTAGCAGACTGTGGGCTTACTAGCATGAGGCTCCCACTTTGTTTAGAAATCTTGAACCGAAGTTTGAAGGCAAACCCTCTTCGAAGAAGTGGAAGCTTCTGAAGGTTAAGATTTCTAGCTCGTCAAGGAGGGCAGACTTGAATGAGACACTTTCTTCTTCCGTGCATTCAAAGAAGCCTCGCACTGGGATACAAAGTTGTGGGGGGCAAGATCTTGATTCGTCCGCTGGGGCGGAAGTTGTTGTGTCTGAGGGGCATGGTGCTCAGGCAAATGCCCCTATTTCCCTTCCCGACTTAGAGAAGGCATATCTGCAAATTGTGGGGGATGAATATGCAATTAAACTAAGCTTTGAGCAGGTGAAGGTCATAAGCAGCATGTTGTTGCAGGCATGTACGACAACCTCGTCCTATGTGGGTCAAACTCGTCTTTTTTCGTTGGAAAATTTCGACTATAACCCCTCCTTGGATCGCTGAAGAGCGACTTGATTGTCGTCTTAATGGAGAAAGGTTCCTTCCACGTCGCCCGTACTGTCCTCCATCCCGATCTCGACCTCAAATTTAGACGACGAGAGGTCCGAGAGATAATTCACTCCCTTTTTCGCCGTCAACTGCTTCCGAGTCGGCTCGTGAGAGAGAGTTGATTGTTGTGAGAAATGGGAAAGCAGTAGAGGATGGCCCCCATGTGGTGAAGACTGCGAAGGGCGATGCTGGTGTGATTCCGGTTCCAGAGGACCTCCATCCGGATGCACGAATTAGTCTATTCTCCCCGGATGTGGTGAAGATTAACAACCAAGACTGACATCAAAAGGTTGATATTTCTTATGCCTCTAAGAAGATATTAGTAGATGGAACGACTGGTTGGCGAATTGTGCTATGACGCCAGAAGGTGATACTCTGGGAGAGCGTATGGACAAGGGGTAGAAACATCTTGTATTGAGGATGTCATATCTGAACCAAATTGTTGTTGCTGACGAAAGTTGAGGCTGCTCGTGAGAGAGTGTATATCATCGAGCGAAATTTTGTGAATTTGTAGAAGTAGTACTCTGATGCTCTTCATGAAATCGAATCGCTGAAGAAGCAGTTGGAAGGTTGGAGTCATGTTCAATCAGATGTTGACTTGGAGGCCAGGCAGACAAGATCGGAGGTTCAGAAGGTTCGCTTCGAAATGCTTGAATCTGATTTGGCAGAGGTAGCGTCTGCGAGGGGTAGGTCTGAGGAAGAACTCAACCATGTCTATCGTGACTTATAACTTGCTCGGGAGAATGCAGCCAAGACACGGGCTGATCTGCAGGCTCTGAGTGCGAAAAAGGCCAAAAATGAGTCTGAATGGACTGTCCAATGTCAGCAGTTGGAGGTTGATGTTGATTTTAATGCCAAGAGTGTGAGGAAAACATAAGAGCAGCTCATTCAGGTGCATAATGAACTTAGTGTAGTCAAGGACAACCTGAGTACCGAGCAGTCCAAACTGGTGTCTGTCGAGCAAATTGGAGAAGTTGAAGTGAGAGCTTACCGAGTTGAGAGCACGCGAGGAGCAACTCCTTAAGTCCTAGGGCACGTGCGAGTTCAGCAGAGTCGTGCAAGGAAGATTGGAGTTGTTGCAGTTGATGAAAGAAGAGCATGCTGATTGGGACCTCTCTTACTACAAGGAGGTGTCCTTTGCAAAGTTTGGAAAAGCCTTCGATCAATTAGAAGAAGAGGGTGACTCGGATCAGGGTGCCCGAGCGGCATTGCGTGTGGACATATCCCCTGCTATTTTTCCTACCAAGTCAGGTTCCACTGTATCTAAACCTCCTCCTGACGAGGAGTGAACTTTGTATTTTTTGGATTATTAATGAAAGATGAAATGTTAAGTAACACATTGTACTTGTGTATTCTTTGACTTTTTTGTTTTGTCTTATCTTGGTATTTGCTTTTAGACAAGAGATTTTGCTGAGTTAGGAAACCGTAGGGTTGATCTGCTGACGAGAGTTTTGACCGCTTATGTTGCGATAGTACAAGAAATCCCGGTCTGCACTCTTTAGAGATCGAGAAGTTGTCTCGATCAAGTCTTGTAAGTTGCCTTAATTTCCTGCGAGGGGATAATCTTGGCTAGTGATAGATCATTCAAACTAGGTCGTAGTCCGCCCTGAGTAATCTGCCCTTGGCAGGCTAGGCTGTAGATCGAGCCAGCAGTTGTTGTTGCTAGTATAAACTAACTGGCCATACTATTGTCAAGTATTGCATCGCTGTAAGTGGTCGGGCAGTGATCCTTGTGAGTCGTCTGAGTTAAGTTTCATGAGCTCTGACTGGACTCTCAAACTGTCTTTATTCGCTTCTGGTGGACTGGGTTTCAAGTTGGACCATAAGTTATCGTCATCAGTCGTAACTGACTAAACTTAAGTCAGGTTCGGCGACCATTGTCTGTGGCCGGACAATGATCCCTGTCAAGTCATCGTGATCAGGCGTTGAGAGTGCTAACTAGACTCCCACTTTCTAAGCCATTTTCATCCGTGCTTGGCGGACTAAGATCTTAGAGCAGACCAGAAGCTATCATCATCAGTCAGAATTGACTAAGCTTTGATCAGGTTCGTTGATCATTGTTCGTAGTTGGACAATGATCCATGGCAAGCCATCGTGGTCAGGCATCGAGAGCGCTGACTAGGCTCCCACTCTCTAAGCCATCTTCATCCTCGCTCGGCGAACTACTGTCTTAGAGCGGACCAAAAACTATCGTCATCAGTCGGAAGTGACTAAGCTTTGATCGGGTTCGATGACCATTATTTGTAGTTGGACAATGATCCCTAGCAAGCCATCTTGATTAGGCATTAAGAGCGCTGACTAAGCTCTCACTTTCTAAGTCATATTCATCTGCGCTTAGCGATCTACGGTTTTAGAGCGGACCAGAAGCTATTGTCATCAGTCAAAACTACACTTTGATTAGGTTTGACGAACATTGTCTATAGTTGGACAATGATCTCTGGCAAGTCATCATGGTCAGACGTTGAGTGCATTGACTAGACTCCCACTTTCGAAGCCATCGTCATCCGCTCTTGGAGGACTAGACATTAGAGCGGACCAGATGTTATCGTCATCAGTCGTCACCAACTAAACTTTGGTCAGGTTCGACGATCATTGTCTGTAGTTGGACAATGATCCTAGGAAAGCCGCCTAGATTAGGCGTTAAGAGCGTTGACTAGGCTCCCACTTTCTAAGCCATTTTCATCCGCGCTCGGCAAACTACTGTCTTAGAGCGGACCATAAGCTATCGCCATTAGTCGGAACTGACTAAGCTTTGATCGGGTTCGGTGATCATTATCTGTAGTTAAACAATGATCTAAGGCAAGCCATCTTGATCAAGAGTTAAAAGCGCAGACTAAGCTCCCATTTTTTAAGCCATCTTTATCCGTGCTCGGTGAATTACGGTTTTAGAGCAAACAAGAAGTTATAGTCATCAGTCGGAATTGACTAAGATTTGGTTAGGTTAGGCCTTCATTTGGCCTTAGGCGTGTAAGTCTGACTTGGGTGTCCTAACTTAATTTGCCTAGTAGTCCGACGCGGGGTCGGATCAGTAAGCCTAGTTATGGAGTCGGATCGCCATAGATTGACCGAACTGAATTTCATCGTGATTTAATGAACAACATAATTTTAATAGAGTGGATACATTTGATTTATTGATAATATCACTATAGGCGTGTTTTGCATTCCATGGGCACTTAAAGCCTTCCCCATGTGTCTTTGCATACGCTGGGCCATTCTCTGTATTTTGGGTCGGATCTGGCGGGGCACTCGCTTGGGCCTACTGGTTGGTTGGGCCCTATTGGAGAGATCAACATGCCACGTGTACGACGTAAATTGTGAGGCGATTTACTATCGGTTACTCCCTAAGTTAATGGGGATGCGTGCAAGGCCATTAATTTGATGGACGTGGACTCGTGTAGTTGCAATTGGAACAGTCATGACATTTAATGTTGACGTAAATGTTGGGTGACTTTGTTTCATGAACCGTTGCCCTATATATAGGCTGGTCTTCACCATTTTAACACTGACATGAATGTTGTAGAACATGTCCTTAAAATGCATCTTTCCAGAAAATATGCTTTGGGTTCTTCAAAGGTTAAAGGAAGATCTCGTTGTTGGAGCCTTCAAATGTT
The DNA here is from genome assembly GCA_963556465.1 of Berberis vulgaris. Lineage (NCBI taxonomy): Eukaryota > Viridiplantae > Streptophyta > Magnoliopsida > Ranunculales > Berberidaceae > Berberis > Berberis vulgaris. Next base: position 45,681,733 of record OY747132.1, read on the forward strand.
CTGACCGTTGCAGGGATGAGTCTTGAAAACACTTGCTATTATGTGATGCCACCTGGTTTGGGTGAGCATCCAATTGTTTCCATGGGACCTTGTAGTTTCTTCTTACATTGCATAGAAGAAGTACAAACTCTCATTCGGGGACAAGTCTGTATTCCATCTTCGGTTGTTCCTGTGTTGCCTCCCTTCACTGCTTTTGAGAGATAATACTCACAACTAGTTTTGGGGTTGTTGTTCCTACTGTATCTACTAGGCTTCACTTGTGATGTCGTAGCTGGAAGGCAGATTGGCGGAGTGGAGCTCAGTTGGACGTGGCTTGAGGTTTTGGGGTGTTAACTCTGCATCATCCCAGGCATCCCTTGTTTGACAGATCTCCTCATCTGCCTTCTTCTTCTTTCACTTCTGAATCTTCTACGCAAAGCAGATCGGCGGAGCAATGTATCTGCAGTCTATTTTCGAGTATCTTCGCTACCACTTTCAAATCATCTTTGCGAATCAGATTGGAGGAGCAAAAAATCAATCACGCATCTGCAACTTGTAGCTTACTTTGGGTACTTTTGCTTTCATTTTTGAATCCTCTTCTGAAGATGGAGCAAATTCTTGACGTGCGTTTCAACGGATCCATACTCGCGACGGACTTAGATACTTGTAGTATATAAACTTTTGTATTAGACAGTCGGGCAAGCTTTGTAACAACTTTCTTAGTAATCACTAAAGTCTATTTTCTATAATTCGTGTTTTATTCCTTGAATGAACCTATATCATATAGGCTTGTGCGAATAAATCTTCTAAACTGAAAAACAAAAGAAATCAAAACAATAAGATAGTTTGACTCTGAGCGGGGACTAAGCTTATCTGGTCCTGAAAGAGATGTGCATGGTCTTGGCTCAGAATGTGTAGCTCATTTGGTGCAGTGCCACATTTTGCCAATGCTAGAAAAGTCACTAAAAGTGAACTTCATGGGGGCGGGCCGTTCCTCGTTGGTTGCCAGCTTTTGTAGTAGGCACTGGTTTGTTGAAGTGCTTAGCTTTGTACTGGACTGGAGTGACAGACAGATGGTATCTCCAGCATTGGATTCTGGCTCGTCGCATAGTTGAGCATTTGTTGTCGGATATTTGTATTTGTTTGTGTAGGGTGATTCTTCCCTCTTACTTGAGCCCGACCTCTGATATGTCTGTCGTGCGGGCCCGAGCTGTAATTGCTAACAATCCAGTTGCTTCAGCGCCGCATAATGACAGTTTCTCGCTGAAGGTTGGTCTCCATGAATTGTTCCTTCCACCTGATTGGCAGTGTAATTGATGCACTGGTGAAGAGTGTAAACTATCGCCTCCATCTGATGGAGCCAGGGCCTCCCCAAGATGATGTTGTAGGTGGATAGGGCATCAACCACCATAAACTCTTGGAAAAAGGACTTTTTTTGTAGTTGTGGCTTTATCGCCACTACGGTTAATCTGATCTTCCCGATAGGATAACACTTATTTTCGCTAAACTCGAACATTGAGTGACTAGTGGATGTTAGATTTTCCTCCTTGAGTTGCATATGGCGGAATGCATTGAGAAACATGACGTTCAGAGGAGCTTCCTGTGTCCACTAAGGCCCATTTCACTTTCCACGTTGCTATGAGGACCGATATGATCAGGGCGTCATTGTGAGAAGAATGGACACCTTGTAGGTCCTTGTCCGTGAATGTCAGTGGTGGGATTGGGTTATGGATGCGTGTATATTGCACTTGTCGGTCCTCACAGGTCGGTTGCGTCTGCATCTCGAGGAGCGTCCTTTTTAGGACCTGTTGGACTGCTCACCTACCGAGCCGACCCGATGAAGGACATATATTATGCCAGGAGCTTCTTTTTCTATCTCCTTGACAACATCTTCTCTTTCCTTTGCAAAATATTGTCTTTTATTCCGAGCCTAGAAATTCTCTGAGCTTCCCCTTCCTGATCCAATACTCAATCTCGCTTTTGAGGCTTTTGCAGTCCTCAGTGTCATGGTCGCGCTCTTGAGCAATATTTATTGTTATCGCGCCAGGAGGAATCTCTTCGTTGTTTGGTGGGCCACTTCAATTCTCCCCAATTCTTAATGGAGCCGAGGACGTCAGACAGACTGGAGTTGAGGGGAGTGACGGATTTAGACCCGACAAAGTGGAAGGCCTTATCTTGCCTTGCGCAGCCAGAATCGGGCTTGCTGTCATTGCACTTCCTCTTTCAGTCGGCGTCCTCCTGTTTCTTTCCCTCATTTTTGTCTCTGGGATTAGGGAGTTTCTTTTCAGCCTTCGCCTCCTTCTTGGCAGCCAACATCTCATCAAGAGTGATGTATTTCTGGGCACTTTTCATCAAGTCTGCCATGTTAGTTGGAGGCTCCAGATTGTGAAAGTCGTAGAACTTGCCTCTCCTCAGACCTGAGATGAAGGCTGTGACCGAGGTGTCGTTGATGCAGCCGTCGATGAGACTTAACTCATCATTGAAGCGTGTGACATACTCCCTCAGTGTCTCGTTCGACTTCTGTTTAAGGGTGAGCAAGTAATGCAAACCCTTCCCGATTCGTTGGCGGTAGAAAAGCGGGTGAGAAACACTTTTGCCAGCGTTCGAAATGAGTCAATGGACTTCGAAGGGAGATTGTGGAACCAGGTAAGCACTGACTTCTTCATGCTGGTAGGGAATGACTGCACATTACTGCTTCAGATCCTTTTTTGAGCGCCATTACATGCTGGAAGTGGCGTAAGTAGTCGGATGGGTTTGCCGTCCTGTCATAAAACTCCTGCTTTGGTTGGTTGAACTTCTTCGCAATGGCTCGTTCATGATGTTATCCATGAATGGGGGGAAGGTGAGGTTGTACAACATGTCTTGATTGGTTGTCCAAAGCCGGAGGAGGTTCTGCAAGGCAGGTTTGTCGGCCCTAGACGTCGGTCGGGTCTTTGTTGGATGCTCCTTTCCCTTGGTTGAGCCGACAGGGGCAAAATGGCTCTCCTGGACGTGTTCTCTAGTGTCTTCTAGGGACGTGGCTCTTTGCGACTATCTATCTCCTTCGACGGGTGGAAGGTTCCACTGAGTGAGTATCTCCATAGCTCGTGCAATTTGCTGCATCTAGGTTGACGGTAGATCCACCCTGGGGTCCGTCGTGGCTGCTGTCAGTGCGGAGTCCGAGGTTGTTCCCTGAGCTGTGTCGATTCTGACAGAGTTGGATGCGGTCCGCCAGTTCAAGAGTTCGAGGGCTCAGCGATGTCTCCATTATTGCGAGATCTCGTGGTCACCATATTTTTGGACTGTAAGGAAGGGTGATATCACTATTTTCTAAGGAATTTCGTTGTTCCCCACAGACAGTGCCAAACTGATGTAGTCGAATCCTATTCTCCTTGACCTTGACCTGTACAGGGAACACACATGAGTCAAAGACCACCGTTGTGACGGCTGATGTCACTCCGATGCTTAAGTTAGACAAGGCTTGAGAAAGGTGTATGCTATAAATTGGGATCTATAGCGTACCTTGTTCATCAACCCCGTGTCATATTTATGTGCGAGAGTCCTTGTTTAGCTAGGCCTTTGGTGGCGTAGTTTAAGGAAATATATCTTGCCAGAGATCATTTACTTGCTAGGAGTCGTCTATGTAGGAGAGTTTTCCTATACTACTTGTGCTCATAGATCTATGGTAGATTCTTCCCTTGTAGAGTGTTGCCCATGCAAAAGAGTTTTTATACACGACTTATACTCCGATATTTGTTTCCTAGTTGGAATCAATGTATTGCTGGACTGCCCGTCTTAGGTCAATCCTCCAAATACTTGCCTTATTAGGTCTTACGGATATTAGGCTTGACCATGCGTCGTATGGGCTTAATAGGGCGCTGCAATTTGAGCAGTGACAGAGCCATGATTTTTGTTGGGGGGGGGAGTGATGTCATAATTAATTAAATATAATATAAAAATTAGTTACTTTAACATGATTTTTTTTTAAAATACAGCAAAAATGTGAGTATAACAAAGACAATCATTGAAGATAATTACTACTATATTCATTGAAGATTATTACTACTTCTAGAAACACAACACAAGAGAAGAGTTTGAATCGTTGAATACTACTACATGAAGAAAAAGAGAAGGAGATTGGGTTGCTTACAAATTTTTTTGTGGAGATGACCAACACAATGATTAATGAAGGCACCTGGTACCTAGAAGAAGAAGAATAAGGCGGTTTGGACCCTGCTGGATCTTGTGAAGATGAGCTCAAATAACTCAATAGTTATAGATCTTTGAAGATGATGAAATATGGGGATTTCCCTCATCTTATCCAATCGACGAAGTGTGAAGAAGAAACTGTGGATTTTGGTTTCTTAGAGAGATTTGAGAGATTTAACCTCTATCTCTAACTCTAAAAGTAGAGTTTGGATTTGATATGTACATGAAGTGAAAAGTGAGAATAGATGGGCAAATAAAAAAACTAATTGGGGGACAAATAAAAAAAAAAATTCTCAAAAGTCAGTGGGGGCACCCACGTGAATCCGTGCCTGAATTTGGGTCTAACCTCCTAGACCTTGCCAAGACGGGCTTAGTGTTGTCTGGACTTTGCCAGATTGGGCAGGCAATCAGACATTCTTCGTTCTGTTAACGAGATTATCATGACACATGTACGACGCAAAATAATGGATGGTTCGGTGTATCATAATTTTACAATTTCAAATTTCTCAATATATAGTTTGCAACTTTTTATACAGTTTAGGCAATGAAAAAAGTCAAATCGTGCTTTCCCAATGTTGGACAATCAATGAATTTATATATTTTCGAGTGATTCTTGTTGGCCCGGGCCCAGCTGCCTGGGGGCAAAAAGTTTCCAAAAAGTGGTTAAAGAGGGGAGGGGCAAAAGTGTATATTCGCTCCCAAGGCAGCAACCTCGCTCCCTTTCCCATGCCAGCTAGAATTGGGGTATATTTTTTCATTAGAAGACTGCACGTGCGTGCGCGATATTAAATTTCTTCAACATTCACCGGTTAAGATGTGTGTCGAAACTCAGAGAAGTAAGTGTCTGAGAAAGAGGAAGAACAAACAACACATCACTGTGTTTGTGAGATTTATACGTTTCGTTTCAGATGAGATGAGATTCACATTGAGCTAATTAAGAAAGATCTACGCTATTGAGAAAGACAGAGAGAGAGTGAGCTGAAATTGCAAGATGGGTTGCTCGTTTTCTGGCTTGAATGCTCTCTATGATGCCGTTAATGGTGGAGGTGATGTTTGGATCAACGAGAACCGTTTTAGGGTTGTAAGGCAGCTCGGTGAAGGTGGTTTTGCTTTCGTTTATCTCGTCAAGGAGATTGGCAACGAATCAGGTGCTTCTCTTCTTGGCAAGAAATTCAAAGACCCCTCTCATGTTTCAGGTCAATTCAACACCTCTTTCTCATTTATCACTACTTATGTATTGGAAATTTTTTTTTTTTTAATCTCCTTTTAGGAAAAATGGGTATCTGAATTTAACTCAAACCCACAATGAAAATTGCATAAAGATTGAATTTCTAGGCAAAACCAATCAGCAGTGATTCATAACTTTCGAATGGGGTTTCGGAGGAAATGACTTAAATTATAGATTCCGTCTCATATTTATAATCGATCTCACTAAGGTTGGTTCATTATGATAGTTGTTGGTAGCTTAATTAGTGATGTGATCCTTTCTTTTGATGTTTAAATTGTCAGCTTGTGTTATTGTAATTGTTTCTATACTTTGCCATTGGAAGAGGATACAATAATGACTGTGATTCTTAATTGCTGCAGATGATGGCACATATGCAATGAAGAAAGTTCTGATTCAGAATAATGAGCAGTTAGAGTTAGTGAGGGAGGAGATCCGTATTTCATCGCTCTTCTCCCATCCAAATCTACTTCCACTACTAGATCATGCTATCATCGCAGTCAAGGTAATTTGTTTAGATTGATCATGAGATCTACCTCACTTGTATCAGATCCTTGCATTCATAATTGTTCACATTACTAACAACAAATAAAGATAAAGAAAGGGTTTCTAGCTTTCGAAGTTTTACTTTCTATAAATTCACAAAGATACACTTCCAAATTCTTATTCATTAATTATGACAGATTAAATGCTCCTTTACTCCGTGAACCCTAGTTAGATTAGGGTTTATACACTTTTTAGTTATTGGGAGAAACAAAGTAGTCTGTTCAGATCCATGAAAGTATGAAACAACTACCAACGATCTCATCATGATTTTTTTTTTTTAAATTTCTATTCTCATCCAATTTATAATGTTGTCATTCTTATCAACATTTCTTTTCTTGGTATATTTGTTTAGCTTGTTGACTATGGGAGTAGTAATTCGCTATTCTTCTTAATAATCGACATTGGACAATTTTTCTGTGTGCATGATTTCATTAATGAGGATATTACATCTAACAAAGATCTACCCTACCATATTCTTTAGGATCCACAGAACTCATGGTGTAAAAGTAGTTATCATCCCATCTGAACCCATATTTTCTAGTAAGGCTGGGCTATAATTAAAAGAATTAGGGAAGCTCAGAAACGTCCGGTTTTCAGTCTAACATTGTGAGCTTAATTCCTGTAAAGACACAACCGAGTCATCAGTTTGATATTGTATAGGCAACCACCAAGTTATCTTGGCACGGGATCACCAGTTCCCATATTGGTTACAATTTAAGAAGTGCTACAACTATCCAGTCGGTCTTGTTATGGTTTGAAGTAGTGTCAGGATTGGGTAGTAATTTCAGCAAAACTAGTTTGGACCCACTTAGAGAAGTGGATAACTTGAGTGCCTTCATTAAACTTTAGGGCTGCCTTCCAACCAAGTATTTGGTCATGCCTGAGAATGAGCAAGTTTGTGAGCCCCATTCTTGACATAATCAGAAATTGCCTAGCTGTCTAGAGACGTAATTGTAATTCAAAAGCATGCAGGCTTACTTTATTCAAAGTTACTCTTGTGAGCATTCAGGTTTAGTGGTCAGAGGCGTGCAAACCAAAATTGATGGGGGATTCTTTCAATCAAGCTCTTCTTTCTTCTTTCCAAGTGGTTTCGACAGTTTGAAAGGAGGAAGGGACTCTTGATTTGGAAAAGAGTGCTATGGCACAAAAAATTTGGATGGTATGCATCCTTGCCAACTGTTGTTTACGGCTGTGCGTGGTGGAAGGAAATCTCAAATTTCAAGCCTCTAATTGAGGGTCATGTTACGCATAATGAGGGAATGGTCTCAAAACAATTTTTTGGTCTGAAGCTTGTTATGCAGATGGATCCTTAAAATATCGTTTAAAAAATGTCTTCAATATCTCATTAAGGGATGTTTCTCAATTCTTTATCAACAGCAAGGAAGGGAACTTAGGGACATGATATTTGGCCTTAAGAAGGGGAATTGGAGGTAGAAGCTCCCAAATTTGCTTAAAGTGTTGTAGTTACTCCATTTGATAGTCCTGCAAGATGCCACTGATAAATGATGATTGGATTATGCTTCAGACAGTTTCTCATGGCCAGCAGCATGAACACATTTCCAACTGAGCACTTCTCTTCGAAGGCAATGGTTGCCTTTCCTCTCAATTTGGGAACCAAGTTTTTTGGTTGAAGGACGTTCCTTGAAAAGTTAACTTTCTCATTTGGACAATAGGTCATGGGAAAATTCTAACAGTTGCCAGTCTTATCAGGAGAGGATGTTTTTTGTTTGAATTCTTGATCCAGGAAGGCATGGTGATCAGTAAACGAGGCATGATAGTCAATTGACTACTTACTCTTCTGGTTATGCTAAACAAATATGGCATCTTATAGACTTGTTACTCTTCCAAGACTCATATTTCTTTAGTTCTCCCCTTAAATTAAAGAATAGTAATAATTTGGTCTATTAAAATTTGAATAGCTAGAAAACTGTGGAGAGAGATCAACTGCAATTATACCAGTTTCCTATTATGCATCACATTTCTATGCATAAAACTTGTCAGTTAATCCTCTACCATTTGGTGCATATTGGCACAACTCCAAATCTTTCTGCATTAATACTGTCAGGTGCATATGGTTCAAACTATTGTTTGGATTTTGAGTGGAAATGTGATGATGCAATAAAGAACACTCTTTCCAACAATGGAAACTGTGTATTGCTTCTTCAATGGTTTAATTTCTTTAGTCTCGTTTCAATTGGGTTGATCTAGTACTTTTTTGTTGTTCAGCCTACACAAGAGAGTTCGTGGAATCATGAAGCATACTTGTTATTTCCAGTTCATTTGGATGGAACCTTATTGGACAATGCCAAAGCTATGAAAGCGAAGAAGGAGTTCTTTTCTACAATTGAAGTTCTTCAAATATTCCGACAGGTGACTACTTCATCTATCTGTAATCTTCACATAGACAACCTTTTTATATGGTAGTGATATATGTGAAACAGTGGAAGTGTAAAGAAATTACCCAGACTTGTTCCTCTAGTATAAATGTCTCATAGGCTAGGTTTGGAGAAAAAAATTCCAGAGAAAACACTTAAAAAAAGAAAGAGGAGATTGGAGAAAGTGGGAAAAGTTTAAGCATTTGAGTTTGAAATTGATTTTTTTCATGGAAATTGATTTTCACAAGGTTGAGAGAAAACACGAGGGAAAAGTTCATTTTCAACCTCAATATCTCCTAGCTCTCATCCTCTTTCTCTAGCTAATTATTCAATTTTCTTACTATTTTCTCAGAATTATTTGAACCTGGCCTTGATAAAATTCCTACGAACGTTTTTATACTAACAAACATCACTAATTCCATATAAGCTATTTTGACTTTTGTTATTCCGTACTGCAGTTAGGTTGTAATTTTTAATAGAACCTATTTTGACTTTTCAATATACAATTCACTAATTAAGATTTTTACCTTTTAAAAAAATCACTAATTAAACATAACCTACTTTGACTTATGTCATTGTACAGTAGCTAGGTTGTAATTTTGACTTTTACACAAAAATGGTGAGGTATTAGAATTAGCTTTACAAGCTGAGACTGCCACAGCCTCATCATTTCCATTATGTCAGTGTGACATCTGTCATAATTATTGTGTTGATTGAGATTGTATGTACTGATTGAGATTGTATGTACTGGTATATATTCTTTACTTAATGGAGGATTGGTGCACAGCTTTGTGCAGGACTGAAGCATATGCACAGTTTCAGTCCTCCATATGCACACAATGATGTGAAACCAGGCAATGTCCTCATCACACATAGGAAAGGACAACCACCACTTGCCATATTAATGGATTTTGGAAGTGCTCGTTCTGCCAGGAAAGAAATCCGCTCTCGATCTGAGGCCCTACAATTGCAGGTATGGGCCTATATTTTGGTTCCTAAAATTCTGAAAACTTTTTGATGTTCGATACCAACTGTTTTGCATGCTAATGTTCTTCATTACCATTCATGTTGCATCTTTCCACTAGAATCAAATCCATCATCAAACTTGAAATTAATGAACTTTCTTTCCATAAAGGATTCGGAAAACTAATGAACTTTCTTACCATAAACTTGAAATTAATGAACTTTCTTACTATTCATGTTGCATCTTTCCACTAGTACTACTTCCGTAATGATGGATAATTTTCTAGAAATTTGCTATTTATTGACAGGATAAATATAGTTGAATGGTAACTGATGGTGTCAAATCTTGTTCTTCTTGACCTTGACCAGCACAAGGAACACACGTGAGCCAAAAACTACCGTTGTGACGACCGATGACACTCCAATGCTTAAGTCAGACAAGGTTTGAGAAATGTGTAATGCTGTAAATTGGATTTTGTAGCGTACATTTGTTCCTTAACCCTGTGCTCTATTTGTCATGCGAGAGTTCTTGTTCGGTTATGCCTTGGTGGTGTAGTTTAGAAAAAAATATCTTGCTAGAGATCATTTCCTTGTTAGAAGTTGTCCACGTAGGAGAGTTTCCATACACGACTTGTGCTTCGATATCTGTTGGGGATTCTTCCCTTGTGAAGTATTGTCTATGCATGAGAGTTTTCGTGCACGACTTATACTCTCTGGCATTTGCTTCCTAATCGGAGTCAATGTATTGCTGGCCTGCCTGTCTTAGGTCAAACTCCTAGATACTTGCCTTATTAGGTCTTACGGGTATTGGGCTTGACCATACGACATATGGGCTTAATAGGGCACCGCCGATTGGCTCCAACCTCTTGGACCTTGTCTCAATGGGCTTTGTATAGCCTGGACTTTACCAAATTGGGCGCTCATCTAAGCCCGCTTTGCTCTATTGACGAGATCATCATGACATGTATACGGTGCGGATTACTAGACAGTTTGGTGTATCATTAGCTACTCCCCCCGAGTTAGTGGGCCAGCTCGCCGGTCAACTAAGTCGTCACGAAGGAACTAGGCGATCACTATAATTGAGTCTGAATCATCTCCTCGAGCGGTACACATCATTAATTGGGTATGCGACTGCTCAAAAAAGGCGGGAATCCTTGCTTTTATATGAATCCCCTTCTCTGAAGATTTTAGTTTCTTTACTCCTGCAATTTCAGAAAAATCATGCTTTGTTGTTTTGCTTTCTGCGTTTTTGGCTTTGTTCAACTCCCGTAGTCGAAAATTCGTACATTCTTCCATGGCGAGCCAAAATCAACTTTCTGATGAACTGTTCACTAAAGCTCGTGAGTTTTTCGAGGAGAGGTTGATATCAGAGGTGAATCTAGTGAGCATTCGCGAGAAGTATCGGATCTCTGATGATCTGGTGCTTTTCACATTGGGCATTGGTTAGACGCCCTTATCTCCTCTGAAAGGATTTATTTGCTTGCACAAAGGTATGTTTCAATCGGGCGTTCGTTTTTCTATTATCAAATAAATTTAGCACTTTCTGGCGTATCTTGGCATTCCGCGCACCCAGCTGGTGCCAAACGGGTACATGACTATGATCGTCATTCTAATCAGAGTGAAGGATGCTAGTGTTCAAGCGTCTTTGAGAGCGATCCAACTGCTCACCTCTCATCGGGTGAACGAGCATGCTGTGTATGTGTTGAAGTCGCCGACTTGTTTGGGCAAGTTGCCAAATGATTACAAGTTCTGGCAAAAGTATTGTTTCATGGCTTCTGCGGATTCGAAATATTTTGAGCTAGATGGTCGTCTTATTGAACGGGAGTTCAAGCAACTGAGTGAGTTTAATTCTGTTTTCGATCCCGCTTGTGTTGATTACATACTAAACTGTTATCCGTGCCTTTTGTAGGGAAATTTTCAACGCCTCTCTCTCTTGAGGACAAAGTGATCATGGATAATTTTTGTGACATGCCCCTAATGCGGGTGGATGATGTCGTGCAACCCAACAATAAAGTTCCAAAATCGAAGCCTGATGGTGGACCTCCTTCGTAGAAGAGGAAGCTTCCAAAAGTCAAGATTCCTTGCCCATCGAAATTGGATGAGGCACTTTCTACTTCGCTTTCTAAGAAGCCTCGCACCGTGTCCAAGCCTGTTTTCAAGCGGTCGGTCCCTTCGAAGGGGGGCTCAAAGTTGCGGGACATGATCTTCATGCGTCCGCAGGGGCGGAAGCTGTTGTGCCCGAGAGGTAGGATGCTTAGGCGAAGGCCCTCATTTCCCTTTCGACTTAGAGAAGGTATATCTGAAAATGGTGGGGGGTTGAAAATGCAACAGAGTTGAGCATTGAGCAGGCGAATGTTATGAACAACCTATTGCTGCAGGTGGGGATGACTGCTTCATCGGATGCGATACGGACTCGTCCTTTTTTTTGGAGGATTTTTCAAGTATAACCCTTCCTTGGATCGAGTCCTTCAAGCCTGGTGAAAAGTCGCCTGACCGTTGTCCTTATGGCAAAGGGTCCCCTCCACATCACTCGTACTGTCCTCTGTTTTGTTCTCGACCTCAGCTCGAGGTGACGACGGGTCCGAGGGATAATTCACCTCCTTCTGAATTGGCTGATGAAAGGGAGCCGGTCATTGTGAGTAAGGGAAAAGTGGTGGAGGAGGCCCCTGATGCGGTGAAGACAACGAAAGGTAGCGTTGACGTGATTTCGGTCCCAATGAACCTTCACCCAGATGTGCGGCTCAATCTGTTTGCCCATGATGCATAAAGATGAGCAACCAGGCTTAGCATCAAGAGGTTGACATTTCTTATGCCTCTAGGAGGCATATTAGTAGATGGAATGATTGGCTGGCGAAGCATTCTTTGAAGCGAGAAGGGGATACGCTAGGAGAACATATGGACAAGGGGCAGAAACATCTGATGTTGGGGATGTCGTATCTGTACCAAGTTGTCGTCGCTGGGATGAAAGTAGAGGCTGCTCGTAAGAGTATACACCATGAGTTTTTGTGCATTTGCAGAAGTCGTATTCTGATGCTCTTCACAAAATCGAGTCACTGAAGAAGCAACTTGAAGGTTGGAGGCCTGCTCAATCGGATATTGATTTGGAGGCTTGGTAGACAAGATCGGAAGCTCAGAGGGTTCACTTGGAATCACTTGAGTCCGACTTGGCAGAGGTGGTGTCTGCGAGGTACAGATCAGAGGAAGAGCTGAACCATGTCCATCGTGACTTAAAACTTGCTTAGGAGACTGCAACTAAAATGCAAGTTCTGAGTATTGAAAAGGCCAAGAAATAGTCTTAGTGGGCTGTCCGTTGTCAGCAGCTAGAGGCTGATGTTGATTTCAATGCCAAAAGCGTGAGAACAACAGAAGAATAACTCCCCCTGACGCAAAATGAACTTAGCATAGTCGAGGACAATATGAGTACTGAGCAGTCCAAAGCTGACACCCTGTCGGACAGCTTGGAGCAGTTGGAGCGAGAGCTTGCGAAGTCTTAAGTACGCGATGATACGCTTTTCAAGGCCCAAGGCACGTTTTAATTCAGCAGAGTAGTAAGGCTGGAGCTATTGGAGCTAATGGAAGAGGAGCATGCTGATTGAGATCACTTTTTAAGTTGTCTTCACCCTGTCTTTGCGGACTATGACTTAGAACGGACCAGAAATTGTCGTCATCGATCGTAACCGACTAAACTTTGGTCAGTCTGTAGTTGGACAATGATCTCTGGCAAGTCATCTTGATCAGGCGTTGTGAGCGCTGATTAAACTCCCACTTTCTAAGTCGTCTTCATCCGCTTTTGTTGGTCTAGGCATTAGAGTGGACCAAAAGTTGTCATCATCAGTCTTTACGACCGACGATCGTAACCGACTAAACTTTGGTCAGTTTGTAGTTGGACAATGATCTTTGGCAAGTCATTTTGATCAGGCGTTGAGCGCTGATTAAACTCCCACTTTCTAAGCCGCCTTCATCCGCTCTTGATGGTCTAGGCATTAGAGTAGACCAGAAGTTGTCATCATCAGTCTTTACGACCAACTAAACTTTGTTCTGGTTATGTGATCATTGTCTGTACTTAGACAATGATCTCTGGCAAGTCATTTTGATCAGGCGTTGTGAGCGCTGACTAGACTCCTACTTTCTAAGCCATCATTATCCACTCTTGGCGGACTAGGCGTTAGAGTGGACCAGAAGTTGTCATCAACAGTCTTTACGAGCTGATTAAACTTTGGTCTGATTCGGCCATCATGTGGTCTCGGGCGTATAAGTCTACTTTGTTTTCCTAACTTTGCGTAACAATAGTAGAATTCCAATCAGATTTGATGAACAACAATAGAACCTTAATAAAGCGAATACCTTGGACTTATTGATAATATCTGCGTAGGTGTTCTACATTCATGGGCGCTTAAGGCATTCGCCGCTTGTGTTTGAGTATGTATTGGGCCATTCTCTGTCTTTTGGGTTGAATCTGGCCCGACGCTCACTTGGGCCCACGAGCTTGCTTGGGCCTTGTTGACGAGATCTTCGTGCTTTGTGTACGGTGTAGATTGCGAGATGGTTTGGTATCGGTTACTCCCTGCAGTTAATGGGGGCTGCGTGCAGTTCCATTAATTCAATGAATGTGGACTCATGCAATTGCAATTTGAACTATCGCCTCCCTATTTCCCGTATGACATTTAATGCTGATGTAACCGCTGGGTGACCTTGTTTCGTGAACCGTCACACTTATATATAGGCTCGTTTTCACTATTTCAAGCATTACCATGACAACTTTAGAATATGTTTCTCAAATGCATCTCTCCAAAAAATATGCTTTGGGTTTTCCAAAGGCTAAAGGAAGATCTTCGTTGTTTGAGCCTTTGAATGTTCTGACATTTGCAGCGATGAGTCTTACCAAGACTTGCTATTGGGTGATGCCACCTGGTTTGGGTGAGCATCCAATTGGTTCCATGGGACCTCGTAATTTTTTCTTACATAGCGTAGAAGTACATATTCCCCCTCAAGGGTCAAGTTTGTCTTCTATCTTTCGGTGCGTCCACGATGTCTTTCACCATCCAGTTTGGGAGATAATACCCGCAACCAACTTTGGGTGGATGTTCCTACTGCTACTTCTTGGGCCTCAGACGTGATGCATAGCCGGAAAGCAGATTGGCGGAGTGGAGCCCTAGGGGACGTGGCCTGCAGTCCCAGGGTGTTAACTCTACTTCACCCTAGGCATTACACTCAGAGGGATCACCCTTGCAGCCCACCTTGGCCACCTTTGCTTTCATTTCCAAATCCTCTTTTCAAGGCGGATTGGAGGAGCAAAGAATCAATGTGTGTACTGACAATCAACTTTGGGTATGTTTGCTTTCTGTTTGAGTTCCAAATTCTCTTCTGAAGGCAAATTAGTGGAACAAAGTATCAAGTGCGTTCTTGCAACTTACTTTGGTGGCCTTTGCTTTCACTTTCGAATCCTTTTCTCAAGGCAGATTGGCGGAGCAAAGTATCAAGTGCGTACCTGCAGCCTAGTTTGGGTGCCTTTGCTTTCACTTTTGAATCCTCTTTTCAAGGCAGATTGGTGGAGCGAAGTCTTGATGTGCATTTCAGCAGATCCTTACTTGCATCGGGCTTAGATACTTGTAGTTTATGAACTTTTGTACTAATCAGTCGGCAAGCTTTGGAACAACTTTCTTAGTGATTAATAAAGTTTGTTTTTTATAATTCACGTTTTATTCCTTGAATGAATCTATATCATATTGGCTTGTGCGAACAATTCTTCTTGTTTGAAAAAAGAAATCAAAATAATGAGATAGTTTGACTATGAGCCGGGATTGTGCTAATCTGGCATTGTAGGAGACGCACGTGGTTCTGACTCAGACTGTGTAGTTCCCTTGGCGAAATATCACGTTTTGCCAATGATAGTGAAGTCACTGAAAAAAGTGAACTTTATGCGGATGACCCATTCTGGTTGGTTGTCAGCTTTCGAAGTAGGCGTCGGCCTATCGACGTGCTGCTGCTTAGCTTTACATTGAACTGGAGTGACCGACGGATAATATTTTCAGTGTTGGATCCTGAGTCTTGGTTGTAGGGGCCTTGTCTTGATCCGTATGGGCTGTGTTGTATTTGGACGTGGCATTCATGCTCTGATCCATGCGAGGAAGTGGAGGGTTGTTTTCCAGATAAACCTTATTCTAGCTCGTGTAATTTATATGAACTCCCCATTTCCTGCGTTTCTTTTCCGCCGAGGTGGTACTAGCCAACCAGTCTGGCTGGCGGACATTGGAGTCTTCCCCTCGGACTAACTAAAGTCTCATCGTCCGTGCGGGGTGGTCCTTTCCCTTCTTTGGGCTTGGGTCCTGTTATGTCTGACCCGTGGGCCCGAGATGTAATTGCTAACAATTAGGGATGGTAACGGGGCGGATTTGAGCAAATCCATCCCCGATCCGTCAGGAATAACGGATCCCCAAATCCGCCTCGTCAATCCGTTTATAAATTTATTTAAAAACCGCCTCCGCCCCGCACGGATTGGCGGATATCTGCCTCGCCCAAAATATCCGTTAACAAAATTTCTTCATTCATACATACATACAGTAAAAGATACTTCTACAAAGATCATTTCTACATACAAAAATTATAACAAAAAATTACAAAAAACCATACAACAAATTACAAAAAAAAAAAAAAAATTCGATCTAAAAGAATGATCTCAGATCTGAGATCTGATCTCTAATGGGGAGAGGAAGGCGGATATGGAGGTGGGAAGCTTCGACTTCGAGTAAGGATCTGTGTGTAAGAGTGAGAGAAGGGAGATCTGTGTCTGGTGTGTGTGAGAGGCGAAGCCGAAGGGGGATCGATCTCTCTGCGTGACTGCGTCTTGTGTGTGTGAGGCGAAGCCGAAGGGGGATCGATCTCTCTGCGTTTGGCGTCTGGTGTGTGTGAGAGGGAGAGGCTCTGGTGTGAGGGAAAGGCTCTCTGAGGGAGATCTCTCTGTGAGAGGGAGGGCGACTGTTTGTGTGTGTGAGAGGTAGGGTTAATCCATTAACGGATATCCGTGGGGCGGATATGGCCAAATCCGTATCCGCCTTGATTAATAAACGGATACAGATCAGAAATCCGTATCCGCCCCAAGATCCAGGGATCCTTTACCAAATCCGCCCCAAACGGGGCGAGGGGCGGATATCCGTGAAAATCCGCCCCACTGCCATCCCTACTAACAGTCCAACTGTTTCAACGCTGCGTAGTGGCAACCTCGTGCTGATGGTTGATCTCCTCGAATGGTTCTGCCCGATTGGCAGTGTACTTGATTAACTGGTGCAAAGTAGAAACTACTGTATCCATTTGATGGAGCCAAGGCCTTCCCAAGATATTGTAGGTGGACGGGGCATCGACCACTATGAACTCCTGGAACATGAATTTCTGTAGTTGTGGCTCTCCCGCCACTACCATTGGTCTGATTTTCTGTATAGGAGAACACTTCTCTTCGCTAAACCCGATCATGGGGTGATTGGAGGGGGTCAAGTTCTCATCTTTGAGCTGCATGCTACGGAATGCATTGAGGAACAGGACTTTTAGAGAGCTCCCCGTGTCTACCAAGGACCTCTTCACTTTCCATTTCATTGAGGACTGAGATGACTAGGGCGTCGTTGTGAGGAGAGTGGACGCCTTGGAGGTCCTTGTTCGTGAATGTCAGCGATGGGATCGGGTTATGAATACGCCCGTATTGCACTTGTCGGTCCTCGTAGGTGGGTTGAGTCTGCATCTCGCGAAGCGTCCCTTTTCGGGACCTGTTGGATTGCTCCACCTTTCGAGCTTACTCCATGAAGGACATATATAATGCCAGGAGCTTATTTCTCTATTTCTTTGACTGCATCTTCTCTTTCCTTTGCCTGGTCTTTTCTATTTTCCAGGCTCAAGTGTTTCTTAAACTTTTTCTTCTTGATCCAGTACTCAACCTAGCTTGTGAGACTCTTGCAGTTCTCAGTGTCATGGTCGTCGTCTTTGTGAACGGAACAATATTTGTCGTTATCTTGCTGGGAGGGATCTCCCCGCTGTTTGGCGGACTACTTCACTTCTCCCCAATACTTAATAGTATTGAGGACGTCGGACAGGATGGAGTTGAGGGGAGTGAAGGATTTGGACCCGACAAAGTTGGAGGATTTATTTATCTTGTGCGACCAAAGGCTAAGCAGGTAATGCAGGTCCTTCCTGATCCGTTCGCTTCCGACAAAACGGGTGATAAATGATTTAGCCAACATCCTAAATGAGTCAATAGACTTTGGTGGGAGATTGTGGAACTAGGTCAGCGCTGTTTTCTTCAGGCTGGTGGGGAATGTCTGGCACATTACCGCTTCAGATCCTTCTTTCAGCGCCATTACATGGTGGTAATGGGGTAAGTGGTCGGACGGGTCTGCTCGTTTATGATATGATCCGTGAACAGGGATATGGTGAGGTTGTACATTACGTCCGGATTGGTGGCCCCAAGCCGGAAGGGGTTCTGCGAGGCGGGTTTGTCGGCCTTAGACACCGGGTCTCCGTAGGCTGCTCCATCGCCCTTGGTTCACTGAGAGCTAATGGGGGCATAGTGACAATCCTAAACGCGCTATCTGGTGTCTTTTGAGGACAAGGCTCTTTGCGGCTCCCTGTCTCCTTCCGTAGGTGGAGGGTTCCGTTGAGTATCTCCACCGCTTGCTCGATTTGTTGCAAATGGGCTGCTAGTCAATCCACCCTAGAGTCTGTCGTGGCTGCTGCTGGCGCAGGGGCTCTAGGTTGTTCTTCCCTCGGGGCCGGTACTGTCGGGGATGACGACACTTTGTCGGTTCGAGCGTTCAAGGGCTCGACGATTTCTCCATTATTGCGAGATCTCGTGGTTACCATCTTTCTGGACTGTAATGAAAAGGTGTTATCACTGTTTTCTTAGGAACTTTGCCATTCCCCACGGATGGCACCAAGCTGATGGTGTCAAATCTTGTTCTCCTTGACCTTGACCTGCACAAGAAACACACGTGAGCCAAATATCGCCGTTGTGGCGGACGATGACACTCTGATGCTCGAGTTAGACAAGGTTTGAGAAATGTGTAATGGTGTAAATTGGGTTCTGTAGCGTACCTTTGTTCCTCAATCCTGTGCTCTATTTATTTCGCGAGGGTCCTTGTTCGGCTATGCCTTTGGTGGCATAGTTTAGGGCAAAATATCTTGCTGGAGATCATTTTCTCGTTGGGAGTTGTCCATGTAGGAGAATTTTCATACACGACTTGTGCTTCGATATATGTTGGGGATTTATCCTTTGTGAAGTGTTGTCCATGCATGAGAGTTTTCGTGCACGACTTATACTCTGGTATTTGCTTCTTAATCGGAGTCAATAAATTGCTGGCCTGCCTGTCTTAGGTCAAACTCCTAGATACTTGCCTTATTAGATCTTATAGGTATTGAACTTGACCATACGATGTATGGGCTTAATAGGGCACCGCTGATTGGGTCCAACCTCTTGAACCTTGCCTCAGTGGGCTTTGTATTGCCTGGGCGCTCATCTAGGTCCGCTTTGCTCTGTTGACGAGATCATCATGACACGTGTACGGTGCAGATTAATGGATGGTTTGGTGTATCATCAGTAACTACATGTTCAAGAATAAATTTATTTTAAAAAATTTCAGTAATTTGTGCATGCTTCCAAACACCACATCTACTTGGAAACTTTGTAGACAATATTTAATGAATGTCGTGTCTTTTTATTTTTGTTTGAATATATAAGTGCTCATTCATCCTAAAAATAGTTATAAGCAAGGATGCATAGACACGGATACGACATGGTGACTCGGCAATTTTCAAAAACTATGACTCCGTGACACATTACTATTTTTTATTATTTTTTTATAATTCATATGAATATAAACAATAATGAATAATCCAAATTCAAAAATAAATTTTCAAATATGCATCAAGAGCAACATAATTTGTAATTGTAAACATCTAATAAGCTCATAACTGCATAATGTTTTTTCATAATTCATTTACTCAAAACATAATAGTTCGGTAGTTTGAATACGTAATTTACATGCTAGGATGTTACATGTCTTCACCAACCGATTTGATCAACCTTCACATTCTCATTGTTAAATAGCACAACCTCTAACTCACGTTCATCAAGAGAAAGGTTGGTAGTAACATCCAAATCCAACGAATCAAATGCATCTCCTCCGATATCCCACATCCTTATCTCACATTCTTAGTACTCTTGCTTTCTTTTTATGACGAAGATTAGAATGCACACATACCAAATCTTCGGCTCGTTATGGGGTCATTTGATTCATTTTCAATGAATGGATGTTATACGTACTTTAATTTCTCTTACGACACGAGGAAGAACAAGTTTGCCCGAGCAACTTCAAAGCCAAAGCTTGGAGTAACAGTGCAAAAAAGGAAGAGTGGAGAAAACGAACATGCGATGAAGGAAGGCGGTGATGGAGGAGGAACTCCCTATTTCCCTCTTTGCGAAGAGAAGAGAAAAAAAAACATAAAAACAATCTTTAGTTTAGACGAAAAAGAGTGTAGGAGAAGAAGAGTGGAGGAGACGAACCTGGAGGAGCAATCTTGCGGCGGTGATGGAGAAGGAGGAAATGGTGATGTCAGTGGATGAGGAACTTGTGATGGAGGACGAGTTGCGGTGGAAAGGAGGACTTGGAAGTGGAATTGTTGTGGAAAGGATAAGCTAGAGGAGGAGGTGTTGTGATGGAGAGAGGAAGAGGAAATGTTGTGGAGTAGGAGGAGACAAAGGCGGAGGCGGATGTGCTGTTTTGAAATTGGATGAGAAGTTTGAACCCTAGCGGTGTGGAAAAGAAGACCCAGTTTGGGTGTGATTTGCACCCAATTTGGATGCTATTTTTCCCAAGTCAAAAATAAATTGCCATGTCTGACCGGTCAACTGCCCCGACACGTTGACTGCGTGTCGGGCACGTGTCCCGACTCTAATATGGCGGTTTTTCTGAGAGTCTGTACATCCTTGATTGGAAGTAAATTATAGCAAAATAGTTAAGTTATGTCAAAACAGTTAAGGTAGGAAACAATTATGTCAAAATAGTTGAGGTAGGAAAGGAAGTTAAATTAAAATAATGACATTTCTTTTACTAATTGTTGTAATTTTCCTGCAAATAGTATGTATTAAGAATGAGACCCAGAACTCTGAGATTATATCTTGTATAACATCCGCATAAAGCTTGAAACTGAACCAATGATATAGGCAATGCTCAGTGCCTAGATTGCAACAGGT
This sequence comes from Berberis vulgaris, assembly GCA_963556465.1. NCBI lineage: Eukaryota > Viridiplantae > Streptophyta > Magnoliopsida > Ranunculales > Berberidaceae > Berberis > Berberis vulgaris. The sequence goes on from OY747132.1 coordinate 45,702,242, forward strand.
TTGTATTTGGCCAACATAGTTCAGCTATATGTACTCCGGCTCCTGAAAAGCTTGAATACTTGTAGTGATTCTACTTTTTTCATGGGAAACTAAAGTCTGAAAGCTAGGCAGTTTGAGGCACGAGGCTATGGGAGGAGCTCCACCTAACATCACACCTCATGACCGCCTACTTGAGCTTAGGCTAACCTCGAGGTTGACACACCCCAAAAAGAATGCATACAATCCCAAAAAATCTGGCACACACCAAACCACTTAAGCACATTCAGTCATATCTTAATTTATAATGTATGCCAAACTTCATTCTACCCATTACTCTCTCCCAACTTCAAATCATGCCCTTCTCTATTTACATCCTTGTATCTGCGTTTTCTCACTTGTCAATAAGTGAAAATGTGGGATGTCTGGAGGAAGGGAAAATGTACAATACTCCTAAAAAACTCAAAGAAGAAAAGAAAAAATAACTTGCTTATGAGTAGAGGCGCACAACCACAATAAGCAGTCGAGGCGTTAGTTAGTAGTGGCAAAAGGCGGTTGACAGGAAAGCCCAGGCTAGTGTATGTGTTGGGATCACATCACCTTTGCATCACCAAATTAGGTGAGGCGGCCAAGTTTCGCATTACTCTTAAGCAACCACCTAGGTGAGCCTAAGTTAGATTTGATGGCATAGACTGAAATTTAATAAAATTGCCACTTGTACACCTTGGATATTCCCAAGACCATTGTGGTTAACGCGTTGATGCGCATGGGCATGTGAGGCAGTCTTAACATTGTTTAGATTTTTTTTAAATAAATTGAAACATATCAGCATAATAATATACATCATTATCTTGATAAGTATCATAAGCAAATATGTACCAAAAGTCACACAACTACCTAGAATCAAAATGGAAACATAATAAATTTACATAGCATAGCAAAACGATTCACTGCCATAAGTCTCAAGCAACTTGCAAATCATTTAAAAAAAAAGAAAAAAAAGAAGAGAAATCAAAACAAAGATATTAAAGAATAATGTAAACTAGTTCACTAACTTCTCATTTCTCACAATTTCACTCATCCTCCTCTTCATAACCCAATTGTTGATCATCATAGTTTTCATCATCTTTAAAATTATCATATCTTCCTCTAAATCTAATAATTGCAATGGTGTAGATGTAGATGTAGATGTAGGTGCAACAAAACTTGCTCTTGAATAAGTTGCTTGGAGTTGTACTATTTCTAGAACTTCTACGTTGTGATGATCGTTTATCAACTCCAACAACTTGTGCATTTGACCCCACGGTATCATTAGGAAATATCAATTCGTCCTCTCCATTTATTTCCTCCTGCATCCTCTTGACGGCTACAACCTTTTGTGATTCAAAGTCTCAAACCCTAAATAGCGATCTACTAATAGAGAGTAGGCTTTGAAATATATATTTAAAGTCCGATAATGTAAAATTTTACTTATAATATGTTAAAAAATGACTTGTGAATATGCAAAGTTAAATATAAAGAATAATCATGTAAGTTTGCCCGAGAAGCTAAGTGGATTGAGCCGCACAAAGGCGGACGTCTTATTTCAGTGCACCGCATTGCCTCACATTGAGGCAGATTACTATAAAAATGCCTTGAGGTGTACCTAGGTGGTCACCTTGACTACAATGCCCAAGACATCCCTTTATGTTCTCCGATTCCTACAAAAAGTTTTAACTTTGCCGTCTATAGGTTGGAATTGGATCATGTACTCATGTAACTGCCCAATTACCTTTGTGGTCCAAGACCAAGACTTCACGTATGAACTTTACCGAGGAACCCCCCTGACACATTAGAGACTGTTATCTTTTTATCTTCATATTATCTGATGGGCATCAAAAAGTTTTTTATGCTGGCATCTTATGCCAACCTTACTCCAACTCACTTGTTGTCCATTAAGCCATAGATGATCCCTAGACCTAGTTTCACCCTTTTGGTCTCTTAAGCCCCATCCCTTTGATCCATATGCTGAAGACTTTTTGGAGATAACCAGTTCAAGACAAATGAGAAATGAAAGTAGCACAGTCCAGGTCAATATTTTAGCGACACCACGATATTGTATCATTACACCCATATGTTAAAAATGACTTGTACACTACCACTCCTGTTACGCAAAGAGGATGATTGCTTGCACCACTCATAAGCGACACCACTTATGGTCTGAATATTTTCTCTTTTGTTAGTTTAAATGGATTGACAAGAGTTTAACAAGTATAAGTGGGAAATTATAATCCATTTATAAATTGCTCTTTTGCAATTAACCTCTATCATATTCCAATATTAAAGAGAACAACTTCTAAGAGTTAAGGGTCTAGTTGTGAATTGGCCAATTATGTGTCTTTGAAAAATAAACATTTGTGTCAGTTATAGTAATTTACAACACTTATGTGATGGTGTTTGTTTACAATTAACAAACCACTAATAGGTTAGGAGTGTAAGTGGTACTTGTAAGTGGCTATAAGGGACATGTATGTTTGTTATTTAAGGACTTATTGCTGGCCATCTTATAATCATACCTGTTAATAATAATTGGACGTGGCATATGTATTTGTCTTTTTAAAAATTCAAGGCTAGAATCGTAAAATACTACTCTATAAGTGGCTACTGGCAGCAATACGAAGTTTGTTACTTTTCCACCACTTGTAGCTGTTGAGCTCTTACAAGTCTCTGAAAATGAAACACTAAATCTTTTGGTGTGAGCAAACACCCCCTTCATGTTCAACATAAATAATTAAACACGGTCCAACTCACAAGTTATAATTTGGTGAGATAGAACCCAAGTAGACTAAGAAATGAAGATAATGTATAGGGTAATAATCTATTTTTATATTGGGTGGGGCCCTCCAACCCCAAGTTGCCTTTCGAAAAAAATAAAAACAATCTATTTCTGCGTAATCAGGAATGGATAAAGCGACAATTAACCTCCTTGTGTTTAGTATGCTCGTGAAGAACTCAATGTTTGTAATAAATAGTAATAGTGTCACAATACATAACTACATATAACTATGTCAAGGCACCTTAGCACCCATTTCACGAACTTCTGACATCTTAAAGGTCGTTTGACCCATATTATAGTACTACCTACATGTAGATTTCAAAACACTATAGCTTGAAGCATCACTGAATCCAAAGTGAGATGTGCTTTATGAAATGTTTATTATAGTAAACCTTTCCTCGGAACACTTTTTAAACACCCAAGAATATGACATATGGTTTCAAAGTGCGGCTGAAGAGGTATGTGTATAAGGTGATCTAATTTACAACTAATCTAATTAACCTAAATCTATAATTAAACTAAAATAAAGATAAACAAATAAATCAATTCATATTCATCATTCAACCAATTACAAGCAATGACCTATAGGCCTTATTTATACGATACCAAATTTGCAAATCAAGCAATTTAACCCTAAATGCTATTGGAGCCCTAATCTCCACTTATTGTAATGAGTTTTTACTTGGGCCCAACTCAACTATTAAACTAAATTAAATAAATAAACTAAACCTTACGGTACATCATTCTCCTCGAGATGAAGAAGCTCGTCATCGAGTTAGAAGTTGAGGAAGTTCGATGAACACAAGCAACTAAATATAGAACACAAGGTGAAGTGCACGCGAAGTAGTCGGCCTCAAACCTTGCCATAGATAACACCAACTCAAAACAGTTGCAAGGTGACTCAAAGAACAGTAATCGAGAACAAACCTGCTGAACACACTCATGTGCATAAGCTCATGCAACAAAAAATTCCTAATGTGGGTCAATATAAACTTCGTCAATCACTCTTGCTTTGTAGGAAAATCCTCTATTTGCTCAAAATGGAAAAGAAGTCGCAGATTTTAAATGGCTCACATGTTGGAAATCAAGTACTTGTGATGGTTCCCTAACTTCCTCAAAAAGCTGGAGGGATTCTAACAAATAGAATGGTTCGCCTTGCTCTTTTCACATCTGTTCAAGTGCGTTTTTCTCCAATATTTATTGAAGCGTTTTCATCATATTGTCAAATATCTTGATCATGTGTTGGTCCTCTCCTCCACTCTTGCTTCTTATTCTCTCCAGGTATCAAAATATCTCCAAAACTCCATGTCTGGCTCAACTAGTAGCGTAGTGGGATCGATATGGAGGGAGGGGGGCTTGCTATGGCTTGCTCCGGCAACCATGAGTCATAGCGGCAGTTGAGGGGGAGCTGGTTTTTTGGATGGCGGCGATGCAAAGCTGGTCTGGATCAACTGAGATGCCTGATCTCAATTAAGGCCGGATATGGACAATAGCAAGGTTCGACGGCGGAGTGGGTTGCAATGGCTCTCATCAACGACAATTTAACGCGACAACGGTGGTGGCAGGGGATCAAGGGCCGCATAAGCTTTGGACGACTATTGTTCCAGTAGATTTGATCTGATTCAAATCATCTTCTTCAATCAAATTTCGTTCCTTTTTTTTTTTTTTATAAAACTTTTATTCAATATTCCCTTCTTCCAGCAATTAATCAAACCTATATAGAACCGTTTTGGCTCTAATATCAAATAGTGTAATTTACAACTAATCTAATCAACCTAAATGTATAGTTAAACTAAGATAAAGGTAAACAAATCAATACATATTCATCATTCAATTGATTACAAGCAAGGGCCTAGTTCATACTAAACCTAACTTGCAAATCAAGCGACAAAACCCTAAATGCTATTGTAACCCTATTCTCCACTTATTCTAATAGGCTTATTTAGGCCCGACCCAACAATTAAACTAAATTAAATTAATAAACTAAATCCTACGTTACATCATGATTAGTACGATGTGAGCTGATAGCAGTAAATAAGTCAAATTCTCAAGTACCTCTTATTTGACATCAACATCATATGGTATAAAATATATGATAAAAATAGAATAAAGACAAGGGAGAAAAAAACGCCAAGGAGAAAAATGTAGAAGGCAAATGAGAAACTAAAAGTAACATAGGAAAAAAAAATATAGCCATATTCATCACTACCATGATAAACTTTTTGCTTTGTCCTTGGCTAAGTTGTCGCTGGAGAAGGTGAAATGAGTCAGATAATTCAAAACCTTGAGATTTGTCAAAAATGTTATTGAGAAATGCCTGCTACAGTGTGTTCTATGTTGGTCCAACTCTGAAATGTAGAATTCAAATCGTTTCGCATATCTCAAACATCATTTTAGAGGGCGGATACTGTTGGGGGTGCTTCCCTTTCCAAGATATGAGATTTTCACTTTTGTTTCAAAAGATTGCAAAACTGCCATTAAGCTTTCCCAAAGCAGCGTTGCCAATACCTCTCCTCCCTAGACAAAGCATCACCAACACTTTCCTGGATCACCTTCCAGGGATTACATCAACAAGTGAAGTTCCAAAGATTTTGCACTTCCTAGAACTATTCTTTCAATGAACTACAAGAAGAAGAGTGAAACAAACATGCGATAAATTAAGTAATGGGAAAAGATGTGCAAAAAAAAGAAAGGCTGAAGCACCCAACCACCCTTGTATTTATAATAATGAGGAACCTTATTTGTACCCAGATATAACAATTCTTTTACACATAAACAAATAAATAAAATATTTTAAAAAAAAACCGCAAGGAAATCCACTATATAAACGCCTTGTTAATTTACTTTAGAATTAGCACATTATAAACGCCTTGTTCATATACTCATTAATCTGTATAGTCTGTTGGTTGTACTGTTTAATTTTGAAGATGACTATAATCTGTTGGTTGTACCTTATAACCTCTAAAATAAAATTGTCGGTTGTAGGAATGGGCAGAAGAGCACTGTTCAGCACCTTTTCGAGCTCCTGAGTTGTGGGATTGTCCAAGCCATGCAGATATTGATGAGAGGACTGACATTTGGTCTCTTGGATGCACTCTATATGGCATAATGTAAGGAATCCCATTATTTAAATGTTTGTGCACTATGTGAATCAATTTCTTTTTCTTTCTTGATTGCGTGCTGTTAAATATTCTTGGCATGATTTCATTGATCATAGAGGAAACTTATGAACCCAAAAGAAAGGGGAATACCTAGGTAGTAAAATCATATTTGTATACTTGAAGTGTCATTTCAATATATGTAAACCCAGATTCAACGATAATTAAAGTACATCAACTGTAACATGGGAGAGGAGATATTGTAGCAAAATATTCGAACCTTAAACAAGTTTGTTCTAGTTGTACATCAACTGTAGTTTAAATGTCTCAAATGTAGTTTAAAATTTTTAAATAAGGGCCCTAAGGCAGGGAGATAGGTGCTTAAGACGTAAGAATCATGCCTGGATGCCGCTTGTTATGGTTTTGGATTTGTGTAGATGCTTGGGTGGACACGTACATGATATTATGGGGGAGGGAGCAATTGCAGCAAAGGTATCCAGTGAGTGAAAGATTTGTCCCTGGGTGTACGTTGAAAGCTTCTATCGTAGAACTCATTCGAGAGGGCTTGGTGGTCTTAACTTAAGAATGGTTTGGATGGAGGGTTCTCTTAATAATAAAGAAGATGAATAGAATCTAATTCATGTTCATGCTAACAGAAGAACGGATCCAATACCAAGATGACTTATTTCTGAGGAAGTGCAGCAAGTACTTGAGGAATTGGGGGATGTCATGACCCACAAGTGAGTTACCCAAGTGCCCCCTAGGAGGGTAGTCTACAACATTGAGTTGGAGCCTGGAGCCTCACAAACCCTCGGCACTGGCTGGGTTTAGCAGAAGGCCCTTCCGGAGTTGGTTGAGTTCAGGAACTCATTGAGACTAGGGGTGGGCATCCCATCCCGCGATCCCGTTCCCGTCCCGATTTTTTCGGGTCTTAATGGGATTGAATAATTTCATCCCGATCCCGTCCCATCCCGATCTAGAATGGGATGGGATGGGATGAAGATTTTCAATCCCACCAATCCCGTCCCGTCCCGAGCTAATTTTTCAATATTTATTATTAATATTTTTATTTATTTATTTATTTATTTTAGGATTGCAATATTAGTGTAATTGAAGAAAAATGAATTTAGTTGAAATCAGTGTAATTGATATTAGTCTATATCTGCAACTACTTGATATTGGTTTATTTCTAGAATTCTAATTGAATTATTTAATTGCAAACTCTTTAAAACTCAAAATGGGATTGCTAACTACATTGGAGAGTTTTATTTCGTGTCAAGACAATGAATTTAATGACTGTTTTTCTTAAAGCAATAATGAAACATTCTTCTTAGCACCCCAAATCTACTCATTCTTTTGTTCACTATTCGAAACAGTAGAGCAGGTCCACCATTGCCATTATACTGTCCACCTCTTAGTCATTCAAAACTCTGCAGAAATCTTAATTATATGTGAATTTCAGCTATCATTTATGGTAGTTTATTATGATGTTGCATACTCAATCTAAGGCTATCATTTATGTGTAGCTCTACGAATTGCCTTTGCCTATTTTCAACTAAGCAAATTGGGTCTTAGGTAAGCAGTAATTTGTCAAAAAATGAGAGCACGCTGATCCCGTCCCGAACCCGTTTGGGATGGGACGAGGTTTTTCCCATCCCGCCCCGTCCCGATCCCGTATGAACGGGATGGGATAGGGATGTGGGTCTATCTCGTCCCATCCCGTCCCGTGCCCACCCCTAATTGAGACCTATTTCTTCATGCTATTGGACTTGAGGAAACACAACTGCAGTGAATAGTGGCTTTGAGGTTATGAAGGATATGAGTTGTGGCAAATGAATTTTGGGAAGAAAATGAGGCCTTGAGTTTTTTGAAAGATTTTTCTTAACATTTTGGATCTTGACTTGGAACATGGAGACATGCATTTTGTTTTTTTGTTTTCTTGAAGAACAGTGTGAAATCTTGTTCAATCTTGCAATTTCAGAAACGACACATACCAATTGTTCTGATCCATAAATTCCATATAAAGAAAAAACAAAAAGTTCTTAAAGAATTCAGAACCTCCTTAGAATGACCAAAGTTACCGTAGTTTTGTGAGGTATATAAAGAAAGGAGTCTCCTAAAAGAAAAGAATAAACATTTTTAGTGAAGTTTCCACGTTCCAGAGTTGACATATTGAAATTTTAATAATTCAGGTCAATCTTTCTGGCTAACACAGTTTTTTATGGAATTTTTTCAATATATTTTTTTATATTGTAAATATCCCTCAAAATCCTTAGAATTGCCAATCTCCGTTCCCTTGCATCTTTGAACCATGGGTTTAGGAGGTCACATGGAAAGGAAACATCGCCAAAAAAAAGTAAAAATAAAAAAATTGTGAGGTCAACACAACAAGTCCAATTTCCCTATTATGATTGGTGCATTTGTTATATTAGTCATTTTTGTAAACATTGTCAGCAAGGAAGCACAGACACGTACAAACGTGTCAGACAGGATACAGATACGAAATGACGACTCGCAATTTTAAAAAAATAAGACTCGGCAACACGTCAAACCTTACTATTTTATATTATTTTATTTTATAACTCATATGAACATAAACAATAATGAATATCAAAACACAAAAAAATATTCAAATATGCATCATGAGCAACATAATTTGTAATTGTAAACATCAAATAAGCTCATAACTGCATAAACATCATTTCATAATTCATTTACACTCAAAACATAGATAGTTTGAATATGTAACTCACGTGCTAGGCTGCTACATGTCTTCATCAAACGACTGATCAACCTTCTCATTCCCATCGTTAAATAGCACAACCTCTAACTCAAGTTCATCAAGAGAAAGATTGGCAATCTCAAATATGCTAGCAACATCCAAATCCAATGAATCAAGTGCATTTCCTCCGATATCCCGTATCCTTATCTCACCTTCTTTGTACTCTTGCTCTCTTTTTGACAAAAGACGAAGATTAGAGAACACATACCAAATCTATAGTTCGTTATGGGGTCATTTAATTCATTTTCAATGAGTGGATGTTGTTATACGTACTCCAATTTCTTTCACGACATGAGGAAGAACAAGGTTGCCAAGCAACTTCAAAGTCAAAGCTTGGAGTAATGGTGAATAATAAGAAGAGTGGAGGAGATGGACCTGTGATGAAGGAGGGCATGGAAGAGGAACTCCTTGTTTCCCTCTCTGCGAAGAGAAGAGAAAAACAGAAAAACGGTCTTAGATTAGAAGAAGAGTGGAGGAGACGAACCTGGAGGAGCAACCTTGCGGCGATGATGGAGAAGGAACCGTGATGGCAGAGGAGGAACTTGTGATGGAGGATGAGCTGTGGTGGAGAGGGGGACGTGGAGGAGGAACTGTTGTGGAGAGGAAAAGCTAGAGGAGGAGCTGCTGTGATGGAGAAAAGAGGAAATGCTGTGGAGTGGAGGAGCTCTTGTGGAAAGGAGGAGATGAAAGCGGATGAGCTGATCCGAAATTGGATGAGAAGTTTGAACCCTAGCAGAGTGGAGAAGAAGACCCAATTTGGATGCGATTTTCACCAGTCCAGACCGAGTCTTGACTGTTTTTGGCATGTGTCCGACCAGGTCAACTGCCCCGACATGTTGACCTTTTTGAATACGTGTCAGACACGAGTCTGACTTGAAAATGGCGGTTTTTTCCGAGAGTCCGTGCATCCTTGGTTGTCAATTATATTATGAACAAAAGTAAATGTAGATGTAGATGCACCATTTAGTCACAATATGCAACTTGAGAAAGATATGGCTTGAGCAACATGAGACTTACTGAACTTCCTTGGCTAAGGTTACGAGTTTCATTGAAATTTGTAAAAATAAATAAATTAGTTATTCGTGAATGCACACAAAATGCTAGCGAGGTGAGAGTTAAGACATTTTCATCCCATGAAAATTTGTTCTCACTACATGGTTATTTTCACCCCTTTCTGTGAAATGGATAAATGGTTGTCTGACATATAGCAAATAATAATTTTCTGTTGAAACGTGTCAATGTTTTTACTTTTTCATTCCTAGAAACCAAGAAAGAAACTTCCATATTGCTATATGAAAGTAATCTCCAATAAAACACTTCCAGTTTGACACAAGACATTTGATAACAATGTAAATTGCTGAAGACCTGATTTAGTGTAAAAAGAAAAGAAAAGAAAACTGCGCTATTTCTCGTTATCACGGAGTCATGGGAACCTTAAAGTTTCAATTTTAATGAGAGAATATTGTTCCTCTCTTTCACATTTGACCCATTTATTCGCAGGTATGGCGAATCACCATTTGAGTATGCACTTGGGGAAGCAGGTGGGAGCTTGCAGTTGGCTGTCATGAACGGGCAGATTAAGTGTCCTGCTGGGCCTAATCTCCCATATCCTGAACAACTCCATCAGTTCGTGAAATGGATGCTCCAGCCTCAGGCTGTCCGTCCTTGCATAGATGATATCATTATTCACGTGGACAAGTTGATCACCAAATTTTCGAATTGAACTGTAAAACTGGAAGCAGCTTTTCCGTTTATTGAAGCTCAAATGAAGCGTGGTCAGCATACCAAGGAGTAAATTAGGAATGCACCCAGCCCTTCTTACCATGTTTAGGCCAATGACAGTTTATATCCGTTTCTTATTTGTTTGTTACGCAGGTATTTTTCTTATTATAGTTGTATCAATGGGCATTCAAGTCAGTGTCAAATATCTCTCTTCATATATATCATACATGAAAGGAAGGTTTGAGTTTGTCTATTCAGACGCAGTTACTACTTAAATTCAGTTGCCTCTCTATACCAAAGATTTACCTCAATAGCATCATAGTATTTGAGGTGAAGCAAAATCAGGGCAAAAATCCATATGAAAATAGGTGTTTTGGCATTGCATCTTGGATTCTATGTGCCCTTGTCGCAAACACAACATAGACAAAGGATCACTGAGGTTTTCACCCCAGCTAGTCCCGTCGGTGTTCATGTTCAGTAGAGGTTTCAGGCCATATATTGACTTCACTTTCTTGGGGCTTTTGTTCTATGAAAGCATGGTAGAGGTCTTGGGAACGATTAACAAATCACTCCAGCTCAGTTCTGACTTTTGTTCTGCTAATTGCAAGGAATCAATAGCTTCTGATGTTTTGTGTCCTTTAAACTTTGAATAACCATCGCGATTTGATTAATGGATGATCAGGTTCTCATGATCCCTAATGAGGATGCCATTTTAAGAAGTATGAAAAGTAAGGATGCTAAAACAGAGCAAAGCTTTTTGTGGCAAAGTTAATATTGTAGCCTATGAATGAGTGGGGAGCCAAGTTGACAAGATTGGAGAGTAGTACACCCAACATTAAGCCTAAAAGAAATGGCAACGACTATTTTGCACTACAACTTACTCTCACCTACATCACCCATCCATATATATATTAAATTTATTTTTTTATAACCTGCACACCCACACCCCCATTTAAACCACTAATCTTTCTCTCTCACCCTTTCTTCTCAAGAACAACAACAACAACAGTATGGAAGAGGGTAGCGAGAAAGGGGCCATCGATTGCGAGGGACAGCAAGAGATGACTGGCGATGGCGAGAGATAGATGAGATGGAAGTACATCAGCCACTGTCGACCATTTTCCATGTTCTTCTTCTCCTTCCCCTCTCCATCTTCTTCTTCTCCATACCCTTTCCCAGTTCTCCCATTCTCTCTTCTCGCACATGCCGTCGCCCCTCTCCCTTTCCTCTTTCTCCTTCCCCTTTCATTTTTTTTGTTTTTCTTTTTCCTCGCTCTCATGTCAGCCTATGCGATGGTGGGTTCCCCACTCGCAAAGGCCGCTGCAAGGGCAAAAAAATTTGACCCTCACAGAGGCACTTGCAACTGGAAAACTTGCAGTTGCAAAGTCAATCAAATATGTCCGGTAAAGAAAACATGGCACTGTCGCTGACTTTCAACCAGATATGACGCTCGATTCTCAAGCTCATTGAAATCCTAAAAATGTAGTGCTCTGATATATCTAATGAACGAAATTTGAATCACCTGAAAATGTTATAAAATGAGCAAGTGTGGTCATTTTACTAAAGTCACTCAAATCTGTTCGGAAAAGAAAACATGGTACTGCCCCTGACTTTCAATCAACTTTGACGCTCGATTGAGACCGATTCTCAAGCTCATCAAAACATGAAAAATGTAGTACCCTGAGTTATCTAATGAACACAATTTGAATCACCTGAAAATATTTTGAAATGCGCAAGTTATGGTCATTTTACTACAGTCACTCAAAACTGTCCAACAACAACCAAGTCACAAAAGATCATGCGAATGTAAGTCTCTCACTCGCATGATCCATTGCCAATGTAAGTCTCTCATTTGAATGAACCGCTGCGAGTGTAAGTCTCCCACTCGCATTTGCAGTGGGCCATGCGAGTGAGAGACTTACATTCGTAGCGGATCATGCGAGTGGGAGACTAAACTTTGCATGAGCCTTTGTGACTTGGTTGTTGCTGGACAGTTTTGATTGACTGTAGTAAAAATCCTCATTGCAAAATATTTTCAAGTGATTCAAATTGTATTCATTAGATAACTCAGAATACTACATTTTTTGTGTTTTGATGAGCTTGAGAATCGGTCTCAATCGAGTGTCAAAGTTAGTCGAAAGTCAGGGGCAGTACTTTGTTTTCTTTACCGATCATATTTGAGTGACTTTAGTAAAATGACCATAACTTGCTCATTTTCAAAACATTTTAAGGTGATTCAAATTGTGTTCATTATATAATGCGAAGTACTACATTTGTCGTGTTTTGACGAGCTTAAGAATCGGTCTCAATCGAGCGTCAAATCAGGTCGAAAGTTAGGGACAATACCTTGTTTTAATGTTTTGAATGAGTGAGTGCTAGGATGTTTTGGGAAGGGAGAGGAAAAGAAGAGAAAGTTGGGAGGGAAGAGGGAGTTTTCATAGGTTTTAATTTGATGGAGGAGAAGATGAATTTAGGTTTTTCCTTTTATGAGTGGTGTGGAAGAGAACAATGGTGTAAGAGAGAAATTGCATAGTGTCGGAAAGAAAAATTAGATGAGTGGTATGGGTGAGAGTTAGTTGTGGTGCGAAATAGTTGTTGCCTAAAAAATTGTTCCATACGAAAGTAAATGTTTCACAGTTGCTGTTAGGGAAGTGCAACACCACATTAATGCATTGAAAGTAGAAAAGTTCGAGGAAATTCAGAAGGATTCATACTTGCATAATTTAGTAGTAGGAGGTTCATTTTTCTTCGCCTAGGGTGTACTTTGTATACCAGGAAGAGATGTGTAATTACAAATGGTCTTGAATACATGCGAGAGAGCTCCTTTCATCGGAGTCATTTAGTTTGGTTGTCAGCCACTTGAGAGGTTCTAACTATACCCACACTTCATTCTTCCCACCACCACCTTTTTTTAGGGGAAACAAATACCCAAAATTTCACTCTACCACCACACGAGAGGTTTTATGTAGAAAAAAAAATTCAAGTTCCAAGAAGGGGACTAAAAAATTTTGATTTTTTTTTCTTTATCAAAAGCTCAAGCGAAATACCTCTTAGTAGTCTGGTGATACATCATATTGTCCTTTGATCAACACCGTACACGTGTCATGATAATCTCATCAATAGTACAAAGCAGACCCGATTGCATGCTCAATCCAGCGAGGCCTAAACAACACTAAGCCCATTATTGGCAGGATCTAGACAATCCAATCCGAGTTGCAATGAGCCATTAAGCCCACACGTTACGTAGTCAGGCCCAATACTTGTCAGACCTCTAAGACAAATATCTGAGAGATCTACCCAAGACTGGCAGACCAGCAACACATTCGATCCGACTAGGAAACATATATTAGAGTATAAATCGGGCAAGAAAGCTTGCTTGCATGGACAACAATAAAAAAGAGAAACCTCTCCCACAGATCTAGGAGCACGAGTCATGTAGAAAAACTATCCCACATGGACTTCTCCTAATTATGAAAGGATCTTCAGCAAGATCTTTTTTCCTAAACTACGCCACCAAAGGCCTAGCCGAACAAGGACTCCTGCACTATAAAATGGAGATAAGGTCGATGAACTTAAGGTACGCTACAAAATCCCAATTCACAGCTTTAAGCCTTATCTAAGTTAAGCATCAGAGTGCCATCGTCCGCCACATGGTGGTATTTGGCTCACGTATGCTACTTGTACAGGAATAGGTAAGCAGTGAAGAAGAAGAACATGAACCGACTAGAAAAATAGTAGTACCACCTTTTCCAGAGAATTAGCGAGATGGTGACAACAAGGTCTCGCAACAATGGAGATGTTGTGGAACCCTCAAACGCTCAAACCGGCAGAACGCCACCCGTTCCACCACCGCCATGGAAGGAACCTCTTCAGACCCCGACGTCGGTGGCAGCCGCAGCAGACCCAGGGGTGGACCTACTTTCAACACAGATGCATCAAATCACAGAAACTCTGGAGGCACTCAAACGACAGAATCCTCCACCTGCAAAAGGAGAACGTGAGCAACAAATGGCTAGTCCCCAGAGAGTTCCAAAGAGTATGTTCAGGAGAGTTGCACTGCCCCAACAACTTCTCAATGGACAAGAGGCAGAAGAGCGACCCATAGAGACCCAACGTCAAGAGCCGGCAGACACGTCTCGCACAACTCCATTGGCAATGGGCTACAAACCCAGATGTACTGTTTAGTCTCATGGTCCGTTCATGGATCATATCATGGATGAGCTGCTGCCAAAGAAATACTCACCACTGAAGTTGGTGTTTTATAACGGGACAGGAGACCCGTCCGATCACTTGCGCCACTTCCAGCATGTTATGGCACTCAAGGAAGGGTCTGATGTAATATATGTGCCGATCATTCTCTGCAAGCCCAAAGACATCAACATTGACGTGATTCCACATACTTCCTCTGAAATCCATCGATTCATTCTAGAAATTGGCGTTTCTCACACACTTCATGGGCAGCCAAAGGCTTAGGAAGGGCCCACATTATCTGCTGACCCTAAAGAAAAAAGCATAACGAGGCGTTGGGGGAGTACGTCACTCGTTTTAATGATGAGTTGACCCTCATCAACTGCTGTAGGGATGACACCGTCGTCACGACTTTCACTTCATGTCTGAGAAGAGGCAAGTTCTACAACTTCTTTACCTTGGATCCCCAACTAATATGATAGACTTGCTCAGAGATGCCCAAAGATACATCACTCTAGACGAAATGCTAGCCGCCAAGAGAGAAGCGGAATCAGAGAAGAAACCCTCTGTTTCAAAGGACAGGAAAGAAGGGAAAAAGAAAGAGGACGATGACGGTAACAAGAAGAAGCGCACAGACAACAAGACCAATTCAGACTACACAAGGCAAAATAAGGCCTCCAATTACGTTGGGTCCAAGTTTGTCGCCCCTCTCAATATCAGTCTGTCTGACATCCTTGATTCCATCAAGGATTGGGAAGAGCTGAAGTGGCCGCCTAAGCAACGAAGAGACCTCGCTCGGTGCGCAACAACAAATACTGCGCCTACCACAAGGAAGGTGGACATGATACTGAGGATTGCAGAAACCTCATAGGAGAAGTCGAGTACTGGATCATGAAAGGCAAGCTCAAGAAGTTCCTATGCTCGGACATGATGCAAGGCCGAGTAAAGGAAAGAGCAGAACGATGTCAAGGAGATTGAAAAGGAAGCTCTTGGCATCATATACGTCCTCCACAGGGTCGGTTCCGAAGGGGAAAATTCAAACAGGTTCCGCAAGAGGACACTAACCGAGATGCAGACACCATCTTAGTATGATGACCGACAAGTGCAGCATGCACGAGTTCACAGCTTGATCCCATCGCTAACGTTTACATTAAGGGATCTCCATGGGTACATTCTCCTAAAAATGATGTCCTGGTCATCTCCGTCCTCATCACTAAGTGGATGTAAAGAGAGCCTTGGTGGACACTAGAAGCTCACTGAATGTCTTGTTCCTCAGTGCATTCCACGACTTGCAACTACAGGAGAAAGACTTAACACCCGCCACCCACCCCATGGTCGGATTCAGCGAAGATAAGTGCTTCCCCATTGGGAATATCAATCTAATGGTGGTGGCAGGAAAGCCGCAATTACTGAAGTACCTTGTCCAAGAGTTCATGGTGGTTGACGGTCCATCCACCTACAACATTATTTTGGGAAGGCCGTGGCTTCATCATATGGAATTCGTGGTCTCCACTTTGCACAAATGTATAAAATATACAACTAACCATGCCCAAGGAACTATTCGAGGAGATCAACCAGCAGCAAGAGACTGCCATAATGCAACCTTGATGCAGCTGAATTGTTGCAAATTGCAGGCCGGGCCCACAAAACCAACTTGTCAGGCATCAGACATTTACAAAACATGGGAATCACTCTATGAGGGTGGAGGAGCCCCAATAACAAAAGTGTAGCTGTGCGGAGATCCATAAGTCAGAGCTAGCAGCACAATCCAGACTAATAAAAAACTAAGTAACGATACTTCAATAAACAGGCACCAACTCCAACAACTGTTAATCAGCAAGGAACTGCCCGCCAGCATGAAGTTCACTATTCAGTAACTTCGTTAGCTTTAAAAAAATTTCGCTAGAAGGACCATGTAATACCAGCTAGGACCATTGGTGCCTCCTTCAGAGCCGGATTAGCTCAGTTTCCTAATTATCTGTTGCTTTGATTTCATTTCTTGTTTTCTATTTTTCATTTTAGTTTAGAAGAGTTGTTTATACAATACTCATTCTAGAAGTAAAACATATTTTATTGACTCCAATGCCAGTTATCACAAAGCTTATCGACCAACTAGTACACCAGTTCATACACTACAAGTATCTAAGTCCGATCCAATTATCTATCCATTGAAACAAGGGTAGAGATTTAAATCTACTAATCCTCCTCCAGAAGAGAGGGTGGTGAAAGTAAGGCATTTGTGACAGAAGTCGAAAAAACGCACTCAATTCATTGCTCCATCGAAATACCCCACAAAGACGATTCGAAAGTGACAAGCAAAGTACTTGAAAAGGCTGCAAGTACTCCTTAAATTCTTTGCTCCGCCAGTCTGCCTCGTAAAGAGGAACAAAAAGAAGCGACAGAAAGCTGATGAAAACATCTATGAATGGCGGATCATCAAGGTCTCACAATGCTGCCAAATAGGGACGCTTCTCAAATGTATAATGCTTGGGGTGACGAAGAGATACCACCCTAGGAACGAGAGTCACGACCTCCAACTTTCCCATCAACCATAAACTAGTCGCGAGGACCATCCTCCGACAATAGTAAATGGATGAGAGAGTGCTAGAGCACCGGAAGATGGAAGACAAACCTGTCCCCCAAGAGAAAGTCTGTAACTCTCATAGGATCAATCAAATGCCCACCCAGAACAGGCGGCACCACATAATAGGAAGTATTATCAAGAATCATTGGCGCAAATGTCAGAATATTCGAATACTCTAGTGCGGGAGATCTTCCATCAGCCTTTGGAAAACCCAAAGCAAATGCTCTGGTAAGATGCATTTGATTAACATGCTCTACTATTCTCATTCCAGTGCTTTAACACAGAATAGTCAGCCTATATACAGATGAGATGGTTTACGAAGTAGTATCAACAAGCAGTTACTTCAGCATTGAATGTCGTATGGGAAATCGAGAAAACGACGGTTCCAATTGCAACTGCACAACATATTTCTAATTAATGACTCTGCAAGCAACCCCATTAACTAGGGGAGTAATCGATACTGAACCGTCTCGCAGAATGTGCCGTATCCCTGGCACACTGATCCACAATGATATTTTTTCTAATTAAGCCCCTCCACTAATGGGCCCAACTTTATGCTCTACCAGATCCGGGCCAGCACATGCAAATAAATAAACAACAAAGGCCCTGAGTGCTCACAAAATAAAGAGCGCGCCTACATAGTATTATCATTAAATCCAAGGCATCAACTCTACTATCAGTCCGCTGCTATTCATTAAAGTCGGTAAATCTATTATTAGTCTGATCAATCGATCCGACATTGGGTTCAAATTACCAGACGAGCTAAGTAAGTCATGACATCCAAGTCAGACTTACACGCCCAAAATCTTATTCTGACCAAAGTTTAGTCAGTTTTGAGTGATTACAATAAGTTTTGGCCCGCTCTAACACCTAGCCCGCCAGAAGCGGACGACGATGCGTTAGAAAGTGGGACTTAGTCAGCGTTCCTAATACCTGACCACGATCGCTTGCCAGAGACCATTGTCCAACTATAGATAATGGTTGCCGAACCTAACCAAAACTTAGTTGGTTTCGACTTATGACGATAACTTCTAGTGCGCTCTAACGTTCAGTTTGTTAAATTAAACGGGTGTCAACTATTTAGATAGTGGCAGCTTAATCAACGCTCTAATGTCCGATTGAGACGGCTTGAAAGGGATCATTGTCCAAACATGAGCAATAGATACCGAACCCGACCAAAACTTAGTCGATGACGACCAACGACAATGGCTTCTGGTCTGCTCGAAGCTTAGTCTGCAAATACCGAATTTTGACGGCTTAGAAAGTGAGAGTCTAGTCAGCGCTCTCGACGCCTGATTAGGATTGCTTGCCAGGGGTCACTACTCGTACGCAAATATTGATCGTCAAACCTCGACCAAAGCTTAGTAAGTGGCTGCTGATGACGATGGTTTTGGTATGCTCGGAGCCTAGTTCGCTGTGCATGGATTACGACGGCCTAGAAAGTGAGAGTTTAGTCAGTGCTAATGTAGCCTGGTGAACATGGCTTTCCAGGGATCAATGGCTAAATATAGAAATGATCGTCGAAACCTCGCCAAAGTATAGTCGGAATGACTGAAGATGATAACTTTTGGCTCGCTCCAATTCCTAGTCCATCAGGAACGGATCAAGATGGGTTGGAAAGTGGGAGTCTAGTCAGTGCCCTCGATGCCTGATCAAGATGGCTTGCCAGGGACCACATGGTCACCGAAACCTGACCCCGATTTAGTCAGTTGTAACGGGCGATAACAACCCTCGGATCAATTAAGTTTATTCTACAAATAACAAATATAGACGAATCAAAAGTCCTGTCAGAGTTCTGGAAACTCAACCCAGACGACCCGCAATGATTATTGTCCAATCATCTACAACAGCGTGCTGGGACCACAAACTGACTAATTCGCTTATAACAACAATACAACTGATGGTTCAATAGACAGCCAAGCTGCCAAACAGAGGGTGTATTACACTCCCCGATCCCTAAAAAGGAGTCTGACCAGAATCACACAAACTATTGCAGCACAAGAAGTCAGAGCTCTCAACAGCAGATCAATCATGAAGCTTCCTAGCCTAGCAATGTCTCTCATCTGACAATTAATGCTGAAATAAGACAAAACAGGTAAAAGCTAGCAGAAAAAGCAAAGAAAAACAAACATGTGCAAAATACTATTCATTTACAAACCGAAAAGAAAATACAAAATTCACCCCTCATCAGGAGGAGAATCAGATACAACATAACCAGACTTAGCAGGGGAAAAAGCTAGAGACACATCTGTAGGCGTTGCCACTCGATCCCCCTTATCAGGGCTGCCTTCTTCTTCAGACAAATCGGAGGTCGCCCCAAACTCTGCATATGCAATCTCTTTATAATAGGAAAGATCCCAGTTGGGATGTTCCTCCTTCATCAAATGCAACAGCTCCAGCCTTCCATGCATGACTCTGCTTACTCAAATGTGCCTTGGGCCTTGAGAAGTTTCTCCTCGTGCCCTCTTGACTCAGCGAGTTCCCACTCCAATTCGCCCAACAGCATGTCAGTCTTGGACTGCTTAGCACCCAGTTTATCATTGACGATATTCAATTCACTTTGTGCCAGAAAGAATTGCTCTTCAGCGGTCCGCACACCCTTGGCATTGAACTCAACATCGGCCTCCAACTGTTGACATCAAACAATCCACTCAGACTCCTTCTTGATCCCCTCAGCATGCAAAGCCTGCAGCCCAGCTTGCATTCCAGCTATAGTCTCACAGGCAAGCTGCAAGTCACGATGGACAAGGTTCAGTTCATTTTCGAACCGATCCCTCGTGGACGCTGCCCTTGCCAAGTCGGACTCAAGCGCCTCCAAGGGAACCTTCTGAGCCTTCGACCTAATGGACCAGGACTCCGCTCCAATATCTGAGAAAGCTTCAACTTTGCTTCCTCAACGACTCAATCTCATAGAGAGCGTCAGAGTATGATTTCTGCAAGTTTGCAAATACTCGCTCCATGGTATACACTCTTACGAGCTACCTCAACTTCAATTTCAGCTGCGACCACTTGATTCAAGAATGACATCCCCGGCACAAGATGTTTCTGCCCTTTTTTCAGAACGCTTTCTAGCGTCTCTCCCACTGTCTCCGAAGCACAATTCGCCAACAGTCATTTCACTTGCTGATATGGTGCCTCAAAGCGTAAGATATGTCAACCTTCTGATGCCAAGCTTGATTGTTCATCCTTACTACGTCTGGAGCAAATAGACTGATCCGAGCATCCGGATAAAGATCATTCGAAATCGGAATCACCCCAGCACCGCCCTTGGCCGTCTTCATTGCATCAGGGCCTTCATCAATAACTTTTCCTTTGCCTTCAACAATCGGCTATTTTTCACACACCGATTCAGAATCATTTGACGGAGAAGAGGGAAGGAGTTATTCCTTGGAACCGTTGTCAATTCAATATGAGGACGGGAACAAGATGGAACATAGTACGGGCGATGAGAACGGGACCCTTCACCATGGCGTCGACGATCGAACTCTTCAACGGGTTCATGATCCAAATAAAGGTGGAACTCAAAGTTTTTTTTATTGAAAAGAGACAACCATCTGAAGCTTCCATGCCCGCCTACATCAGCATTTATTTTGAAGCTTTGGTCACATTCTCCACGCCAACCATTTGGAAGGGAGATAGGGGCCACGACCTGAGCATCATGCCCCTAAGAAACAACAATCTCATCCGGCACTTGCCTGACAACATCATGTCCTTCAAACGAAGCCAAGCACCTGCAGACGGCTCTAAGCAGAACACGAGACCTCTTTAGATACACAAGAGAAGGAAGCACCTCATTTATTTCTACCCTCCTCGAAGGGCTCGAAACCCTGATCTTAGGTAGTTTCCTCTTCCTTGAAGCAAACACACCTTCAGGCTTTGGCTTCTTTATCCGAAAATGAGTGGGAGCCACGTGCCAATGAGCCCATAGACCGTTGCGCTCGACATTAGAAAACTTAACGACATCCTCTACCTCTAACGAGGCTTGTCGTTGAACGCATCCAAAGTTGCTTTATCTTCAGCAGAAAATGGCGAAGTTGGGAATCTCCCTGCAAAAACCACAACAAATCAATCTAATATGAAGTTAACACAAGCAAGATCGGAAAAAGAGTCAACTTACTCAGTGGTCTAAATTCACGCTCAACCGGACAATCAACAAGCTCAAAGTACGTCGAGTCCGCAAGAGCCATGCAACAGAGGCAGTTTACCGAAGCAGTCTGGCGACGTCAGCACACACAACATGCTCCTTTAGCCGAGAAGTAAGCAATTGCACCGCCCTCGATGACACTCAAACACCAATGTCCTTAGCCCTAATCTGAATGACAATAACAGTCTTATACTCGTTTGGCACAAGTTGAGCGGGTGCAATACCGGGTTACGCCAGGAGCTCCCAAATCTCCTTGATAACAGAAAAGCGGGCATTTGATTGAAGCATACCTCGGTGAATACAAATAAACCCATCAGGAGAGGGCAATAGCGTCAGATTTGCGCCTAGAGTGCAGAACACCAGATCATCATGAATCAGGCATGTTTTACGGAAGACTTCCCAATCAGATTCATTAAACAAAATACAAGCTTTCGAATACGAAGGTTAAGCAAAGTCAAAGGCACATAAAGCAATACAACAAAATAGAACCTCTGAGATCGAAAGAGTAAAAGGGCTATATTCCACAGGCAGGAGATCTATATAGAAAATTGAACTCCCGCCTTTCCTTCTTTCAAGTTGGCGCACGCTCAATTAATGAAATTCGCCGCTCGAGAAAACAACTCAAACTCAATCATCATGACTACATAATTGCTTTATGAAATGATCTAGTAGACCGATAAGACGACCCACCAACTCGGGGGGAATAGTTGATGATACATCAAACCGTCATCTGATCAGCACCATACACATGTCATGATAATCTCGTCAACAAGACAAAACAGACCCGATTGCATGCTCAATCCAGCGAGGCCCAAAACAACATTAAGCCCATTATTGGCAGGATCCAGACAGTTGGATCTGAGTTGCAATGAGCTATTAAGTCCACACGTCAAGCGGTTAGGTCCAATACTCATAAGACCTCTAAATCAAGTATACCCACCCAAGACTGGCAAAGGAACTAAGCAAGAGGTTACTCTACTAGCAGCACTATTGTAAGTGTATCTTATCTTTCTCAACTTGTCTTAATCTTTCTCCACCTTGTATATTTCAAAATAATTCTAATAGTCTATTGTATCTACAAGTACTTCTCCTTTATGAATGGTTATCGCAGTTTGAATTTCGCTCTGTGAATGATAAAGCAGTCAGCCCAGAGTAAGCTGTTCCAAGAAGAAACCCTTTAACAAAAGCGCATTGTACTTTTTCCACCCTTTTTAGTAAAGCTATGCACAAAGATGAACAAAGTTCAACCACATGGAAAGCAATGAAAGGAGAGGCTTCCATTGGATAGGCTTAATGGGTTTTCTATGCCAACTTGTCGGACAATGAAGTGAGGATAATATTCGAGCTTGATGGTGCTTTTTACCTTTTGGTGGGATCCTCACTGAACCTCGTGACGGAACACTTTTTTACTTTGGAGATTCATTTTGGCATTGCCATTGGCTAGTATGGTGCTCTTTTACGCTCTCAGCATGAGATTTGTGGTTCATGGATGTCAATATCATGGCACTGAACAATGGATATCCTCGTCCACTAGAAAGTAGAGGGTACTGAAGATACCCACTAGGGGTTTCTAACTTCATGTTCCCCTCTGGATTCAACAAAAGTTCAAATGGGATTATGGGAAATCATTCTCACTGAGATTTAATGATGAGTTTCTCATTCTAGGTTTCAACCAACAACTCTCTTGGGCCTGCAGCACTTGTTTAAACACTACACTAGTGAGTCTCACTCGACAACTTCACTAAATGAACTATCACTTAAAGCTAGGCTTCAAAAGAGTTGGTAATATCCTTAAAAGTATTTCAAAATTATTGAAGATAAACTAGCCCGGCAACCAAATTAAATTGATCATATCACACAACCAACTTTTGCAAGCAATACAGTTTTGTCAAAATGGGGGCAACATCCAAAGCATTCTTTCCATAAGCGTCATTTCTATTTTATCGAATATTGTCAAATCAAGGTTGATTACCCCACGCTTATCTCTATAGGAATCTGCCGCAAACCTGTATCATGTGTTCACAACTGAGACAATGAACTGTAAACCTCAAAGAAGTAAAGATTCATTTAACTTTTGGAACGGACAGAAGTATAAGTACGGGTAACTAAAGTAATCAGCATGCCCCCACAATGAAAACCTTTTGGCATTACAGTTCTTCTTGAGCTCCTCTTCTAATGCTTTAAGAGGCTATTCCTTGTTGTAAGGATGATCTTTCATATTGATGACATATAATAGGGTCTTTTGGGGAGCTTATCCTCAACATGAAAACCGGCATTTTGCTTTAGTTGGGTGACACTACTTTTGCTATAAATATAATAACACAAATGGTAATCACAGCAAATAAGGTGAATTGCCCTGCTTTACTAATGCATGAACCAACGCTCCATCTCCTTGGATCTTGATCCAGTCACCAAAATTGATGCATATCTATATGTTGTTGATGCTCATGCTCAAGACTAACTATTTCCATAAACAAGTATAAGTGTTTTTATAATGGATACTGAGAAAGTCTACAAACAGTACTCTTTTCAAGTATGGTGAGCATACTTAAATGCCATAGGATAGGGATGATATCTATACACAAGTGATCCCTATCGTCACTCCTCTTTTGAAGATGTTTTTCTTTCAAGATAAATCCTCGAAGAATGCCATATAAAGTCTCAAATCACCTTCCTCTTCCCTTTTGACAGTTCTTGATAATCTCCGTTCAGGATGCGAAGTTTCCACTATGGAATTTAGAAATACCAACTGAATCCCCATAGTTGACCTTTCCTTTAGCATTATGTTGTCAAATGAAGCCTTCATGAAGAGGCCATCACCTCCACTTCCAACCCTCCCTATTCTAGGGGACCAATTGTACCAGTTATACATCTAAATTAAATAAGACCAAACTATTTATTTCTCTTTTAAGAAAATCCCCAATGTCTATTATCAAGAGAGCAAAAGTGTTTTCAAGAGATTACATGAAACCAAGGCTAAATGGTGTATTTTTGCAAGAGAAATATTTAAAAGGCATGCTAATTTTAGAATTTTCTTTTGTTGATGATTGTAGTTGTTTTTCTTAGGAAGCTTCTAGGATTTATTTTATGTAATTTTTAGGTCATTATAGGTGTAATTAGGGGTGGGAACGGGACGAGATGGGACGAGATAGACCCATCCCTATCCCATCCCATCCCATCCCATTCATACGGGATCGGGACGGGATAGACCCCATCCCGACCTTGTCCCATCCCAAACGGGGACGGGACGGGATCAACGTGCTCTATTTGTTGATCAAGTTTTTGATAATCTAATAGGTATAAAACTATAAATTACTGCAGGAATAAATATTTTAAGATTTTCCTATATTCTCAGAATATATACTCTCCATAGAAAAAGAAGAAAGTTTAATGTGGGATTTATGGTAGTCTCTCATTATTATGGCATTTTGCAAACTTCAAGCATGCAACAGATGGTGCTGCCCTTTAGTTAGCATTCCTTTGTTTTGTGTTCTCACATTAAAAACTGTTTTTTAGTAGATTTGGCTCGACATTAACTTGTGATTCTTTCTTTGTCTCTCCCACTGACACTTACAAGCAAAATACAGGTGCAAAAGAGATCCATACAGAGATAGAGGGAATATGTTGTACATAATTGGTTTGGGTCTTGGAGATGAGAAAGATATAACACTTAAAGGACTATAAACGGTGAAGAAATGCGATAAAGTGTACATTGAAGCCTACAATTCTCTTCTTTCCTTTGGCCTCTCATCCAATGGCCTTTCGTCTTTGGTAGTTAATAAGATCTATCCCTTCTTCTCCATTATTTCATCCGATGAAAATCAACGATATCACAACTTCTAATTTGAGGTGATTTTGCAGGAAAAGTTGTATGGGAGGTCAATTATCCTTGCAGATAGAAAAATGGTTGAAGAAAAGGTAGATGATATATTATCCGAAGCTCGTGAATCTAATGCGGCTTAGTGCTAACAAGTGCTAACCTTAATGGACAACCTAGTAGTGTGTGCATCAAATATTAATAATAAATATTGAAAATTAGCTCGGGACGACATGGGATTGGCGGGATTGAAAATCTTCATCCCATCCCATCCCATTCTAGATCGGGACGGGACGAGATCGGGATGAAATTATTCAATCCCATTAAGACCCGAAAAAATCGGGACGGGACGGGAATGGGATCGCGGGATGGGATGCCCACCCCTAGGTGTAATCTACTTCAATTTGAGTCACTATTTAAGTAATAATTTTCATTTCCACTATTTAAGTATGTTTTCAAGTCCTTAGTAGTATTCGTTTAAGAGTTTTCTATATTTCAGTTTGAGTAAAAGGTTTTATGATGCATATAAATATGGACCTATGGAACAAAAGAAGGGATCGGTGATTGTTAATTAATTTTTTAATTAAAAAAAGAACAGAAAATTTTTCGGTTATGGATTTTTTGTATTCACACTTTTGAGAAGAAACGTAAATCAAAGTTGACAAGTTTAGTTATTGTCCTTGTTCTTTCGTTCACACTTCACATCAGTGCAGTTAATCATGTAAATATGTTGGTTTTTAAAGTGTTTTCTTATTTATTATCTATAACAGGGAAGAATTAGAGGGGTTTGGAGTTTGGTTTAATTTGGGTGAAATTGAGGTGTAATAAAACAAAATTTCTCCTGTTGCTTGTGCCTAGTGATTGTTAGTGAAGTATACCAGGCAGTCTAATCCTAAGAATCCTGAACTACAAAGCTGTATACTCTAGAAATTTGATTAAACAATAAAAAAAAAGTTGATCATCAAAAAAAGGATGGCAGGCATCTACTCTTTGCACAACTTGTATCCATAATATATTTCAAAAACATGTTCTAGATAGTAGATATATCCCTAATAGATGGTTACACTTCTAGAATAGTTGGGTTTTGATGGTAAGATTCACATAAATGGTTTTATTCTTTCTTCTCGTTATGCAAGCATGAGTAAAAGTAAACTTATTTGTATAGTTGTTAAGCCAATGTCAAATTTTCATTTGAAAACCTTGGAACAGAAATCTGCGAGAAAGTAAACACATGGTATCAAAGAATATATTCATGAAATGCATACAAGCTGCAAGTGGAAAAGGAAATTTGTCACCATTTTTCAACCATTTAGAAATTTCTATAGATATAAAGGCGTAACTAAGTTTCATATCATACTACTATAATAATAGGCGTTTTTCCAATTTTTTATTTTATGATTTTGTTCTGTTAACGCTGAGCAAGAACGCTTGTTTTAGAAAACGTTCCAATATTCAGTAAGTATACATTTGCCTAAGCAAATAAGTGGAAACTTTAGAAGCAATCTGAATTCTCCTTAGCATTGAAACAAGAAAAAGAAAGACAAGACACAGCAGTGCTAAACAGCTAAAAAAATTCAGCAGAGCAAAAGACTAATAATTACAATCAACCATGTGTCTTGGCCAAAAAAAGGAAAGAAAAGGAACATTACAATGACAGGCAAATGTCCAATAATATATTGCTGCTATGTAATAAGTTTTCTGAATCGGCTTCTAAAACAGTAAGCCTAATGTACGAAACAATCCAATTATGAGGGTCTTTAAAACTAATGACAAGTATTTCCAGTAAAACTTACATTTTGAAAAGATATAGTTTGAGCATCAAGAAGTGCTTTTTTTTTTTGGAAAACAAGCTGAGTTTTTATAGGATCCCATAACCTATCAACAAGGTGCGACCTATAGGTCAACACCATAAGAAAGTAACCATGCCGTCGGCGGGTCTCGAACCTAGGACGTGGGGGATAAACCCACACAGCCCTAACCACTCGACCATAACACCATTAGCAATCAAGAAGTGTTTTGTAAAAGGATAATCAACAAAAAGGATGGCAGATGCTTTTCCCCCTCTAAATAATCAGTATCTGATCAAAGTAAGATGGTGTCGGACACGGATTCGCTTTCGACACGCGCTGGACACGGGGTCAACGGTCAAAATTTGTTGACTGGGTTGGACACGGCCTGGATACGGTCCGGACACGGTCCAGACTATGCCAGACACGGTCCAGAC
Organism: Berberis vulgaris; assembly: GCA_963556465.1. Taxonomy (NCBI): domain Eukaryota; kingdom Viridiplantae; phylum Streptophyta; class Magnoliopsida; order Ranunculales; family Berberidaceae; genus Berberis; species Berberis vulgaris. The sequence goes on from OY747132.1 coordinate 45,729,592, forward strand.
GTAGTCAAAATTCGTTGACTAAAATTTTTAATTAACCCTCGCCCGATCCTTCCTCCCTCCTCCCACACAGCGACAGATCAAAAAAAAAATCGAAAAACCCTAACTCACAAACCCTAACCCAGATCGATCGATTGATCGTTCGAGAGACGGTGGTAGAGAGATCAAGAGACGGAGGTAGAGAGAAGAGAGAAGAGAAGTCAGAACAGAGAATCATCGATCGATTTCTTTCGACTGACAAGAATCGATCGATTTCGACAGAGGACTGAGGACTGTAGAGAGATCGACAGACGGAGGAGAAGAGAATTCAGAGCAAAGAATCATGTCGTCCTCATCGACACCAGGTACTTTCGATCGATCGATTTCGTTTTTTTTTTCCTGCTTATCTGTACTCTGTTAGTTTCCTGTGATTTCATGGCGTCCTTGTTAGTTTCCTGTGATTTCATCGACCGATCGATCGATCTTCCTGAGATTGATTTCATCGATCGATTCGATTCGATTTGGTTTTTTTTTTTTTTTTTTTTTCCTGCAGGTAGAATTGTTTTCCTGCGATTCCTTTTTTGTTTTGCAAGTAGAACTGTTTTGCAATTAGAATTCCAGTTAAAATATAGTCTTGCAAGTAGAATTGTTTTTTTTTTTTTCCTGTGATTACTGTTTTGCTGTGTTTTTTCTTTTCTTTCTCTTCATATATATGAAAGCATGCATGAAATACATCAAATACCCCATATTGAAATTGCACCTATTGGCTGAAAACTAAATAAGAAATTAAAACTAGTTTTAGGCCAAGTAACTGGAGATGATCTTTGGAAGCATGTGACAATATTAGGAAGACCAAGTGAAGGTGGGGGAAACCTTAGATGGAAGTGTAACTATTGTCAGAAAGAATATACAGGCTCTCTTACTAGATTGAAGCACCACTTGTTGAAGATAAGTGGCCGTGGGATAGCTATTTGTGCCAAAATCTCCCCCATACAACTTAGAGAGGTGCAACAATTTGTTGATGAAGCTGCATTGAAAGCAGAAAGTTCAAGGGTGCGAAGTGTTCCTTTACCTCCTTCAGTGGGATCAAGTAGTCACCCGCACCCGGGTTCAAGTAGTGGGGGGGGGGGGGGGGGGGGGGTTGGCCCTTCAGTTCCACTTCCATACAATGAACAGAGGAAGAGGAGATCCACTACTAATCCTATTGCAAATGCTTTCAATATGAGTGAGCGACAAGAGTTGGATGCTTTGATTGCAAGGGCGTTCTACTCAGCTGCATTGCCATTCAACCTTGCAAGGAATCCGTATTTTCAGGAGGCTTTCACCTTTGCAACGAATAAAGCAAAGTCCATTAGTGGTTACAAGATCCCTGGGTATAATGCATTGAGGACGACATTGCTTCAAAATGAAAGGGGCAACATTGAGAGGTTGTTGGAGGCAACAAAGTTCACATGGGTTACTAAAGGGGCAACAATTGTTTGTGATGGGTGGACTGATTCTCAAAGGAGGCCTCTCATTAATTTCATAGTGATTAATGAGGGTGGTCCAATGTTCTTGAAGGCTGTGAACTGTGAAGGGGAATACAAAGACAAGTTCTTCATTGCTAATTTGATCAAGGAAGTTGTACGTGAGGTTGGGCCAAGGAATGTCGTTCAAGTTATAACTGACAATGCTCCAGTTTGTAAGGCTGCAGGTTTACTTGTTGAGAGCGAGTATCCTGAGGTTTTTTGGACACCTTGTGTAGTCCACACTCTCAACCTTGCCTTGAAGAATATATGTGCTCTAAAGAACACGCCTGCAAATGAAAAGGCCTACAGTTTGTGTAGTTGGATTATTGATGTTGTTGGGGATGGGGTGATGATCAAGAACTTTATCACCATTCCATGAGGTTGCACATGTTTAATGAGCATTCGAGATTGAAGTTATTTTCCATAGCTGAGACACGCTTTGCTTCAAGCATAATTATGCTGAAGAGGTTGAAAGACATTAAAAGTAGCATCCAAAGTATGGTGACTGGAGATAAGTGGGATTCCTATAAGGAAGATGATGTTGACAAAGCACGGATTGTGAAAGGAATACTATTGGATGACTTGTGGTGGGACAAAGTGGATTATGTGCTTCGTTTCACAGAGCCTATTTATTCAATGTTGCGGAGGGCTGATACAGATAAGTCTTGTCTTCACTTGGTGTATGAGATGTGGGATGTTATGATTGAGAAAGTGAAACAAGTTATTTACCGTCATGAAGGAAAGGAAAATAGTACTAGTGAGGAGTCAGAGTTTTTTTCAGTGGTGTATCAGATATTGGTAGATCGATGGGAGAAAAACAACACACCACTGCATTGCTTAGCACATTCCTTGAATCCAAGGTAAATAATTACATTGTTTTTAACTTTTTATTTTACTTATTCTTGAGTCTTGACTAGAAAACTAGAATTCATGAGTTATGCACTTAATGTTTATATATTAATTTGTGATTGACATTGCTTATGTATAATATATGTATTATAGCAGAGAATGGTTGCAAGAGGATCCTAATCGTATTGCGCCACACAAAGATCCTGAGATTACAAAGGAGAGAGATATATGTTTCAAGAGATACTTTCCTCTAATTGAAGACAGAAGAGTGGTTGTTACCGAGTATGTAAGGTTTTCAACGGGTAGTGGACAGTTTGCAGAAAGTGATGCTCTACAGAATAGAGCATACCTAGAACCTTATGTGTGGTGGGTTGCTCATGGTACCTGTGCACCTAATCTCTTGAATATTGCTTTGAAGTTACTTGGCCAACCTTGTTCTTCCTCATGTTGTGAGAGGAATTGAAGCACATATAACAACATCCACTCATTAAAAAGGAACAAATTGACCCCAAAACGAGCTGAAGATTTAGTGTATGTGCATTCCAACCTTCGTCTTTTGTCAAGAAGAAAACAAGAGTACCAAGAAGGTGAGACAAGGATGTGGGATGTCACAGGAGATACTATTGATTCGTTGGATTTGGATGCTACTGGAGTGCTTGAGATTGCCAGTCTTTCGCTTGATGAACCTGAGCTAGAGGCTGGACTGTTGGATGCAGAAAATGTGACAGTGGATCCGCTAGTTAATGAAGAAGAGATGTAGCCGCCTCGCTGGTGACTGGTGAGTTTTTAAAATTATCAATTTACATTTTATTTACATTATCAAGTTAATGAAATTATATTGCTTATGGTTTATGAGTATGACTTGAGCAGTTGAGCTTGACTTTATGATGCATTTGTAAATTTGAATGAATGAATTTGAATGTATTATTGATATGTTTGAATTTGATGAGTTACAAAAAATATATATTAAAAAATTAAGTTTGACCGTGTCGCCGAGTCCTATTTTTTTGAAAATTGCCTGAGTCGCCGTGTCCGAGTCCGTGCATCCTTGGTGCTAAGCACCTTTTCATTTGATATTTTGATATATGATCCAGCAATCTTGTTAGTCAATCAATCATTGTGTTCGTCTTCATCTTCAGAATCTGCAAGAGAGAAATCATCCCGATGAACGAACCAAGAATTTAGAAAACTTGCATTGATAAGGAAATACTTTCTAATCAGTGTCAAGCAGGAGAAACAAAATACAAATTAGCAGCTGTCATCATACACATATAAGGATGTGGTTGTCAAAAAAATCAATCTAGTTCTCTTTCTCCAAAATCTGTCCCTTCATAAGTATGTTCTTTTAATGCTTTCAATCTCTCATCATGTTTTATCCAAACCACCTTGCATAATTGCTTCTTTTCGTTTCTTAGAAAACTTCTACAGTTTAAGATATCATTTTTTAAGAGAATTATGATTACTATTTACCAGATTTTATATTTGGAAATCCAGGTTGAATGTTGATCTTCTTCTCGTTAATCGCGTCACTGCAAGCTTGGATAAATCTGTTTCGGATCTACCAGATATGTAGTGTCTTTTTTATTTTAATCTTGTCATCTTTTAAAGGTTACTGTTAACCCTCACAATTTATTGGCAAGTATCAAAGGAGTATTATAGATGGTACTTTATAGATAATATATATATATATATATATATTTTTTTTTTTTTCTAAACTATTTATCAAATATAGGATCCCAGAACAAGGTTCAAACCCTGGACTTATGATACCATTCGCCACAATTTGCAGCTGAGCACCTGGTCGCAATATTTTAGTTGAGGGGTGCAATACGAGGACTTCCCAGGAGCGTCACCCATGATAGCACCTGTTGCCAATACTTTAGTTGAGGAGTGCAATGCGAGTAGTTCACAGGTCACCCATCGTAGTACTATTTTCGCCCAAGCACGCTTAGCTATGGAGTTCTGATGGGATCTAGTGGTGCATTAGTGCTGGTATGATTGCACCATAGTACTTGATGAAAGGAGATGTTTGGGGAATGGGGATCCAAGGTAGAAACCTTATTTTTAAGAGTTTCATTTGTAGTCATGTGCTAAAAGTTGCATTTGATGCATGGGCTGTCCTTTAAGAAATTTTTATAAATACAAGAGTCTCGAAGAAAGTTAGGCTATCATGCATCTGTTATATTAATTTTTTCTTTCAATTTTTTTCAATATGTCTCATCAAATTCATGCTTGTTCTTTTCTTTTCTTTTTTTTTCCCTACTCCACTGGAAATAGATGTTTTCACACAAAAATGAAGATGGCATTTACCTGATCGAACATCTTCAGAAAGCTGACCTTTTGCTTGAACTTGTTTAACAAGCATTCTGAAAATCAGCACCCACCAATAAATGTGAAGAACAAACAAGCAGATTAGAAGTGTATTGAATGTATAATAGTAAATAGGACCCTCCAATGGATGCTTCTCCTTGTCCAATGTCAAGAGTACTTCATAGCTGAGCATAACAAAAGGAAAAAATAATACCAGGCTTATTATTAAGAATATAAGATGAGTGCTTCATAAGAAACATTTTTCTTACGGTAAAAAGACAATTATGACTTGTATCTACTTACACTAACCTTGTACTCCAAATGATCCAAAAAGGATAGTATATAAGAGGAAGCACGACCCAGGATAAAGAAAATAGAGCAAATGCAGAGCTAGCAGTAACTTCATAGCTACTATATTTGGACATCTTTCCTATTTCCAAGAGAACATCACTGGCATCATGAAGAGCTAAAACAACTGAACCAACACGAGCAAATCTGCCAAAATATATAGATGAACAATCTCAGGATGCAACAATGACTAACTAGTAAAATAACTATGCAGTCCATACTAATATTTTTACTTTTTCTTTGCTTTTTTGCTTCATTCTGATTAGCAACTTAATATACAAGCTTTTAGCATACTTGTGGTAGATGGTATCACAAGTCCAGGATTCAAACCTTCTTGAAAGCATTTGATGGTTTGGTTTGGGGATCCAATAAAAACCTTACTCGCCTTAAAAAAAAGAAAGCATTGCACTAACCAATGTAGTCAAAGCCATCGCTTAAAGCCAAAAGGCCTAGCCAAGCCATGACATCTCGCTTCGCCTTGGTCAAAGCAAGGCCATTACCCTGAAGCCACAAAAAGCCACCACTTTTAACAGCTTTTTTGTTGAAGCGTGAAGCCACCAAAGCCACGGCTTCATTAAACAAAGCGTTTTTTTTTCTTTTTTCTTTTTTTGTCTTTCTTCTTCTCATTCTTTTTTTCCTCTTTCTCCTTCTCTTTAAAGCTTCACGGCTAAATCAGAGAGCTTCAATAGAGCAGGAGTTGGAGATCTTGTTCGAGATACGAATCTTCTTACTTTCGACAGAGCTTTACCAAAATTTCCACAATCACGACCTCGAATAAGGAACTCACATTTATAAATTGATTACCAATGCATTAATAATCTATATATTAGTAATGTTGTTATTTTTTGTTTATTTACGGTGATTGATTATGGAAGAAAATTGGTGGGGCAAGGGAGATTAGTTCTCGGGAATACATTGGTTGAAAGTATGGTGTGCAGTGAATGGTAACAAACATCATAACATAGGAAACAATATGATCACTTACATTGACTTGAGCTAACACCTCTATATCTTGTAGAAAAGCAGAATGCATATTTTAGAAGCTTAGATATAAGCAAAATACATATATTTACATTTTTTAAATAATATTAAAATCATTTTTTAGATTCGCTTTACTTGCGTAAAGTCATCACTTCGCGCTTAGCTTTTCGCTTAAAGGCAAGCCATGGCAAATCGCTTCGTCTTCGCTTCACGCTTTGACTAACTTGGCACTAACAAATATACATATTTTGTACCAACGATCTTCATAGTCATTGTAAATGTGATAATATTAGTGCATTAAGTTTATGTTTCTTAATACCTTGATCGTTTTTATAGCTCGCTCATTCATAGGCCAGGTCATGGTTGTGCTATAGGATATTGATTCATGGTTTCTCTAGTAGGCTGGCTAAATAAAAAGCAGGCATACACAGCCAGTTTATGAATGAAGAATAAACTATGAATGGAAAGGCAACAAGAACTACTTGGGGAAAACACGTTCACTTGGCTAGTAGTCAAGGAAAATTGGAAAACCTGGCTGGTTTTCTCTAAGATTTCGTTACTTGGGTATGCTAAGAGATAAGGAAGGGTCAATGGTAGCCTGGTTGGATGGTTAAGACAGTGGTGATTAAACCCACACGTTTTGGATTCTATACCCACCGGCGACACGCTTGCCTTTCAAAAACAAAAAAAAAAAAGATAAAGAAGGTTGGATGGAATCTGAGATCTCTCTCATCATTTAAAGGATACTCATGGCAGAAATCAAGAAATTGGTCTGGTTAAATTAAAATAAGCTAAATTTAATTAGGATCAATTGATATCCACTCTAACTCTGCATTCTCGTGTAGAGAATTGCGAACCAAATTAAGCTAGATATCACAATCCACAACAACATACCTGAATATGTAAGACAACACAATAAGAATAACTGTTGCAATGTGATGAGACATCGAGACCCCAAAATCTGAGCGCCGCGTTTCCCAGAACATCAAAGCAAATATGGAATATGTGTAGAAGCCAGCAGTGTACATGTACAATCCCTTCAATTTCAATCTTTGCATTGGTAGAGTGATCAGTCAACTGATTTACACAAATGTGTTGCTCATATTTTACCAATGAAATAACTCGTGAAGCTACATTTGCACAACGAATGAAATAGGCTACAATTATTGATTTATTGATCTGAATTCTGTAAGATGCAAAAATAATCTTACTTGATCTTTTGATCTGGCCACAACTGATCTCCAGGTCCCACCCAAAAGTATTGGGTGTTAGTGAACCAAGGTTCATTATAGGTGACAGAAAGAGCAAAAAGTTCAGCTGAAAGATAATATATGCATTTCCATGCTGACTCCTTAAATTTATTGAGTCTTTTCCTGCTACTTTCAATTTCGACATCGTTTGTTTTCCCCTTATTAAGAATTAGCCACCTTGCCAACTTCTGCAGGAAGCAACATACATACATTACGACTAAGGTAGAAATCCAACAGGAATGGACATAGAGGCATCCCATGAGAGAATATCAAAGAGAAGGCAATGAATCATCATCATCATCATCATCAAAGTCCATTCTCGAGATTTTCGGGGTCGGTTACATGAATTTTGGTTCTCCAAACAATGCGATCTTCCCACATTTCCTCACCTAATCCAAGCTCAATGATATCTTCATTCACCGTCTTCATCCAAGTTTTCAACGGTCGTCCCCTCCGTCTACACCCTCCATTAACTTGCCAATCTAAACATTTTCTAATTGGCGCCGTGCTTGGTCTCCTCCGCACATGACCAAACCAAGTTAAACGTCTTTCTCTAATTTTTTCCTCTATGGGCGCTACACCTAAGTATCTCCTAATTCTTTCATTTCTAATTTTATCCTTACGAGTTTTACCACACATCCACCTTAACATACGCATTTCTGCTACTGCCATCCTATGCGTATGTTGTCCCGTAGTAGCCCAACATTCTGAACCGTATAGCATGGCTGGTCGAACAATTGTCTTAAAGCATTTCCCTTTTAGCCTTGCAGGCATCCTTCTATCGCACAATACTCCTGACGCCATTCGCCATTTCAACCAACCAGCTTTAACCCTGTGGTCTACATCTACTCCAATAGCCCCATTCTTTTGAATTATAGACCCTAGATATCGAAAAGCCTCACACTCCGGGACCTCGACACCTTCGATCTCAATTGCATTTCTTCTCCCTCTTGGTTCACACCCAAAGTTGCACACTAGATGCTCCGTTTTCGAACGGCTAATTCTAAAACCTTTACTCTCTAAAGCCTCCTGCCACTTAACTAATTTCTGACCTAAACCTACACTAGTCTCATCCATTAAGACAATATCATCTGCAAATAACATGCACCAAGGTACATCTTCTTGCAGATGTCTCGTCAACTCATCCATGACCAAAGCAAAGAGATATGGACTTAACGTCGACCCTTGATGTAGTCCTACTGTCACTGAAAATTCACTAGACATCCCACCTACTGAGCGAACACTTGTTACAGCCCCTTCATACATATCCTTAATGATATCGACATAACATTGAGACACTTTCTTCCTTTCAAGCACCCACCAAATTAACTCCCTGGGGACCCTATCATATGCTTTCTCCAGATCAATAAAAACCATATGCAAACTCTTACGTGCCTCTCGATATTTTTCTACAGTTTGCCTAAGCAGGAAGATGGCCTCCGTAGTAGACCTACCTGGCATAAATCCAAATTGATTCTCTGAAATCGTGGTTAAACTCCTAAGTCTTTGTTCTATAACCCTCTCCCAAAGTTTCATCGTATGACTCATAAGCTTTATCCCTCTATAGTTCGAGCAATTTTGGATATCCCCTTTGTTCTTATAAATTGGTACCACAATGCTATGCCTCCATGAATCTGGCATTTTTCTAGTTTCCAAAATCCTATTAAAGAGCTTAGTTAGCCATTGAATTCCAACTTCTCCCAGACATTTCCATGCTTCAATTGGTATATCATCCGGTCCAACGGCCTTCCCTGTCTTCATTCTTTTTAAAGCTTCTCTCACTTCTGTGGCACTAACTCTACGATGGAACACGCGATCTCTCCCTTCCTGTGAAGCATACCCCTCCAAGTTTAACTCCCCTACATGTGTTCCATTGAGTAGGTTCCAAAAGTAATCCTTCCATCTATCTAAAATAGCTTTATCCTGCATTAAGACTCTTCCATCCTCATGCTTAACACACTTAACATGACTCAAGTCCCTAGTTTTTCGTTCTCTAGCCTTCGCTATCTTGAAAATATCCTTCTCCCCTTCCTTCGTACCTAGCCTATTATAAAGAGCATCATACGCTCTCTTCTTAGCTTCCCCTACTGCTCTACTACTCAACTTCTTAGCCTGCTTATAAAGCTCATAAGACTCTAGGCACCTATCTTTTTGCCACGCCTTAAAGCATCTTTTCTTTTTCGCAATGGTTTGTTGCACATCCGCGTTCCACCACCATGTCTCCTTACCATAAAAACCTCCTCTTTTGGCCTGTCCTAACTCTTCATTCGCACATCTTCTTATTCGGTTTGCCAAATGTTCAAAAAGATCCGCGCTACTAGTCCTATCCTTTGGTTCTAGATTCTCCCCACCCTCTGAAACTGACTGGCCACCCAAAATCCTCTTTCTAAATCTTTGGCACACATCTCCCTGTAAGGTCCACCACTTAATTCTCGGTCTAACCTGTTCTATAGCAATACGACCCCTACTCTTAAGACAAAAATCGAGAACTAACAGCCTATGTTGGGATGTCAGACACTCTCCTGGTATAACCTTACAATTTTTACACCTACCTAAATCGTGTCTCTTCACAAGAAAATAATCAATTTGACTTCTATTACGCCCACTCGCAAAGGTCACCAAGTGGTCTTCCCTCTTCTTATAAAAAGTATTTACGATCCCAAAATCCTGAGCTAACGCAAAATCTAGAATAGAAATCCGCGCGGTGTTTCGATCCCCAAAGCCTTGACCTCCATGTACCCTCTCATACCCAACTCTATCCTTACCGACATGGCCATTCAAATCTCCGCCTATGAAAACCCTATCGGAAGAGGGAATTCCAAGAACTAACTCCTCTAAAGAGTCCCAAAAATCCTTCTTAGTCTCCTCGTCCAAACCCACTTGGGGTGCATACACACTAATAACATGCACTATCTCTAGTTCTAAAGCTAATTTAATACTTATGATTCTATCCCCAAACCTCCTAACGTCGACTACTGCATCCTTAAAAACTTTATCTACCACTATTCCCACCCCGTTCCTAGTGCCATCTTTACCAGAATAGAAGAGTTTGAACCCTCCTCCGAAATCTTTAGCCTTGTTCAACTTCCATTTTGTCTCTTGAAGACAAACTATGTTTACTTTCCTCCTACGCAGGACATCCACTAATTCTATTGTCTTTCCCGTCAAGGTTCTTATGTTCCAAGAGGCTAATCTAATCATTCTATCTCTAGCTCTAACCTGGACTAGCTTCTTTACTCGCCCCCGTCCAGAAAGGTGCGAGAACCCTTGCCTATTTAACACTACAGCAGGGCGCCGCTGCAGCGCGCCTTGCTCATTTGTCACTACACCCGAGCGTAGGTGCAGCGCGTCGCTTATAGCGGGGGACGCCCTATCCTTCTGCATTAATCTTTTTGAACCAATATCCATGAAAAGGGATGTGATGGGTTTTTTACGGTTGACTATCACAAGCCTAACACCAACCCTCCTCCTTTATCCGGGCTTGGGACCGGCCGTTGCAACGGGCGGAGTTAAGAGAAGGCAATGAATATGAAAAAAAAAAAAAAAAAGGTTTTGCTTTGTATTCATTGATAAAACGAGTAAAATAAAAATTGAAGACAATCACTTCACACATATCTACCAAGAAGAGAACAATTACTGTTCCTCAATCTAACAAATAAAATGTAGTACTGGTCTTTGAAACATATTTCCATGCTAAAATATAAGTTGTCTGCTTTTTGTCATTTAATGAAAGAACTAAACTTTCCTTCACTCAGTTATACTACATCCTCAACTGGACTCTAAGGCAACCCAAACTGTTAGAGAATAGAAGTCTACCTATGTTACAACATAGGAAAGTGTCACAGAATAGAAGTCTACCTATGTTACAGAATAGAAAAGTGTTACAGAATGGGTTAGGAAGACTTTCCTATTGTATTTTGGTTTCCTAAGTTTGGTTAGATTTCCTATTGTATTTTGGTTTCCTAAGTTTGCTAGGTTTCCTATTTCTATTAGGTTATGTCAAAGTTAGCTCTATATAAGCTTGTATTCTATTCAATGAATGGAGAACAATATTTTCAATACAATTCTTTACATGGTATCAGAGCTACTTTCTTTGGTGACCTAAGACTCTGGGGATTCAAGCTCTTCCCCGCCTCTGACAACTATGCAAGAGGCGGGGAGGGATGAAAAGCGACAGTAAAGTTCAACTAAATTGAAGGGAAATTGCACTCTACAACAACTTCATGCATATCAGCAACACGCCGCCAACCTGCAATTCAATCAAGGAAGGGGGGCCAACAATACCAAACCTGTCTTGTCTCGAATTGAGCTATACCACTCAAATTGAGCAATACCAAAATCTATGTTGTCTCGAATTGAGCTATACCACTCAAATTGAGCAATACCAAAATCTATGTTGTCTCGAATTGAGCTATACCACTCAAATTGAGCAATACCAACATCTATGTTGTCTCGAATTGAGCAATACCACTCGAATTGAGCAATATCAAAATATGTGTTGTCTCGAATTGAGCAATACCAAAATCTGTGTTGTCTCGACTTGAGCAATACCACTCGAATTGAGCAATACCAAAATCTATGTTATCTCGAATCGAGCAATACCACTCGAATTGAGCAATACCAAAATCCGTGTTGTCTCAACTTGAGCAATACCACTCGACTTGAGCAATACCAGGACTCGTCCAGACTCGACGATAATGATTTCATCACCAAATAGGTCTTCAAAGTTTCCTCCAAGCTGCACATTTCGTCTGCATCTACATGTCCAGCTTGCGGGAGGGTGTTAGAGAATAGAAGTCTACCTATGTTACAACATAGGAAAGTGTCACAGAATAGAAGTCTACCTATGTTACAGAATAGAAAAGTGTTACAGAATGGGTTAGGAAGACTTTCCTATTGTATTTTGGTTTCCTAAGTTTGGTTAGATTTCCTATTGTATTTTGGTTTCCTAAGTTTGCTAGGTTTCCTATTTCTATTAGGTTATGTCAAAGTTAGCTCTATATAAGCTTGTATTCTATTCAATGAATGGAGAACAATATTTTCAATACAATTCTTTACACAAACATTCATACAAGGCCCTTAGCAAATTACTCTATCAATTACTTGAATTTGTTTAAATTGACGACATTAACACCTATTTGTTGCGATTGTTCTAAAAAATCATTATGTATACATTGACTACAATTAGCCGATATACCCTTATCGATGTCTAACTCATTTAAATAATTCATACAGTTCTATACAGCTTAAATAACTTCAACTCTTACAAAATAACTTCAATTCACAAGTCAACAGCATCTCATCCCAAAAGTTAACAGTGACCATTCACTCTTATATCCCAAATTTATCAACCACCAAATAATTTTAGATTTCAGAGAAAATATACATCAAACAGAAACTTATAATCCAGTAATGCATCTCTGGAGTTGCAAAGGTTGGATTACAACAACAGAATTATTTGCATAATTTGAAAAAATATGTATGGGTTTCACACAAAAATATCAAAATATGCACCAAACAAACAACAAACTATTTCAATCAAGTGAACAAGTAATACAAAGAAACAAAGAGAAATGAAAGATAAGATGGGGGGTTATGAGTTCATTACCTCCAAAACGAATGTGTCAAGAAACAAGCGAATCGAGGGGAAGAAGAAGGCAAAGAGGGGAAGAAGAAGGAAATCTTGGTAGTGGGGGTAGGATTCCTTCTGCCCATCTATTGAATCTAGTACAGGAGGAACCAAAAACCCCATGATTTGGTTTTTCTCTAATCTCTATCTTAAAATCAATCGACACAGACTTTTAATGAAAAAATATCGAATTTTACCATTACGGGATTATACTATAATAATTGAGACAAAATCTTTGTTAGTGGCCTCATGGCCCCCATCCTATTTGTGGGTCAACTCAACCATCTTCACCATTTTTTTCATAAGAAGATCTCACTGTTTGATGAAATTGTAGGTTAGAAAAGGGTAATCTTGTTTGTATGAAAAATTAGGATAATGTTTGAACACAAACATGGAAGCACCCCATAAAATGGGTGCTAGATTCTCCAAGTAAATGCAATAGAACATTAATGGCAATATATCACTTGGGGAAGTTAAAAGTTAAGGTTATTTTGATTCTGGGTTCAATTAGTTTATTAGACTTTACATTCATCTTGAAAAGTACTAGGTTTGAGTCCAAAATCAAAGAGTTAATCACGTTAATTTGCCCTGGAGACGAACTCTTTCAAAGTGTGTTTTACTTACTAGGAGTTGAGTTGGATCATCACTCCTAGTAGCTTCTTGGAGTTACTAGGTGTGTTTTACTTACTTTCAAAGTGTGTTTTACTTGCGAAGTCTCTCAACACTTTTGTAGTTATAAGTAACGATTGTGATTTTGTTTTTCGAGTTTTGGTCTTCTTATAAATAAATAAATAAATAAACATAAAATTTTTGAGATACATGATATATATAAATAAATTTTGAGGGTATAAAAAAAATGTGAAAAAAATAAAATGCAAGTAAATAAATCTATTAAATGTATTAAATGAAGCCTAAATACCAATAAATGAAACAAACATTAAATTAATATATAATTAGAAAATTATGAGGTGATTTTAAAAATGAATATATAAGTAGAATAAAATGGTAATTAGAAAATCAGGAGATGGTTTTAAAAATCTTAAATAATTAGAAGAGACGATAGTTAGAAGAAGAAAAAAACCCGAAATTAAAAAAAAATCCTCGAAAAATGTAACTTTTGGTAGCTGGTTTTGACATTTTTACAAAAAAGAAAAAAAACCTTAAAAAAGTAATTTTTTCATTTGCCCTTTTTCTTTTCGTAATTTCAAAAAAACGAAAATGTCAATGAAATTTCGCGAACACACAATCCTTGGTTATAAGGGGTGTGTGATACAATTCCTCATCTAAAAATTATATGTAGTTTTCATTAAAACAAATAGTAGAAAACGAAACCAAGTACAAAAAATGCCCCATTTTTTAAAAAGTGCAATAGAGCTACATAAATAATAAAGATGAGGCAAACAATAATTTTGGTGAAAACAAGTTGTAACATCTACGCATACATGGCGTTACTCATGTTGTCCATATAATATCAAGCACACAATTTTGTTATTTGAGGACTACATTCTCGAGTCATTTTATCACTTTCATAGTACGGGTACCACATATCAAACATTTTATATTTTTACTACTAGTTATACGATCGGTTTTCACAACACCCCGACCAAATAGGGTGTCCATTTCCAAATTACTTCAATTGATGCTCATTATTGCTTCAAGTTTCCATTATTTAGATGAGATTTGCCTTGACCCATGATCAAATGTACTATATTGAGTCACACATAGACCATTTAGCGATGACCAACTGTAATTCTAACTATATTAAACATGATAATATATAGGTGAGTAACAATATTTCTGCATGATGTCCATGTTTATTTTCTTATTTTCATGTTGCAACATTACTTCCTTGCCCTTATTGTAGGAGGCAACTTGGACAGGGTAGCAGATATAATTTGCAAGATTATCTATTGAGTTAAACAATAGCATGTACGGGTTGAATCCTATAATGAGGGTTAAAATTTGAAAACTAATTTTGCAAATCAACTTAAAGTCATTAATTTTTTTTTTTTTGATAATGAAGCTATTCAATTAATCAAAATTAGGCATTCAAGTCTATAATATCTCCTACTGACTATCCTACAAGAACTACACCCACTACACCATATTGGCATTTTTTTGTACTAATTTTCAAAACAGTAAGATGTAACAACCCACCAAATAATTTCAAGTTAAAACTAAATTCAGTTAAAAAATTGAAAAACAGTTTCATAAAAAAAAGTGATATAATAAATTGGATCACCATGAAAATACTATTATTAAATCACTTTGTTTGTAAAAATGTGTAAAATTGTTTGATGGACTGTTACAACTCAAAATGATATTGTTTTGGAGGTTATTACAAAAATGTCAATTTAGTGTAGTGACCCCCGTCATACACAAAAACCGCAAGTTCATGGGCTGCAAATACTCTACTTTTAATGATAGCAATTCTACAGTTATCAAAAGCAATCAAAACTTACTGAAAATTGGACCAAATGATAGACTAATTCCAAGACAAATGCTCTGTACTTGTTGTTGCTCATGCATTGTCCATTGAATATGTAATGACCACCACTTGCTTGAATTCAACTTTTCAGCCCACTTCAATGAGAATCTGCTATTGATTGCAATTCTGCTTCAAAACAGGGCTGATATCTACTTCCCTAACAGGCCCTTAAGACTTAATTAACTCCTGTTTTGTTAATGGTGATAAAATCAAAGCAGCCCTTTGATTCAACTATGTAAAAAGTAGCACCAAAGATGATAATCATGGGTTTCAGCTGCTCTATATAATGTAAAATCTGGTTTATGCTACTGGTGGTTTCTACTGCAACTTTTACACTTTTTTCATGATTTATTTGAACATTCAATCAGTGATGGAGCCAGGATTTTTGTTGGGGGAAGGGGAGAAATGATGTCATAATTAATTAAATATAATATAAAAATTAGTTACTTTAACATGATTTTTTTTTAAATACAGCAAAAAATGGAGTACAACAAAGACAGTCATTGAATATGATTACTACTATATTCATTGAAGATTATTACTACTTCTAGAAACACAACACAAGAGAAGGGTTTGAATCGTTGATTACTACTACATGAAGAAAAGGAGGAGATTGGGTTGCTTACGATTTTTTGTGTAGATGACCAACACAGTGATTAATGAAAGCACCTGGTACCTAGAAGAAGAAGAATAATGTGGTTTGGACCCTACTGGATTTTGTGAAGATGAGCTCAAATAACTCAATAGTTATAGATCTTTGAAGACAATGAAATATGGAGGTTTCCCTCATCTTGTCCAATCGATGGAGAGATTTGAGAGATTTTGGAGAGATTTGAGAAATTGTGGATTTTGGTTTCTTGGAGAGATTTGAGGGATTTAACCTCTATCTCTAACTCTAAAAGTAGAGTTTGGATTTGATATGTACATGATTTGAAAGATGAAGTCCTGGTTGAAGTGAAAAGTGAGAATAGAGAGGCAAATAAAAAAAACTAATTGGGGGACAAATAAAATAATTATCAAAAGTCAGTGGGGGCAAGTGCCCCCACTTGCCCCCACATGAATCCGTGCCTGCATTCAACTCATTGTTATTATGTCACTAGGTACTAAAGAAAACAATACTAGTGGGTTGAGGCTCTTGGCATTCAAAAACAATTTGGTTCCTGGTGTACCAAATATCACACATGTAAACTGCCGCAATGGTGAAAAGAAGCCAGGAGTAATTATTTTTTGCTTTTTTCTAGGTCCAAAGATACTCAAGAGCATGTTGTTTATGTTGTAAAGGAACATTCCACTAGTGAATAGGCATGGGCGACATGGGCAGCCGCCCAGGCCCCCATTTCCCAAGGGGGCCATATTAATTTTATTATTTTATATATATATCACCTCAAAATTAATTATGGGTTGGGATCCGGAGACACAAATTTATTACCCAAATCCACACTCAATTTATAGGCTAGATCTAAATCTATCTAATAATTGAGATTTCTTAATGACTTTGCTTGTGATATTTTCCAAAATAGATTGATTCAAAATTTCAAATTTAGATACAATCTTCCACTAAAATACGTAGTAAGTTGACTTAAGATATTTTTCTAAATAGATTGATTCAAAGCTAGATATGGTTTCCCAACTAAAATAGAAAATAATCTTAGCAATCTTTTAGGAAAATATCTCAAGTCAATTCACTACTTAATCTCAACCGTTAAATAGATTTAAATCTAAAAACCTATAAATTGAGTGTGAATTTGGATCATCTTTAAGTAAATGACTAATGAGTGTGACTCTTCTTTTTCTT
This sequence comes from Berberis vulgaris, assembly GCA_963556465.1. NCBI lineage: Eukaryota > Viridiplantae > Streptophyta > Magnoliopsida > Ranunculales > Berberidaceae > Berberis > Berberis vulgaris. The sequence continues at coordinate 45,746,726 of OY747132.1, forward strand.
CTCCACACAATTCGCATCTCCTCTTATTTATTCTCTCTAATTCATAACGACTAAATCTTGTTTTGATTTGATAATCCAACTTCATCTTCTATTATGTGATTTGTAAAGAAAGCCATTTGTCTTTGTGGATTTGAATAGAGTTGACGTGCTAAATTTTTTGAAGCATGATAATCTTTGTGATATTGATACAAGAGATTTAGCTTTAGAATTAAAAGTTTTGTGTAGCATCTTACCCGAAGAAGTAAAAAAACTTATCGAAGTGCTAAATCATTTGCAAACAATGGATGGTGGTTTTTCAAATGCCTGGATCATATATAAAATATTGTTGACTATTCCACTAATAGTAGCCTCCGCTGAGAGAAGTTTTTCAAAATTGAAGTTGATAAAATCGTATCTTCGGTCCACCGTCATAAGAAAGATTAAATGAGTTTGTTATGATGTCTATTGAGAGTGACTTGGCGGAAAAAGTTGATTATAACAATATAATTAGTGATTTTGCATCTCAAAATGCGAGAAAAGTCATATTTAAGTAAAATAAGGCATTAATTTTATTTTTCTAAAGATGACCCCATTTTTAGAGTTCGCCCAGGGTCCCCGTAGACTCGGGATCACGACTGTGAATGGGTAGGTAAGAACATAACCAGACATGTGAGAACACCTTCCAGTGAAAAAGAAGGTGGATAGTGCTTTCCTTTTCACAGCTGCAAAATGGAAAAATAGTGAATTACTATAGGGTGTCCTTCATGGGCTTATCCAATAGGTAGAATTCCTCTGTATATTTTCCATAAGAAAGTTGAACTGTGTGAGGTACTTTAAGAGACTTTTTGAGTTTCAATTGCATAGTAAACTCGATTTTGAATCCTTTCATACCCTTTCACTCTTTGATTCCATCCTTTCCATTGTCTCTCATCGTCTCTTATATCCTTTATCTCTCTCTTACTTATATTTTCATTCTGGAATATAGTACTGATCACTTTGGTTTCTCTAACTGTCTACTGCTTTTATCTCTTTATGTCTGTTCCCTTGCAGGTCTCCGACGTACTGCGATCTCAGGAAAAGCTTCACATCATTTCATAACTTAATCTCGACAAGCTCTGTTTTCCCCACATCTCTGCCTTCATTTAATACCACCAGAATCCCATCAAAGCATCACACAACACCAAATGAGTAATCATTCCTTTGTCTGATTGCTTCCCGCCACAACACAGATACAAGATCTTCATGTTTACTCATCAGATCCTACAAAAGATCTATCCATATTCACAATAGTAAAACACAAACATCTTTTCCAAGCTCATCATTGCTATAGAGCATTTATCATCGAGTCTCCAAGCAACCACCAAACACCACTCCCCATATAACGTCAACTTCAAATTTATTACCTCCTCTCAATCTATCTCTACATCTCAAAACCTATCTCCTATAGCTCAAACAACCCCTTCCCTACCTTGTTTACACTTTCAACCTCTTCTTCAATTTCATAACGTCCCTCAGCCTCCAACCAACTCCAGTCCAAGACAGGCACGGATTTACGTGGGGGCACCTGCCCCCACTGACTTTTGAATTTTTTTTTTTTAATAATTTATTTGTCCCCCAATTAGTTTTTTTATTTGCCCCTCTATTCTCACTTTTCACTTCAACCAGAACTTCATCCTTCAAATAATGTACATATCAAATTCAAACTCTACTTTTAGAGTTTGAGATAGAGGTTAAATCCCTCAAATATCTTAAAGAACAGAAATTCTAGCGGGCTTGGAAAACCAGCATGGTTTCCCTGCCTGGGGGCGGGGGGCAAAAATGTATTTTTGCCCCCCCCCTTTTTAAACACATACTCCAAAAATGTGTTTTAAAGAGGGGGCAAAAATGTATTTTCGCCCTCCAGGCAGGGAAACCAGGAAGGCCAGCTAGAATTGCTCCTCAAATAAACCAAAACCCACAGTTTCTTCTTCACACTCCATCGATTGGATAAGATGAAGGAAACCCTCATATTTCATCATCTTCAAAGATCTATAACTATTGAGTTATTTGAGCTCATCTTCACAAGATCCAGTAGGATCTAAACCACCTTATTCTTCTTCTTCTAGGTACCAGGTGCCTTCATTAATCACTGTGTTGGTCATCTCTACAAAAAAATCGTAAGCAACCCAATCTCGTCCTCCTTTTCTTCATGTAATAGTAATCAAAGATTCAAACCCTTATCTTCTGTTGTGTTTCTAGAAGTAGTAATCATCTTCAATGAATATAGTAGCAATCATCTTCAATGACTGTCTTTGTTGTACTCCCCTTTTTGCTATATTTAAAAAAAAATTCATGTTAAAGTAACTAATTTTTATATTATATTTAATTAATTATGACATCACTCCGCCCCCCTCAACAAAAATCCTGGCTCCGTCACTGGTCCAAGATATGTTTTTTCTCCGCCAGTCACATATTTTTCTTTAGCCACATTCGATTCCAGCAACATGCACCAACGCTACCTTCAACTTTCCACCACCTCCCAAATTGAACTCGAAGAACACTCTTCAAATCAGTTTCCCTTGTCACTACAAATGATGAAAACTCAACCTCAACTCACTCACGTGCAACCAGGGTCATCTCATGAATCGCTGATTGCACAACTGGGTCAACAATTTGCCATCACCTCACCATACCTGAACCGACTTTTGATGACACAGAAGCTAGCACCTTGGAGGATCTAAAACTATGTTTAATTGCCAAACCCTACTACTCTCACTACCTAAGCCCTTCTATGCACTACGCCATAATTGCAATTTTGTAACATTTAATTGTATCATTCTTCAAATGTAGCAACAGTTGTATTAGTTTATTTTTTTAGTCACTGCTTTTATATGATACAATTCTAAGCCTAGCTCTTAAATTGTGTTACCAAAATGATCTATTTAAAGCGATTCATAATCTGATCTAATGGTCACGACATAACCCCCCCTTTGAAATCTCCCTGTCTCTTTCTTTCTCACTCACTGTTCATCGAAGCATTTCTCACTCACAACAGCTGGTGCTTCCTCTCGATTGGGACTTCCCTCGCGATTCCTGCGGTTCCTCATCGAAGCAAATTGGGACTTCCCTCATCGAAGCAAATTGGTATCATTGACTCAACTGCAGGTGCTTCAACTGAAAACGATTTAGCTGAATAAATGAAACTGAAGCCACTCTCCAAAATCGCATCTCCTTCTCTATCGCCTCCGCTTCTCTCGAAACGCAAACCCTAAAAGGTACCTCTCTCGCCTCCTATGTTCTTCTGGATTTCTTCATTGTTTTCAATCAGTCATGTTCGATTTCTAGTTGTAAGATATTACAAATGAAATTGAACTTGTAGATCTACTTCAACTTCACACCTTAGTTCACCGTAATCTACATTCTAGTAGTTTGATTGTTTATACTTTTTCTCGTTATCGATTCGCTCATCCGAAGCTAGAGAGAGAGATTCCGATATCTCTGTACTGTAAGTGATTCTTCGGTTTTCACTCAGATGAATACCTAAGGTTTAGATCTTTAATGGGGTTATTTGAGCCTAATTACTCAACAGAACCCCTGTTATGTAAAATTGATTTTTGAGCAATATTACATATTTAGTTGGTGCAGTGAATGATTGTTTATGAATTGATTTTGTTTCTTCTTTATTGTAGAAATCAGCGGAGTTCTTGTTTCAGATCCTTGAACTGCAAACATGTCGGGGTATGTTGATACTTTGCTTAAAATTTATTTATTTTCGTTTATTAGATTGATTGATGTATATGTATTTGTTGATTCATAAACTTGTTATTTCTTTTGTGATCCTCATTACTTGAACAATGTTGTGTGGGCTAATCTAGTTTACTTTCAAGTTTAACTTGTGCATTAGATTGGTAGTCAAGTTTCTTCTAGGTTACTAGGTATTTTTTGGTTTTCCTTGTTTACTGTTTTTTCGTTAGTCAATTTGAGCAGACAATCAGGCAGCCCCCTTGCAAACAAAGAAAATAGCATGAGAGGTGTTATTCTGCTCGTAAATTAAATCCTTTTGCTCTTCAGATTTGCTGAGATGGATAATTTTTGAAGCTGGTCTAGTGAGCATAAACAAATCTTCACCCAACCTTTGTTTACCAGAAGTAGTATAATGTAACTTGGTGAAATTTTTTTGTTGTAGAGTACCTCTATACCAATATATATCTCCTTTGCTTGAAATTAGTTTTAAACATGTTATAGTTGGAGGATTTCAATTAGTTTTAAACATGTTATAGTTGATGGGTTTGCTTGAAATTAGTTTTATACATGTTAAAAGTAGTTGTCTGCTTTGCACTTCAACTCGTCTCTCCCTCCAGCATATGAATTTGAACCATTATTTCTAAAGAGCAAAGGCACAAGCATAGAACTTGATCAAGCACTGTTTGAAAGAATTATATCAATTGTCGCTTGGAAAATAGGATACGCAACTAGGGGTTCATGTACAAACCAAGATGCTTGATTAATTTATTATTCATAAATGGTCCCGTAGATAGCGAGATTCAATGTCTAGTGAAACTTGAGAGCTGGTTCCAGCACTAAAAAAACATGCTTGCAGGGTCATAGATGCATCTCCATATTCTTCTAGCTCCATGACACCATGATATTTTTATTGCATTACTTATTGAGTGTTGTTTTGAATAGGAAACTTAAAAGATTGTTGTGCACGTGCTTCTGTTGTGTTTGTGCCAGTCTTGTAAGCAGAGCCTAGTCACCCCAAGTCGAGTGGATGAACCTACTTGCTATTAGCAACAATGCCATTCCCTGCTTGGTTAGATGCTTTGTTTACAGAACAGCAACTCCATTTTAACTCAGCCATTTGAATCCAGAGACCCGTCATGCAATTATCCTCAACTGCTCTAGCTAGATTTATAAAGTCCACATTGATCATGCAGTTCATCTTGTCGGTTACTACAGATTCATATATAATGAATCTTTGATAGCCAAACCTATATGTCATACAAGATGCCACAGATATTGTACTGCTTCTACATCTGCAATCATGTTACTCAGATTCAAGTTCCCTAGCCAATGAAAAGGAAACGCCGCCCATTTGTCAAGGCTTAGATTCTTCAAAACCTAGGTAATATTTTTTTTTTAAAATTTCATTTGTGGAAATTATGTAAGGTGTTTTCAATTTCTAGTTACTGTTGTTTATATGCCGATTGAAAAAAGATGAGAAGAATGGACGTTGAAGTACTGCAGCACGAAAACAGTCGGAGAAAACTCAGGTTGAAGTTAACACTGAAGCACAGAAACAGTCAGAGCAACCTAAGGTTGAAGTAAAGACTGCAGCACGAAAAATTTATACCGTGTCTTCAGCTGGTTAGTTCTTTACCTGTCAACTAGATGAAAAATCTGGCTTGTTTACATAAGTGCCATCATAAATAACACTTGAGTCTCACTTTCCAAACATGTCTTTTGTTTTTTCTGAGCTGAACTATATAGAGTATTTTAGACATCATTGTGTAACACATCCACTTTGTTTACTTTTCATACAACCAATTCGGGAGAGTACTGAGGCCGCTACTAATGTGGATGAGTCTCATTATGCAGATCTCAATTGCACGGTATATTTCTTCTTTATAGATAGATTTTGCAATTTTACTACAGGTTGCTTGTGTTCCTGTCTGACGAACTACCTTTCTTCATTCCTTGAACAGATACAAGAATTACCTGATGATCAGAACAAACAACCTCAAAGTGACCAACCTACTGAAGATCTCTAGGTAATGCTGTTGGACTACTTTCTATATTAAGGCTTTGCTTTCTCTGTTTGCCAAATGCAGTAAACTTTGTCCAATTATTCACAAGTGGCATCTCCTTCCAATTATTGAGACATTTAACTTTGATATAAATTGACCGTTATTTGTCCCTGTGTCTGCTAATGATATCTGGATAAGAGGTATCAGTGTCATCGTATATTAGTCAAAGCATGTAGTTGTCTTTAACCCATTGGTCTAGTTTCTGATGGCAATTTTCAGCAGTGTGTGCTGCTCTGCTGGTGCTGTTTTCCTCAGCAAGGTTCATATTCTGGACTGCACTGCAGCTGTTTTTTATGCACAGTGTATTTGGCTCTGTCTCAGAAACAAAGCTTTATAAACTTTGTTTTTTTCGGCGCAGCTGGGGCGTAGAGATGTATGGCAGTTTTGGTACCATTCAGGTGATTCACGTTCTTGGTTTTGATCCTCATGCATTTGCACATTTTAGGGATGATATGCTTGTCCAATGTGCTTGATGAACACTCATCTTCATATATATAGTGCTAATTATTATTTCTTGATTTGTTTTTTCAGCTTATGCAAGAACAACACTCTTGATCGTAGCTTGATAAAGGGGAAGATCGTTGTCTGTGCTTTTGAACTCCCAGACCTTAGAAGCGAAAAAACCATTTAAGTTAGAGAAGCGGGTGGTGTTATTGGCATGAACAACTTTGGATTGTCTGGATGTTGGTGACCAGACCTGATTGTACTTTTGATTTTGTTATTGTAATGACTATTTTACTGTTTTCATATGAAAGAATCTGTAAATTTTGTTGATGTTGGTCTTGTTATTGTAATGACTAAGTTGATTCTAATATTTTCAGTAAGATATCTGCTAAGTCATCAGCTGAATAACACCTTGAAGGGTAAAAGCATGTTTTTTTTTGTAAGTTGGGTATTTTTTTTGTAAGGTGTAAGAGATTAAACTGAATAAAATTTCCATTTTGTCAAAGTATCAGCTTCACCCTTCTGTGTTGTTCAAAGATTTTGCAAGAATCATGTAGTGACAGTATTTTCAATAGTATAATTTATTGTGTGATGCTAATTTATACAATTGCTTCATCTAACAAAAATCAGCATCATGCAATTTGTGATTCTCTTTTACAATTAGTATCATCTTTGTTGAGATGCAAATTTGTAAAGTTGAATCATTTAGTAAAAATTAGTATCATTTGGCTAATGATACTAATTTTAAGTAGTATCACTTTCAACATGATTCTAAATTTAGGATCACCAAGAATAGTATCATTTGATAGGTGATTCTAATATTTTCAGCTACACTTCAAAACAGTTACCAAAACACTGTTTTGGTGTAGTGATGTTTGCGAAACGCATAATGATCCAATGTGAGCCGGCTCAACAAGTCCTCATTAAGCATATTGATAGTGTTCTAGATGAGAAAAACAAGTGTTTTCTCGTTTACCAGTCTTGAGGATTAACAAAAAGTGCTAATGTCAGGTCCTTGGTCAATATTTGGGTGGCTTGTTTCAATTAAAGAATAAAAACCTGTTATTCTCTCTATCAATTTTGATACTATCCCTTGTTGGATACGTATCCATGAATTTCCTTTGCAAAAGATTCATTTGTCTAATGTGAAAGTGCTGGCGGAATGCATAGGCCAACTCATGGATGTTGATCTTCAATCCATCAATGATATTTCCATTCCATACATCAGGTTCAAAGTATGGCTCAACATCACAAAACCTCTGCCGAGTATGATGAACACAACATTTGGCTATGAAGATACGCCAAACTTTTGCTTTTGTTGCGGTATGGTAGGACACAAAGTTGGCAATGCATGTCCCATAATGTCTCAAGCATTGAGCTCAGTTCAACACTCTCATTTCAGTCAGAAAGAACTTACACAGGTCCTTCCATTTATCCATGAATCTCGAATCAAGCACAGGCAAACAGTCCGATCAGGATCAATCTATCGTACTGGAAAACTGCTCTCCAACCGATTTACCTTCATGTCGGAAGCAGTAACCCACTCAGGTGATCATCAAGATTTGTTGTTGACACATGAAATAGACCATGATTCCACTCCCAACCGAGTCAAACCAGGACTGAATCGGTAACTTAAAACCCTAAACTATTCACCAATCGATGCCAGAGTCTTCAATGCCAACACCTACTTCCCCCTCACATCAACACTTAATCACCATTGATGCCTCTATCATTGCAAATCCTCCACAATCACAACCATCATTAAATTCGACTCAAAACCCACCTTCTCCTATTTTTCATGCAAAGTCAATGACTTCCCAACCTCTTAATGATTCCTCCACCTCACTTCTGCAAGCAACATGTGGTCACTCCACAGCTCCACACCCCTCCCTCATGCTGCAATCCACATGCTGCCACCCACTCACTACCACTACGACGGCTCAGTAGCTTTCCATGGGACACGTCGGCTCCAACAGTAGCTACCTTCAAGAACCGTTAACGGTCTCACGACCATCAATGAACTGATGATGTCATCACCTGCAACTCAGACAGTGTCCCAGGCACCCCACTCAGCAACTTTGTACCACCACAACAACAGAGCAACAATAGTTCATCCCCACCAAGGTGCCCTACACATTTTTTATTTTCTCGACTGTGCTACAATGGAACAACCTACAATTTTCATCTATTCCGACCAAGAACCTCTAATAGATCTTAGGTGAATGTTCAACATGATGCTTTATCAGTACAACCAACACATGTTCCTTGGTCCTCTCCTCATCCGGCGTGTTTGCTTCAACACTCCTTACACTCACCAACCTGGCACAATGTTCCACCTAAGCTCCACCAAGTCTGTGATAGAACAAATTTTCGGCCCCAAATCTTGGGCTCTTTTTCAATAGAGCCCCCTTCGATGGATTTCTGTAGTAACACAGTGATGCAAGCAAGTGTTGTAATGGGAGATCTTTCAAGCTCTCAATACCCCTCAGCATATGGTTTGATGAGTGATTCAGTTCTTCCCCAGCCACCTTTGGCTCAATATGATGATAGTTTACCTCTAGAAGTGACACATTAAGATAACGTGCGAGAGGCTAGAGAAGAACAATACTAAGAATGCGAGCTAAATATCATAATCAAGCTCCAAATTCTCATACTCAACTACATCACACTGGTACAATTTCAATTCACTCAAGTAGTTCAAACCAAGCTTCATCCCAGGCAAAAAAAAAAGGAAACTTGATATGGTAAACAATGTGGAAGTCATGAATACTGGAAAACGAACAATTTCAGAAATGACAGCCCAGGAACATGCTTTGGAACAAATCCAATTTCAAACCTTTGACATTCAGGCAGGGACAGCAGGGTCATTTCAGGCGACAATGATCATGGCCCCGAGAGCTTTTGAGAATCCCCAACTACCACCACCAAGTTTCTTACAATGATCAGTACAAAATTTCATCAAAGCTCGGCAGTCTACATACCCCAGTCTAGTTCAAATGAGTCATTCAGTCAGTTTTCTGCATACCCAGGCACCAACCCAGAGGATCCAACGACCGCTATTGTAGGGTCGCCACAGTTGCCATGATCCTTTCATGGAATGCAAGGGGCATAGCGCCACCCTGCGCTTCAAACTTTGAAGACCCTCTCCCTTAAGTCCAAATCAAACATTATTTTCATCTCTGAAACCAAGGCTTCTCCTTCCAAAGTGGATCGCATAAGCAGGAGGCTGGGGGTACAAACATGGAGCTTCAATACCACCTAGCGGTCTATCAGGTGGTCCTGCTTTGTTTTGGAGTAAAGGTATTGATCTTACTATTATTTATTTTTGTAAATATTACTTTTACTGCAATGTTGCTAGTTATTATGCTCATAATACTTGGTCTATTATTTTTTGCTTACGAAGAACCAAACCCTTCTCTCCATGGTCCTTTCTGGGACACTCTCTCTCATGTGTTTGCAATTCAAAATAACCCCACCATAATTATAAGAAACCTTAAGGCTATTTCTACACCGGAAAATAAACTAAGAGGTAGGAAAGTCACTGTTGCCATTTTTTTTGTCAAAACATAACATGTTGGACTTCCCCCTAAATGGTTCTCAATTCACCTGGAACAACAAAAGAAATGACCACCATGGTATTAAGTCTAAACTCGATCGAATCCTTGTTCCAACTGAATGGATGGATATTTTTTCTTAGCCTTAGCAAGGCCTATTCACACATCCACTTTTGACCATAGGGCCTTATCCCTTCAGCTGATCCCTGGTAACACCTTTGCCTAGAAACCTTTCAGATTTTTCTACATGTGGGCCAGAGATTCGAGATGTAGACAACTTATTCGCTCATCTTAGTCTCTTCGACACCATGCCATTCCTTCTCTCAAATTTCACTTGAAAATGAAAAAAATCAGCCATAAATTAACCAGGTGGAACAATCAAGTTTTTCACAATATTGATCAAAGTATTAAGAAACCCTTGGCAGCTTTGGACAAACTCTAGAACGCTGCCCCATCACTTGACAATGCATCTGCCATCTCTGTTCTAGAGAACTGCCTCTCGAAACTCTAAGGGAAGAACTTTTCTGGAGGAATAACTCAGGAACAACCTGACTCAAAAATGGTAACAAGAATATCAAATTCTTTCACCTCTCTACCCTCCTTAGGCCCAAAACAAATCTTATCCTCCACCTTCGCGATACTTTAAACAATTGGTATTCAACCTAAGAGTCGGTTGGTCAAGTCCTCAATGGGTATTTTGAAAACACCTTCCAATCTACGCATTCGGTACCCAATAATAATATTATTTTCCTTGTTCTCATCCTCGGTCTCAGATCATGACAATGAGACACTTCTAGCTAGTCCGGGGGAAAAAGAAATCAAGTCCACCATTTTCGGCATGGGCAACCACAAAGCCCTGGGGCCGGATGGGTTTCATGCCTTATTCTTTCAACACTACTAGAACATTGTTAAACATGATGTGATTGAAGCGGTTACAACTTGCTTTACCACTCATACATTAGATCCCAAATTTAATGAAACCTTCTTAGCCTTGATTCCCAAAGTCACTAATCCCACCTCTCCATATAAGTTTCGACCAATTGGTCTTTGCATTGTCATTTACAAAACCATCACCAAGATTTTTGCCAATAGATTGAAACCCCGTCTTGAAAAGATCATCTCCCCCAATCAAGGAACCTTCCTTAAACGCCGTTCCATATCGGATAACGTCTCTCTTGCCCATGAAACTTTCTATCAAATGAAATAATGCCGCGGGAAAAAACAAGGTTGGATGACAATCAAGATTGACATGGCCAAAGCTTATGATAGAGTGGAATAGACTTTTCTCCTCCAAATTCTCAGACAATTAGGATTTGTGGATTGTTGGATTCGTATGATTGAACAACGCATATATATGACCTCCCACAGAGTTCTGCTTAATGGATCACCTCTCCCCAGTATCCAACCTTCCAGAGGGATTCGACAAGGAGATCCCCTTTCTCCTTAACTATTCATATTGCTTGCTGAGCTCTTTCCTGAATGTTTGCCAGAGCTGAAACAATCAACCTTATCAAAGGGATTCATATTCGACGTCACTCTCTTCTCTCAGTTATTTACTCTATGTAGATGATTTGATGATTTTTTCATGTGTTTTGCTTACAAAGCTCACTCAATTAAGGACTTGTTATTAAAGTACTGCAATGCATCTTGCCAGACAATCAACTATGACAAGTCCTCTGTCTTCTACAGTTCTAATGTCCACCAGAAACATGACAAAATGATTAACAAGATTCTTAGGTCTAGGATGTACAACCCGAAGGACAAATATCTTGGCACCTTCTTCTCCACTCCAAGAAGAAAGCAACGAACTTTCAATTTGTGGTGGATAAGATAAACAATAAGCTCTTCTCTTGGACGTCCAAAGTGTTGTCACAAGTTGATAGAACGGTTATGATTAAGGCAGTCATTCATTCTATCTCAGTTTGTACCATGCAAACCTTCCTTCTCCAATGTTTCATCATTACCAAAATCGACTCATTGGCTCGAGTTTTTTGGTGGCATGAGACAAATGAAGGTAATGCAAACATCTTTGCACCTAGGAATGTATTGCTCGCCCCCGCCATATGGAGGTTTGGACATTCCCTTAGCAAGACACAAAAACCTAGCTTTGAAAGCTAAACACATCTGGCAGGCGATCTCGATGTCATCAAACCCTTGTACCTTGCAACTTAAAATAATATACTTCAGGAACAAAAACATCTTTCAACTTTCAAAATCTTAAACTTTGGCATCCTTTGCCTGGCAGGGCAGCCTCACAACTCTTGCAAAAATGAAACGCCGCCTCTTTTGGCAAATACTTTAAAGTAATGAAATTGATCTATGGAAGGATGTTTGGGTCAAACCAGGTGTGATTTTAGTTGATTGCACTACCCAACTATCCCTTCATATCTGTATCAGCAAAATCCCTGACCTCTGGAATTACTCTGAGGGGCAACCCATTCACTAGAATGAATAACTTATTATGTCCTTGTTCCTCAGCCAGTAGCCCCCATCCTGGATATACCTATCTGACCAACCCTCTCCCCGGATACTCTTATCCAAAATTTTGACAAGAAAGGTCTTTTCTCGGTCAAAAGTGCTACCAAGGATTTCATTTTGAAAATCTTGAGACCTCAACTTTATCTCCTACTGCCACTCAACTCTTGCCAAAATCTCTCAAGAATTGTGGCTAATAAAAGCCCCTTGTTCAGCAATTTTACTGCTTTGGAAAGTCTCCCAAAACATCCTACCCACAATGACTAATCTGAACAGGATCCATATGCACATTGAGGATTGCTGTGTGTTCTGCCAGAATCATAATGAACGAACTACACACCTATTCTTTTGTTGCCCAGTGATTCAACGTCTTTGGCACATCTCCTCGCTCCTAATAAGCTGGACCAACACAAATTTCTCTGCACAGTCAATTACAAATTTTTTTTTCTTGTTTATGTGGGATTCTGTTGCAGCTCATCCCCTTCACAAAGAGGAAATGCTCTCACAATTTACGATAATCATTCAGACAATGTGGAACCTTCGACTTTTTGTTTTACACAAACTTTAAATCAAACTTGGTCTACCTGGCAAAAACAATGGTTCATTCCACCTCACCAAGTTAGAGAAACCAATGATCTCGTTTCCATGATCCAGGTCCTTGAAACAGCTATTACAGAAACCCACCCTCCTCCTCACCTTCAACCTTCTCCCCAAATTAATTTCTCAGGACCCATAACAAATTTTCAATTGGCACGACTACAAACTATCAACCTTCAACTTCAAGCTGCTCATCAACACCGGCTTAATTCCTCTTTCAAAAGCCAACACCCTTTCCCCCTTTCATTAAATCCTGAGATGATAGTGGTTTCTTATGATGTTTTTTTTTTTTTTTTGCTTCTTCACAGCATGGAGCTTTTGGGGTCTATGCAGTAGATGCATCTCGTAGGGTTTGTGCTCAGATAGCTAACCATATTCCTGGTAGAGTTTTTGACAGTACCATGGCAGAATGTTTTGTTGTTGAAGCTGCCTTGTTACTTATCCAGGCCAGACAATGGAGGACTGGCTTTCTTTCGGAGGACTGTGTGAAGTTACATTCTTTAATGCAGGAGAGGATGATGGATAACCAGACTGATTTGAGATGGATGTGGAAACCTGTTATTAGTTGTATTAAGTCACTTATGTTGAATCTTTCTAATTGGTATTGTAACTTTATTCCCCGCGATCTCAATGGAGATGCGCATGATTTAGCTACCTCTGCAGGTCACCGTTTATGTAATCATATTTAGTTTATTATATATGCATTATGCTTTAACAATAAAAAAAAGACCTTGGAGTTATGAGTGAAATAGGAAATTCTATTCATGTCTTCTATACTGGCTTTGTAGGTCTGGCAAACTGATTTAACACTAAAGATATCCTTCTTATTAGGCTTCCAAATAAGAGTATCTTGTTCTCCTCTAGATCTGAGCAAGGTTAGACAAATACTAATAGCAACATTTGGAGGAGAAAACACAGTTATGGTGTCATGGGACCAAGATCTAATACCAGTATGTTTATCCTCCAAAATAAGTTCAAAAGCTTAATAAAAAGTTCGTCTGGCATGATAAGAAACATGGGTTTTCAAGGGACTTGGGTTATTAATCCAAGGATCAGACCATGTATAAAAGGAAATACCACGTCTAAGGAATAAGAACAAGTGTGAATCTAGTTTAAGATGGAATTTAATTTAAAAAGGAAATCTTAGCTAGGCTTTAGGGATCACAACCATGGATGGAAAGCTCTTTTAGGCTACGATAGCTCTCTTAGGCTACACTTTTAGTTAGTATTCGAACAAACTGATGAGCACAACCTAAAATATATTCCCATCTCATCCCACCTTAGGGTGGAAAATATAAATTTTAAGCACTTAAACATCAAGCCAAATGGATCTTCTCATCTAAGCATACAAACATGATATTAAAGCATTAAATTTTTTTATATTAAAATAAAATACTAAGGATCTAATGTACCAAATTTTGATATCCATACATCATGATAGTCGTCCAAGTCAATAACCCCAAATCCCTTAAGAGTAAAGGTAACTGACTTGGGAGTCTTAGATCAAGAAAATTCATAGTCAATTAATAAAGGGATTGTTAGAACAATATGCAACGAACACTATAGTTTAGACTTGTTAATGATGAAAATAAAAACAAGTGATATATCTATACCAATGAAAGGCAAGACTTGTACCATTTTTATTTATGAGATTAAACCAAAGTTACTTAACAAAGCTAACATTACATAAGTTATAATATGTGAATACAAACAACCTAAGTGAAACTAATTGGGGTCATCATCTCACCCACACATTAAGGTGTGGTTCAACTACTTTTGGCGATAAACATTAAAACAAAGGAAAACTACCAAAAACTAAAGCCTTACAACAATTAACTCAAAGGTTGCCAATCTCTAACTCCAACTTTTCTATCTTCCAAAATGTGATGATGTGAACTCCAATTATATGGTAAGGCAAATGTATGGATGAAAGGTAGTGAAATTTTGAAACTCATAAATATTGAAACAACCAAATTTTTTTTATTTAATTTTGATACAGAACTCATAAATATGTCATAGTCGTAACCAAGTTTCAATCTGAAGTAATGACATTGTAAAAGTCCAAGTGACACATAACTAGCTCAGACATTGATTTAATATATTAAACACACAGACATATTTTAGTGAAGTATGTATCAAATTAATTTAAATAAAAATATTAAAGAGAAACATTAACTTTGAAAAGCTAGAAGAATTAATGATTTCAAGGGACATTGACTAATTTGATATCGTTAAGACCTCCATTGAAATTGTTGATTAGTCCATACTTCGTGGCACCAAGCTTATACTACATAAATCACACTCTAAACCTAGAAAAGTGATTTTGCATTGTGGGATCAACCTTTGAGGTCATTGTTGGTTATCTTGTGGGATCAACTTTTGAGGTTTTAAAGAATAAACCTACAAAACTTTCACAAAGCTTGTCAAGAACAAGCTTATGGTGACTAAGTTTGTGGGTCAAAAAATAATAAAGTGAATTTACTAGTTTACATTAGTCCGATATCGACTAAGAGTTTTGATGCGTCCAAATACGTCCTTTCTGATCTTGAGGCTGCAAAACAAACATTGGTGAGCCAGGGACAACCGTTGTGGTGGTTAAAGGCACTCTGATGCAAGGAAGAATGAAGATTAGATGTAATTAGCAATAAGTATGCATACATTTCTTCTGCCATTTTCTTACCGTAGGTAGGGAATGTTCCCTCCGCAACTGTCCCTGCTATTGAGGGCATGATGGAGGGAGGAGATCTCACCCAGAATCTTACATGTGCATGACCGAGTCTCATCGACACTTGGTTTTGTTTAGGACCCAATGTTTGATTGGGCTAATAGCTTATTTGCTCAAGTAGATTCAAGCCTATGACAACTCAAAGATTTGTGTTCGAGCCTTATTGTCCCGGGCCAAGCCCCAAGACCTATGCCACTTGCGCTGGCATGACTTGGGCTTGGAAGCCTAATTTGTGAGTTGAGCAACAGTTCAAGAATGGGACTGCATTGATGCCTTTATTGTGTTAGGAACGCCTATGCCACTTGTAAGGCTGTGATCGGGGGTGACTGTTCAATGTCTCATCAAGTACTCCCCCTAGTTAATGGGTTGCGTGCAGTTCCATTTATTCCTCGCGTAGCATTTAATGTCAACTCAACTATTGGGTGACCACATTCCATAAACATTGTGCCTATATATAAGATAGTTTTGATAAGTCAAGTGCTACCATGTGCTTCATAAAATTTATTTCTCAAATGCACCATTTTTTAGAGTTTGCTTCTATTTTGGCCTTTACAGAGTATGAAAAGGAGCATCCATTGGTGGAGAATGTTTTGACATTTGTAGTGATAAGCCTCAACAAGACCTGCTATTGGAGGAAGCCACCCGGTTTGAGTGTGCTTCCAGTTGTTCCATGGGGCCTCCAAATCTACTATTACAAATGTGAGAAAAAGTGCAAAATACCTCTTTGGTCCCGAGTTTGTCTTCCATCTTCTGGTGCTCCCACAACGTCTTTCGCCATCTCTGGGAGATAGTTCCAGCAACCAACTTTGGGTGGTTGCTCCCACTGCTTCTTCTTTAACATCACTCATGATGCTTTTTCCGGATAGCAAATTGTCGAAGCAAAATTCAGTATGTGTTCTAGCAGATCTTCGCTCGCACCTTGTTTTCCACCAAGCTCAAATTCTTGTAGTGTGTAAACCTTCGAATTGATTAGTTGGTCAAGATTTATAATAACTCTTTGATAATCAATAATGTTTTGTCTGAATTCGTTTTATTTTATTTATGCTCTGAGTAATTAAGAGTCATATCAGTAATGTGCCAAAAAATCTTTAAACTATCGAAGAAGTCATTGTTATTTGAGTAGATAGGATCCCATGGTGTAAGACAACTCAACTCTGAGTAGGAATTGGGCTGGCCCAGTCATGAAGGGGATGCGTACAACTCGGATCCCGGTTCGTAGTTCCCTTAATGACACTTGATTTGCCAATGGAAGTGATATTACTGAAGAGTGATCTTCGTGTGAGCGGGGTGTGCCTTGTGGGTTGGCTGCTTCCTGAGTAGGTGTCGACTTATCGAAATACTCCCACTTAATTTTGTGTGGAACTAAAGTGACAGAGAAATTATTTCGATTCGATAGGACTATATTTCATACTACAATTTGACTCACTTTTTAGTTGGGTCTTGGTGGTCAGGGTGTTGCCCTGGTCCGTGTGGACTAAAACAATTAGATGCGGTGAGTCATCCATGAACTAGACTAGCCCGCTTGCGGCGAACTGTCCATGGACTAGGTTTGGTCTTCATGCCTGTTGCCTTGGTTCTTGAGGCGGAATAGGTCACTTATGCGGCAAGCTGTGACATCCTGAATAGGACTAGGCTCGGCCGATGTACGCCATTATAGTCCTCATAGTCGAACCAGGTTATCTTGGAGCGGGGAGTCGTCTGTGGTCTAGACTCGCCCGCTTGCAGTGAAATGTCCATAGATTGGGTTCGGTGCGCATGTGAATTGGCTTGGTTCCTGATGCGTACTAGGTCACTTATGCAGTAAGCTGACGACATCCTGAATAGGACTAGGCTCAACAGATTTGCACTGTTATGGCCCCCATAGTGGGACCAGATTATCTTGGAGCTGTGAGTCATCCGTGGATTGATCTCTTCCGCTTGTGGTGAACTGTCCGTGGATTGGGTTTGGTCCGCATGTGTGTTGCCTTGGTTCCTAAGGCAGATCGATGTGTGCCATTGTGGTCCTTGTAATCATACTAGGTTATCTTGGAGCAGTGAGTCATACATGGACTAGACTCGCCTGCTTGCGGTGAACTGTCTGTGGACTAGGTTTGGTCTGTATGTGTGTCACCGTAGACCTGTGGTCGAAGTAGGTTATTTTGGAACGGTGAGTCATCCGTGGACTAGACTTTCTTGCTTGCGCTGAACTGTCCGTGGACTGGGTTTAGTTTGCATGTGTACCATCGTGATCTTGCGGTCAGACTAGGCATGTTCATGTGTATGGAGTCTATGAAATGAGATTCTGTAAAGAGAGTACCTTTATTGATAATACTTCTTCAAGTGTTCTACATTCCCATGGTCTTTTCAGACGCTCTCCACTCAAGTTTTCTAGCCAGTAGGTCCCTGGCCTTTTGATTGTTGTCACCTAGTAGGGACCTTCCTAGTTTTGGCTTAGCTTGCCTTCTCTTGGGTCTTTTGTGTTCGGTTGGATTTTTCTCAGTACCTAATCACCGACTTTGAATCTCAAGTTTAACCCTCTTATTGTAGAATAGGGCCATATTTTGCTGATAGGCAGCTATTCTGATGAAAGTTTTTTCTCTACGCTATTCGAGTAAGTCTAGTCCGATTCTCTGAGCATCATCATTGTCCTCCATCCTGAACACCTTCATTCTGAAAGTAGGAATTTCTAGTTTTACTGGAACCATCGCCTCAGACCCATAGGCCAAAGCAAATGGTGTATCTCCAGATCGTCGGGTTCCTGGTTGTCTGCCCTGGAACAACGACAAAGTAGTATTCTCTTGAACCCTATTTTGGCATCAATTACTTTGCTGCAGTAGGCTATCATTCGGGGGCCTTTAACATCAAATTCATTGTTCACCTGATTGACCACCAATTAGGTGTCCCTGAACACCATGATTTCTTTTACTCCGATTCTTTTGGCTAGTTTTAGCCCGACTAAAAGGGCCTCATATTCCGCTTCATTGTTTGAAGCCTAGAAGCCAAATTTGATAGCCTCCTTGAGGTGGTCCCTTTTGAAGTATAAAGGACGATCCCGGCTCCGCAATCCTTGATAAGCATATAAATGAGACATTTTATGCCCCTAAATATCCAATTGCTAAATCTAATTATCTAATAAAAATATCTCATTACGTGTATTTTGTAGAAATTCAAGCACTAATCTCAAATTGTACACAAAGTGACACAAGAAGGTAAGATCAACAACTAGAAAAGCCCATTGGAAGTTCATATATGCATTGTCAAATATCAAAGATTTTCAAGCCCAAAGACCCATGAAGTCAAGCCCACAAAATATCATCATCTACAGATCTCGAGGAAATCAACTTAAAGAATTGGACATCCACATAAAAACTTCATCATAGCCAAAGAATCTCTACAAACTCCACTATCCATTCTCACATTTGTACTCCATCACTTTTACATTCTACTTTTTATCACTTTACACTCCGCCTTATTTCACTTTTACACTCTTTTATATCTTTACTCCATCACTTTTACACTCCACCTTATTTCACTCCAAAACTCCACCTTCCACCCTTCTTCACCTATAAATACCCCACACATAATCACACTTGAGGGGGACTTTGAAATATCTTAAGAGGAGAGAAATTTGGAGTTAGAGATTGAAAGCTTTGGAGTTTATTGGTGTAATTTTTTCTTTATATTTATGCTTATCACCATGAGTGGTCTAGGGTCTACCACGTGTGGCAAAACTTCACCTTAGGGTGTGGGAAAGCCCCATGGGAGGATGACCCCATTTGAGTCTACTTAGCTTGGTTGTTTTAATATCTCTTGTACTTAGAGCTTTTGTAATGTTAGCTTTGTTTAGTAACTTTGGTCTAATCTCTTTATGAAGATGTTAGAAGTGTTTTCTTTCATTAATATGGATACATCACTTGCTTTTATTTTCATCATTAAAAAGTCTAAACTATAGTCTTCATTCCATATTGTTCTAACAAGCCCTCTATTTAATGATTAAGATCTTATTTATCTAAGACTTGCAAGCTACTTAACCTCTACTCTCATGGGTTTTGAGGTTATTGACTTGTAAGTCTAGCATGATGTTTTAATGTTAACAAATGGGAGATTAGATCCTTAGTATTTCATTTCAATATGGATTCTTTAATACCATGCTCTTATGCTAGATTAGAATATCCATATGGCTTGATGTTTAAGTGCTCAAAGTTATATTTTCCACCATAAGGTGAGATGAGAATCTAGCTAAGGGTGTGCTCATGAGTATGTTTGAATACCAACTAGAAATGTGACCTAATGGGGCTATCAATCCATGGTAGTGTGATCTCTAAAGCCCTAAAATTTTCTTTCTCAAGTTTCATTTTAAGCTAGATTTACATTTGCTCCTGTTCTTTAGAAACATAATTCAAAACTCTTGTTTTACTAGATTAAGGATTTTAAGTT
This sequence comes from Berberis vulgaris, assembly GCA_963556465.1. Taxonomy (NCBI): domain Eukaryota; kingdom Viridiplantae; phylum Streptophyta; class Magnoliopsida; order Ranunculales; family Berberidaceae; genus Berberis; species Berberis vulgaris. The sequence goes on from OY747132.1 coordinate 45,766,702, forward strand.
AAATTTCAAAGTTAATTTTCCAAACTTTAGCCCTCCTTGTGGGATTCGACTCGTATTTGTCATCATCGAAACTTTAATAGATAATTGTGCGCTTGCAGTATGATTTAAGATTGATCAAGATTTTGGCGCCGTTGCCGGGGAGGTCAATGGAAAACAAGTTTTAAAATCCATCTTTAAATGTTTATCACTACTCTAGTTTAGGATCATTTTCATAGTTTAGGTGCATTTGCATTGTTTTGATAACATTTGTTGTCTGGAAATTTTGATGCATATTCATGTTTGCAACTTTTTGAGTATCTAACTTTTACTGTTTTATTTTTTAAAAACTTTCTGGTAAATATACATGAACTGAACTTTCACGGGCATCTTTCTATTTCTTCATTAGACTAAAGGTTAGTGAGAAATAAATTTTTGAGCTTAGACTACCTGTGCTGGAATTTGTCTACTGCAGATGACTGATGTTTGGACACATGTTTCTACTGATTGAGAGTTTTGTTTTGAGTGTTTCAAAATTCTAAGTTTTTATACATCTTGTCTAGTTTCCAGATAATCTTTTGGATTTCAATTTAGATACCTGGGGTTGAAAAAGAATTTGAATTCTCGTAGCAAGTGCACAATCTAGACAGTGTACTATTGTTTTTAGATCACTACAATTTTTCGTAACTTTTTGGCAGCCAAATAACTTTATAGAATTTTTCTAAAACAACTTTGGTTTGTTAGTAATCTAGGGAAATTTGTAAATCTGAATTTCATCAAGTATTGAATTCTGCACGAATTTTCAAAACTGATCTATTAGTTCTAAAAATTTCAAGTTGTCTATTGCTTTGCCAAAAAGTTGTTTTTGAAGCCATTAATCATTCTCATGTGGTATAATTTTCAGGTTATAAACAAATGAACACTTGACAAAGAGCTTTGGTGAACTTGGTGAGCAATGGAAGACACTTGGATCATAATTATGACTTTTTTTCTTTGAATGATTGGGAGGACTTAAATTTGTACTATTAAGTTGTAATAAATAAAACAAAGTCCAAGATACAACCGGAAGCAAAGTGAGGTAACTCTCTCAACCCACTTTGAATCTCATGCATGAAGTGTTTCTGGAATGATTTTAAGTATTTAACTTTTTGTAAGATATCGAACTGTGCTAAACTACATAAAAGCGGACCTGGCTACTTGCAACTGAGTGAGACTTGATTTCCCACCTTATTACTCCAATTCACGTTCAAAGTTGACCAAACTAATTAAAATGAACTCTGATAATTAAAGTCAATTAGACGGTGACAAAAAGAATAAATTGTGTCGAACTCTTTCGAAGCAAGGCTGCTCTAGTGCCAGCTGGTATGCGTTGGTAAAGACCAATGTGATTGCACCGTCATTTCTTACCTTTTTTTTTTAGACTGCACCGTCATTTCTTACCTTTTTTCCTAGAGAGTGGTGTTTTAACGGAATTTTGCACAAGTATAATCTTATTATGATTAGGAACACATGGGTTCTCAAATTTTTTTAAGTGATAGCTAATTTTGTGATAACTTTTTGGATCTTATAGATGCCCATCAAAGGCTTAGCCAGTTCTAGCATGCTAAACAGGGTAAAACGTGGCTAGAACACATCTCTGCCTAGTGTAGTAATCTAGAGGGTTTTTATGTAATAAGCTATCCTTTACTAACTTACAAGACATATGGGAAAATTTAACTAGGGTGAGAATTGACTTTAGAGGCTCTCAAAATCATTATCCACTTCAATTAGATTTGGTCTTAAAATCAGTTGTCCCTTTCACTTGATTAAAGATAATGAATTTGTTGTGTGCTAGACACCAAGGACTTATTTGTGCATCCACTTCTAAGTAAAATTGCATTTAGCTTCATTTTTCATTTGTGGGTTATGATTGTTGTATGAGTGTTTGGTCACGGGACCACACTCAACACTTGACTTGGATTGATAGACCATTTGAGGGTGTCTCATTATTGTTTGAAGTCGAAAGTCCAATGGCGGATCAAGGGAACGAACAACCTAGACTTGAGGTTAGGGAAAACCCAGTCAATGTTGGTGGTAGAACTCTTCAAGAGTATTTTGCCCAAATAAACCAAGGTCAAACCTCGAGCATTGTGTTGCCACCCACCACCACAATTCATTTCGAGTTGAAGCCACATGTGATCTCATTATTACCTACTTTCTATGGCTTGGGGTTAGAGAGAAAGAATCCTTACTCTCACATCAATGAATTCTTGACAATCTGCAACACTTTCACTTTCAAAAATTCAGTGATGATTTTGTTAGATTTCACTTATTTCCTTTATCTATTAAGGAAAAAGCAAAGATGTTGTTAGACTCATTACCATAAGGATCCATCACTCAATGGGAACAATTGAAATTGAAGTTCATCAATAAATTCTTCCCAATGTCTAAAATTATTTCCCTTAGAAAAGAAATCCAAGATATTAAGCAAAAAGATGATGAACAATTTTATGAAGCATGGGAAAGATTTAAGGACCTGTTACTTAAATGCATCCATCATGCTTTTGAGACTTGGAGGTTGCTACAATACTTTTACAATGGATTAACCCAAAGTAATTGTCATATGATTGAGTAAATGAATGGAGATAACTTTTTCAGTTTGAGTGATGATGCAGTCTTTGAGTTCTTTGAGACATTGTCAGAGAACTCCGAACAATGGGATTTTTTGAATAGAAGAGATAAAATCTCTAGAAGCAGGTAGGCTTTTACGATGTAAAGGAAAAGGTAAGTATCCACACCCAACTAGAAAATATGAGGATACAAATTAAGGTTCTATCCATGGCTCAAGCTAAATCAGCTGAGACTATTCACCCAGTCATGATGGTTTCAGACAGTGAACCTAACACATTTCCTTGCACCATTTGCACAGAACCAACACATACGGCTCATTCATGTCCCGTCTTTTATCCAGAAAGATCAACTGGGGAAGAGCACATCCAAGCCATCAATGCTTATAAAAGAGCGAACCCTTTCAGTGAAACATACAATTCTGGTTGGCGAAACCATCCCAATTTTGCGTGGAGGCAAGATCAACTTCAAGTTCATGGAGAATGTCAGTCTTATAGGGGACCAAACCAATTTCACTATCAAAGACAACAGTTCTATAATGTGCCCCACTAGAATAGTCAATTTGTTGCACCGCAACAAAACAAGTCATCATTAGAGGAAATGTTGCAACAAATAATTCATGCCCAGAACATGGCTACTCAAGCCAACACTTAGGCCATAGTGAAATTAAGGGAACAAATGAGTCAACCAGCAACTATTGTTGGCGATTGAGAGAAAGGCAAGTTTCCTAGCCAGCTAATACCAAATCCCAAGGGACAATTTGTGTCACAACCACCTCAATCTCAACATCAACAACATTCCAAAGGACAATTTGAAATAGAAACTATTCAAACCAAGATCTCCAACATGAGGAGTAAAATCCATTACGACTCTGAGGAGTGGTAAACAAGTTAACAATAAGGTTGATACCCAAAGAGATTGAACAAGTACAATCTCAAAAAAAGGAAAAAGAGACCTAATTCCACCAGTTAGGAACACGGTTCCTAAGCAAAGTTAAGAACTAGAATCAATGAAATCCTTTGTCCAAAAAGTTCCATACCCTGAGAGACTTTTACCACCAAAAAAGGTCATTTGAATGCTGACATCTTAAAAGTGTTTAAACAAATGAACATCAACATACCCTTCTTAGAGGCCATCAAGTAGATACCTTCATATTCCAAAATTTTCAAAGATCTATGTACTGTGAAAAAGAGAACCAATGTGCCTCAACAAGCCTTTCTTGCAAAACAGGCCTCATCTTACATCTAACAACGTATTGCTGTGAAGTACAAATACTCTGGTTGTCCATCCATTGCTTTGAGAATAGGAAAGAAGGAGATCAAGCAAGCTTTGCTAGATCTAGGAGTTAGTGTCAATCTATTACCCTTTTCAGTGTACAAAGCTCTAGGTTTGGGGGGAGTTAAAACCAACTTCCATCACCCTCCAATAAGCTGACAGGTCAATCAAAGTTCCAAGGGGAATCATTGAAGACGTCATTGTTCAGGTTGATAAGTTCTACTTCCCAGTAGATTTCGTGGTGTTAGACATTGAGCCAGTTACAAATGTTAAAAACCAAATCTCTGTCATTTTAGATCGTCCATTCTTAGCAACATCAAATGCCATCATCCACTGTAGAAATGGTATCATGAAGTTGTCTTTTGGCAATATGACAGTTGAACTTAATGTATTCCATAGTGTCCAACACCCAGTTGAGGAAGAATGTCGGGAGGAAGTGAACATGATAGAGTGCCTCAGTGAAAACGTTTTTTTGAGACAATGCTATCGTGACCTGCTGGATGAGTGTTTGACCCATTTTGGTTTGGACCTCAATGAGGAAAATACCATTAGAGAAGTCAATTCAATGCTTGACTTTATACCTTTACTTGACACCAAAACTTGGAAACCAAAGGTAGAGCTATTGTCCATCGATAGCAAGCCAAAAATTCCTTCATTAGTTAAGCCATCAAAGCTAGAACTCAAACCATTGCCCAACCATTTGAAGTACACTTTCTTAGGAGGCACTAATACCTTACCTGTCATCATTTCTACTCAGTTAGATAAAGAACATGAAGGAAAGTTAGTGGAAGTGCTTCAAAAACACATATAGGCAATTGGTTGGTCTATTGTAGACATCAAAGGAATAAGTCCTTATATGGTGATGCACAAGATTCACCTCGAAGAAAAAACCCTCTAGAAAACCACAAAAGAGACTAAATCCTACAATGAAAGAAATTTTGAGAAAAGAGGTGATTAAATTTTTAGATGTTGGTATTATATACCCCATCTCAGATAGTCAATGGGTTAGCCCAGTTCAAGTTGTTCCTAAGAAATCTGGCATCACCATTGTGAAGAATGACACTAGTGAGTTGGTGCCTACTCGTGTCTAAACCGGATGGCGAGTATGTATTGACTATCAAAAGCTAAACTCAATGACTAGGAAAGACCATTTTCCACTTCCCTTCATTGATCAAATGTTAGAGCGGTTAGCTGGTCATGAGTATTACTGTTTTTTTTATGGCTACTCTGGCTACAACCAAACTCCAATTGCCCAAGAAGATCAAGACAAAACTACATTTACTTTTCTATTCGGTACCTTTGCATATAGGTGTATGCCTTTTGGTTTGTTCAATGCACCTGCAACATTCCAAAGATGCATGTTGAGTATTTTCTCCGATATGACAGAGAATTTTCTAGAAGTCTTCATGGATGACTTCTCTATCTTCGATTCTAGTTTGGGTTGGAAAGATGTAAGTAGAAAATTCTTATACTCAATTGGGAAAAATGTCATTTCATGGTGAAGGAGAGTATTGTGTTAGGTCACATAATTTCATAAAGAGGAGTTGAAGTAGAAAAAACCAAAGTTGACACCACGGCTAATTTACCACCTCCAAGAACTGTCAAAGAAATCTGATCCTTTTTATGACATGTTGGTTTCTATAGTCGGTTCATCAAAGATTTCAGCAAAATTGCGAGGCCCTTGTGTGTACTTTTGGCCTAGGAAGCCTTGTTTGATTTTATTGATGAATGCTCGAAGGCATTTGAGAAGCTAAAATCTGAATTTACCTTAGCAACCATTATTTCTCCACCTGATTGGAGTATTCCTTTCAAGATAACGTGTGATGCGTCTGACTATGCTATAGGCGCTGTGTTGGGGCAGTGAATAGACAAACGTCCCCATGTGATCCATTATGCGAGTAAGATTCTCAATGGTGCACAACTCAATTATTCCACCACGGAAAAAGAGTTGTTGGCCGTTTTTTTTTTCCTTTGACAAATTTAGATACTATCTCGTTGGATCCAAAGTGATTGTCTACACTGATCATGCAGCTTTAAAATACCTTTTGTCTAAAAAGGATGCAAAACCAAGTTTGGTCTGATGGGTCTTGTTACTTCAAGAATTTGTTCTTGAGATTCTAGACAAGAAAGGAACGGAAAATATGGACACTGACCACTTATCTCAGATTATTATTGAATCAGAAAAAGAACCGTTACCCATAGCATAAACTTTCCCGGATGAGCAATTAATGATGATCGCTAATGTCCAATCACAACCACCTTGGTATGCTGACATTGTGAACTTTCTTGCTAAAAAGAAATTTCTGAAACATTGGTCCAAGCAAGATAAGTTCAATTTTCTACCCATGGTCAAGTATTTTTCTTGGGATGATCCTTATCTCTTCAAATACTGTCTAGATCAAATCATTTGTAGATGCATCCCTAAGTTGGATCAGAGAGAGGTCTTGGCATTTTGCCATGATCATGCATGTGGAGGCCATTTTAGTGCGAAGAAGACTGCTGCAAAAAATTTACAATGCGGTCTCTACTGGCCCACCCTTTTTCTAGATGCCCATGTGTACTGTCAAGCTTGTACAAAATGTCAACAATTAGGGCGTATATCTCGCAGACACATGATGCCTTTGACTCCAATCCTGATCGTGGAGCTCTTTGATGTGCAGGGTATTGATTTTACGAGTTCGTTCCCAACTTCATATGGTTTCACCTACATACTTGTTGCGGTAGACTATGTCTTAAAATGGATTGAAGCCATCGCTTGTAGGACCAATGATCACAAGGTAGTTGTCAACTTCTTAAAAGAGTACATTTTTGCCTGTTTTGGCACACCTCGTGCAATCATTAGTGATAGAGGTTCCCACTTTTGCAATAGAGTATTTGAGAACCTAATGAAAAAGTATGTCGTTACCCACTCGCAAATAAGTGGTCAGGTAGAAGTTTCCAACCAACAAATCAAACAAATTCTCGAAAAAATTGTTAGAGCAGATAGAAAGGATTGAAGTTTGAGATTACCAGAGTCCTTTTGGGCTTACCGAACTGCATTCGAAAGCCCCATAGGAATGTCGTCTTACCGACTAGTATTTGGCAAACATTTTCATTTACCCGTTGAGCTCGAGCACAAAGCTTTTTAGGCAATTAAATGTCTTAACTTTTACCTTGATAAAGCTGGTGAACATAGAAAGTTGCAACTAAATGAGCTTGATGAGCTGAGAAATGATGCATACGATCTATCCAAGAAGTATAAGGAGAAAATGAAAAAAGTCCATGATAGTCAAATCATGCGGAAAGAGTTTCAACCAGGTTAAAAAGTATTTTTGTACAATTCTCGCCTTCACATATTTCCAAGGAAGTTAAAGATCAGTTGGTCATGGCCTTTTACTATTAAAACTGTTACCCCATGGGGGGGGGGGGGGGGATCACAATTGAGAACCCAAAAGACGACAATAGCTTCCAAGTTAATGGAGAATGTCTCAAGCCCTTTTTAGAGCTTCATAACCCAGAAGTTGAGGAGATCCTTTTAGAAGACTCTGTCTACCAAGATTAACTGTCATTTGTACTCATTCATTGTAAATATCATTTCTATAGTTGTGTTATTTGGATGTCTTGGCTAACCCTACAGATCATACCTTGCTCGTGGTCTGTGATATATACATTCAATTGAGCATCAAACAAACCTATGGTGATCTTTACCCTTTGTTTCATTGTTATTGTTTCTCTTTAGTTCATATTTGACCCAGGTGTCTTATTTTAGAACATTGAGGACAATGCTTGATTTAGGTTTGGGGGGAGATATTTCAAAACTTATGTCTCATTTGAAAATGGGTTGTACATTGAGTGAAAAAACATTGTGTTTTTCAGTCTTTGTTACCCGAGTACTTATCCATGATGAAATTTGGTTCCATAGTTGCAATGGCATCTGAGACTGAGTGTAGATTTGAAACTTTGAGAGTTAGTAGTTTGTCAATATTAGACAATAGTTTGCACTACTCATAAGCTAGGCATTTTCTAAGAGTTTGCACTGAGAGTTGTGTTTTAGCTTCAATGTTCTTGTTTATAATTGGAAAAGTGGATTAGTTATCTGATGAACATGAGAATAATAGTGGAGACTTAAACCCTGTGAGATTTCTAGCATTTCTTTTTTCCGAGGGTTATACGCTAATTCTGAATTTCTTGAGTCAGACGTTATCTTGTTGCATGATCTCTATAATTCTTTGTTTCTGTAAAAAACTGAGAATAAAATATCAAAATTAAATCATACCACTACAATACATTCTGAAGTTTACCCAAGGCATAGAACCCATATTAATTTAGGGAAATGAAGATAGGTTTTTCTTATCCAGTTTGAGCCTTGTAGCCTACCCTATTTGTTCTTCACCCTTAAAACCAGTTATGTCAGCCTTTTACTGTTTAGCCCACTAACCACCAATTCAACCCACTAATTACCCAATTATTGCTTTTGAGAAAGGTTAGGGATGAGTTATCAAAGAAAAGGTTTCATCATGGAATATATACTCCATAGTATCTAAAGAATTTACAAGAGCCTCAAGATCCAATGCCATTTTATATAGTGCAAAAAAAAAAAGGTAGTACTTCTTTACAATCAATAAGAAAAATGGATGCTCACAATTGAAGGAGTTGAGTCAAGCTTTGAAGTCATCTTACACTTATCTTAGAAGGCCTTTGACTTTCTCTAAAGTTTTGGTTATATTTATCATTTCTTGTTTACCCTTGTCCTAAGCCCCAATAAAATCTAGTTAAAATCTTAGCTGATCTTTAGGAAAATATGGTCAAAATGTGGAGGGTGAATTAAGAAGTACTGTGGTGAACGAAGTCAACATTCTCAGTAGATGATAATCCTTCTTGAGATCATATTTATTGTATTCTCGAATTCCAATCTTTTGTCTTGTTTGTGAACTATCTCTTATTCATTATTTCATCTTATTCACATACATTTGAGATAAAATAGCCAAATCTCTGAGTGATTTCATTTTGAGTAATCATATACCTTGTGAGATTTAAAGTTAAAGCGAATTTTCTAGAATGTGACCTAGAGATAGGTCCATTTTTAAAACTAAAATTTGCAACAAAGAAGATGATCAAACACTTAATATAAACTTGAATAAATAATTCCTATGTCTTTGGAATAGTGCTTATTGAAGTCACTTATTGACTTAATATTGATCGATAAGTTACAAGAATACATCTTTTAAGGCTTACACATTCAAGTAGGAACTCTCTGAGGTTAAATATGGATAGAGTTATTTTTTTTCAACTCCCAAGTATCACTAATGTTTGTGAGTATCATTTCTAGAAACCTTGACGAGGCTACAACTCGTCCACTAGGGTAAACCTATAGGTTTAAAGGCTTGTTGCATATGATAAATGTAATCGTGATTCCTACGAAAGTGAGTTAGATTTTAGTTTTTATTTTCTTTTGCTCGAGGACTAGCAAAATGCATGTAGGTTTGGGGTGATTTGATAAGTATATAAATGAGACATTTTATGCCCCTAAATATACAATTGCTAAGTCCAATTATCTAATAATAATATCTCATTACGTGTATTTTGTGTATTTTATAGAAATTCAAGCACTAATCTCAAATCTTACACAAAGTGGCACAATAAGGCTAAGATCAACAACTAGAAAAGCCCATTGGAAATTCATTTATGCATTGTCAAAGATCAAAGATTTTTTAGCCCAAAGACCCATGAAATCAAGCTCACAAAGTATCATCGTCTAAGGATCTCGAGAAAATCAACTTGAAGATTTGGACATCCACATGGAAACTTCATTATAGCCAAATAATCTTTACAAACTCCACTATCCATTCTCACATTTGCACTCCATCACTTTTACACTCCACCTTTTATCACTTTTACACTCCACCTTATTTCACTTTTACACTCTACCTTCCACCCTTCTTCACCTATAAATACCCCACATAATCACACTTGAGGGGGAGTTAGAAATATCTTAAGAGGAGAGAAATTTGAAATTAGAGATTGAGAGCTTTAGAGTTTATTGTTGCAAGTATATGTGGTTTTTCTTTATATCTATGTTTATCACCATGAGTGGCCTAGGGTATACCATGTGTGGTTAAACTTCACCTTAGGGTGTGGGAAAGTCCCATGGGAGGATGGCCCCATTTAGGTCTACTTGGCTTGGTAATTTTAATATCTCATGTACTTAGAACTTGTGTAATGTTAGCTTTCTTTAGTGACTTTGGTTTAATCTCATTATGAAGATGTTAGAAGTGTTGTCTTTCATTAATATGGATACATCACTTGCTTTTATTTTCATCATTAAAAAGTCTAAATTATAGTCTTCATTCCATATTGTTCTAACAAGCCCTCTATTAAATGATTAAGATCTTTTTTTATCTAAGACTCACAAGCTACTTAACCTCTACTCTCATGGGTTTTGAGGCTATTGAGTTGTAAGTCTAGCATGATGTTTGAATGTTAACATATGGGAGAGTAGATCCTTAGTATCTCATTTCAATATGGATTCTTTGGATGCTTTAACACCTTGCTCTTATGCTAGATTAGAATATCCATATGGTTTGATGTTTAAGTGCTCAAAGTTTTATTTTCCACCCTAAGGTGAGATGAGAATCTAGCTTAGGGTGTGCTCATGGGTATGTTTGAATACAACCTAGAAGTGTGGTCTAATGGGGCTATCAATCCATGGTTGTGATCCCTAAAACCTGAAGATTTTCTCTCTCAAGTTTCATTTTAAGTTATATTTACAATTGTTCTTATTCTTAAAAAACATTATTCAAAACCCTTTTTTAATAGGTTAAGGATTTTAAGTTGATTTTCAAAGTTAGTTTTCCAAACTTTAGCCCTCCTTGTGGGATTCGACCCGTATTTGCCGTCATCTAACTCAATAGATAATCGTGCGCTTGTGGTATGATTTGAGATTTATCAACCCTTCACGTTGGATGACCCGTCACATCGCAAAATCCATCCCTGTGGGGGCGACTCGGGGTTCTCGTCCTCTTGCTGGTCTTTCAACCCTGATTTTCCTATACTAGTGAATTCGACAATGAAGTCTACCAGTATTTGCTCCTTGATAGCCGTTCTCAGAGCATAATGGATGTCAAAATATCCTAGTTCCAGTGACAATTTGACCATTCTTCTTGATAGCTCTGGCTTGTGCAATACCGACAGGAGTACGTACTCAGTCGGGACTATTATTGAGTGAGCTTGGAAGTAGAACCTTAGTTTTCTTGAAGAATTTACCAGTGCTAAGGCCATTTTTCCAAGTTAGAGAGTAGTTAGCCTCCACCCCATCAAACATTTTTTTGATGTAGTAAACGGACTTCTATTTTTCTTTTTCCTCTTGAATCAGAGCTGAGCTGACAACATACTCCGAGACTGAGAGGTATAGGTAGAACGTCTCACTCGGATTAGGTTTTGAGAGCAGCTAAATGCTTCCCATGTACGCCTTCAAATCTTGGAAAGCTTGTTCACACTACTCTCCCCATTGGAATTCTTTGTTTCCCTTCAGCATCTTGAAGAAAGGGAGGTATCTTTCTGAGAATTTGGAGATGAACCCGTTCAAGGCTACCACACTCCCAGTCAGGTTCCAAACCTCTTTAATCTTTGCGGGTTGTCTCATGTCAAGAAGAGCCTGAATCTGTTTTGGATCAGCCTTTATTCCCATTCAGTTGACTATGTAGCCCAAGAATTTCCCTAATTGTACCTCAAATGTGCATTTTTATGGGTTGAGCTTCAATTGGTACTTCTGGAGTTTGGAGATCACTCCTTGGAGGTCCGCCATGTGATCGGGACTATGGAGGCATTTCACTAGTATGTCATTGATGTAGACTTCCTTGGTCTTTTCGATTTGTCCTTTGAACATACGGTTTACCAGACGTTGTCATGTTTCCCCCGCATTTTAGTCTGAAGGACATTACCCGGTAGCATTATGTGCCCATGTCTCTTATGAATGAGGTTTTCTCTCGATTCGGTGGGTGCATACTGATCTGATTGTAGCCAGAATACGCGTCCATGAAGCTGAGTAGGCTGTGTCTAGACGCTGCGTCTACAATCTAGTCTATCTAGGGCAGTGAAAACCTATCTTTTGGGCACACTTTGTTAAGGTTCATGCAGTCCACGCAAACCCTCCACTTCCTGTTTTTCTTTCTTACCAGGATTGTGTTACACTACAAGAAAACAGGTAATTAGCGACGGTTTCCAAAAGTGTGTAGTGATGGTTGGCCAACCGCCGCTAATAAAGGCGTCACAAGAGCATTCGGCGGCGTTTTTTTGCAACCGCTGGTATAACCGTCGCTGTATGTTATTTAGCGACGGTTCGTAGTAATCGTTGGTAAACCCGTCGCTAAATACCATATAGCGACGGGTGCTAACCGTCGCTAAATATGGGGCAAGAATTGACGTTTTATAATATGCTGCGACGGTTCTTAACCGCCGCTATAGTCCGTGGCGCCTACAACGGTTTATACCCGCTGCCAAATTCCAATTGGTAATTCTTTTAGTGACGGTTAAAACCGCCGCTAATGCCTGTCATTATTATCATGATAATTCTATTATGCGCACTAGAAATATGTAAACAATTTGTAGTCACATTTTAACCTGTAATCACATTTTTCAACCTGTAAACAATCTGTAAACAACCCACAATTTTACACAACTATTTTATATCGAAATCATTAAAGAAAACTTGACTTCAACTATATTGTCATCAACTTTAACAAAAAAAAACTTATATTATCATCAAAGTTAACAATATATCAAAGCTAGTACATGTAGAATTTCTTGAAGTTTGATAGTTAAAATCAAATTTATTACAACTGAAATTGTACCATGTTCTTGAAAGAAATTAGACAATGCTATGGAGAGTGGAGCCGATGAAGATCCTCATTATTATTTTGACTAGGTGATGAGGGCCTTGCAGTTGCTGGTGAAGCTTGCCCACTTTCTTCGTCTAGTTCTTGAAAATGATGAGTCAACAATATTACTCTAAACCTGAACCAAATTACAATAATTAATTGATTTATATTTAGTAAGTAACCAATATCACTGATAACTAATATATATTAAAATAATGTAAAAGCAAAGAAACATACGGGTTTAGTGAATAATCTTGCAAACTCAGCAGGCACATTTCCATCCAACTTTTGAAAAATATATGTAAATGCTCCCTCGTATCCCTGCATCTTTAATTTCTCTGTCTCTAACTGTGACTCCAGCTGGTGAATTCTCTGTTGCACTTGAAGATCAGTGTTTTGCGTTGGTTGTGAGGACATCATCCCACTAAACCTACTATTGGTGTTGCCAAAGACTTGAGATGGACATGGCCCGAATCCCAAAGCTCGAACTCGGCCTGAATGTTCTTTTCCTAACACCTTAGCAAGTGAATCTTGTTGTGATATGGATCATGATGTGGAATCTTCTTTCTCAATCTCTAAAATTTTCTCCTACATTAATGAGGCAAGCCATCAAACTTTGGATTCAAAATTTATCTAAACATTAATTAATATAGTTTGATAAAAAAAATAGTTAAATTACTTACACTTATCTGTCTCGCTTCGTCAGTTACATAAGACCCGTCCTTTTTTGTGTGTGTTGCAATATACACCTCTCCCCTATTCACAGGTCTCCCAAGTTCATATTCCTACACCGATATTATGAAGTCATATAACTGTAAATAATATTGTTGAGAATGATAACTTAAAGTGTGGTAGGATGTAAAATATTAATTACCATCTCAGCCTTTAACCTGGAATTGCTTTTTGATCCTCCTGTGTGTGGATCGGTAAGTTTCTTCCGATTTTCAATGTTTTTTTTGCATTTTTCCTATCAATGTATAGATAAAAACATATTGTTAGCATATTCCTAGTTATCTAAATGAATAATGTAAATATTTTGTGTTACCTTTGTCCTTTCATCCAAGCGGTAGTCAATAAAATGTGCCCAATCATTACGATCAATGCCTTTGGGATGTTTTGCGATATTAACATCTCTGGACAGTGTAGGATCATAAAATTGATGAAACAATTTATGCCTATTGTCCTTCCATTTCTTCCCAATGTTTTGCAATATATAATGGTCTGCCATTGGATCTTCCACATGTAGTTTATTCTTCAAAATTAATAGTCATTAGTATTCAAATCGTTATCAATAATCTTACAAACAAGGTAAGTGACAAGCATAAATTAAGCCATACCTGTATAATAGTAGTATACACGCCATCCTTGTAACTTTTTGGCACATCCTTCCAAGAGTTGTATCCAACTGGAAAAGCCTTAAAATCGAATCACCACCAATCGACAACAACTCGATTTCCTATCGATCAAATCATCGCCTTGAGGTCATCTCCACAAGATTCAACACCATTCAGTGATGTTGTCATTGGTGGTGATGACAATTTTGTTGTGATTGACATAAAAAATGGAGACAGTTCTCAAGACACAGGAAATTCAGGGGAGTTGTCATTAGTTCAATCCATTTATCTTTCTCCAAGAAAATTGGTAAACAAGAAATATAGAAAGTTTCATCATGTTTCAAGCATGGGTGATGAGTGTATCAATGTTAGAGCCAAAGATGATCAGTTCTCAGTCCAGCCAATTAGGAGATCCATCTCTATGGATTCTTCGGCTGATCGAGAACTCTACTTATCTGTTCAAGAGATCTTACAACACAATAGGCAGTTCAATGAAGTGAGCACAAGTGAAGGTTGCAGTAGTAGTACTAGTAGAATTATATCAATATTTTCGTTCCGAGGATCAAGAAATGCAGTTCTTCCAGTCCAGTTTGAGCAACAAAGCTAGTTGATCAATTGCTCTATAGTTTTTTTTCATTTTTATTTAATTTTTTCCTTCATTTAGATAGAGTGTTAGAATTGTTTTGAGGCATATATAGTGTTGTGTAAACAAATGGTTTAGAGACCAATTTTTATCCACCTGAGTCAGGGAGCCAAATAGGGGAGCGTGTTTTGCTGGGTGCTGATCAGGAAGACGAGCAGCAGCTAATCAAGACCCCTAATTCAGCGACTCCAACAACGCTACAGCAGCTGAAAGAGAATCCAAAAACAGAGTTTGCAAGCTCTGTTTCAGCAGTGAACAAAGCAGAGTGCAGCGTTTCAGCAATGAACAAAGCGAAGTCTGCACAATCGGTTTCAGCAGCAAACAAAACAGAGTTTGCAAGCCCTGTTTCAGCAGTGAATAAAGACGGGTTTGACACCAACATTCAGTAGTTTAGATTGTTTTCATTAGTTAGATTAGAGTGTCATTAGGCAGACCTAAGAGAGTTTTATTGAGCTCTTGGGGATGAAGCCAACCCAAAGGACTGCTGATTGATTCCATTATGTTTTACAAATTAAATGGACCCTCTGAATATCTCATTCACTTCTTTGATCCCCTCTTTCGTTGATGTTGATGTTTACAAATTAAATGCAAATAAGAACATGCAATGTGTTAGCAAGGAGCCAGAAAAAGAACAGTCAACACAAAAATAAGCAACAGTGGTTTCAGCATACTCAAATCGATTTACCTGTTGACGATTTTAGCATACAATGGTTTTTGAATAACAATGTTGTTTTGTTCACCAACAATCACTTCTTCTTCCTCCTTATTCCTCCTTCGTTTCTTCCTCCGTCGTTTCTTCTTCCAAACACTATTCTAGCTAGGTTAAATAAAAGAAAAAAAGAAAGAATAGGAAGTTAAAATAAATTAGAAAGTTAAAATAAATTAGTTAGGTTTGGGGTTGAAACCTCATCCATTAGATGGTATTAAGATCTAAAACACAATCAAGATTTGTTAATTGAACCCCATTTGCACGTTTTTCCACCACACCGAATTTGGACCAAGCATATGATGACGATCAACAGAGTCGCAATTAACCACAACCGTCGTTAACCAATATTATTTGGCGACGGTCAACGAAACGTCGTTAAATAAAGCATTTAACGTCGGTTTTTGTGAACTGTCGCTGAATACCCGCCGCTAAATTCCCATTTTCTTGTAGTGTTAGCTAGCCAATCTAATTGCAAGACTCCCTTATCATGCCAACATTCTGAAGTCTTTGCACTTCTTCATGAATGGCCTGGTTGCACTCGGGCGCCACCGACCTCCATTTTTGCCTAACGGGCTTTAAGTCAGGATTGATCGCCAATCGGTGCGTGATTACTGTGAGGTTGATCCCACCACGTTTTTCATTGTCCAGGCAAATACATATCGGTTCTCCTTTAAGAGTGCGGCTAGTTGATTTGCAAAAACTCTGTTAAGGTTAAAGACTATTTGGACTGTTTTTGTGTTAACTGGGCTATCCAAGTATATGGTGATGGTATCTTCTACCGGTTGCCCAGCATTCCCTCTATCTCTTGGGTTGGATGGAGGTTCGATGTCCAAAGGCTGAGGTGGGCCCTTTCTATCTGGAATTGAGGTTTCCTCATCAAGATCATTTCAGTCTATTCTCCTCTAATCAACATTACTTCGCCGTCAGAAGGGTATTTGAGGACTGATGCAGGTGGAAACTACCGCCTCCATGTGTTGTAACCAAGGTCGGCCCAAGATTACGTGGTTTTCGGATTGAGTGTCTATGACTGAAAACTCTATCATCAGGATCCTTTGTAGGTCTAACTACCTGCGACTACTGGCAACGTAATTGTTCCAATCGAGTATCAACTTTTTGCGTTGAAGTCGAACATGGCTCGATTTGCAGGTTTCAATTCTCCTTCAGTTAATTGCATTTTTATGAATGCGTCTACGAACAGTACATTGACGAAACTGCCTTTGTCCATCAGCGATCTCCTCACTTCCCAATTTGTTATCTCTACTGAGATGACTAGGGCGTCGTTGTGAGGGAAACAGACTCCCTTCCTGTCTCGTTTCGTGAATGTTAGGCTCGAGACTTTTTTTTCTTCTCATATGTGCTGGACAAGATGATTTCGGTAGTGTGATCTAACTCGCAGTTCTCGTACCGTTCTCTTCAGTAAACGATTCAAATATTTTTTTCTCCTCATTTTTCCTATGAAAGACACATATGAAATTAGGAATTACATCTTCGGTTCCATGTACTGTTCCTTCGCCTTGGAGTTGCATGCCCCCAAAGCCGATGAACTCCTTCAGTCATCCTCTCTGGATCTAGTATTGGATCTTATCTTTGTGGCTTCTGCATTATTTGGTATCATGACCTATCTCTTTGTGATAAGAACATTGCATGTCTTTATCACGTTTTGAAGGATCCCCTTTGAGTTTCGATAGCGACTTGATGTCTTTCCATTTTTCCATGGCGGATAAAATATCATACAGACTGGAGTAGAATGGAATGTAGTAGGGGTACCTGGAACCGCTGGCCTTTATGGCTTTGCTTGGCCGAACCCACCTTGGTTCTCGCTCTGTTTTTGCTTGGAGGTACCTTCCCTTTCATCCTTGTTCTTGGCTATAGAGAAGTGTTTTGCAAACCCTTTCATGGCCGCCAACATTTTCTCCAGGGTGATGTATTTATGAGCACTTTTCAACAGACCAGCCATATCCACTAGGGGTTCTAAGGTGGGGAAGTTGTAAAACTGACCTCCTCGGAGGCCGAAAATGAAAGCGATGATCGACGTGTCATCGTTGCAATCGTTGATCAAAGTCAGCTTGTTGTTAAAATGAGTGACATACTACCTAAGGGTTTCGCCATGCTTTTGCTTGAGGCTCAGCATATAGTGGGACCCTTTCCTGATCCGTTGGCTCCTGACGAATTTGGTGATGAATGCCATCACCAGAACCTGGAACAAATCGATAAATCTCGGCTGGATACTGTGGAATCAGGTCAGCGCAGCCTTCTTTAGGCTGGTGGGAAAAATTCTACATAGGATGGCTTCTGAATTTTCTTTAAGTGTCATCACATGGTGGTAATGACGCAAAGGATCTGACGAATCTGATGTTCTGTCATTAAACTCGAGCTTTGGAGGGGCACATTTCTTCATAAAAAGGGACACTCATAATCTCTTCCGAGAATGGAGGGACAACGAGATCATACGGGACATCAGAATCGGCCGGCCCTAGTCGAGGAGGGTTCTTAGTCGCGGTCTTGTCTGTCTTCGGGGCATGGTTTCCATCATCCTCATCTTCTCTTAGGCTCCCTTGTCGGCAAACTCTTTGCTTCTCTACGGGAGGTTTTCGCGTTCCTAGACGCGCTCTCGTGCATCCTCTCGAGCCTGGACCTCCCTAGATTTTGGTCAATCTCAGATCGTTGATGTTGATCCCAAGTGAGCCTTTCTACCACCCGTGCTAGGTGATCCATGTGGAACGGGATTGACTTATGTAGGGGTCATCCTCGGTCGCCTCAATGGTTGGGTCGTACGGCTGTTCATTTTCATCGACTGGATTGATTTGGCCCTCTGGTTGGGCTTTCCCGGCCAGAGCATTATCTGGCTCGTCATCATCATTGAGTGTTTGAGATTTGGTGTTGGTGACCATGTCTCGATGGTATGTTTAGCTAGAAAAATATATATATATATATATATATATATATATATATATATATATATTTGTTTCAAGGAAAACTTGTCATTTTCCATGGACGGTGCCAAACTGATTCGTCCAAATCTGTCATTGCCGATCTCGAGCCTGCAAAATGAATAGCGGTAAGACAGGGATCACCGTAGTAGTGGCCGAAGGTAGTTTGATGCTTAAGTCAGGTAACGGTGCATGGAAAAATAAATACTAGATGTAATTAGCAATGTGTATGCATACCTTCATTCTTCCATTTTCTCACCTTAAGTAGCGAGTGTTCCCTTTACAACTGTCTATGTTATCAAGGGCATGATGGAGAGAGAAGATATTGCCCAGAATCTTAACTATCGTGACTGAGTCTCTTTGGCACTTGGCATTGTTTAGGACTCAATGCTTGATTTGGCTAAAAGCTGATTTGTGCTAGTGGATCTCGGGCCTATTACAGTTAAGAGATTTGTGTTCGGACCTTATTTTTCTGGGCATAGCCCCAAAACCCATGCTACTTGGATTTTTCGGACCTTAAGCGCCTAACTTACGGGCTGAACAACAGTTTAATAATTGGTCCGCTTGGGACCACATTGAAGCCTTTTCATGTTATAGTTGGCTCATGCCACGTGTACGGCTGTGATCGGGTGACTGCTCGATGTCTCATCAAGTTCAATAAAATTCTATTGAAGTCAAATAAGTGTATCCTCCCCACCTTTCAAAGCACACAAACAAACATTTTATTAATGCATAAAGTAAGCCATGCTAATGCAATCTTGGCTACTAAAATATACTGAAAGTTATCTTGATGTGTTAAACCTTGAGAATTTTCTAGAGCTGTGCTTATGAGTTTTACTCAAACTAGGATTGTAAGTCTCAAATATTCAAGAAATTTATTTCCAAACAACCGTGTACTTAGCTAACACTTCTGCACACCATATTCTCTTCTCCGGCAGAACAATAGGTGGAATTAGGGGGCGAAAACTGGCCTTGACCTCTTTCCAATGTAAGATAAGTGGTGAAATCAATGGCACCAGAAGATCCTATTTTGCAGTGTTATAACTGATAAGTAAACAAAAGTTAAGGCAAGATGTCACTCAAATCAAATCAGTGGGACTCATTTGGAGCCACTTTTAGCTGAGACAACATTTATTCTATAAACTTCTAAAATTTCTTGAGTTTTTATTATCCAAAGTTACCTGAATTTGTATATTTTATTTTATTTTATTTTTAATAGAGTACTTTAGTTTATTTAATGCTCTTTTATAGCTCTACTAGGGTATTCCCCGTGCCGTTAGCGCTATCTTACGGTGTTAACTATTTTCATCGCAGCTTATCTTTCTATCGTGTTTCTCATGGCTTTAACTATGTTAAAAAAATCACTCGGCATGGCTCTGGGAATTTTAGGTCAATATGTTATTAACTATTGGTACATGGGCTTAAACTAAATCATAATAATAATAATAATAATAATAATAATAATTTAAAAAGGTTGCCATTTAAAAAAAGTTGTCTAATAAATATATATTGTCGTTCAAGACACGTGTCACTAATCATACCCCAAAGTTGCGGTACGTGTACCATTACCACTAAACATATTTATTTAATATATGTCATATTATTCATCTTTTTAATATCCATTGTGGTATTTTCTCAACCACAAATATTTGGTGTTTCTGTAATGGTAGCTTAAACTAAATTAATTACAATATTTTTGTTGTATTTAAACAGTCTCTCTTGTTTTTAAAAATTTTCCCAATACTAAAATTTGTCAGACCTCATAAATTTGCATTTGTAATTCATCAAAATGGCAAAAAACACAATAACCACTATAACATTACTCCACATGCTAAATGTTTGAGTAGGTAACAAAACATAAATATTTTTTCATAATTTCGACAGAGTTTACTTTGTTTTTTCAAAACAAATTTCAACACTAAAACCTGTCATGCACAATAATATTGCATATGTAATTCTTCAAAATGCAAATATATAAAATGAACCACTACAACATTGTTCCACGTGTTAAAAATAAAATACCTCCAGAGTAGCACATTTTGTATGCAAATGTAAATCACATTGTGTACATACTTAACATTGAAGTCCCACTATATGCATATGTAAATCACACTGTATACAAATGTATACAAACAATGTATGCTAGAATATTCAACAATGTATTCTAATGTATGCTAAGAATATTCTAACATTGAAGTCCTACTGTATATGTCAATAAATCACATTATTCTTGTCAATAAATCCCATTGTACATGTTAATAAAAAAAAAAAAAAAAAAAAAAAAAACTGAATCATAGCATGAGTATGCAAATGTCAATAAAAAAAAAATAGAATAAGAGCTCTATAATATTTCGATAAAACATTGTTGATTTCATTCCAATTGATCTAACCATCCAATGCATAAGAATATTATCCTTTTAAGGCCTAGATTTTTCTTTTATTCATATAATTCCTAAAAAGTAATTCAAAAGATCAAAACAAACACCTATAGTAAATGAAATTATTTTTAAAAAAATGAAATTTTCAATTAGGGTCTAATTAGGGCATTTACTAATTGGGCTATTTACAAATTGGGGTCTATTAATTGATTACTAAGTGGACATCTCAATAGAATTTCAGTGAACAAAATAAACTAATGCAAAACATGAAATAACTTAACTTATTCTCTATCTTGATTTCAGTGCTAATGCAAAACATGAACATCTCAATAGAATAAACTAAGTGGTTGTTAAAATAACTTAACCTATTCTCTCACAGCAAAAGTATTTTTTAATTTCAATCACCATGATAATTAGGATTATCAACGGACTGGACTTATGCAAAAAAAAAAAAAAAAAAAACAATTTTAAATCGGATTTGGGGTTTTAATAAACATATATTGTCATTCAAAACATGTGTCAATAATCATAGCCCAAGGTTGCGGCACTAATCACACCCGAAGGTTGTGTCACTAATCTACCTTACTATAGCATTACTTCACATGCTAAATGTTTGAGTATGATAAATAAATAAATAAATATATTTACATGCCTAATCACCACAATCAACTTTTGAAGAAAAATAAATAAATATAAAAAAATGTTGGGTATGAGAGCCAATCCCATGCACTCTTATTAAGGATAAATCTTCATAAATGTTAACTTTAAGTCCCAACCATTAGATCTTCATGTTTGGATAAATCTCAACCGTCTTTTATCTCCCAAAAATAAATTAATAAATATCAAATATTGGACATGGGAATCGAACACATGCACTATTGGTGCTTTAAGTTCTATAAGATCCGTTAGATTCTTATATTAGGATAAATCTCAGTCGTCTTTTATCTCCCACCCCAAACTCCATCCTATTTTGTATATATACTAGGGTATTCCCCGTGTCGTTGGCACGATAAAAGTTTAAAACTTGTCAAAGTATGATTACTCTTGAGTTTTCAACACCATCCGTCATCAACAATTGAAGAAAATAAATAAATATAAAAAATGTTGGATATGAGAATCGAACCCATGCACTCTTGGTGTTTTAAGTTCTATGTGATTTGTTAGATTTATAAATTTGGTTAAATCTCAACGGTTTTTTATCTCCCACCCCAAACACCATCCTGTTGTGTATATATAAATAATAATAATAATAATTCTTATATTTAGGTAAATTGAGTCATCTTTTATCTCTCACCCCAAACACCATCATGTTTTGTATATATAATTTATCAATATCTCTACTATCTATAAAGCCTAGTCAAGACCCTTTAGAGTAACTACCTCACGTTTTAAAGAATTTGGGTCCCAAAGATTGCTCATGGACGTGGTGCAAGAGACCAAAAAGTTGATATTCTTCTTCTAACTTGGTCTGAAACTTTAGAGTGTAGACCCATTTGCAACCAACGAGATCCTAGTTTATTTTAAAATAAATTTAGTTTTATTGGTATTAAAGACTTTTAACATTTAATCAATATATGTATTCTTATGCAATATTCAACAAATATTTTTTTCCTTGTTAGAATTCTAGATGCAACAAATGTTTTTTTTTTAACATGTATGTTTTTTAATATAGTGTTCACTTGATATGGTGTCTACCGTTTAGGAAAATAAAAGTTGGCAAAAATATGTAAATTTTGATGGTTGTGGTTAAGAGGTAATCAATTCTTATGATTAGATATTGGCAACGATTATTTGGCACCACAACTTATTCTCACCCACATCACCCATCTAATTTTTTCTTTCTCCGCTATGCATTTTCTGTCTCACACCACTGATCTCTTCCACACCACGCAGAAAAAAAAACATAAATCTTTCTCCCCCTCCCAAATTCAAAACGATGGAAAACTCCTCTCCCCTCCCAACTTACTCTCTTCTCACCATCACATTTCTTTTTCCAACATCTTCTTCTTCTCTCATTTCTCTTTTATCTTCCGTCCCCATCCAGAGGCACCCCCAAAGCAACTCTCGCATATCTTCGTTTTTCTCAAATCGAAATTGAAGAAGCAAAAGATCTAGAGCCTTTATAGAATCTCCACCTTGATTATGCCATCGCCCCTATCCTTCTCATTCCCATCCTTTTTTTTTAACTTTTGCGGTGGACAGTGCGATGATGGGTTCCAAACCAGGAACCAAACCGATTAGGCGGTGCGGGTTGATCTTTTTAATAATTTTTTAATGTTCGATCCTAAAAACTGGACTGGGCAAAAAAAAATTGGTTCAGCCTCGGTTACATTTTTCATAAACCACCGGTTAACCATCCCTGCCCGGCCCAATTTCAATAGCCTTTTTAATGGCCCAAGATCAAAGCAAGAGAAAGCAGCTTCTTCTCTCCCTCTACTTTCTTTTTTTTTCTTTTTCTTCTTTTTCTCCAACTCCAAAACCACCTAAATCCCACAACTGTTCTCCTTTCCACATCCAAATCCACCTCCCTGGTCTCTTCTCCATCCTTCACTTCCTCCACTCTTCTTCTCTTCTCCACCATAGTTTCAGTCCTCTCCTCTCCTGATTTGTTGGTTATTCCATTATAGATTTTCCAAATGTTGTGTATGTTAACTAATGCATGTTTGATCTTGATTCAGGATGGATGATGGTGCTAATGAGATCAAGGAAGCACCAAAGCGATTGGACGAGCAATATTTAAAGTTGTTCCCTTTATTCCCACCATTAAATGGCAAAGGCAAACAATCGATCTCATTGGACTTAGATTTCAAACACTCCTCCATTCCTCTGTCAACGAGTGCTAATCAAACTCCAAAGCCTTCTTGAGCCTTTTACAAGCAGGGTGGCTTATCGCATTTCGTTTCCTAGAGGAGCGATAATAATTACAACAGATATCGACTATTAAAACGGAGGTGGGGCTGTTAAGAGACATGTATATTGAAAGGAAGAAATATCTTATTCATTGAACAAACACTTACTGGCTTATAAATAGCCTTACAAAGGTAACTAAAACAGAAAGCTGCCCACGTATATCAATCCTAAAGACGTGGTCAATGACTAAAGAATAGATCAAACTAAGTAGAACATCCCTCATCAATAGGGGATAAAAGAAAATCAGCAACAAACTACCTAAAGCAACTCAAAAAACATTAAGAACTTTAACATCCTCCCTTAAACTGAAGTTTTTAGCAATCAAAAAAGCTTTCAGTGTACACCTGGATCTGGACAAACACCCAACAAACCACGTATTGTCAGGAACGCATCAAGCTTTAAAGGTTTAGTCATTATATCTGCAACTTTCTCTTGCGTATGACAATGAACCATCTTTACAGTTTCATTCTTTGTGAGCTCACGAAGGAAATGAAACCAAACATCAATGTGTTTGCAGTGACCATGCATCATTGCATTCTTAGAAAGCTTGATTGCTGAATTGTTATCGCAATAAACTGTTGTGGGATCATGTTGAGCATGGTTGAGACCTTCCAATATCCTTCTTAGCCATATTGCTTGACATGCACATGAAGTTGCAGCAATGAACTCAGCTTCAGTAGTGAACAGGGTGACTATAGATTGTTTCTTTGAGGACCAAGACACTACTCCTGAACTCATCATGAACACATAACTCGAAGTGCTTTTCCTATCGTCTAAATCCCCAGCATAATCACTGTCTGTGTAGGCAATTAGTTCCTCACTTCCTCCCTTCTTGTAGAACAAACCAAGATCAATGGTACCTTTTAAGTACCTTAGTATCCTCTTTGCTGCTTGCAAATGAAGTTCAGTAGGGCAGTCCATGAACCTGCTGATGAGACTCACCACAAACATAACATCGGGTCGAGTGGCAGTCAAATACATAAGACTCCCTACGATCTGTTTATAGAAAGTATTATCTATCCTTACTCCATTTCCATTTTTCGTAAGCTTGAATCCAATAACCATAGGGTTGTGAACTGGATTGCACTTATCCATGTTGAACCTCTCCAACACCTCCTGTGCGTATTTCTTTTGACTAATGAAGATGCCATATATCTGATATTTGCATCACCTCAGTGCCAAGAAAGTATCTCATTTTTCCAAGGTCAGTCATCTCAAACTCAAGCACCATGGATTTCTTAAATTCCGCAATCATAAGCTCATCATTCCTAGTAAAAATAAGATCATCCACATAGAGACACACAATCAATATCTTATCACCTGATTTAGTCTTGATGAACAAAGTATGTTCGTAGAGGCATTTCTCAAATCTTTCTTTCATAAAATAAGACTTTATA
Source organism: Berberis vulgaris (assembly GCA_963556465.1). NCBI lineage: Eukaryota > Viridiplantae > Streptophyta > Magnoliopsida > Ranunculales > Berberidaceae > Berberis > Berberis vulgaris. The sequence goes on from OY747132.1 coordinate 45,791,716, forward strand.
CGACTATACCAAGCTCGCGGAGCTTGTTTAAGTCCATACAAAGCCTTTTTCAATCTGTACACCTTCTACTCGTTGCCCTTTTGTTCATAGCCAGGAAGTTGTTCGATAAAGACTTCTTCTTTTAATTCACCATTCAAGAAGGCTGACTTTACGTCTAACTGGTAGACAATCCATTCCTTTAGAGCTGCAAGAAAAATCACCACACGAATTGTATCTAACAAAGCTACCGGTGCGAAAACCTCAGTATAATCCACCCCATGTTCTTGCGTGTATCCTTTTGCTACCAACCTGGCCTTGTACTTGTCCACTTATCCATTCTCATTAAGCTTTGTTTTGTAGACCCATTTTACCCCAACCTTCTTTGTTCCAGTAGGTAAATCAGTCAAATCCCATGCATCATTCCTTTCTATGGCTTCTATCTCTACATCCATTGCTTTTCTCCATTTCCTACTTTTGATAGCATCCCTAAATGAGACTGGATCACTGCTTGCAAATGAAGCATGATATGCATGTTCTTCTCCCTCAGAAAGACCTTTTCCACTTTCGTAATCTCTCATCCAAGTTGGTGGCCTTCTAACTCTTTCTTCATTGGGATTAAGTGGATTTTCTTCAGTTGACTCATCTGAATCATTACCCTCCATATGTTCTGTTATGTTGTCATGGTGATCAGTTGCGACGTTACCTTTGTTTCCTCCATCAATATCAGCTAGGACTGCTTTTTTGTCATTTTCTCCCCAATCCAGATCAACTATGATGGCTTCGTCATAACTCTTATTCCAATCCAAGCTGTTTTCTTTTTCAAACTTCACATCCCTGCTAACTATTATCTGCTGAGAAATGGGATTATATAATCTATATGCCTTCGACTCTTCACTAACACCGAGTAAAACACATCTCACGCTCTTGTCATCAAGCTTAGTCCTTTTACTATCAGGAATGTGAACATGTGATATGCAGCCAAACACCCTGAAGTGATCGTTATGTTTAGATCCGCTCCAAGCTTATTTCGGAGTCATGTTTTTTTACTGCCAGAGTCGGATTTTTATTCAGAACATAGACAGTCCCAATTGACTGCTTCAGGCTAGAAAGTTTTTGGAATCTTTCTTCCCGAAAACATGCTTCGAACCATATTCATAATGGTTTGATTCTTTCTCTCGGCAATACCGGTCTGCTGTGGAGTATATGCAGCTGTCAGTTGTCTACGTATGCCATTTTCCTTACAAAAGTCTGTGAACTCATGTGATGTGAATTCACCTCCATGGTCAGTGCGAAGACATTTTATATATGAGCCGGTTTCTCAACGCGACTCTTATAGCTCTTGAAAGTGATGAAAGCTTCTGACTTCTTTATTAAGAAATAAACCCAAGTGATGAGCCGATTTTTTTTTATTACTCATATTTCTTGTATATTTAACTTGCATGCTTAGGATTTTGCAAAATGTTTTTCACTCCGTGTTCACTTTTATGTGAAAAAATTAACTTGTGAACCCTTTGGGGTTGACGTCTTGGGTCACAATATAAGCCTTTGAAAAGTTTAGGTGAAGAACTTCGAAGTCGAATACTTTCGTTTGTTTTCAAAAAAAAATTTGATCCTTGAAAATTAACTATGCACCTCTAGTTGAGATTAGCCTAATGTCATATTGATACCCGTGCACTTTCAATATATGTAGAGTCAATCAATTCATAAGGCTTTGATATTCTATAATTTAACATGGAAAGCATATTACATGTAGTGTGCGTAAGGATACTTATAGATCACATAAATGTTTTTGAGTTCTAAAAAGGCTTGTCTATTCAAGCCAAGGTGTGCATGACCTAAAATATTTCAATCGCCTTAATCACAAAAGGGAACCACGCATTTAATGAGAAGCAATTTCTTGCTATGCTCAAAATATGTATGACGATGAGTCTAAAATTATTGAAGAACACCACCATAATCTTGCATCCTATCCCAACTCAATATGTTTTACATCATATGGGATTGTGAATTGGATGAATGGCGTTTTGGATATTGATTCGCCTGGCGTGAGGGTTAGAAAATTTCAAGTCGTGGGCTTCTCCTTCCATAGGTCAGACGGAGTTTTAAATGTTGGTTTTATTACAAAAAAACATTTTTATAAGGGTTAATTATTATTTGCCCCTATAATAAATAGCTATTTGGGATGTGCCCCATTCTTTAATCTGTATTGCACTTACCCCCTAAGGCTAATGGTCAATGTCCTTGACCGTTAGTTTTCAAAATAGATTACCAAAATACCCTTGATAAAACACAGGCTAAGATTGACTGTTTCGTATCTCGAACATGTCATCTCAAATAAAATCCTAGGGCCCAAGTGAAATTGTAATCGCATTTCAAAGAAAATCCAACAGTTGATAAAAAATTTGTATCTCAAACATTTCATCTCGAAGAAAATCATAGGGTCCTATTGAAATCATAAATACATCACGAAGACAATCGTAGGGCCCAAATTAAATCATATACGCATCTTGAGGACAATCTAACGGTTGTTGAAAAAATTCCCCTTTCTTCCCCTTCCTTCCTCATTCTTCCTGTGTTTCGCAGTCTCGTCGCCACCTCCCCTTCCTCATCCTTCCTCCTTCCTCCCCCTCATATTCCTTCCTCGTACCCCTTTTTCCCTTTTAAATGGCAATGAATGCGACATTCGAATGAAGTAAAACCATATTGGAGATAGAATAATAGACTAATAGTAAGTATGTCATGCTTTAAACTGGCTTGGAATAGCATGACTGTAAGAACCTCTCAGTTTGCAAGCTTGAATCTTGATCATTATATTTAAACTACAATGTGTTACATGAGCACGCAAAATGTTCAACAGTGATTAAAATGTAAAATTGTTTGTAACCAATGATGAATTGCTTAGTTTCTTGTCATGGAGTTAAACTCTATCATATTTTGCTTTTGCAATTTATAAATTTTTGCTCTAACCATTTTTTTCATACTGCATTCTGGTCAGTCTTCTGAATTCATCAATGTTACTAACCAAACTTAAATTTGCACAAGAAGTTTTCCTAAGTATCAAATTTATCAAATATTGATGCTTACCTCCATTTGTATTTCCAGTCGTTTGTGGTCGTCTTGGTGGTTTTATGCGCTATAGCTATTGTGATTACATCACACATTTCTTGCCTACCAGAAAGCCCTCCTGAGATGTTTAGATACCAATAACTACCAACCTGAATTGATGTGCAGAAGCGTCAGGCCTCGCTTATGCTGTGTTGGCAATGAAGGGAACTTTTTATGCTTTAGCTTGGAGCTGCTGATTGAGAGAGCTGGGAGGCATTGTTGCAAGCAAAAAGATTGGTTTTTTTAGCAATTCGTATGTCAATCACCAAAGAGCCCCATAACTTAATTGTTTTACCGAACTCACTGATGTTAATAATTCTGAAACTATATTGGTGGCATGGGTTATCTGTATATTTCTTGCCTGTAATTCAAAGGAGGATGAAGGGGGAGGAGGACAAATGAGGAAGGGGGGGGGGGGGAAGAGGAAGAAAAAATAATTTTATTTAAACAAATGTTAGATTTTCCTCAAGATGCATATATGATTTAATTTGGGTTTTACGGTTTTCTTCGAGATGTATTTTTTATTTCAACAAGACCCTACGATTTTCTTAGAGATGACATGTTTGAGATACAAATTTTTTATCAACTATTCAATTTCCTCGAGATACGATTATGATTTCTGTTGGGCCGTAAAATTTTCTTTGAGATGAGATGTTCAAGATACAAAACAGTCAATCTCAGTCTGTGATTTGTCAATGATATTTTGGTCATCTATTTTGAAAATTGTCGGTCAAGACATGTTAACCGCTAGTCTTAAGAGGTAAGTGCAATACGGATTAAAAAGGGAGGCACATCCCAATTATCTATTTATTATAGGGGCAAATAGCAATGAACCCTTTTCATAACTTCATTAACTAGAAAAATGAGAATCTCAAGGATGGTGATGTCAACTGACTTCTTGCCTACATAGCTAACAAGTAACAAATAGATCGCATATTACCATAGTTATGAGTTAAAGGAAGTTGACCAACTAGTTGGATTACTATAGGCAAATTCAAGGTCACAATCAGGTTATTGTTGCTTCGGTGATATCTTATTGTCTGATAAATATGTTTAATCATGACACTGACAATCACACATATACTATGGGCAGCCATTGAAATAGACCACACACTCGTATTGTACAAATTAATGTAAATTCATAAATATACAAGTGTTAATGTTGCTTATATGAATCATTTGAGTTTCTGTTTAGACATATCACTTCGATGTCAAAAATTGAGGATGTACTACAAATACATACAAGTAACATCCCAAATAGGTGGAAACAAAAGACTAAGTTAAGAGCTAAGGCGATCTATCACACGATGGTTGATAAGAAGGTAATGTTTGTCATACATCATAGTGAGTTGATGGACAATTGCAAACAATTATGTCTAAATGCATCTTAAACAATCAAAGACTATGAGCATATTAAAACTGATAACGTATAGCAAAAATAGTTATTGGTTACATTTATGAAACAAATATAGGTGAACACTGAGTGACATTGTATTAATGTGTGGCTAGACTATAAAGTTGTACATATTCAGTTTGTGAGTGATGATGAAAATTAGATAATTTAAACACGACCAATAAAGACTCAACCAAAGGCATCAAACTCAAATGATCATATTAGAAATGTCAAGTCAAAGTCAAATCAAACTGAAGACATTAGTCAACATTTGTAGACCAAAGCCAAAAACAGAAGATCGATTAAGTACATGCAACTTCCAAGAGACTAAAGTCCAAGAAGGTTGAAAAAGTCAAAGAAGGTGGACTACTCAAAGGAAGAAATTGAGACTAGCAATAAGTACATTGGTAAATTTTAAATTGAAGAGCCAAATGTACTTTGGACGGCCAAATTTCAAAATTAGATCCAAATTTGATTAGAGTCGACTTCGGCTAGTGGAATAGAAAACACATCTTAGATGAATCAACTATGAACGATGAGATCATTGGTCATTTTGAAGAAATAGTCTTTCAAACCAAATATCCATTTTGGCATAGAGAAAGTCAACTCTAACTGTTCCAGACGTTGTCTATAATATTAGACTCTCTCATTTGCTCAATTTAACTTGAAAATTTTGATAAACTTCAAAGATATCAAAATAAATATAAAAAAAACTGATATATATATATATATATGATGTAGTCGATTCCTACTCTCTTTCCTCGCTGCTTACCTAGACCTGCACATGTAGCACACGTGAGCCAAGGACCATTGTGTGGCAGCCGATGGCACTCCGATGGTTAAGTTAGATAAGGCTTAGGAAACGCTTAAAGCTATAAATTGGGTTTCTGTAGCATACCTTAAGTTTATCAACCTTATCTCATTTTTATAGTGCGAGAGTCCTTGTTCGGCTAGGCCTTTGGTGGCGTAGTTTAAGAAAGAGATCTTGTTGGAGATCCTTTCCTAATTAGGAGTTGTCCATGTGGGATAGTTTTCCTACACGACTCGTGCTCCTAGATCTACGGGAGAGGTTTCCCTTTCTGAGTGTTGTCCATGCAAGGAAGTTTCCTTGCCCGGCTTATACTCTAATATTTGTTTCCTAGTCGGATACAATGTGTTGCTAGCCTGCCAGTCTTGGGTAGATCTCTCATATACTTTCCTTGGAGGTCTTACGAGTATTGGGCCTGATCGCGTGACGTGTGGGCTTAATGGCTCATTGCAACTCGAATACGACTGTCTGGATCCTGCCACTAATAGGCTTAGTGTTGTTTGGGCCTCGCTGGATTGTGCATGCAGTCGGGCATGCTTTGTTTCGTTGACGAGATCAACATGACATGTGTACGGTGATGATCAGATGACGGTTTGGTGTATCATCAGCTGCTCCCCCTGAATTAGTGGAATCGGCCCACTAAATCGCTTTGATAGAATCTGTACAGTTGTGATGATTGAACCCGAAACATTGTCTCGAGCGGCGCATATCAATAAACGAGTTTGTGCAGTTCAGTAAGGCGTGAGTGCCTGGTGCTTATATAAGTCGTCGCTTTTGTGAAAGGGAGTCTCTTCTACGTCATTTCTATTGTCTTCTCTCTGTGTTCTTTGTTGCAAATCCTTTTTTTTTAAGTTAAAACTTTCTCTTCATGGCGGACAGTGTCGATCTTACCCCCAGACAGAACATGCTCTATGCTTGCCATACTTTTTACCGAAACTGAAGGGGTCTGATTTTGATAAGCTTCGTGAGGACTATGGGATTCCTGAAAACTTGGAGCTTACCCCGTTGAGTGCTACTCATAGTTCGTTGACGCCCCCGCAAGGGTTCTTTCCGGTTTCGGAGGATATTTGGCGCTTCCTAACGCACCTTCATATTCCCCTTGCTCAAATGGTGCCTAACAGATTCAAGACCTTGATTGTTGTCCTTATCAGGGCCAAGTCTATTGGCCTCCTGTTGATTCCGCGGATACTCCACATGCTGACTTCTCCTCGTATAAATGCCATGGAGACTGTTGGTTGAGTACTCCGAAGTGTTTGGGCTCGTTGTCCGATGACTTCCAAGTTTTGGCAAAAGTATTGCTTTTTCTCTTCTTCGAATTCCCCGTACTTCGAGGTGGATGAGTAGTCTATTGTCAAACACTTCAAATTCGATTGTAGTGGGCATAATGCATCTCCTCATTTTATTTTCCATATGCTTTTGCAGAAACTGACATGTTGTCTTGCTATTTTGTGCATGTAAATTTGTGGCTCCAACTCTTACTAAGGAGGAGGAATCAGTGAGGTGGGCGTTTAATGAGCATCCCTTGATTGTTGTTGAGGAGGTCATGGCCACAAACAACGTCGTGCGGAGTGGATTGTTTAGGTACTTTCAAGTAGGCCATGTTGTGCCTAGGTCGTCGCCGACGAAGATTGGTGGTGGCCGTTCCAGGAAGAAGAGACTCACAATACCTAGCCCTTCGAAGCGGGCTGAGTTGGAGGTAGCCATGCTGCTCATCGATCGTCCCAAGAAAATATGGGCTAACAGTAAGGCTGGTTCTTCTTCTAAACCGATCTTGCTAGAGCAGGAAGTAAAGGTCGCGGAGTCTGAGCCGAATCAGTCCACTAAAGTGATGGCTCTTAGGGAGTGGAATGTCTGTCTGGAAACTCATGCTTCTTTAGTGGTACTGGATGGGAATTGTTCAGAGCTGGTGGATGCTGACAAAGTCAATGTTGTCCCTGATGATCTCCGGCCCGCTAAGCCTGCTACCCAGATAAGCTGATCTTCTCTCCCGCCCCTTGAGCCTGATGTTGAGCGTTGGGATAATCTTCTTATTGAGAAGTCGTTGGATGCGGAACTAGTGTCTCCCAAAAGTTCCTTGTCGTTGTTTGTTATGGGTAATCTACACCCTGACACTCGTAGTGCAGTTCATGCTTTGGAAGAGCCTTTTGTGGAGCTTTGTAGGTCGTACTCAGACACGCTCTATAGGTTAGGCCTCTTAAGTGAGCAGTTGAAGGGGTTGGCGGGCAAGGTGCAGTCTCACGAGTCTGAATTGGATGTTTTGTGCCTGGAGTTTGAATTTGATCTGGTTGGCGAGCGATGTCGAGTTCATGAAGCTGTGGCTCGAGCTGCGGACGCTCCGGTATCACTTTTTATTGTGGGGGGAAATTACAAGTGGGATTTAAGATACAGTAAAACCTTTCTAGTAATAATGTTGGGACCCAACCAATTTTATTACTGTAATGCGGTTATAACTTAATGCAGGTGTATTTACAAAAATTATTTTAAACACTGCAAAATTAGGATATTGATTAAAGATGAATTGCAAGTTACAAATGAAGTAGATCAAGAGAATGGAAGAGGCATTGAAGAATTCAACGACTTCACTACACTAATCCAATTTGACAAGTCGTGAAGTAGATCAAATTCGACAACTTCGCTACACTAATCCAATGGCTAAGCAATAAGACATGTACACTTTAAGTGGAAAAAAAAATCCTGGCTGCAATTAGGCAAAATGGGAAGCAGATAATTCGGAGGATGACAATAACAATACTAAAAGTTTCATGTCAAGAAGCTATTATCATTCTTGAGAAACTTGAAACATTTTGACTTCAACAAGAAGGTGTCCATGTTGATGAGTTATTACCTACCTGCAAGCTCAAAAACGTGACAACAACTCCAAATAATAAATCATTGTCCAAGACAACTTTAGAGAAATATTTTATTTCATCTTAAATTGTTATTCTTACATGACATATATATTTTAGTTTCATTGACAATTATAACTATGCAGAGGCAAAATTCTTAAGACGGGACTTAAAAAACTTATAATTATTACACTATGGAGTTTTTCTTATTTATAAATAGCTCAAATTGAGACCGCATTTTTTAATGATTACATGGATATTATTCCTATATAAAGTATCACTATAGAGAGGTTTTGTATATACAACAACATGCAAATAATGAAGTTGCATTTCAACAATTTCAAATGCTTCATGAACATTTTCTTCGGTGTATTGGATGATGGTATGAATAATAGATCTTTTTATTGAATTGTTATGTAAGATTAAACTGAAGCAATAACTTTGTCTAATCCAGACACTGTGTAGCACTACAGGATTGCAGCACTGCTAACAAACACACAGTAAATCCCACTTATATATAGAGAGACAGAGCAGAGACACTATATAAAGCTTATTTCAGCATTGTTAATTTTCAAGAATAGCAAAGCAAAGAGAGATCATGACGAAGCCACTATCAAGCCAAGGCAGCAACATGGTTGGGATATGGAAGACTTGAATGCCATATCTGTTTGGAGGCCTATTTGCGATGTTTTCCTCATAGTCTTATCAATAATCAACTTGGCTTGTACCCATCATAAACAACGAGCAAGACAAAGGGATGTAGAAGCCACAAAGTGTTTTCTTCGACCACTAGACATGGAACCAAAGATTGTTATTGATGCGACCAAAATTTGTGCTCCTATAAGTTTGACCTGCAAAACAAATGTTAGATTGCCAAATACCACCTTTTTGGTAGCCAAAGGCACTCCGATGCTTAAGTCAATAACTCAGTTGGAGATGGAGATAATTCTGGACTAAACTCAATTAATGTTGCATACCTTTGTCGAATGTTCTCTTTACCTTTTATAATGGTCATTGTTAATTATATGCGTTACTTAAGCACGTGAGGCACAACGAGGGGAGATGTTCTCTGCAACAATATCCTCCTTTATGAAGTTACATCCGTTGAGGCATAACTCCCCCCATGACTCTTTTTCTTTGTAACGCTTCTCCCCTTTAAAAGAGAACTTTATCAGGCCTAGATTTGGGCCTCTTATTACATTTCATTCTAACTAGCCCTGTTTGAGCTTTCATGATTAGATTCGTCTTATTTGAGCTTTATGAATTGGCTTGGTCTTGGAATACTTAATCCTCGTGATGGATAATCTATGCCACGTGTATGGCTGTGATGACGGTCTTATTTGATGTATCATCAACTACTCCATTTTTTAGGTAGTGGGTATGCTGACGTGGCCACTAACTTAGTGACGGTTGGACTTTCGATCTCATCATTGTCTGGCATTTAATGCTGTTAGCAGCTTTGGTGAAATGGTATCCCAATCTCTTGTTCATCTATTAATTTCTTGCTCATATTTTGGGATTTCGTGTAGTCATCATAAATCGCACTTCGTCCTATGAGAAGTCTCTTCGTTGCTCTACTCTATAAAAGGAGTCATGATTGATTTGTTTTTCTCTTTACGCTATCTTTGAAATTATGGCTTATTCTTTTTTCTCCTTTCTTTGTTTTCCTTACTCTTCCATAACGATGACTGCTGGTGATATACTAAGCGGCGAGGCACTTGCTGCTTGTGAAGCTTACTTCTCGCCCAAGAAAGCTTCTCAGGTGATGTTGGACAATGTTCGTTCTGACTATAATTTGTCATCCGACCTCGAGACCATTCTGCCTAGGCGAAACAATAGTCCTTGTTGTCCACGGTCTAGGTATATTGCACCTTATCCATGCATGTTCCTTTTCGGCCTTCGATTCCCAGTTCTAGAGTTGTTTTGGGAGTATCTAGATTTTTTGGGAATTCCTCCTGCTCCAATGGGTCCTAATGGTTGGAAGGTTATGGTCTCTATTTATGCAAGAGCCATTATTTTTGGCATTCCCTTGACCGTTAAGATTTTGCATTCGGTGGTTGGTCTACTAGTGACCAATGACATTTGCTTCCTCCGTTCTTCTGTATGTTTTGGGAAGCTCAATGATGATATTAGAGATTGGTCGAGAATCTGGTTTTATGCTTCTGTCAGCTCTGGCTACTTTAAATTGTGAGGTCGTCAGATTGTGCGATTGTTCTGAATCCCTAACAAACAGAAGGGTTCTGCAGTTAACTGTAGAAGAGCGGATGATCAGCGAGCGATTCTTGAAGCTTCATGTGTTTCTAGTGGAGGCATTTCTCTCTGAGGACATATTGGAGCGTAGTGGCTTATAAACTATGAACGAGGCGGAGCGGGCTTTGCTTATTGAATCCCGAGCTGAGGAGATTACTGCCCGTGTTGCTCCTGTTGGTGTTAGTGATGCTAGCATTGATGGGGATGTGAGCTCAGGCATGAATGTTACGAATCTCAATGTTCTTGTTATCATTAGTGTTGTTGGTCCGACTTCCAAGAAGAAGAAGCTTCTGAGGCCTGCTAGCCCATCAAAACAGTTGTTGATATTGGCCATGTTTCGATAAATAAACGGCTTTTTACTCGTGATACTGCTCGGACTGCATCTCGTCTGAGTTTTTCTGATAAGGAGGTTACGAAAAAGCATCGCTTGTCCCTCTAGGAGGTCGAGGAAATGAACTTGGCACTGGAGACGAGGAAGAAGGAAACTACTTGTCTATTGGATGATGATGGAAAGAGGTTTCTTTCCGCCTATGGTGTTCCCTACGTTGTTGAATGCTCTAACGATGACCCTCGAGCTATCAATGACAAGATGCTCCAGCTGGCGATGGAACAGTCTAAGAAGGTCGTTGACCGTGGTCAGAGTTTTGAGGCTTTTCCTTCTCGATATCCTCCTTCCATTCATGTTGATGATGCAGCAGGGCTCTTAGTTTCTTCTCCCGCTCATTTGGATTCTTCTGTTCCTACCTCCACTACTACTTGTTCTATTCCTGCTACGACTACTCCGCATCGAGAAGTCAAGAGTGGTTTTCTGTTTTCACCGCTTTTCTGCATGATCTTCCAACTGTGGGGTTGGTTTCTATGTGCTTTCGGATCCTCGCGTCTTCCATCCACGGATTAGTTGGAAGGAGCCCAACCCGGAAGACATCTGTTTCAAGTCGAATGAAAAGTTTTGTTGGTTTACTCAGTTTGACGTGCAGGATGGTGCATGTAGGTTGATCAATGAATGGCACAGGCAAGCGGTGGAATGAACTTCAATGCCAATGTTAAATCCTAGCACTCATCTCGATTATGGTCTTAAACAGATAATGCACTACAACAAATATGGTTTTAGAGGACTTAAATTTATGACTTGCTTAATATGCAGGTCCTTATAATTTATTTTGATGACATACTTAAAGTGCACATCGCAAACCATGTCGTCATATGATATTTTTGAAAAAATTATGACTTGCTTTTAGAAAGTCATAAGAAGTCCACTATCACCCAAATTTTTTTTGGCAACATTTAACGAAATTAAAACAAAGCCTGCCAAACCCCTAATAAAAATTCCCACCCCTCACGCAGAAGTCAGATCGTGGTGCCCCAGTCATTTCCACGTCCCGAACCTAAGCCCTAAATCTACCCATGTTCATAAGAGATGAGAGAAGAGGAAAGCACAAGAAGAGAGGAGTTGATGCGATCAATTCTGCTGCGAGTTGTTGCGATCAAGTCTACTGCAATGAGTTGCTTGTTGTTGTTGTTTCTTCAGTTATGTTACTTCTTCTCCGTCCTTCTTTTTTCTAATTGTTTGGTTTTCGATATAAATTGGGTTGGATTTTCTAGGCATTATTGGCGATTGAAGGTTTCACCATCTCCCTAAACTCGATTTTCAGTATCAAGCTAATCCTGTTAGACATGCAAAACCAGTAAGCAAAAATCCCAAATGGAAAAATCCAATGCCTACATCAAGAAATTATTATCCAAGGCCTTCACTGCCTGACATGCAGTATGAAGAAAGAGCTTTTCAAGCTTTTGGTTCCTTTTCTACCAAAGATCTCTATATATGGAATATCGATGGTATTTCTGAAGAAGGAATTATTGAAGTAACTCAAGAAATGGTAATGATGGCTTCCACCCATCGAACTGAAAATAAGGATGATCTTACCATTGCTACAGCCATTATAGCATAATCACAGCTGTAGGTGTTCCACGCACAGTGTTCTTCCATCACCCAAAAGAATTTAGAAAAATGTCTTTGTTTTCAAGACTTTCCAGAACTTCTAGTTCTAGGTCAAATAATCCAAATTTACAAAACAGAATGGAAGGAAGAATTCCAGAAGTAGAACAAGATTTACAAAACTGGTCTATACCAGTAATTCCTTAAAAAGAAATTTACAAAATTTCCCAATCAATCTTTTCTCCAAAAACTGAAGATTTAATTAGTATTGTTGAGCAAACAATACCAATTAATAAATCTTTAGATTCAAAACAACTTCTCTCCTTTCAAACAATTAATTCTTTAATTAAAGAAAAATACAAATACATCCATCTCGGATTAATCCAAGTAGCCCTTAAACCTTTAACTAGGTTAGGACTTGATACTTGTGCCTTAGTAGCTCTTCGCGACTGCAGACACAATAAATTTGGTGATTCTCTGCTTGGAATTGCAGAATCATCACTCTCAACGGGTCAAGTTTATTTTAACTGTTACCCTAACTTCTCAGTGTCTCTCTGGGATCCACATGTCCTAGATACACTGACACTCAATATTCAGACCAGCGGCTTCGATATGGCTGAAGGTTCTGAACCTCTTGCTCTCATCTATAAGATCACTTATAGAGCTATGAAAACTCAGCTTTGCCCTAAAGCTCTTCATAGAGATGAAAAAGGACAAACAATCCTTTTTAAAATAAATGACCAGAAAACTAATGTTATTGTCCCAAGAACAATTCATTGGAATCAGGTCACCCTTCCAGAATCATGGATCATAGAAGGAGCTTCTGTTCCTAAGAGTCTCCCTCCTAGCCAGATAGATAACATCTATACTCGCCCAGATGGGACAGTTGAATTAAGATTTAGTGATCTTAGAATTACTAATCTTGATCCATCCATATTCCAATCAGGACGTAAATCTGGATCCTCATTCAGAACTGCTCCTACTCAACTTCCCAGAGTTCCTACCCCAGAAACTCTTCCTCACCTCAATCTAATGAATATTAGGAATAATCCTAATTTTCCTCAAATTCCTCAACCAATATATAATCCTCCAGATCAAGCTTTTGAAATAGCAGAAGAAAATCAATCACCAACCCAATCAGAAATGAATTTTCTATCAGCAGTTCATTGTCTAACTAAAATATTTAAATTAGACAAAGAACGCATCAAACAAGAGTTTATGTCTTCATTAAACACTGATAGAAGAACTAAATTTCAAGCTCAGACAACTGCATCTGAAAGACTTGAACTTAGTAAGAAATTCTATGCATGTTGTGAAGCTTTGAAAGAAAACTTACCATTCTTAGATTGGTATTTTAATGTTCATCTTTCAAATGTTCATGTTTTAAATGTAACTCCTAAAACATGGAAAACTCCTGAAGACAAAAAGTTTAATGCAATTTTACCTCCATTAACAGATTTAAAATTCTCTGTTTCTGATCAAAATTACCAGGCTTCTCCATTCCAATCCCATACGAATGAAAGCTATGGTATCAATAAAATTATTCAACAGAATAATTATACTAATATTCTGCTCTCATAATTAGGAGACAAATTAGTCCAAGATCAGCTTGTGACTGATGAACTCAAAAAGAAACAATTGGCTGAAAAACAAAGTAAAGAAACAAATGACGCAATCCAAGCTCAAGTAATTAAGGCGAAGAATGTTTTCTTCCAACCACCTGAACCCATTGCTCCTCATACCTTTACTTCATCCAGTCAATTATTAAAAGATATTGATGCAAAATTAGAAGCATTAAAGCTTGATTCAAGACTCAAAATTAATACTCTATCAAATCTTGACACAGAGCAGGATTCTGATATAAGTGCTGATTTTGATCCTCTGTCTGAACTAGACAGATTAAATTATATTCCGTATCAAGCTAATCCTGTTAGACATGCAAAACCAGTAAGCAAAAATCCCAAATGGAAAAATCCAATGCCTACATCAATAAATTATTATCCAAGACCTTCACTGCCTGACATGCAGTATGAAGAAAGAGCTCTTCAAGCTTTTGGTTCCTTTTCTACCAAAGATCTCTATATATGGAATATCGATGGTATTTTTGAAGAAGGAATTATTGAAGTAACTCAAGAAATGGTAATGATGGCTTCCACCCATCGAACTGAAAATAAGGATGATCTTACCATTGCTACAGCCATTATAGCAAGGTTTTCAGGCCTTATTAAAGGATGGTGGGATAACTATCTCTCCTCAGCCGAAAAGCGAGAAATCATGCTTGCTGTTAAACTTGGTCCAGATGGTCAACCTATGAAAACAGAACAAGGTCAGATCATTCCTGACTGTGTTCCAACTCTAGTTTGTACCATTCTTAGACATTTCATTGGAAATCCCAATGAATATCAAGGTAAAGCAAAAGATCTTCTTATGGTCCATAGATGTCCAACTCTTAGCCATTTCCGATGGTATAAAGACATCTTCATGAAAAAGGTTATGCTCCAGAATGATGCATCTAATCCTTTTTGGAAAAGAAAGTTCATTTCAGGACTTCCTGAAGTGTTTGCTGAAACTGTCCGTGGAAAACTCCAAGAACAATTTCATGGAGATATTCAATACGAACAGTTAACCTTTGGCGATTTATTTGCCTTCATCAATAAATGTGCTCTTCACATATGCAATGATCTTAGGTTAAAAAGACAACTTAAGAAACAACATGTACATATGTGAAGATCATTGCATATGTGAAGAGCACATTTATTGATGAAGGCAATTAAATAGCCAAAGGTTAACTGTTCGTATTGAATATCTCCATGAAATTGTTCTTGGAGTTTTCCACGGACAGTTTCAGCAAACACTTCAGGAAGTCCTGAAATGAACTTTCTTTTCCAAAAAGGATTAGATGCATCATTCTGGAGCATAACCTTTTTCATGAAGATGTCTTTATACCATCGGAAATGGCTAAGAGTTGGACATCTATGGACCATAAGAAGATCTTTTGCTTTACCTTGATATTCATTGGGATTTCCAATGAAATGTCTAAGAATGGTACAAACTAGAGTTGGAACACAGTCAGGAATGATCTGACCTTGTTCTGTTTTCATAGGTTGACCATCTGGACCAAGTTTAACAGCAAGCATGATTTCTCGCTTTTCGGCTGAGGAGAGATAGTTATCCCACCATCCTTTAATAAGGCCTGAAAACTCTGCTATAATGGCTGTAGCAATGGTAAGATCATCCTTATTTTCAGTTCGATGGGTGGAAGCCATCATTACCATTTCTTGAGTTACTTCAATAATTCCTTCTTCAGAAATACCATCGATATTCCATATATAGAGATCTTTGGTAGAAAAGGAACCAAAAGCTTGAAGAGCTCTTTCTTCATACTGCATGTCAGGCAGTGAAGGTCTTGGATAATAATTTCTTGATGTAGGCATTGGATTTTTCCATTTGGGATTTTTGCTTACTGGTTTTGCATGTCTAACAGGATTAGCTTGATACGGAATATAATTTAATCTGTCTAGTTCAGACAGAGGATCAAAATCAGCACTTATATCAGAATCCTGCTCTGTGTCAAGATTTGATAGAGTATTAATTTTGAGTCTTGAATCAAGCTTTAATGCTTCTAATTTTGCATCAATATCTTTTAATAATTGACTGGATGAAGTAAAGGTATGAGGAGCAATGGGTTCAGGTGGTTGGAAGAAAACATTCTTCGCCTTAATTACCTGAGCTTGGATTGCGTCATTTGTTTCTTTACTTTGTTTTTCAGCCAATTGTTTCTTTTTGAGTTCATCAGTCACAAGCTGATCTTGGACTAATTTGTCTCCTAATTCTGAGAGCAGAATATTAGTATAATTATTCTGTTGAATAATTTTATTTGATACCATAGCTTTCATTCGTATGGGATTGGAATGGAGAAGCCTGGTAATTTTGATCAGAAACAGAGAATTTTAAATTTGTTAATGGAGGTAAAATTGCATTAAACTTTTTGTCTTCAGGAGTTTTCCATGTTTTAGGAGTTACATTTAAAACATGAACATTTGAAAGATAAACATTAAAATACCAATCTAAGAATGGTAAGTTTTCTTTCAAAGCTTCACAACATGCATAGAATTTCTTACTAAGTTCAAGTCTTTCAGATGCAGTTGTCTGAGCTTGAAATTTAGTTCTTCTATCAGTGTTTAATGAAGACATAAACTCTTGTTTGATGCGTTCTTTGTCTAATTTAAATATTTTAGTTAAACAATGAACTGCTGGCAGAAAATTCATTTATGATTGGGTTGGTGATTGATTTTCTTCTGCTATTTCAGAAGCTTGATCTGGAGGATTATATATTGGTTGAGGAATTTGAGGAAAATTAGGATTATTCCTAATATTCATTAGATTGAGGTGAGGAAGAGTTTATGGGGTAGGAACTCTGGGAAGTTGAGTAGGAGCAGTTCTGAATGAGGATTCAGATTTACGTCCTGATTGGAATATGGATGGATCAAGATTAGTAATTCTAAGATCACTAAATCTTAATTCAACTGTCCCATCTGGGCGAGTATAGATGTTATCTATCTGGCTAAGAGGGAGACTCTTAGGAACAGAAGCTCCTTCTATGATCCATGATTCTGGAAGGGTGACCTGATTCCAATGAATTGTTCTTGGGACAATAACATTAGTTTTCTGGTCATTTATTTCAAAAAGGATTGTTTGTCCTTTTTCATCTGTATGAAGAGCTTTAGGGCAAAGCTGAGTCTTCATAGCTCTATAAGTGATCTTATAGATGAGAGCAAGATGTTCAGAACCTTCAGCCATATCGAAGCCGCTGGTCTGAATATTGAGTGTCAGTGTATCTAGGACAATTCTCGTCTTGAAATCTTTCATAAACTTCCTAATGCCCATTTCTGTAAAGATAAAATTTGCATTAAGCAACATTTTCTTTTTGTCAGAAATATGGAACAATCAATGATATTAGGACACCTTTTATCAATTCAATCCCACCCTTTATAGTAATTCTGCTGCGAGTTGTTGCGATCAAGTCTACTGCAATGGGTTGCTTGTTGTTGTTGTTTCTTCAGTTATGTTACTTCTTCTCCGTCCTTCTTTTTTCTAATTGTTTGGTTTTCGATATAAATTGGGTTGGATTTTCTAGGCATTATTGGTGATTGAAGGTTTCACCATCTCCCTAAACTCGATTTTCAGCTTAGGCCTGTTTTGATTGAAGATTTGCAATATCTCCCTCAACTCGATTTTAGGTACTTCTTACATCTTTGCAACCCTTAACACCTGAGTTTATTTTTCCTTCTTAATGATGGCTCGATTTTCCCTAACACCTCTCTTTGATGCAGGTACTTAATTATTTGGTGATCAAGATTTTCTCGATTTTCAGGTATTTAGCAAGCCCTAAACTAGACACTGATGTTCTATGCCATAGACCACCATGAGATTTAGGATTTAATCTTGCAGAGATGTTTTAGCAAGATGCTGTTTATTTCATTTTCTGTAGTAGAGCATATAGTTACTATGATTCTTGTTTGTTGTCGATTTTAATTTAGAAAACATCTTTCTAGAACCTAGTCTTCTTTTATTTCTTGTTCTTCATAGTTGAACACCAACTTTCTAAAACATTATTCATGAGGAAGGCAATAAGTCAATTTTAATTCAATTTACGGAGTTACTAATACCACAACTTGTTTCCAGTGATTATCATGATATAACAATATATTTATATTTATGAGTGAATCTACTTACCACTTTTACTTGTGGAAGATAAAGATTCTCATTTCATAAGATTGTCATTTGGGAATATGATTTTCGACTTTATTTTTATTTTTGTATGATAAATGTTTTAATGGCTGTAAACGTTAGAATTGCATCTGTTTATGAGAAATAAAATGCACAATCTTGATTAGTGATGATAAGAAAAAAGGTTGTTGGTATATTTTCCATGAATGCTTTTGTTGTTAATGGGTAAAGATTTAAGTAGTAGTATAAAATGTTTTACTTGTTTTAGCTCACTTGATTGAGGATTTATGTAGGCAACCTGATTAACTTTTTTCTTCTCTTGATTAGTTCATTTGTAAGAGACTACATTTTTTATGTTCAGTATATTTGGAATCAGTTGGCAAAGAATTTATGTTCTTGTGTAAGAACTTCAAAATGTTGAACTGGAAAATCTGAATTAAAGTTAGTGAAAAGTTAAATCTCAACCGTTACCGCATGCAAGTCTGATAAGAACTAACCTCTGAATGTTGATGTTTCTTGTAGTAATTGATGATGCCAAGCTATTCCAGACTGATTAACTCTGTCAGACTGATGATATCTTGAAGCACAGAATCTTGCAAGCCACAAAGAGAGAAGAATTGCTGTTACAAGAGACTGATAATAACAGAGATTACTTGAGAAAGAATGGAATTTGTATTGAATGAAGTTGTAGATTACAAATGATAGAAATGAAATGTAACAGGCATGTTTCGAGATTGCCAGTCTCCCACAGAGCAGAGCTCTTTGTACAAAATGTTTATACTCAATGAATGAATCTTATTTCTCCTGCTAATGTCTTATTTATAGCAACAGACTGACTAACACTAACAGTAAAGCTAACAGAGCACCTAACAGAACCGTAAGAATACAGAGCATCTAACAGAATCTGTTTTACAGAATGTTAACAGCCTATATACTTGCCAATCTTCACTTGTCTGTTTTATACTTCCTCCTTGAATAGGTAAACTTGATAGGAGGCTGAAGCCTAACAATACCCCCGCCCCAAACACGCACCTTGTCCTCAAGGTGAAAAGAGGGAAACTGATGGCTTAACAAGTGGAAATCCTCCCAAGTCGCCTCATACGCCGGAAGACCACGCCACTTAATCAGAACCTCCAAAGACTCAGAAGCACCTGAAGGCACACGTCTGAGGTCCAACACTGACTCAGGACAGACTGCCATATCAACCTCCCTGTGAAGCTGAACAGGGAGAGGAATTGGAGAAGAAGGAAGACCCTTAACCCGCCGTAACTGGGAGACGTGAAAAATCGGATGAATCCTAGTCGATGACGGTAACTCCAACTTATAAGCCACAGCCCCAATCCGAGCCAAAATCACAAAAGGACCACAGTAACGCGCAGAGAGCTTGTGATTATCTCGCTTGAGCAAAGAATTCTGTCTGTAGGGCCTGACTTTCAAAAACACGCGGTCGCCTACCTCGAAAGTCTCATCCCTCCTCGACTTATCGGCCTGAGATTTCATGCGTTGCTGAGCCCATAACAAATGCATCTTCAAGGAAGCTAATATACTGTCCCTATCCAACAACAGTTGCTCAACAGAAGAGACAACCGTAGACCCTGGAACATAGCGAAGAAGATGAGGTGGATCTCTGCCATACAGAATTTTGAATGGAGTGAAACCCGTAGCAGAATGCGTGGACGTGTTGTACCAGTATTCCGCCCATGACAACCATCGATACCACTGTTTGGGCCTTTCGGACACGAAACACCGTAAATACGTTTCCAAACAACGATTCAACACCTCGGACTGGCCATCCGTCTGAGGGTGATAAGCAGAGCTCAGCTTTAACATTGTGCCCTGGAGGCGAAAAATCTCACGCCAAAAATGACTGGTGAACACCCGATCCCTGTCTGAGATGATGGAAGAAGGAACACCATGAAGCCGAATTACCTCTTTAGAGAAGACCGATGCCACCTTCTCAGCAGTGTAGGGATGCTTCAGGCCCATAAAATGCCCGTACTTGCTAAGACGGTCAATCACCACTAAAATGGTATCCACTGACTCAGAACAAGGTAGACCTTCAATGAAGTCCATAGTAACCTCCTCCCAAATCTGATTTGGCAAGGGAATCGGTTGAAGGAGTCCCGCAGGAGAGGTGGCCATAGTCTTACTACGCTGACATACGTCGCACTCACTGACCCATTTCCGGATGGCTGCCTTCATTCCCACCCAATAGAGTTCTTTAGAAATTCTCTGATAAGTTTTCAGCTCACCCGAATGCCCCCCAATGGCTGACCCATGGAATTCTTTGAAGAGAAGGGGAAGAAGAGAAGATGAGCTAGGAATGACTAACCGATTTTTGAAATACAATAAATTCTGATGTAGTGTGTATCTCTGATCGGCGGAGCCTTGCAACACTCGATCCTTCAGCAGTTGAATAGAAGGATCATCCTCAATCTCTGACTTAAGGCTCTCCCATTCACACCAAGTTGGCCCACTCAGCTGCAAGCAAGTTGATGGAGGAGAAATTCTGGAGAGTGCATCGGCGGCTGCATTTGAAGAACCCGAACGATATTGGATCTCGAATTGAAAACCAAACAACTTTCGAACCCATTTTTGATAATCTGGACCGATGATTCTTTGCTCCATAAGAAATTTAAGACTCTGTTGGTCCGTTCGGATGATAAAGCATCGACCCAACAAATACGCGCACCATTTGTTCACTGCCAACACTATCGCCATCAGCTCTTTTTCATAAATCGGTTTCAACCGAGCCCGTTGTCCCAACACCTGGCTGAAAAAGGCTACCGGTTGGTGCTCCTGCATCAGGACCGCGCCTACCGCATAACCCGAAGCGTCTGTCTCAACAACGAACTCTTTCGAAAAATCGGGCATACGCAAGACTGGAGCAGTAGTCATGACCCGTTTCAGACCCTGAAAAGCCACCTCGGCCTCATGATTCCAGCCGAAGCCATTCTTCTTTAATTGGGAAATTAGCGGCCCTGCTACCTGACTGTACCCCCGAATGAACTTGCGGTAGTAGCCCGTTAAACCCAAAAATCCTCTCAATTCCGAAATATTCGTAGGTTGAGGCCAATCTAACACCGCTTGCACTTTTGACTGATCCATAGAGACTCCCTCCGCCGAAATTACATGACCCAAATAGCCGAGTTTTGAATTACCAAACTCACATTTTTTCTTGTTAGCATACAGGCAATGCTGATGCAATAAACTCAGAACTGTTTCCAACTGCTCCACATGCTTCGCGAGGCTGGAACTATACACCAGGATGTCGTCGAAAAAGACCAGTACGAACTTTCGCAAATACGGTCGAAAAATTGTATTCATCAAAGCCTGGAACGTAGCCGGTGCGTTGGTCAGACCGAACGGCATTACGAGAAACTCGTAATGTCCTTCATGGGTGCGAAAAGCCGTCTTAGCTTCATCCCCATCCTTAACTCTGATCTGATGATAACCTGACTTCAAGTCCAACTTCGAAAATATGACGGCTCCATGAAGTTCATCCAGCAACTCGTCAATGATGGGGATTGGAAAACGATCGGGCACTGTTTGTTTGTTCAGAGCCCGATAATCTACACAAAACCGCCATCCGCCATCTTTTTTCTTCACGAGCAACACCGGACTAGAAAAAGGGCTAACACTCGGCCTGATGATACCAGACTCCATCATCTCAGCTATAAGCTTCTCAATCTCATTCTTCTGAAATTGCGGGTATCGATACGGTCGAACATTTATCGGTCCTGTTCCCTCTTGCAACACAATGCTGTGCTCATAGCCACGCTTGGGTGGCAATCCTGAAGGGGCTTGAAAAACTGTGTCATACCTCAGTAGCAACTCAGCCAACTCCTTTGGAATTTCAGATTGAACCTCCACTACCGAGGAAATACTGCCCAATTCTACCAAGAAACCTTGACCTTCTTGAGAAATTGTGCGCATCATATTTTTGAATGAAATCAAACTCCTCCCCAGAGACGGATCCCCCTTGAGTGTAAATGTATCTGAGCCAACTCTGAATCGAAAAATCTGATCTTTCCAATTTATGAAAGTGGTTCCCAACTTCTCTAACCATTGTATACCCAATATTACATCAGAACTACCTAGACCTAGTGGAAGAAAATCTTCAAGAATCTCCAACCCTTGCAAACATAATTTCACTTCTCTACAGATCCCACTTCCTTGAACCGAATCGCCAGATCCCATCATAACCCCATACACACCCGTAGAAGAAATTTGAAGCTTACCTTGTTCGACCAATTTGTGCGAGATAAAGTTATGGGTTGCCCCACTGTCAATTAAAACAACTACTGATTGACCTGAAATGGCACCCTCCAACTTCATCATTAGTTGACAGTAAGAAACATGCAAGAGCCAAAGGGGCTGTGGTCGATTGGTTAAGGCGTTGTGGACTTGATCCACAGATCCTTGCTTCGAGACCCACTGGAGGCATCTTTATTTCGGGGTGGTGTTCGACCCGTAGGTCGCATCTCGGGACTAGGTTACGGATCCTAGGCTAAAAAACCGGCTTGCCTTTCAAAAAAAAAAAAAAAAAAAGAAACATGCAAGAAAACTTTACTAACAGCAAAATTTAAGTAGACCTTTCTTCAATCAGGTAATTCATTAGTCTATTATTCAGAAGTCAGAACACAATCTCTTTTCAGCTATTCGTTTGGCTAGTCACACACCAATTAGGCCAACACACACACACACACATAAATACATGAGCATTTTAAATGAAAAAAAACAACTATCTAGCTCACTTTTTGTTCTTGTACATTACACACCATCTCCTACTGTAATGAGTTCTGAGTAAGCCTTCAGTCAGAATCCCATTAGGCAAAAATCCACCATCTTCCATATGGAACTCCCACCACTCATTAGTAAAACCATGAGTGAAATATATGCAATTCCTTCTGCATCCTTCTTACTCCACCACTCATCACTTTTTCCAGCCTTAGTAATATAATTCCA
Source organism: Berberis vulgaris (assembly GCA_963556465.1). Classification (NCBI taxonomy): domain Eukaryota; kingdom Viridiplantae; phylum Streptophyta; class Magnoliopsida; order Ranunculales; family Berberidaceae; genus Berberis; species Berberis vulgaris. Next base: position 45,814,731 of record OY747132.1, read on the forward strand.
CCTCCTGTTGCATCCCAGTTTGCTTGGGAAGGTATCCATACATCTATGCTTGGTCACAAATAGGGCATGGTGTCTAAGTGCCTCATTTGAGTGGGATGTTGTTTCTCATAACCTTTTTTAACTCCGCCTGTGCAAAGTTTTAAAACTTTGCATTGCTGGTCCCAAGCCCGAATAAAAGGAGGAGGGAAAAAGTGTATTGGATGTGTAGATGTATGACTATTTAGTGAAAATCAATTTACAGGCTTCAGTGAAAACATTTCAAGCTGAAGGGAAAGTGTCTTCTGACCCTGTTGGTAAGATTGTTGAGGCACTGTAAAGCTCAAATTTCTTTGGAGTTTAGAAATTTCTCTGTCTTTGTGACTAATTTTGCTTTACTTAGTCTTGATTATTGGTTTTTCATGGGTTTCTAGCTATTGATACGTCTAGCAGCCTTCTCTTTGAATGGTGGTCGGTCTTTTGGGATGTCTTCATAGCTAGAACAAATGAAAAACGCTCTGAAAATGCCGCATCTACATTGAGGTTCCTCCGAGGTGACATTTTCATCCTAGTGCATCTTGAACTTTTTTTTTTTTTTTGTATGTGGCTCTTAATTAGAGTAACTAGGCTTAATGTGATGTGTTCAATTATTTTTTTATCTTCAAACCCATGCAATCAACACCATACTCAATTAGTCAGAACAGGCATTGATCATGTCCATGATCTTGGAAACAACATCCTTGGACTCCATAAACAGCTTGAAATCTTGCTCTTGTGCCTTTAGAGAATTAAATGTGCTCAAGTATTCTGGTTTGCACGTATAAACAACAAACTTTTCCATCTCGACTATCTCCTTGACATGTTCCTCAAACTAGCTTTTCATCTTCAAAATCTTCTTACTTGCCGCCCTTCTTAGTACAACTTGCAATTGTGGGTATCCTTCAGAGTGATGCGCCACAACAAGAAGAACAACTTGTTCAATGTAGTCCCGTAATTTTTTAGTGAATTTCATGGGAATGGATGATATCTCCCTGACTCTTCTCTGTAATATAGTGAAAAGGCACTACGTGGGAGAAAATTTGACAGCCCAATCCCTCTAGCCTCCTCCAACTTTAGGATTTCCTCCATTTGAAACTCATTGACAGAAGTCAGACTTTGCCTGAAGCTCTTGGGATCTGCACTCACTTATATGACTCCCATAGAGGTATTATAATTTGGTACTAGCACTCAACTTATATGCTTAGGCACATAGCCAGTAATTTTGTTTGTGGTTCATTGTTTCTGGAATGCATAAATGATTAAGTTCAAAATGAGCTTTTGGGTCTGTAATCTGATTCTCTGATCTCCACTTTATTCTCCATTTCTTGATGGTGTGTGCTCATAATGGTAGTACGCAACATCAGGTGATGAATTTAGGTGAGCTTTTAATATTTTACTTTTACTAAATGAGTTCACATGTTTTATTTTTCAAAATTTTACCTATAATGTGTCTAAAAAAACTCATCATCTAACAAAATTAACATTGATGTCAGTGTGACGGGCTGGTATGGAACTGATTGCAGTATCCCATCTATTTTATCATCTGAAAGGAATGGCCTCAATGGCTTCGACCAGCTACTATTGATGTGCTTGATAGTGCACATCTTATAAAAGATGCTGAACTCATAAAACTAGGCATATTCTTTGGCTCTCTGCCAAGAGTGTTTATATGATTTATGATTGTTATATATTGCACAGTAAAATGATGTTCTGTTTATAATGTTCAAATACAGCTGATTGCTTCCATCCATCAACATATTGTAGTCCAAAGACAGGTATGAACTTTTCTCCTTTCCCATTATGTATTTTAGTTTAGTTTATTGCAGCTTCTGTAAGTTGATTTTTTTTTTGCTCAACCGTCTTTTTCTCACCAACTGTTGAACTGATCAACCATGTACAAAATCCATTTGAAGAAGGCGTAGTTGGAATAACAAACTACATTAACTTTGGCTTTGAGTTGGAAACTAGATATATGTCGAATGATATAGAGGGTTTGCGATTGAAATCACTATCTTGAACTGTGAAGTCTAAGTGAGTATGATCTTGTTCTTCAGGATTGACGCAATTGGGAAATCAAACAGTGTGCAAGATTCAACTTTTCAGATAGCCGCTTCATGGCAAGCCAACAAAAATTTCATGCTGAAGGTTAGCATATTTTGATTGTCTATTTTTTCAACCTTGAAAGTATATAATTATCATTTAGGCATCTTTGCAATTTCATTAAATGTCAGGTTTGAATATTGTAGTCTTGATTACTAGAAACTGGGTGCAACAAGTGGAATAAATTTCTTAAAAGTTCAATCTTATATATTCCTTTTACTTTGACAATAATTTTTGTCGAAATTTGCATTATTACACTACACTCATTTTCAAAATTGGTGAAACACCAAACTCCCATCCAGTCAATTAACCTGATGTTAGTCCACACGGTTAAAGTCTTTGATTATATATTTGATTGTGTTTTGATCATATCGTAATATCGCCTTTCTTCTCTCATCTCTTTTAGCTCATGGTGACTTATTTAATTTTTTTTCCTTAAATATTATGATTTGTTGCATGTAGGTTTATAGATGCAGAGTATTAAGTAGTTTATAGGTGAAAATAATGTGTACGTTGGTGCGGATAATGATTGGGTGAAGCAAAAGTGCTAGGTGTGGATACGTGTATGGATGTTGTGGGGCACTGGATGGGGTGCAGATAGGTGTACCGTCTAGAGGTTCGAGATTACAATATGTTTATGAGCTTAACGAAGTTAAGTCGAACATCTCTGCCATGCTGACCACCGCCGAACGACAGCTTATTTCCACTAAGAGTGAACTTGCTGCAACGAAAGACATGCTGAAGATTGCGAAGGCAGAGGATTGGAAGAGAGTTGTTGACGGGTGGGTCAAGCTTCTCGACTATATCGAAGGGTTTGGCATTGATTTGTCCGAGTATTGTCATTTGGTCGATCAAGTCTTTGAGGATGGTGATGGTGAGGACAGTACTCCGGATCCTCCAAACGATCCTATAGATGAAAAATCGTCATTTCATAACCTTTTCGTCCTAGCTTCATCATCTACTCTCACGAGATAACCTCGTCTCCTCTTGCCATTGGCGTTGTTGCCTCTCTTCTGTCAGATGCTCTTGCCGCTTCTACTGTATCATCTTCGAATTTTCTATTTTCTTCGTCGGATGTTCCATCTCCTTCTCTAGATGTACTATCTTATTCTCCGAATGTAACAGAGTGATTTTATGAATGAAAAAATCTTTCCTTTTGACAATGTTGTATTGCCTAATATATTATTTCCTGTTTCGCATGTTTTCTCTTTGAAGTCGTGATTAGTCTTGGGTCATTTGTGGGGACTCATTGTATATGATAAGTGTACTCGCTTTATTCTCCATACTTTTTAGTTATGATGTTCACGTATTCTTTTTGTGATCTGGTGTTGGTTGCTCCAGTAGTTCTTGATTTGTATGTCAATGTGTTCCATGTTCTTGAGTATTGACTGGATTTGGACTGTTTTGTGAGCGAGTTGCCTCGTACCTTTTTTCTTTTAGGTCCGTTATGGTTGTTGAAGTCATCTTGCATGTCTTTAGTTTTCGCTTCTTAGTTTGATAGTTTGACATGCCAGAAAGCCTCTATAACTTCGTATTGATTTATATGTCTAGACTTTCTGTTATGATATATTGTGTTGAATGAGTTGACTTGCTCGTCCCAACTTTATTGTTCCAACATGTTAATCGGCCAAGGTTTACCCGAGTAAGTTGACTCGTTTGTTTCAACTTTTGCTTCGTTGGTTTGATGTGTTGGTCGATCTGAAGTTTATTTGTGTAAGTTGACTTATCTGTCCAACTTTTACTTCGTTGGTATGACGCGTTGGTCGACCATAAAGTTTATTTGAGTAAGGTGACTTTATTCGTCCCAACCTTTATTTCATTGGTTTGACGCATCAGTTGACTCGAAGTTTATTTGAGTAATGTGACTTTATTCGTCCCAACCTTTACTTTGTGGTTGATCAGACAAGAAGTTTTGCATTTGACTTATACGTTCTGACATTTTGTTTGTAGCTTGATATGCCAATTGTTTCTCATTGTTTGGCTTTAATGCGTCAATTTTGGGCATAAGATGGAGAGTTTTAAACTCGAAATTTTATCGATAACTTCGTTTCGGGTGTTTAACAATCTATAGTAGAAGTCATTCCTTTTTCATAAAGTTACGCTATGTTGTGGAATCTGCGTTGTATTTTTCTGACTGCTGCTTGATTTGTTCTGCTTTAAGTGGTCTTAACGTTGTCGCTGTAACTTATTCCATGATTATCTATAATTTTGCTATTCATATATTGTTGTCGTGAGGTAGCTAATAAGCTCGAAATGCTTTTTGATCAAATTATTAGGTGTTTGCCATTTGACAGTTTGGTTCGGACGTAACCCCAAATTGTTCAATCATGCTCACATTAGTACCTATTGTCGAGGCTTCATTCATCGATTTATAAGATTTGTTTGTGTCATCTTCGTTGTCGGTAATGTAGGAGGCGTTGTTGGCCTTGTCGTGGATAATGTGAGTCAAGTTTGTAAGTTCTTCGGATTATATCGGTTGGTTGGTCCCCATTTGAAGTGCAAATTTTTTCTGCGCTCCTTGTTGTGAGTTGTCGTATTAATTTATCTGGTCTCGTTTGATGGTGTTGGTGGTCCTATATAGATCAGATCGAGTGGGAGATGTTGTTGGTTGTCTCTTTGGTTTGCTGGATTGTTTGCTTCCTTCAGCTGCGCAGTATAGGGCGTATATCAGCTCTCTGGGTTGTTATTTTGATTCCGTAGTGGTGTTCGCCTTCTCTTTCCCCTTGGGTTGTTTATCAGGTAACCCGTCGAATTCGTCGAGTCATCCTCTTTAAACCTAGTACTTGATTTCATCTTTCAGGTTGTAGCAGTCTTCAGTTTTGTGCTCGTGATCCTTGTGGAAAGAGTAGTATTTGTTCTTGTCTCGCCTCTCTGGATCTCCTTTCATCTTGAGTGGTGAGTTAACATCTTCTCATTTTGCCATGGCTTTCAATATGTTCGCTCAGCTTGTCTCCAGGGCTATGTATGGTTTGTATGGTTTTTTCACCATGCTTGTTACCCGCTCATGCTTGGGCCTTGTCGATTGTAGCTTTCGGATTCTCGTTGGTTGAATTTGGGCATGCCATTAGTCCGGTGTCTCTTTGACTGAACGTTTTTCTCCTAGGGTTTGTCGTCTCTCCTTTTTTCCTTCCTCCTTTCGCACCTCTTTGAGTGAGCTTCTCTCTCGGATACATTCTTCTTCTTGGCGGCTATCATCTCCTCGCGAGTGATGTGATTTTGAGAGGCCTTTAATAGAATTGCCATGTTTTTCGGAGGTTCTAGGTTCAAAACATAGAAAAAGGGTCATCTTTTCAACCCGACAGTGAAAGTGGCGATGGCCGTGTTGTCGCTGCATTCGTCGATCATTGACAACTCGTTAATAAAACGAATGACGTACTAGTCTCCTCAGGCTTTTGTTTGATATGAAGCAAGTAGTGTGGCCCCTTCCTCAAACGTTGACTGTCGATGAACCTCGTTATGAATGCGGCAGCTTACACCTGGAATGAGTTTATTGACATTGGTGGCAGACCGTTGAACCAATTCATCGTTGTGGAGGTGAGACTGGTTGGGAATGTTCTACACAAGATGGATTATGTGCTTTCCTTCAACGCCATCATATGGTGAAAGTGTCGCAGATGGTCTGTCGGATCGGTGGTGCCATCATATGCTTCAAACTTTGGTGGGACGAAGTTCTTTGGCATAGAAGTTACCATGAGTGAGTCGAAAATGGTGGTTTAGCTAGTTCATACAATACATTAGAATCTGTGACTCCAATCCTGAATGAATTTTAGCAGGGGTCCCGTCGCTTTGGGAGTCCCATTTTGAAGTGGTTAACTGCTTTCAAGATTCACTTGTTGAGGTTCTGCAGGAACTTCATTGGCAGAGTTTTGTTGGGGTTGTGCTTGGACGGGATCGGCGGACTAAACAAGCTCTTGGGTGAATTTTTCTACTATTTTGATCATATAGTCCATCTAGGTCATGAGTAGATCTACACGAGGGTCGGTAGCAGCGTCGCCAGACGTCTGTGATGTTTGGGCTACTGCATGTTGTGGCTCTCCGTTGTCAGGCACGATCAATCCGACGTTTGTCACTGGGTTTGAAGTGTGCACTACCAACAGCGCAACTTTGCCGGTGGGAAGATTGTTTTGATTGTTGTTGGATTGAGGGTCTGTAGAACGTTTCATCTGTTCTGAGGGTTTCTCAATCGTTGATTAGAGTTGAGGAAATTTGCTACCGTAGATTCACTTCTTGAAATGAAAACTTGTCGTTCTCCACAGACGACACCAAACTGATGCGTCCAAAATCCGTACTCCTATAAGTTTGACATGCAAAACAAATGTTAGATTGCCAAAGATCACATTTTTAGTGGTCGAAAGCACTCCGATGCTTAATTCAGTAACTCAGTTGGAGATAGAGATAATTCTGGACTAACCTCAGTTAATGTTTCATACCTTTGTCGAATGTTACTTTTAACTTTTATATTGGTCGTTGTTAATTCCTTGCATGACTTAAGCATGTGAGGCGCAACAAGAGGAGAAGTTTTCTGTAATAGTATCATCTTTTATGAAGATACGTTCGTGGAGGCGTAACTCCCTCCACGACTCTTTTTCTTTGTAACGTTTATTTCAGGGAGAACTTTATCGAACTTGGATTTGGGCCTCTGATTACGTTTTATTCTGACGGGTCCTGTTTGGGCTTTCATGATTGGATTCGTCTTCTTTGAGCTTTATGAATTGGCTTGTTCTTTGGTTACTTGATCCTCGTGATGGATGATCTTTGCCACGTATATGGCTGTGATGACGGGCTTATTTAATATATCATGGCTGGTGACAATATGCCAAGCTTCCTAGCAAAACCAAACCCAATGCTCTCTTCTAATACAGCTCATGTATGATTCAATGCAGCCTTATGGTTATGTCGAACATTTGTTTGTTTTGTTATTTTGTTTAGCTTCACGTTTGTGTGCTGAACATTCTGGGAATATTGTAAACTGTTGAGTAGTATTTGCGAGAGATTTTGCCTTCATTTCATTTACTGTTAGTTCAGTAAGTGTGAATGTGTTTTGCTTTTGTAACTTTTAGCTTTGGGAGAGAGATATTGGTTTAGGAGTCGAGATGGTCTGCACCCAGGTGAATAGATTTGAACTTTTCACAATAGTAGATCGAAAGAGTATATGAAGGGTTTGTGTACACAATCTATCATCAGGGTCGGATCTGCTAAGGGGTCCGGGGGTGCCCTCATCCAACTTTCAAAATATTTATAGTAAGTACTTTGTCTTGTAAAAAAAATAATTATATAATACAATATTATAATTGTTCATTCAGCCATTTCTATATATCTTTGTTTGTGTAGTGATTGGAAGTTTAATATTTTTAGTAAACGACCCAAGTTCGATATTCTATTCTTAGAGCTCGCATAAATTTTTTTTTTCCACTTGCAATTTTATTAGTAATTGCAAACATTAAAAATGTTTAGTTTAATAAAAACTTATTTTCCTCTTGGAGGTCATTTTGACTTGCCCCCTACTTTTTTGTTTTCAATGTAATTTTATATGTAATTACAAACATTAAAAAATGAATTGTTTGTTCACGCCGGTATAAAATCTCAACCAAAAAAATATTTAAAATTAATATCTAAAATAATAACTATATAATTAACTGAAAATATATGTCATTAGCCAACTCATACAATATTTGAGGTTCATATAAACCATTTTTTTCTATAAAATTGTAGTAGGATCTTATTATCACTACAACAAAAATGATCTTTAACAACATTTGAGGATAGCGTTTTTTACTCAAATGCTATAAAAAAAACCTAATTTTACTATATTGTAATCTCAAAACGCTATTAAAGAATCAAGTGGGAGATTAAAAACGCTTGACCGCCAAAATATTTCAGAGTCTCTCCTCCAACTTAAAACCTAACAAAGAAGAATGAAACACACAGCCCTGCGATTCTCCTCCCTCCCTCGCTCTGCCATTCGCCTCGCTCCCTGCTCTCGCTCTCTCTGTCGCTCTCACCACTCTCGCTCTCTCTGTTGCTCTCGCCACTCTCGCCGCTTTGTCTATCACTTTCGCTTCTCTCTCAATTTGATTCATCTAACATGGGGTGGAGGAGAAAGTTGGGGAGAATGGGGCAGTGAAGGTTTAGGTTTCTTTTCTTTTTGAATGATCAAATAAGGCCAACAAGAGCATAATTTCCTCTTCAATCTATCTCACTCAGAGAGATACGACGAAATCAGGGGCGAAGAAGAAGCGAGTCCGTCGAAAAAAAAAATTCCCCTTTTTCTTAGAGTGAAATTTTGAGGTAACTCAGAATCTGAGATCTCACACAGTTATAAGTTGGTATGTATTTTTTCATTTGTTTGTCACTTTGAGAATTCTTTGCACTTTCCTAAGATCATGCGAGTCTTTGTATAACTAATATTTATTATTTGCAGCTGCCGACCCTAATTTGTAATGGAATAACTCTAGTTGTGTCTCCTCTTGTTTCACTCATTCAAGACCAAATCATGCACTTGTTGCTGGTAATGCAATTATTTCTTTGGATGATTCAGTTGTTTTGTCTAATTTTGTCATTCATTGTTAAGATTTTCATTTGATTTTGCAATTTAGGCAAACATCCCAACTGCTTACTTGAGTGCTAATATGGAATGGAGTGAACAACATGACATCTTTAGAGAACTGGCTTCTGATCACTGTAAATACAAGTTGTTATATGTCACACCAGAGAAAATTGCAAAGTAAGTCCTATTTCTAGGATATCATTCTAGCCTGATGATATTAACTTCCAATGGTTTTAAACAAACCAATTTTTTTAACACAGGTTGTTGGTGGAATCAATTTACACCATAGTGGTGCAATCACTCACGCTCTAAGAAATGGGTTTATTGTCAATATCTTTGATGATGAATTGGAAGTTCTTTCTTTATGTCCAGAATTATGAGTGCATATGGATCAACTTTTTGTGATTTCTGTAGAACTGCCGATTAAGAACATTAGTTATCATTTAGCAATAAGATTCCACCATATAGGTACTTCTTGTTTCAAGATTTAAAATTTTCAAGACTTTGCAATGTGTCATTCAACATGCATTGAACCGCATATTCTTATTTTTTTAAGTGAAATAGAAAAAATTTCCAGGGAAGATATTTCAACATCGAACTATTTCTCGTGCATTCTCATTAGATGGTTGGATCTATTCCCTGCTTTTACGTTGGCCTTTTCTGTTATTTCCCTTGGATTTGGTGAGATTGTGGTAATATGGGATCATCCTGGAACAGGGCCTCATCTATCTGAAATTCTTCATTATTTTGTGGTCCTTATGGCTTGATTGATTGTCATTTCCCCTCCGGTTTCATTCAGTAGATAGTTTTGTTTGTCCCTATTGTAACTCATTAGGCTTGACATTGTAAAATAAATGAAGTGATAATCCTATATAACGTGAAGCATGCTGTGGATATTCTGTATGAAATATTCATAAATGGCACACTAACTAAGAAAAAGAAATAGCTTAAAAGATTTATTGTAACTAGTTCCTATTTTTCTAACTTTATGCATGTAAGGCACATGTTTAAAATAGTTATCATAACAAGTTCAAATATCCGATAAACATATGCACTTTAGGTACGTGTTTACATGTAACACTAAGTACCATTGCATGATCCTGGCCGAGACGAATTGCAAATGTAGCAAGTATGCAGAAACAAAAGTTTTAGGAAAGATCTTAATATTCTCAAAGGAGTCAAAGATACAACATTTCTTGGCTATCTTGTTTCAGAATAACCTTTCTTCCCTCATCATGATGATGTCCACCCTGTAAGACCCAGTAAGACCTTCTACCTGCATATCTTAACAACCCAAGTGGTGGACGTGAATAAAGGAGAACTTTGGTGGCATACTTTTATGTTTATTTCTATTTCATCAAATTTTGAGCATATGATATGATACTAAGATTAATCATGCTCTAGCTTAGTGCTTGTATATCCATGTTTGAGTGTTATATAATCTTATTCAGCAAAGACAAATATTATGTGGTCTAAGAAGTGATTTATAGTTCGCTAGGAACATCCTTTTTAACCGTCTGTTCTGTTTTTTATAGCTATTCATGAAAGATTATGGTAATGCCCTTTCTGGTTTCAGCTCCTTCAAAAGCCTTCTAATTTCATGGAGACTGTACAAAGGGAGATCACTCAAAGTATAAGAGGAATTTTGATTAATTGGCTGGTGGAGGTTAGTTTTAGGGTCTTTCACTGAACATTGCCACTTTACGAGTATTATATTTGAAAATTTATTGAAGTAATTAGTAAGTTGAAAACAATGCTCCTGGTCTTTACACCATTAATGTTGGTCATGTAGAACTAAAATTATAAGTACCATGTAATAATCCATTTTATCACAGCATAGTAACTTGTATACCATATAGAAATGTCTGTTCTGTTTCTAAAGCGACTATAAAGTTGGACGTTCCTAAAAATATGAAATGAGGAATTAAAAGATGCTATTCATTTTGTAAGATAAGTAAAAGAATATGGGGGAAAATATGTTTATCTCTTCATTATAAAATGAATATTAAACTTGAAATCTATGTTGTTATTGAAAAGAGTCGTTTAACTGAATATCAAGCACATATCAGATTCTCAAATTGGTTGAAAGAAAATGACAAATTAAAAAAGAAGAGTTCAGTTTCAAACAATATAGAACTGCAGATCTACCTTATTATCTTAATGTGAGAACAAATTAGAACATAAATAAATGAAGAGAGCAATGCTTCGATACATACACAAATTTGGATGTATGGTACATCCACAAAAAGTTACCACCCATAAGAGATTTTTCTCTTGCATTATAAATCCATAGCCATAAACTGTTTATTGGCTTTATGATTGGGATCATACATGATATATCTATAGACTACTGTGAATTTGCTAGAAATTACAAGTTATATTTACTTCTTACATCTATAAGAATTGTTTAGTTTCAATTATGCTTTGTCATAATGGACAAGGATATTCATTTCATGCCATAGTTACATGGTACTGATAATTTATTATTATTACTTTTTCAGGTTTCTGAAGAATATAAGCTGGCTCCAGATACACTTCACCTCAGTCTGTCTCATAATTGATCTTTTTTCTCTCAAAATTACATTGAAAGACATAGACTTCAACTGCTTGGGATCACCTGCATGTTAATTGCCTCGTAAGATCTCTTGTTTGTCTTGTGCTTTGTTCTTTTAAGGTTAAACTCATCTGAAATATATTTTGCATTTGAATACTTCTAGTCCTATATTAAGGTTTGCTTCTAAGTTTGTAGCGTATTCTTTCAGTGTGGGAAGCTTCATGATATATTGTAGTGTGGTCAAACTTCACTAATCTTGTTTGAAAAGTCATAGTGAGAAGTGTGTTCAGTCTGTTTTTGCTGCCTTTTGGCATTTACCTGCTTTGCAGGATTTGAAATTTCAAAGTGCCCTTATGTTGGTTTACCTGGAGGAAATGGTCAATTGATAACACTTGCCTTAGGCCTCTTGGCAACAGCCTTGGCTGCAGCATATGTGACACGGCTTGCAAAGGTGAGGTCTTTCTGCATTAATTATTTCTGATGGTAAAAATAAATGTGTTATGCGCTCTAAGTTTAACCTAACAGATTGTACAAGATGTTCATTCTGATGAAAATAAGAACGTACAAGGTGATATAGTGTAGTAAATGTGTGTGCTAATGTGATAACTGTTTCGGAACTCAAGATTTTCTGCATGAACTTTATTTCCCATTCAACATTATTGATAAAAGTAATAGTTATTCTCAAGACTTTTCTATTTGTGATGCAGGACGCAGTAAAAGACTTTTCAATTGTGCTTATGCTAAGATTTATATCACTTCATGGATAAAAATTTATTTCAATTTTTAATGTTGACGAGGGTTTTAGACAGTATGCAGGGGATAAGGGATCCCCTATGCTACATTTTCTCCTTCCATACATGTCATGCTTTTCTTGATAGGAGTGTAGGCTTCTTTATTTGTTTTTTGATTTCCTGTTTTTAGTAGTTTCATTTGCATTGTTCATTCCTTTATTCTAAATTTGTTCCCCTCTCTTTTTTAAGAGGCTGGATCGTCTATGCTCAGATGTAGAGTTTTGGAACTTTACGCCTATTGAAATGCAACTCCAAACATGGTTAAACTCTCCTGCCCAAGATACAAGGCCAGTTATCCGGTGATTGATGGGATGCTGTAAACTTAGGACTAGATGATGTAAGGAGAGTGAAGAGGATGCAGGAATTGAAGGTATCTTGAGACGGCTGGCTAGCGCGATCATTTGGATACCTAGATCACGTAGATCTCATGTAAGATTTGTCTTTTTGGATGATTTCTGCCCATTTTGTGATTTAATCGTTTAGGTAATTCTGGCTTTTTATACTGTTTCTCCCGCAAGAGTTACTTCACATCCAGTATGTAATATGCATTTAAACTAGATAGACACAACATCATTTTATCATTGTCGTTTGTTGCCATTTCTTGTAGAGTAAAGTTGGACGTTGGACACGGGCATATCATCTGAAAGTTCCCCCTCCACCAATACCTCCCCAACCCCCTCGTGGAGGGCCACGTCAAAGATTTGTTCCAACTCCTCGTGGTGTTAACATGATTGTTTGGAGCTTGGATAACCGGTTCGTGCTTGCCGCCATCATGGGTAAGTGAGATACTGTTTGTTTGAACTTGCTCTGCAAAGAAGTTAATGTAATAGGTTATAAGAACATTTGATAAGTTTCTTTGTTCTTTACTTATTTGTAATATCAGAAAAGTAAAAACATCCTATTAAAAACTAGTTTCAGATTGGCTGCATATCTGGATGACAAAAAGTAGTTAGGGTGAACCACCTTAGTCTCTGCTGGAAGGGAGAATCTCAATCTTAGGTTATATCAGTTTTACAGCACCTTGATTTTTTCCTCCTGGTGTCTTTCTTTTCTGTATGGAGAGTTCTGCTACCTAAGGGTAGTTTCTATATAGGAGATGGTGAAATAGAAAGTTTGCCTAGATGGTGAAATAGAAAGTTTGACTATGTAATGCATTCTCTTGGTTTTTATTGATATTTTTTCTTGTTGATGAGGAATTCTTAAACATCAAGTATACAAGCATCTCTGTGGTAAACTATCCTCACTCAATACATAGTCAAATGATATTTCCTTATCTTTCTAGAGTTGCTTGACTTATAAACACCGTGAAAGAAAGTTATTGGAAGGAATATTGGAAGGTTACTTGAGAAGCACGAATGATCAGCATGCATAACCATGAACAGATGAAGACGAGCAGCTGCATGTCATTTCTGTATGGCTGGGTTTCAGAGCTTCGTACAATACAGTTGTGGCGACAAAATGAAGGGAGCGTGGAACATAGAGGAATATGATAAGCTTTGGGAGTTCTACAATCCAATATTTGTTTGCTCAAAGCGTCATTGTCCCTACTCCTGTAAGTTGATAAAGTTTATTCCCTAGATACCCTGAATATTTTACGACATCAAGATTTTCTGCATAAAAAAGACGTTGCAACCAATAAGAACATTATGTTGATTTGCTGGATCATTTATCAGGTGCAAAGCGTGGTCAAACATCTCTGAATCAGCAGCTCCGTCTTCAGCAAGAGCAACTGCTGGCAAGGCAGTTTTCAATGGCATCAAAGCCGCAAGCAGGAGTAGAAGAAGACAGGCATAATGGTGAGCTATGGTCTATGGACAGATCTGGCAGTTCCTTCACGGATGGGCCTCGAGACTCCAATTGTGGCAGCTTTATGCAGGATCAATTGGTAAATTTGGATAGGAGTGCTCAGTTAAGCAGTGATCAGCTGTCTCATAGATCTCAATCTGGGACATTGTTTGAGCAGTTGTCCATTGGCAGAAATGAAACTGTGCCTTCCAGGAATTCTGACATGGTTGGTAAGTCGTATATTGGGACAAAATCATCTGAGTGGAATGATGTAAAGAAGGCTATGAAACATGGATCTCTGAGCAAGGGTTTGATAGGCAATCCTGGGTTAGGGGTTCAAGGTAGATTGATTGAGCAATTAGGAGTGACTGCTGCAGATCAACTGGAGCTGCCAGGTAGTGGCATTACTAAGCACTGGCATTACTAAGCACACTTCACCTGGAAGCACAAGTAATCCTTTATCACTGTCCACTTTCATTTACTTTACCTTTGAATGGATCAAGCGCTTTGGGTGTAGGATTTAATTGATTGAGAATTTTATTAATATGATTATTGGATTTTATTTATTTATTTATTTATGATTACAGGAAGGTCCACATATCCTATGGATAAAACTTTTGAGTAAAAATAAGATGCCCATCGATTTCTTTTATTTTGTTTGCTTTTGTATTTGGGATTCTTCTTAATTTGTACCTTCATTTAACATATTTAGTGGATACAATTCTACGAAAAATAACTTTTACTGATCCTGATTTAGTGGATTCTTCTTAATTTGTACCTTCATTTAACATATTTAGCGTATTTGGACTGCACTGCAGCTGTTCTGCTGCTCTGATGACAATTTTCAGCAGTGTGTGCTGCTCTGCTGGTGCTGTTTTCCTCAGCAAGGTTCATATTCTGGACTGCACTGCACAGTGTATTTGGCTCTGTCTCAGAAACAAAGCTTTATAAACTTTGTTTTTTTTGGCGCAGCTGGGGCGTAGAGATGTATGGCAGTTTTGGTACCATTCAGGTGATTCACGTTCTTGGTTTTGATCCTCATGCATTTGCACATTTTAGGGATGATATGTTTGTCCAATGTGCTTGATGAACACTCATCTTCATATATATAGTGCTAATTATTATGTCTTGATCTGTTTTTTCAGCTTATGCAAGAACAACACTCTTGATCGTAGCTTGATAAAGGGGAAGATCATTGTCTGTGCTTTTGAACTCCCAGACCTTAGAAGCAAAAAAACCATTTTTGTTAGAGAAGCGGGTGGTGTTATTGGCATGATTCTCATTGATCCAATGGGCAAAACCATCGCTTAATTTTCAGTTTGTTATCCCAAGTACCATAATTGTAATACATTATCTTATTAACTACATTATTTTTATTATTTGATAGATTTTGTGACTCGATGTAATACAGTTTATTAATTAATTACATTACTTTGCCTCCATTCATGGAAATGTTTAACTATGGCACATTTAAATTTTTATTTTCTAGACATAAAACTTATGAGATGTAATAAAAAGTCATTTGATAGTAAAAAAAAAAAAAAAAAAAAAATTTGCTATGTATACTTACCATAGCGTTATGGTAGAGTCTACCATAGCGGTTTTAAGTCTACTATAGCGTTTTTAAAACGCTATGGCAAAGGCTACCATAGCGGTTTTGAAACGCTATAAAAGCCAAACTTACCATAGCGTTTTAAAACCGCTATAATATCCCCTGGGTCTATTATAGCGCCGGCTGTCATAGCGTTTACTAAAACGCTATGGTATCCTACCATAACGTTTTTGAAACGCTATGGATCAACATTTTTCTTGTAGTGTATGTTCGCAAATTTCAAATTCTTTAAGTTTCGACTAGATACTTATCCTAATTATTTTGTGATTTTAGTTATATATTTTAGTTATTATGCTCATTTGCCTTAACTAAGGTTATCAATATCGTGACTTCTTTTGGCTTAAAATTAGACTACACTGAATTTAATTTGGTATATGGAATGTACTTTTGATAGTTGTATTTTTTTGTGGCAGCGACTACCCCACACCACCATATCCTCTTTGTCACACCACCATTGACTTCTTTTTTTATTACTTTCTCACACCAGCAATAAATATGCATAACAGATAAACCCATACTCAAAACGAAAAAAAGCAAAACAGGGTAACTTTCAACTAATTTAAACTCTTAAAATTGAGATCGATTTTTCAAGCTCATCAAAACACAAACGTTGTAGTACTATGAGTTATCTAATAAACACAACTTGAATCACTTGAAAATGTTTTGAAATGAATGAGCAAGTTATGTTCATTTTAATAAAGTCGCGCAAATCTGTTTTGCAATGAAAACGGGATAGTGTTCCTGATTTTCGGCCAACTTATGTGCTCGATTGAGATCGATTCTCAAGTTGATCGAAACACAAAAGTTGTATTACTCTGAGTTATATAATAAACACAATTTTAATCACTTGAAAATGTTTTAAAATAAGCAAGTTATGGTCATTTTACTAAAGTCGCGCAAATCTATCCGAAAAATGAAAACGGGATAGTGTTTCTGAATTTCGGCCAACTTATGTGCTCGATTGAGACCAATTCTGCACAAAAGTTGTAGTACTCTGAGTTATCTAATAAACACAACTTGAATCACTTGAAAAATGTTTTGAAATGAGCAAGTTATGGTCATTTTACTAAAGTCGCGCAAAACCGTTTAAAAAAATTGCGAGGTATCTGAGATACCTCGCAGTGCACTCTGCGAACAAAAATTGTTTTGGACGGTTTTGCACGACTTTAGTAAATGACCATAACTTGCTCATTTCAAAACATTTTCAAGTGATTCAAGTTGTGTTTATTAGATAACTTCGAGTAATACAACTTTTTTGTTTTGATCAACTTGATAATCGGTCTCGATCGAGCACATAAGTTGGCTGAAAGTCAAGATTACTATCCCGTTTTCATTGCAAGACAGATTTGTGCGAATTTAGTAAAATGACCATAACTTGCTCATTTCGAAACATTTTCAAGTGATTCAAGTTGTGTTTATTAGATAGCTCAGAGTACTACAACTTTTGTGTTTTGATGAGCTTAAGAATCGGTCACAATTGAGGGTTTAAATTGGTTCAAAAGTTACCATGTTTTTTATTTTTTCGTTTTGAGTTTGGGTTTGTCTGTTAAGTTATGCATATTTATTTAATTTGGGTTTAAGAGTTTTGACTTTAAGGGGATTTTAAGAGTTTTTGAGGGAGAGGAAGGAGATTTGTAAGAGATTTTAGTGTGGTGAGAGATTTGGAAGAGATTTCGAATGGGGGAGGGAGGAACCATTGTCGATTTGAAGGTGAGGGGAAAAAATGGATGATTTTTGTTTATATAGGTGGTGTGAGAAAGAAAGTGGTGCGAGAGAGTAGAATGGTGTGAGAGAGAGGACATGGTGGTGTGGAGTAGTCGCTGCCTTTTTTTAATAGCTAGCTCAAGTAGGAAAAAAAAATTGGCTTCGTCCTTGATAACTACTATTATTAACTAATAGGTATTTGTCATTTCGTCCCCTGACTAAATTCCTGGGTCCGCCACTGTCTATCATGATTTTGAACTTGAATTCTTACTGTGTGTTTGGTTGCACGAAATCCTATGTCATTGGAATCTACGAGGAGACTATCTAAATTTAAACTAATTTGATGTATACTCACCAAACCACCATTTGATTTTGTGATTATTGGTGAGAATAGAAGTCTCATGAACATGAGAATCACACTCTTTGATTCCCCCAAAGCATGAAATTTTCATGTTCATGGGACTTTCATTTCTACCATTGAAAAATGGTGGATTGGTGATTGAACTTCAAATTAACTTAAATTTAGATGATCCTCTTACAAATTTCTATGACATAAGATTCTGTGCAACTAAACACACCCTTAAAGTAGGGGTGGGCACGGGACGGGATGGGACGAGATATACTCATCCCTATCCCATCCCGTTCATACGGGATCGGGACGAGACGGGATGGGAAAAACTCCATCCCGACCTCGTCCCATCCCAAACGGGTTCGGGATGGGACGGGACGGGACGGGATCAACGTGCTAATCTGGAGAATACATTTTGAACATATTATCAACTAGAAGTTTAGAAGTCTGAAGTTCTAAAATACATAGAACATATTAAAAATAAAAACTATTGTTGAAATACATAGAAGTCTAGAAGTCTGAAGTCCCATTAAAATTTTTTTTAATAAAAAATATGATTACATGCTACAGAACAATATATAGAGCCTCAACTTGGTTGTATACAGACAGCAGTACCATCTTCAATTAACAAACTATTGAAGTTTATAAAAAAGGAAAATATGAATCAAAATTAATATTGAACCAAATAATATGAACTCGAATATTTCAAGACCTTTGGATTCTTGTTAATCCAGAGTCGAATTATGTTGAATTCACATTTTATCATACTAGATAAATGCAAATGACAATAGTTTCATGTCATGAAAGATAACTCTTGCATACGTGTAGGTGCAACATGATTGAGACTTTCAGGAATATCATAAACATGTGTTACCTATTTGCTCAAGCTTCCCCTATCAAATGGCTTATTCCTAAATAATTAAATAAATATATTAATAATTAATATTAATAAATTAGTTCGGGACGGGATGGGATTGGCGGGATTGAAAATCTTCATCCCATCCCATCCCATTCTAGATCGGGACGGGACGGGATCGGGATGAAATTATTCAATCCCATTAAGACCCGAAAAAATCGGGACGGGACGGGACGGGAACATGATCGCGGGATAGGATGCCCACCCCTACCTTAAAGTGTAGGATCACCAAGTTTTACTATCCCACCCGGATGTAGGGGATTTATGTTCTTGTTTGAGTTCTGTTATGGGTAGTGTATCTCAATGTGAAAGTTAGTGAATATAGAATATTAGATAGTGACCACCAGCATGTAGGGTTTTGCTGTCTGAAATTTGATTTCATCTATCTGCTAAAATTGAAAGACAGATAGCCGCCATTGCTTTGGAGCAACCTGGACAGAAAAATTTGGGAAAACGAGATATGCAGGTTAAGGCACGACACTTGTGACCCTCGACTTGTATTTTAATTCACTTTTTAGCAAACCACCCCCATATATAATTGTGTGAATTCTTAATTAGACTGTTAATTTTAAGCTATGTTTTGGTTGATGGAAAAAAGGGAACGTGTATGACAAGATATTGAAAAAAGAGTTGAGATAGGAGAGGAGAAAAAGAAAGAGAAACAAACTAGAATTTTAAGTTAGAAGATGACGTTTAATTTCATATTCTCTGGAAATTGTGACAAAAACTTTCGAAAAAGAATGGACTGGATAGCAGAGAATTTGCTATAGGAAACTCACCAAACATAGTCGTGCTCAATATCATGTACTAAGTTTTCCTCTCATTCTATCCTTCCTCTAGAGGGTAGGTAGCCATTGGTGGTATATCAAGTTAATTATACTTTGCAATAAGTTGTTTTACTTGAGAATTTGCGTACTACTCACCATTAGTAGTTGAGACGTAAGTGGTGTTCTAGCTAAGGGATTGTGACAGTCAGCTGAGCAACATTTTGTGTGGTTATGAACACATAGGACAAGATGCACTAATGAAAATCAAAGTTCAAAAGCAAGGAACCACAATTTTTTTAGACCTAATTTATTCAGTACCAAAACCCATGTGTCGAACACCACTGCCTACATATAGGCATGCCACACTGTAGGATAAGTAATTAATTTTAATTTGGTGGATTGTTATTATATTATGATAAACAGGGAATTAGAACCCTAATTTTGACAACTGCTGAAGGTTATTCTTATTATTTATATATGGAACTCGAAGACTCGGATGCGTGAAGAGGTGTAATGATTCAATTAACCAATCATTCTACGGAAGAAGCTAAGAAAAGGGGGTGTTGGATGGTGCAAGTAGTTGAAAAGCGAAACAGAGCTAAAAAAAAAGAAAAAAGAAAAAGATATCCTTTGGAATATTACTTGAACCTTTTTTTGTGATTTTTAGTGTAAACAGAGGAAATGAGGGGCTAGCAAAAGTAACCTCATGCCCATGGGGAGTCCAATCTGATTGAGGGGCCAGGAGGCAACTATGATACATATTTCAATAAATATGTGTTTGGTTGCATGAACTAAAATGTAGGGGTTTTCTCATGAAATCTCATGACATAAAATTTCATGCAATCAAACACACCCTAAGGTTTATATAGTTTCCAACGCATTTTCATTGTGGGAGAGATTCAAAATCCGGAAACATACATGTCCATAGAATCTGACTTTAGCTCATTTTTAATGTAGGTTCATGTACATGCGGTTGCATTGACTCACTGTAATAAACAGTGTTCTAAAAATCGCTAGGCGCTAGGCGGGCGGCGAGCAGGTGCCTAGGCGGCACCTAGGCGGGCTTAGGTTTTGTATTATTACTTTAATAATTTACAAAAGTTAAGCATAATACCTTATCAATAACATCCAATTTAATGCCAATATACATATGAAAAATTTAAAAACATGAAAAATTAACAATCGTGAACAAAATTTATTAAAACTCAAATGACTGAAATTGGTCATGATGGGTACTTTATATAAATTTGAATTTGTGTACTCTTTTATTTTTCTTCAAATTGCATGAATAACCTCAGTTATTTTGATAAAATCTACATTAGTAAAATTGGTACCGGCAGATCCTTTGAGAATTCCATTAAGTAATCATCATTTGCTACATTTAGACATATACTGAATAAAAACAATTAAATAGTTTATTTCTAAAAAATAGGAAAGAAAATAAAATAAGAACACAATCAGCCTTATTAAAAAATTTTAAAAATTAAAAAAACTTTAAAAAAAATTAAAAATCGCCTAGACCCCGCCTAGAGTCCGCCTAAGCTGCCTAGACCCCGCCTAGATCCCGCCTGGACCCGCCCAGACTGCCCAGAACCGCCCAGCCATTAATCTGGGCGGTTTTCCACCTTCTAGCGCCTAGGCGGCCGCCCAGGCCGATTTTTAGAACACTGGTAATAAATGTCATTAAAGTCATGTCTCTGTTTTCTATCAATAGCAACACAAGTCGGACGTTTCACAAACAAAAAAAAAAAAAAAAATTTATTGGAACAAGGTTGTGTTTGATTGTATGGAAAACCATTTTATTGAATTTATGAGATCATTTACCTTTAAATAAAGCAGTGTTGACTTTGTAATAAACTTTTAGCTTTTGTAGATATGCATCCTTTTAGACTCTAGATCAGCAAATACTGGGTGCATAGATTTGAACTATATCCACATATCAAGTTGCTCGAAATACATGGCATGAATTTAATTATATCTGCAACTTTGGTGAATTTGAAGTCAATATATAGAATTAATCCCGCAATTTCTACAGCCTGGGTGCAGACGATTTGGAGCCCTCCTGTTTTAGTTGTGGATGGATTGTCCAGTTACAGCTACAAGAGGTCAATATGTTGTTAATCCCTGTAGCTCATAAGGGGCACCAGGGCATATGGTTTTGTTGGCTGAACTATATCTAGCCAGAATGGAAGAGCGACATCATATTATTTAATAGAGATCTACTTGCTTAAGCAATAGTGACATCAAATTATGCAATTTTGTAAACAAATTTAATTTAGTGGCTATATTCTTATGTTTGATGTTAGAAAATCCATGAGAAGAAAATGGGAGAAGAAAAATAAACAACACTTTAGGTTGAAAATATCAAAAAAACAAAGGATGCATAAATGGGTTAGATGCCCGCACTAAAATTTTCTCGCAGTTCACTTGAATCCATTTAATCAGTTTAGGATATCAAAACCACATTAAATTTTTGTTAGAATGGGAGAAGAAAGCTTTTCTTTGTTGTTATTCAATGTACATCAATACATGGGATTACATACCCAATCACATAAGATAAACTAGGAAATAATATCATCTTCTTCCTATATACAAAAGATCCTACAATATCTTCATATATACAGAAGATCATATAATCTTTGCATATACTAATTAAGATCAATCATAGATCCTATACTCTTGCATAATGGCGTTATTGTGTCACTCTCCCTCAAATTGGAGCATATATGTCATTAATGCCCAACTTGAAAAGTGAGTTGTGAAATACGCTGCCTGTGAATATTTTGTGAAAACATCTACAAGTTGATCCTTGGATTTAACAAATGGTACCTCAATGATTTTGGCTTCAAGTTTCTCCTTGATGAAGTGTCTATCTACTTCAACGTGTTTGGTTATATCATGTTGCATTGGATTATGAGCAATTTTTATTACAGCTTTGTTATCACAATGAAGTCGGGTCAGTCTGGTTTTGAATTCCAAATCCCTCGACAAGTTCCTACCCCAGAGTAGCTCACATACTCCATGTGCCATATGTCGGTATTCTACTTAAACACTTGATCTTGGCACCATATTTTGTTTCTTATTGTGCTAAGTGACTAGATTTCCTCCCACAAAGGTAAAGTATGAAGATGTGGATTGTCCGTCGGTAACAAAACCAACCCAATCTGCATCAGTGTGAACCTCAACATCTAGCTAACCATGTTTTGAGAACATCAATCCTTTGCCAGAAGCCGACTTCAAGTATCTCATAATGCGATTTACAACATCCATACGAGCTTCACTTGGTGTATGCATGAATTGACTCACTACACTTACCGTATATGTGGTATCAGATCAAGTGTGTGCGAGATAGATTAACCTTCCCACAAGTCGTTGATATCTTTCTTTGTTGGTTGGTACCTAATTTGGATATTCCCCAAGCCGAGAGTTCACCTCCATTGGAGTATATGCTAGTTTGCTTGCTAACATTACAGTTTCAGTCAAAATGTCTTGGATATATTTCCGTTGTGAGAGAAATATTCCTTGTTTTGAGCGAGCCACTTCAATGAAGTCCTTTCTTCTGAGTAATTTTTTGTTACTACCATGTCATCAACATATACTACCAGAGCAGTGATCTTACCTTTCCTATGTTTCAAGAAAAGGGTATGATTAGAATTATTCTACTTGTAGCCAAAACTCTTCATCGACTTGCTGAATCTTCCAAACCATGCGGGCGGTTGCTTGAATCCATAAAGAGACTTTCTTAGTTTACACACCATGTTACTTTGATGTGATCCTATCTTACATCCTGGAGAGAGATCCATGTAGACTTCTTCTTCTAGGTCTCCATGCAGAAAGGCATTTTTGACATCAAATTGGTGCAATGGCCAATCCAAGTTTGCTGCTAGAAAAAGTAGTACCCGAAATGTATTGATCTTGGCTACATAAGCAAAAGTTTCCCTATGGTCAATCCCATACGTCTGAGTGCTTTCACCACTAGTCTTGTTTTGTATCGTTCAATGGTGTCATCGCCTTGAACTCTACTGTATATGTCCATCTGCAACCCACTTTCTTCTTCCCTTTAAGAAGAGCAGTCATATCCCAAGTGGAATTTTTTTGAGTGCCACAATTTCTTCATTCATTACTTGAGTCCACTTGGGATGATTAAGGGCGTCCTACACATTACTTGGAATAAATATAGTGGATAATTGACACAAAAATGATGCACATGAGGGGACAACCTATGTCTAGCAATAAAGTATTTAACCTTTGTTTTGGGGGCAAGGTCATATTATTGTCTAGATATTTCTCTAGTTGTACGGGGAGGTAACAAATAACATGTGTTTCCCGTATGACTTGACTCAGGTAAATTGGGTAAAGTGTAAGAGGAACTTGAGGTTGAGTTTTCAATTACCTGTGGAGCTTCTTCAGGTCTTGATTGGATTGGTATTGTAATGGAAGTTGTATTTGAAATGTTATTTGGAGTCTCCAATCCTTGTTCTTGTTGTACCCTATAACTGGTGGGTCAATAGTCACTGCATCAGGGATTACTGTATTTGTAAGAGGCATCTAAGGTTGTTTTAGAACATTCTGTGAGATTTGGATTATCTGATCCTGAGGGATTACTATATCTATATGAGGCATCTGAGGTTGCTCTGTAACATTCTGTGGGATTTGGATGATCTAACTCTGAGTATCTTCTGCAAAGAAAGAGTTATATTTCTGTAGAGGATATTTAAAATCTTTGACTGAGTAATAGAACTCACTTTCATGAAAAATAACATCTACCGTAATATGTAAGGTCTGAGTAGGTGGATGAAAACACTTATAACCCTTTTGAGTGTCAACATAGCCCAAAAAACACAGCTTCGTGCACATGAATCCAGCTTACCACGTTGGTGTGGATGTTAATGGACATAAGCGACACAACTAAAGACCCGTGGTTCGAGGTTTGGTGTGGATGGCATGGTGAGAAGGGTAGTTAATGTTTGGAATAGAGCCTGAAGAGTACTAGATGGTTTTCCATTGATGAGATATGCAGCATAAAGAAATAGCCTCCCTAAAAAAGGATAAGGCATGTGAGCCTCAACTAAAGAGGAATGAACCACGTCCATGAGATGATGATTCTTCGGTTCTGCTACACCATTATGTTGTGGTGTTTGGTGGACAATACCATGTTGGCTCAAGAACATTGTCGGCATACTCTCCTCCATTGTCAAATCGAAGTGTTGTAATTTTCATGTCAAACTGAGTAACAACATACTGGTGAAATAATTTGAATTTGGTGAAGACTTCCCTTTTTGTTTTCATGGGGAAAGCCCGGGTCGTCCTGGTGCAATCATCTATAAATGTCACAAATCACTAAAAATCACGATTACTTGAAATTCTTGAACATTGATAATCACATAATTATAACATTATTACCTCTTATTATATTTTTGTTAATCCTTGTTTTTATCTTATTTTAGATTAATTATTAAATTTTTGTGTTTTTGTAGAATTTGGAGCAATAATGAAGAAATCGAAGAAAAATGCAATGAACAATCCCAGATGGTGACTTCAGACAAAGTAGAGGTGAAAATAACCTGAGCCCTTGGCTTAAACCCAAAACCAAATCCATCAACCCAAACCCATTGCCAAGCCCACTCAAACTCAAAGAATATTCTCCCAATTATCCCATATACAGATTTGATTTTACCTTGATTCACTCCATGAATCATCCCTTTATCTCATCTCTATTCATTTTGTTCATTATCTATAAATACAATATAAAATGAATGTGAAAGGGAAGGAGGAGAAGGGAATCAAGCCTCAATAGCAAAAAACAAATCATCTTTCCTTCACAAAGTGATTTTCATCACACCCATTTCATCACACCCATCTCATCACCATCCATCTCTCACTCCCTCTCTGTCTAGACCATTTTCACCTCGCCACCGTCCAGCAGCCAACCACCGAGCACCACTATCTGTCCGTCCACCACCTTCCCTGTCAACGCCATAACTACCACCACCTCCGGACAGTTCATGCGCCAACACACACGCCAGACAGCACGCGCAGCAGCTGGTCGGATCTCTCTCCAGCATCCAGGTATCTCTCGCTTCATCACGCCACACAACCACCACCACCACCGGAGCACCACCATCATCCATCACAGCCGAGCACCACCATTAGACGCCCCCACCATCACCACCTCGAGCATTAAATAGAGGAGAAACAGGGAGCACGTCTCTGTTTTCCTCCCTCGCAGCCATCACGACCTCCTGTTGCTCTCTCCGCCACCTCATCTTCCTTTTTGTTTCTCTCTCTCTCAACCACCTTCCACACACCGGCCAAACCAACGACACCGCCCTGTTCCACCGCGCGACAGAGCGACACCGCCCTGTCTTCCTCCTCCATTCTCGCCCTCTTCGGTCTCTCTCTGTTATTCCTTTTCCCGGCCCTCTCTCTCTCCTGCAAGGACCGGAGCTCGTTGGAGGACAAAGAGCTCGCTGGAGACGAAGGCGTAGAGTACATGCGGCTTTTCTGGCGGGAACCAAATATTTTTCAAAATAGTTGGCTATTTGCAACCCGCTGATCTACTGAGTACCACCACACCCTTGCTGATCTGCTGAGTACCACCGCACTGAGGCGGCGACAAACCAAAAGGGTTGTATAATTTATTTTACTGACTTAAATGCTTTGATTAGATTTGGGGGTAGGGTTCATGAGTCGGTGAATTTTTCGTAGTGTTTTCTTTTCTTAAAAAAAAAAAAAATTTGTGCTTTTCTGTTAAGAAAACTTGGTTTTTTGCGATTATGAAAATTGATTTTAAATGTTTTATGCTCAAGAAAATGCAAGCCAACTTGACATATTGGTATATTGATAACGACTGAAAGTTTAATATGATCCTTAAGTTAGATCTAGTTCATAAGATTTTTCAACTCGATTATCTTTGCACCATGAGCCATGTTAGCATAACTTGAAGTTGATGAGTGAAGTATATACTAGAAAACCTTAGAATAATAGTGGAGGCTTGACCCTGAAAGTTTTGAACCTTTCTATTTTTTTGAGGGTTATACATAAACTCTGATTTTTCTTGAGTCTGCATTATCTCGTTGATGATCTCATTATTCTCATTTTTCTGATCAATTGCTTTGGGAATGACATCAAAATTGAATTATTACACTAGAACTTCTTGGCTTATTCAATTGAGATGTCATAATACTGACCCGAATTTAGGAAATGATCTAACCATTTTTTTCCTTTTCTTTCTTTAGACCATTAGCCTTTTAACTTACCCATAACATTAACCTTTTTGTAGCCTTAGAATAAATTTTATTTGTTAACTCATTAACATTTACCCAACTTTTCTGGGAATGTGTATGGATTGATATACTTGGTGTAAAAAGGGCTTTAAAGAGCAAAATGAGATATTTCATAAATCCTCTTTGTGAAAAAAAAAATGATTCTTCAATGAGGATAAAGATGTGAGAATGAAGAAAAATTTGACGGTGCGCAACATTGGTTTATTCTTGATAGCCCTAATTGTTCGTTGAATGGGTGTATACATTCCTAGAAATTTTTGTTAGAATCCTTTGACATTCCTTATTAACCAGTACCCAAGCCCCATTACAACCCAACAAAGTCCTAGTTGATCTTAGGTAAAGGTTGGTTCCGTAGATGTGGAGATTTAATAACCAAGACCTATGGTGTTTGATTCAACATTCCCAAAAGTAATTGATATTCCTGTCCATGAGATCATGTTCATTCCATTCTTGAAAAGTCCGTTCTTCATATTACTATATGTGAGATAATTGTTTTCCATTATTTACTCTTTCCTCACATATAAACTGAGTGAAATACCAAATCTCTGAGTGCTTTATTGTGAGTGACATGAGAGGTTTGAAGTCAAAACAAACTTTCTACAGGAGATTTAGTTATTATTTTACTTTGAAATGAAAAGTTATGTTGATAGTGTTTTTCACACACACACATTGAGTTGAGGATGATTGTGAATTTTTTCTAATCTTTGGAGAATATTAAATTATTTGGAGATTTGTTGATACACGAAAATGACACTGTTGGTTTTCTTGCATATCTTGAAGTTTTAAAATAAACACTGTTTGACCAATTTTGTTGAGTCAGTAATGTTTGTGGATAACATTTTCTGGAAACCCTCACGAGACTATAACTCGTCCCCTAGAGGTAATCTAGGGGTTCAAAGCCTTGTTGCACGTTTTCAAAGGTAAGTGCAATCGACGATGCCTGCGAAAGTGAGTTAGGATTTTCTTTTCGATTTTCTTTTCTTTGTTTTGCTCGAGGACTAGCAAAATATAGGTTTTGGGGTATTTGATAATCACATAATTATAACATTATTACCTCTTATTATATATTTTTTAATCCTTGTTTTTATCTTATTTTAGATAATTATTAAATATTTGTGTTTTTGTAGAATTTGGAGCAATAAAGAAGAAATCGAAGAAAAATGCAATGAACAATCCCAGATGGTGACTTCAGAGAAAGTGGAGGTGAAAATAACCTGAGCCTTTGGCTTAAACCCAAAACCAAATCCATCAACCCAAACCCATTGCCAAGCCCACTCAAACCCAAATAATATTCTCCCAATTATCCCATATCCAGATTTGATTTTACCTTGATTCACTCCATGAATCATCCCTTTATCTCATCTCTATTCATTTTGTTCATTATCTATAAATACAATAGAAAATGAATGTGAAAGGGAAAGAGGAGAAGAAGGGAATCAAGCCTCAAAAGCCAAAAACAAATCTTCTTTCAATGCACAAAGTGATTTTCATCACACCCATCTCATCACCATCCATCTCTCACTCCCTCTCTGTCCAGACCATTTTCACCTCGCCACCGTCCAGTAGCCAACCACCGAGCACCACCATCTGTCCCTCCGCCACCTTCCCTGTCAACGCCATAACCACCACCACCTCCGGACAGTTCATGCGCCAACACACACGCCAGACATAACGCGCAGTAGCTGGTCGGATCTCTCTCCAGCATCCAGGTATCTCTCGCTTCATCACGCCACACAACCACCACCACCACCGGAGCACCACCATCATCCATCACAGCCGAGCACCACCATCAGACGCCCCTACCATCACCACCTCGCGCACAAAACAGAGGAGAAACAGGGAGCACGTCCCTGTTTTCCTCCCTCGCAGCCATCACAACCTCCTGTTGCTCTCTCCGCCACCTCATCTTCCTTTTTGTTTCTCTCTCTCTCGACCACCTTCCACACACCGGCCAAACCAACGACACCGCCCTGTTCCACCGCGCGACACCCCCCTGTCTTCCTCCTCCATTCTCGCCCTCTTCGGTCTCTCTCTGTTATTCCTTCTCCCGGCCCTCTCTCTCTCCTGCAAGGACCGGAGCTCGTTGGAGGACAAAGAGCTCGCAAGGAGTGCGGTTAGCTGGAGACGAAGGCGCAGAGTACATGCGGCTTTTCTTGCGAAAACCAACTGTTTTTCAAAATAGTTGGCTATTTGCAACCTGCTCTGCTGAGTACTACCGCACCGAGGCGGCGACAAACCAAAAAGGTTGTATAATTTATTGTACTGACTTAAATGCTTAATAGTTAAATACAATTTTATTTCAGAAATTTGATAAATTGCTTTCACCTTTAATGTTCGATTAAAACTTGATATGTTTGGTAGTTAGATTCACATTTTATCAATATTCAAAGCATGTGCTAACAAATATTGAGCTTGACTTTGTATAAGTGTGTCCTAAAAAAACACTTAATGCTTGGTAAGAGTTTATTTGTTTGAGATAAATTGTTCATATTTGACAAAAACTTGATATGTTGGAATTGGATTTTAATGATCACATTTTCGATGTAAGCAAGGGATCCTCATCCCTAAAGCTTCTCGTTTATAATTTCAGTAATTTAGATTTAAATATATTTGCTAACTCATCGGTGAGTCCAAACCCCACAAAATCCATCTCATCAATCTTTTTCTTTTATTTAATTTTTTTTATTTTTAATTTATTTTTAGTTTAGTTTTAAAAACACTGTAACCCCATTTTTCTGTAAATTAGTTTAGATAAATTCTAAAATTCAATTGCATCCACTTTCTTCGTGGGATCGACCCGTACTTGCCGTTGTCTACCAGTTAGACACCGTGCACTTGCGGTTATTACAAGTGGATAAAATTAGCCTATTTATTTAAGCCGGTTAAGCCCACAACAAATATCAAAATGGACAATCATAAATGGCACATAACTTCTATTCAATCTTAATAGATAAGAGACACGTAGCTCTTTGCTAAAAAAAAATTAAAGTTTCACAATGAAAATATGCTTCAGTAAACTGGGAAAATAAGTTTAGAAATAATTGTTTCAAATAACCAAAGGAAGCATGTCCTAACTGTTTATGCCAAAGCCAAATTATGTCCCCTTTTACATGATATGATTTACTTAACCTTTTACTGCAACCTTCTGATAAGTATAGATAATAGAACTTTTCCTTCCTTGTACCACATCCAATCACAACCCTGTTGAAAAGATCCTGAAAAAAATAATACGACGGCCAAAAACACACAATACAATTAAGGAAATCAATAATTTGATAAACGGATAATAAGTCATAGTCGAGTGAAGGGATAATTAAGACACAATCCAGGCTTAATGATGATGTAAGAGATAGGACCCTTCTCCCATAACGGGGGTGGGGGTGGGGGATGGATTACCTGAGGTGGCCAAGAACTTGGAGTCAGATGTACCTGATGGAAGCTCCTGGGATGATGCAGTGGATGCGAATGAAGTTTTGCCCGAGTTCCTTTTTTGCCCTTTGTCAACCCGGTAACCAATAACATCATAACAACTCTTTATTGTGTGGTTCTCTAAACCACATTTGGTACACTTCATTGGAGGCAGGTTACGAGCGTGTGTAGTGGTGTCAAAGTGTTGAATGGATGACCTTGGTTGCTTAGATCTGATATTGTCTCCTTGGACGGTGATAATCTGGGCGGTTGAATTAACTTCACTAGCACCAGAGGATTGGTATGAGATGGAACTGTTGGCGGTATTCTCGTTCACCATGATGACGACTAAATGAACGATAGATGTTTTTTGATTTCTAGACTGATGTGATTGGAGTTGATGCAGAAGCATTTTAGGTCAAGAGGCAGCCATTGATCGACAGCTCTGATACCATGTTAGAATGGGAGAAGAAAGCTTTCTTTTTATTGTTATTCAATGTAAATCAATACATGGGATTATATACCCAAACACAGAAGCTAAATTAGAAAAGAATATCATCGTCTCACTATATACAAAAGATCCTAAAATATATTCCTATATACAAAAGATCATACAATCCTTGCATATACTAATCGGTATCAATCATGGATTCTATACTTATGCATAATGGCGCCACTGTGACAATTTTGTGGGGGAACACATTCATAAGAATTTTGTAGTTAAGTACGCATTGACATAATTATCAACCACTAATCTTTTACCTTTGAATTTATATACACGTGGATATAAAACACAAACCTATATGTGGAAAACAACCACCTACACATAGTCATGACGGGGCACACTGTCAGATAAGTAATCATTTCTGTAATTTGGTGGGTTGTTATTATATTATGTTAATCAGAGCATCAGCCCCTCATTTTTGACAACACGAAGATTATTCTTATCATAAAATGTGACGCCAAGACTTGGAGGTGTGAAAGACATGGTAATGATTCATTTAACCGATAATTCTATATAGCTAACTAAAAAAGAAGAAGAAGAAAGATGATATCCTTTGGAAGAGCCTGGCTAGGAAGCGAGGCCCGCGCAAGGCCGGCTCATCACCATCCTGATGCTGAAAACGCATTCATCTCTAGGATGATGGATGGTGATGGATGGTGATGGGCCGGCGTTGAGCGGGCCTCGCTCTCTAGAATCAGGGCCTTTGGAATATTACTGGAACTTTTCTTTTATTAGTGTAAACAGAGGAATGAGCAGCGAAGTAATCCTCATGCCCATAGGGTCTGATCTTATTGAGTGAGAAACAATCAATTATGATGAGATATTCCCCTAATGTTTTTGTAAAGTTTACATGCATTTTCATTGTTAGAGAGATTTAAAAGTAGAAATATACATGCCCATGGTAATAGAATATGACTGGAGCAAGCAAGCTCATTTTCTTTGTTTCTACCTGTTATATGTAGTTTTATATACATGGTTAATTGACTGTAATCAAGGTGTTAGACACTCTCTTTGGTTTCTACCATGGTAAGCAATTCCGCGTTCATTTGAGATTTTTTCTTTTTTTTTAATATGGTGATGTTAAGATTCATGAAAATAACATAAACACATAATAGACTCTTAAAAGCTACTATATCTTTAAAAAAAAAAAGCTAGCACTTCAGAGTTTCGGTTAACCATTGCAGATGTTGACGCCTAGGCTCCTAAACGAGTAGTGGTATTGGCAAATTTATTAGAACGACAAACTCTGGAAATTGTTCCTTGGATGAAGCCATGAAGGGAGTAGCAAGCTATCATGAATAAGGGGCCCTTCATAAATGTTTCTCATCAAATAAAGATAGACTCCAGCAATAACCCAATCACAGTATAGTGTTACACTAATGCAGCACTACTAACAAACAGTAAAATCCCACTTATATATAGACATACAAAGGAGGGACATTATATGAAGCTCATTTCAGGGTTGTTCTCATAGAAAAACAAAGAGGGAAATCCAAGGGAAGGAGTTAATGAAGCCATTATCAAACCAAGGCAGCAGCGCGGTTGCAGGAATATGGAAGACTCCGATGCCATATCTGTTCGGAGGCCTAACCGCAATGTTTCTCCTCATAGCATTATCATTAATCATCCTAGTTTGTACCCATCGTAAAACACGAGCAACTCCGGATGATGTAGAAGCAACAAAGTGCTCTATTCTTCCACTAGACATGGAACCAAAGATTGTTGTTATCATGGCTGGTGACAGTATGCCCAGCTTCCTAGCAAAACAAAACCCTGTACTCCCTTCTAATACAATTCTTGTATAATACTAGTCTGGCAAGTCGCGCATGGCCTTGTGGCTATGTTGAGAATATGAATGTTCTGTTACTTCTTTTAGCTTCGCGTTCATGTGTTTTCACTGAACATGCCCCGGGAATATGTTAACTGTTGAGTAGTATATGAATTTACAAAAAAATCCGTTCATTTGTGTTACCTATAATTCAATGAGTTTTCCTTCATTTGTTTTACCATTAATTCATCGAGTGTGAATGCATTTTGCGTTAGTACTTACAGCTTTTGGGAAGATATACTGTGTTTGGAATCTTGGGTAGTTTACAACATACACCTGCATATATAGATTTGAACTTTACAATTAGTAGCTCTAAATACATGCAGGGTTTATGTGCACACTTAACTGTGATTTTGAACTCAATGTACGTACACCCGGAATGCAGAGGATTTGGTTGATTGTTTTAGTTCTATTGTGGAAGGATCAGTGCATCTTATGAAAGTGATCCAAGTCGAGGTCATTAAAGGTGACCAGCCAGCATAGATGGTTTTGTTGTCTGCAAAAACTTGACTTGTTTGTCTAAATTGGAAACAGCCAACGTTGGTTTTGGAACAACCTGGATAGCAACATTTAGGAAGGGAAAATCAGGTTAAGGCACAGAATCCCTGGTCCCTCCACTCATAGATCCAGCTAAGTAGTATTAACTTAAGAAACACGCATAACTGTTTATCAATTCATTTCCCCTATCCAAAATTAGCCCCCTAACTTGGCAGGTTGGACAGGTTAAACCCGTAACCAGCCTGTGATTCAACAAGAGTCACGAACAACCAACTTGGATATGCTGAAGTTGTTGGTTTGGCACGTTCAAACAGGGTTCTATGACTATGCCGAAAACCAATTTGGGTTTTTTGCGCAACTCAACTATTAAGTACTTAAGTTAGGGTTGGTAATGTCATAGTGACAAACCAAGGCTAGGTTGTACAAGATACTGGCAAATGTCTGAAAATTGAGTTTGTCAGACAGAACTTCCAACCTGAACAACTTGCAGCCTATCCTCCCATACCAATTTTGCATAAGCTTGTAAAATTGTGGTTTTAGGATTTCTAATGTATGCACTTTTACATATGACAAAACATTATTTTACTGTGCTACAGTTCACTACATATATTCTATATGATTTATGGAGATAAAAAAAAAAAAAAAAATACAAATCAATATTCATTTTGTAGGAGACAAAACCACATTACTTTGAGATCTCCATTTATTTAGCAAAACTTAGCTAATTACAAAAAGCAATAGCTGGAAAACAACAACTAACACATAATTGTATGTACGCGGCTCAGTGTGAAAATCTTTTTTATTTTTAATTAGGTGCTTTACTATTATATTATGTTAAGCAAAGGCGCATTAGCCCTCCATGTTTGACAACATGGATTACTTGGGACACCAAGACTCGGATGTGCGAAGAAAGACACGGTAATGATACAATTAACCAATCATTCCCTGCAAGAAGAAGCTAAGAAAAGGGAGTGTGTTGGGAGGTTGAAGTTGTAGTTGAAAAGCGAGAGCTAAAATTTAGACTGAACAAGCTAAAAAAAGATATCCTTGGGAATATTACTTCCAACTTTTATGATGAGGTTGAAGAGTAAAGGAGGAATGAACAGAAAAAGTAATCTCATGCTTATGGAGTCTTATTTTTTATTGAGTGGGAAACAATTATGATGAGACCTTCCACTAGTATTTGTATATATATTTTTGCACATTTTCATTGTTTAAGAGATTCAAAATACAGAAATATGTCCATAGAATTTGACTCGGGGAAAATTTTCTTTGCCTCTATCTTATTGTAGTTTGATGTGCCTTGACTATTGACTCTAATGAATGCTATTAGAAATTCTCTCTTTGTGGTCGCCATTGAACATTCATTGGTGCATTTATAGCCGCATACATTTTGAATTGAGTCAAGTTCAAAGAATGAAACTCTTACACCTTGGACAGGTTTAAAACCTGATACATCTAATTTTCGTACGTGTTTGGGGATGTAAGGCACATGTACTCATTCCCAAACCCTATAGGACTACATGTTAGGATCCAAGGCTTGGAAATAGATTTATTGGATGTGGAAAATGACGGAGATTATTGCATTTATCATAATGATAAAGGATTAATAGAAAGTTGTGATGTCGTTTTTTCTTGAATCCACAAAAATCATTACGGCATCCGAACTAATAGGTCTTATTAATGAAGATGTTCCATCACTTGATCACATTGCACTATTCAGATGGGGACATTCATGTGGTCAATTAGAAATAAAGTTCTGAAATTACCCAGAGAATTTTAATGAAGCAATTTTAGTAAAGCATATCTATACAATGGCTTCAATCTATGCAAGAGGAACTAGCCTCGAGAGAGGCCAACAAACAAAGATCGGAAACTAGTTCATTTGCCTACAAATAGAAAAGTCATCGGGTGTACATTGTTCTTAAAAAGGAAGTTAAAAGTGGATGGGTTAATAGATAAATATAAAGCTGGCTAAGTGATTTACACAACAGTATGATGGTAGTTTATTCCCTAATAGGTGGTTCACATCTGTTACAGTAATGATGCCCATGGTGGCAAGAATGGATTTTAGACAGCATCAACTTGATGTAAGACCTAAATTTCTCGATGGAGATTTAAAGGAAAATAAATATACTTGACCAAACCTATTAGTTTTCAGGTAAAGGGGCATGAGGCCAAAGTTTATTAATTTTCAGGGAATCTGATCAAGGGCATCTTCACTATAGCCTGATTTCTGAGGTAGGACTTGAAGACTGTGTTCTTAAAGATTATTCTGAAGGAAAATGGACTTGGTCACTCGAGCAACACTTCTCTCTAGTTACTATGGCAGAAGAACACCCGAAATTCCTCTACCATGTAGTGAAGACAGTGGTAGGTCGGTTGATTGCAGATACGATGCCTTATACGGATCCTCTATCTATCAAGGATGGTCTGGTGTTAATGACTTTGTATTCCAAGAACTACTCATATGAACTTGAGACTACAAAGATTAAACAACTCTGCAGTCTGGTCTGCTTGGGACCCAACTCACTTCAATGCCCTATAGTACTTCCTTACAACCTGAGTTTGGTTTGGCACCACTGATCAAGGATTGTGATTTTGTTTTTCGAGGTAATTTTGGTAAGTTGATTTTAAGAAAATATTTAGTTGTGTATAGAAAAAATATTAAAATTTCGGATGTAATTTTGAAGTTATCAATATAATTTAATCATTTTAAACTCTTACATATAACATAAAGAGTGCCACAAGACTCATAATGTCATACAAACTATATATTGTATAAGAATCACTTATATAACAAAATTTTAATACTAAACTAAAGTTATAACAAGTTAAAATGTATGGAAATTGAGATTTGCCTAATGAAAAAAATAAATATTTTGGATTTCGAAAGAAATTTTAATAATTAAAAAAAATTATATTCGTTAATTTCAATATTTTTCGAGAAATCACACTCCTTGCCATTGACTACTCTATAAGAAGCAACAAAGTGTCCTAACATTGTGATATTTTTTGAACTAATTATATCGATGTTTTATAGCTTACACATCACAAAAACTATACCTGAAATCAAAAAGCCACTGGTGAGCTTTCTGGTTGTTAACTAAAGTGCTTATCTTTCTTTCACTGCTAACTAGGTTGTTGTTTTTTCTAATACGTTTTGAGTGACTTTAAGCGCTTTCTTTTGGGTTATGTTATTGATATACTAGTGCAGTATGAAATGCATTTGAAGAAATGGGTTAGGTGAGTTTTGTTTGGTAGGTACTCTCTAAGGCTCCTAAAGATTCACACTTCGTCTTAGAGATCTTCGAAATAACATTGATTTCCTCTAAAACATAAGTCCACAAGGTGAAGATCTTATGTCGTCGCTACCGAGAACATGTGACTTTTCCCTTTTGTTGTTCATGAGTGGCCAAAATGTACAAACATCACCCCCTTGGCCATATCTTCATGTCGAGGTTGATGTGGTCGAATAAGTACCCAGCCGATCCCCTTCGCTATCGCACAAGGTAATCCCATATCATTTGGCTTCCGTTGTAAGATTACATGACTATGTGTCATCATCTGTTATATTTTCTGGCATGTCATGTCCACTCTCGCAAATTGTGCACATGAGTGGCCAATGCAAAATTTTCCATCATTAACTGACAAAAATGCGCCCAAATTAATGTGAGCTTTCTTGGCAGAACCATTTTGCCACGTGTCGGCAATCCATTGGATGCCTTACATTTGACAGTTGTAATTTCGTGCACATAAAGGAGCATAATCTCATTACATGATTGTGTCATCTTAATGACGCCCTTTCGACATTGTACCGCCCCTTCTATAAGTAGTTTTACTTTTGCAACACGCAAACTCTTCATTCACTTGTTTTCCTCCTTCGTCTCTGCAGACTTAGGGTTTCTAGATATCTTCCCATCTCCAAATCTTTGCCTCGATGGCCAAGGGAAAAGTTGTTTCTGCACATCCAATTGAAATGTTCAACCCCCACAAGAAACCCACCTCGGAGGAAGTAAGGGATGATCATGGTATTCCTAGAACTATCGGGTTAGAGTTCCATCATGGTGAGGTGTCGTGGTGGTTAGAGCATGAACATCCCCAGCCTCATGCAATCTGCATTTGCTTGGGCCTGTTGAATGTTGGCCTCAACTTGCTTTTCACCAAATTGGCAAGGCAAATGCTCAACTTCTACAACTTTTACTGCGATCTGTGGAAAAGATCAACCCTTTTGGGGGAGGAACATCGACCTTGAGGACATCAGATTCAGTATTACAGTATGCTACCCCTAACAAGTATTACTAGTTCATGATGATCCGCAAAGAGCAATGTCACGGTTTTGTCGAGAAGCTGACCATTACTGATAAGTTTTGGGCCGAGTGGCCACTCTTCATCTCTGGTGAATATGATCAAAGCATTGGCCTCCCTAGTGTTCATTCTCTTTGCAACCTCCATTTTGTCCCTTCTGATGGTGAGTAACAAGTCAATGCTTCTTTGACTTTAGAATATACTTTTTTTTGTATCGCATCTTATTCAATATTGTTAATGGTTGTGATGATACATAAAAACGACTACACTCCCAAGCCGAACACGTGTCATGATGATCTCAAGGAACTACGTTCTCAAGTATCGACCCAATACAGATCCAGCCCAAGCGGATCTAAGTTCGCTCAACTTCAGTCTGCCAAGTGGACCCGGACTCTCACAAGCATGCTAGGCCCACACGTCTCACAACAATCCTCAATACCCATAAGCACTTTTTAGGCAAGTATCTCGATGATCAACTTCGGACGGACAACTACAAGTGCTCCCTGCCAACTAGAAAGCAAACACCAGAGTATCTTCCACATAGGGAAACTCCATTCTACAAATTGTTCTTGAATTGGGAACTATTTCCCACTTATCTAGGAGTGCAGAGCTAACAAGGAACTTCCCTTCTACAACACGACTCTTAATTAGAGAGGGATCTCCATGAAGATTTCTCCCTAAACTACGCTTACGATGGCCTGGTTGAAACATAACTCCTTACACTATAAATAAGACATGAGGTGGGTAAGCTAAGGTACGCTACAAATCTCTGTTACAGCATTACACCTTCCTCAGATCCTTGTCTGACTTTAGCATCGGAGTGCCATCGGCCACCCCACGGTGGTCTGTGGCTCACGTGCATTGCTTGTGCAGGTCAACAGGTCAGCAAGAACAGGGTCAAAGCAGATAGCGAAAATCGACTACATCAGTTTGACACAGTCCATGGGGATGACATAGTTCTTAACTTTACACTAAGCGTTGTCTCCTACCAAATCCTAGAAAGATGGTGATCACCAGGTCACGCAACAATGGAGAACCAGGGGACACGTCCAACGTTCAGGCTGTCCCTATACCAATTTCTGCCATGCACGTGCAACAAACTCATGCTCCTGCGCCAATGGGAGTAACGACGGACCCCAGAATCGAGGTGTTGACATCTCAAATATAGGAGGTCATCAAGGCAGTGGAGACGCTCACACAACAGAATCCACCAACTGCTAATAGAGACAAGGAAGAGCATGGACTTCCACCTCCAGTGGTCGATAGGGAGCAAGCGCAGGAGAGCTAGGCCCCTGCTAGTTCCCGTTGGACTAAGGGAGATTGCGTGGCTAACGCTGAGCTCGCTACCAGGACAGAGAGGCTAGGTTCCAGGAACCCCTTCCGCAGAGGAGTGCATGGCCCATACGTACTATATCGCCTCTCCGTCCCACCCTTTGTGGATCGAATCATGAATGAAATACTTTCAAGGAAGTTCACTCCCCTTAAGCTAGATTCCTATGATGGGACCACCGATCCTTTTGATCATATACGCCATTACCAACACGTAATGGCGCTCAAGGAAGGATCTAAGTTCGTACCTTTCGCACCAGTCTCAAAGGCCCTGCATTGACGTTGTTCCACAGCCTTCCACCGAAGTCAATCGACTCCTTCAAAATATTGGCAAAGGAGTTCTTGACACATTTCGTCGAAAGCTAGCATTTCAGAAAAGGCCTGCACTACATATTCTCTCTAAGGCAGAGATCTGGCTAAACGCTCCGAGAATATGTCACACGCTTCAACAACGAGCTGACCCTCATCGACAATACAGTTGTGACAGAATTCACTGCGAGCCTCGAAAAGGGAAAACTCTTTGAGGACCTCACCTTAGAGGCCCCTCTGGACATGGCAGAACTCCTCAAGTGCGTCTATAGACACATCACCTTAGAGGAGTAAAGGACCGCCAAAAAGGAGACCGAAGGCGATAGGAAGCCCTTCGCTTCTAGGGACAAAAAGGAGGGAAAGAGACCCCCAAATGAGGAACAAAGCAAGAGGAAGCGCGGTGACAACATGCCAGACCCTGGTCGGTTCAAGCCGATAAAATCGTCCAATTACATTGGATCCAGAGCAGTGACTCCCCTAAACGCTAACTTGTCGGACATACTCAAATCAATGAAAAACTGGGAGGAACTGAAGTGACCCCCAAAAACACGCAGAGACCCCGCCAAGCACGACAAGTACTGCGCGTACTACAAAGAAAGTGGCCACAACACCAATGACTGTAAGAGTCTGAGGTACGAGGTTGAGTACTGGATCCGCAAAGGCATACTGAAAAAGTTCCTGTAGTCCGAGAGGCCAACAGAGCAAACAAATGACAAGGGGAGTCAGTTAAAGAAATAGAAAATGAGACTCCAGGGATAATATACGTCTTTCATGAAGTCGGACCAAATGAAGACCAGTCACACAGGTCCCGCAAGCGAACACTACTGGATTTGCAGACATAATCAGCGGATGAGGACAAACACATCTGCCACTCAAGGGTCCAGAGCCCTATTTCCACCTTGACCTTTACGGACAAAGACCTCGAAGGAGTCGAACGCCACATAACGACGCCTTACTCATCTTGGTCTCCATAGCAAGGTGGGAGGTAAAAAGAGCTCTGGTTGACACAGGAAGTTCACTTAACATTCAGTTCTACAATGCATTCCGCAGCATGGACCTCAAAGAGGAAAACCTGACGTCTTCAGAACACCCACTAATGTGATTCATTGGGGATAAATGTTTCCCCATTGGAAAGATAAGATTAGTTATGGTAGCAGGTGAACCGTAACTCAGGAAGGTCCTATTTCTGGACTTCATGGTGGTAGACGCACCATCATCCTACAATCTCATCCTTGGAAGACCATGGCTCAACCAGATGGAAGCAATGGTCTCCACCCTTCACCAGCATGTTAAGTATACTGCTAACCACTCGAAATAAACAATACGTGGGGACCAACCTATGGCACAAGGCTGCCGCTACGCCGCACTGAAATAGATAAAGTGCTCCCAGATTCAGCTACATCATGCAAAGCAGCCTGGCCCAGCGCAAGGCCAAAAGACTGAAAAGACATCATTTTCAAGTGGTATAGGAGCAATCAGCTCTTCTGCCCAGTGAGTCGTAAAGGCAATGGCAAGCAAAAACACATTCTCCCGACATTCCGTCAGCGCGGAGATCCGCCCCTCTGCAAGGTTTACTCTTAAGTGACCTATGTAACATCTCGACAATCCGCTAAATGATCCGCGAGAGCAACCCGAATTCACTTCTAGGCCATGATCAGTTTATCTCCGTCAACAGTTAGTTTGCTTTAAAGTTGTTTGTTTCCCTTTCCTTAGTCAATACCGAGTTTTAGTTCTTAAAAGGCTTATGTGATTTGCAATCATTTAAGAAATAAAGGGAGAATTGCGAAAAACAAACTCTATTGATTATTGGAAAGATGTAACATCAAACACGTTGAGGCAGATACAAAAGCTACATATTACGAACGCCTGAGGCAGATACAAAAGACTGAGCATCTGAATACTATGCGAACTGAAGTAAAAGACTCGCTCAGGCAATTCTGGTTTGTACAACGTCCGACGAAAACTTGCAAACCCTCTGATGCAAGTAATTTGCAAGTGATAACAAATATAAAAGTTGCTCGACCCCTTCCGCAGACAACAACGAAGTGTAAGAGGGGATTGAAAGGACTGAGCAATTAGGTTGCTCCGTCAAATCACTCCAGGAAAGTGCTCGTACAGTGGCGTCATAGACCTTATGACTAACTACTAATTTCCTCAAGAGGCATCCCACTGTATATCCAATCTCCTCAAAGGGCTTAGAAGAAGGAAGATGAGGATGGCTACAAGCAACGACGCAGTCATGATCTCACAGCACCGTCAAGAAAGACCACTTTTCACATATGCGATGGCAGGTGTGACTGAGAGTTACCACACCCGGAGTCAACGCACATTAACCAACACTTCGATCAGCCATTGGTCAACATCGGGATCCTAGCACACGAATACACAAGTGGTACGGTGTAATACCAAGGCATCTCCCTTGGTAGCAAATCCATACTACTTCTCCGCGAAATGAGAAGAAATTACGAGATCTCAGCAGATCAACTACAAGCTCACCCATAGCAGGTGACCACGCATAACGACAACTATTTTTGTGCCCGGCCTTTGCAAATGTCAGGACTTTCAAAAACTCCAGTAATGGAGATCAAACTTCAGCCTTTGGAAAACCAAAAGCATTTTCCTCAGCCTTTGGAAAACCCAAAACATCTCCAAACAAGAACATTACAGAAAATGAACTCAGCCAAATATGGTGCTTACAACGATTGGAAAACACCATTATATAGACATAGTGGTTCACCAAGCGGGCACTCCAACATTAACTGCCGAGCATTGAATGCCGTATGGGAAAATGGAAATGACGATTCTCAAGGAAACTACGTAGACCATGTTAATCACTTAATGGCACTGCACGCAACCACATCAATTGAGGGGGAGTAGTCGATACTCAAACGTCACGCAACCTACACCATACAGGTGTCACTGTGCGATCTACGTCGTACACGCAATGCACCACGCAGGAAACTCTAGCCATTCCTTTACAATTCAAATAACATTTTGTCACATACTTGGTAAGAGCATTAAGAGATCCTAGTTGATCCTGACTTACAGATTTTACCTACAGATCACCTGCTGATTCAAGGTAACTTCGTCCACACTATGCTACCACTAAATTCACACACCCCCTAACAGGCGGAACTTATTTTCAAACCATGCAAGCTTAGTCAGCCCAAGCCGATAACGACAGCTTCTGGTTCAACCCGACACCTAGTCCGCTCAGCATAGGCATTGACGGTTTAGGAAGTGGGAGTCTAATCAACGCTATCACGCCTGATAACGAGGACTCACCAGGGATCATTGCCTC
The DNA here is from genome assembly GCA_963556465.1 of Berberis vulgaris. Taxonomy (NCBI): domain Eukaryota; kingdom Viridiplantae; phylum Streptophyta; class Magnoliopsida; order Ranunculales; family Berberidaceae; genus Berberis; species Berberis vulgaris. The sequence goes on from OY747132.1 coordinate 45,856,643, forward strand.
CCCTTGCAGCCAATAATCGTCAAACCTAATCAGGTAAGCCTATCTGATGACGACTAGCAACGAAAGCTTCTGATCAAAACCTGGACTTGTAGCTCTGGTGTAGATAGTCTGGAAGGTGGGAGCCTAGTCAGTCTCGAACTGACTCCGATGGCTTGTCACATGACCACTGTTTTTCAGCGTGGCCGCCAAATCACTAAACCTGGACTTGTAGCCTACGCTGCGAGGGTGTAAATAGTCTAGGTGGGAACCCAGTCAGCCACGACCTGATTCCGATGATTTGATACGGGACCGCTGCTCTTTAGCGTGGCCGTCGAACCCTCCAAATTTTGTAGCTTGGTGCACTCAGGTGTAGATAACTTGGATTGCCTGTCACACGACCACTTCTCTTCAGCTTGGTCGCCAAACCTTTCTCAAATTCGTAGCCCCCACCGCGTGGGGAGGGTATAGATGGTTTGAAAGGTGGGAGGCTAGTCAGTTCCGAACTGATTCCGACGGCTTGCCACGGGACCACTGCTCTTCAGCCTGGTTGCCAAACCTTTACTCTCCAAATCTGTAGTTCGCCTTAATCGGACATAAATGATTTGGATGGTGAGAGCCTAATCAGTTCCGAACTGATTCTGATGGCTTGCCACGGGACCACTGTTGTTCAAGCTGGTCGCCAAACCTTTACTCCCCGAATCTGTAGTCCGCATACCTCGGACATAAATGAATCAAAAAGTGGGAATCTCAAGCAGCTTTCCACACAACCTCCACTTCCACCAAGACAACGGACTCAAACATGAATTTAGATAAATCAACGCCTTCTCGCTCAAACGGATTGGGATTCTAACATTAGAAAAGGCCATTCATACCGGTACAAAGATAATATAGCCAATGCCCAGATAAAAGCTAATTAGGATGCCAACCCGAACTTACAGAGCCTGACTCGACACAAGCACTCCGACGTGTACATTGGCTACCACAACTTGCCCATGGCAATAGCCACAACCGACTAGTCAGGCACACAAGGTAAACTTCAAGTAGCTTACCTAAGGCACAGGACACAACTCAGATGACTCAACTCCCAGTTAAATTGTTCGCAACATGCCCACTATCGAACATAACTACACAGCAATGACCCCGAGTCATTCACAATACAAAGCGGTCAAACTCTCTACTGCAGACAAACCAGACAACGTCCTATTGATTCAACCAGCCTATGCCAAAGTAAGACGACAAGAAGAAACAAAAAACATGCAATAGAGACACCAAGTATGAAATGAAAAAAAATTGTTTTCATTAATGGTCAAAACAAAAAGAGTACAAGCACACAAAAATACTCCTAATTAGGAGAAGGTGAGAAACAGAATAGCTAAGCCTAGTGGAAATAGGGGCAGAAGTAGCATCCATACGCGCTTCAACCTGGACGTCAGGGATCGAACCGTCCTCCTCGCCCGATGACTCAGAGGTAACAAACAAGTTTGCATATGACATCTTCTTATAGCGGCCAATATCCCACTCCGGATGCTCTTCCTTCATCAAAGCCAACAGCTCCAGTCGACCATAAACAACCCAGCGGAATTCACATTTGCCTTGTTCATGGACAAGCTCTTCCTCTCGCACCTTTGCATCATTAAGTTCATGCTCCAGTAGTTCCAACTTTTCAGTCAGCGCGTCAACCTGAGATTGCTTTGTGGCCAGACAGCTTTTCATAGCACTGAGTTCATGTCATCCCAGTTCAAATTGGTCCTCAGCCTTCCTCGCATCTCGAGCATAGAACTCCACGTCGGATTCCAACTGTTTCTTCTCAGTAGCCCAGTCAACTTCCTTCGAAGCACTTTTTTCAGCGAAAGACCGCAGCTCGGAATGCGCCTTAGCCGCAGCTTCCCGCGCAACCTCGACCTCTAGGTGGAGCCGACACAACTCTTGCCTGAGTTCGTACCTCTCGAACACCACCTCGATCAGATTATGCTCAAGGTCCTCCAGACGAGCCCTCTGAGCCTCAGCGACCACGGTTGATTGATCCAACCGCATATCTTCGGCCTGCTTCTTAAGCCACTCAATTTCATGGAGCGCATCAGAATACAGCATCTGCATGTGTGAGAAGACACGCTCCAAAGTATATACTCTCTCGTGAGCCACATCTACTTTCGTCCCAGCAACGGCCGCGTGGCTCATATAAGACATACCCAGCATGAGATACTTCAAACCCTTGTCCACACGCTCTTCTAGCATATCCTCCTCGGGTTTTGGAGCGTGGTCCATCAACCAGCTGTGACGCCTGCTTATATGCTTCCTTGAAGTATACTGAACATCCACATCTTGGTGCCAGACATGTGAGCTCATCTTCACCAAATCCGATGCGAACAAGCTTATCCGTGCATCAGGATGAAGCTTTCCCTGATCAGGAACTATGCCAACACCACCATTTACGGTCGCCACCGTCCTCAGACTCTCTTCCGTGGCTTTTCCCATGTCAAGAACAGCCGACCCTTTATTACGAGATGACTCAACTGGATCCGAAGGCAGAGAAGAGAGCAAAGTATCCAAAGGACCTTCCAACAATTCTAGCTGTGGCCTAGAACATGACGGTGAACAATGCAGAGTACAGGAGACACAGCCGGTACCGCGACCACTTTCAGGCGAGTCAACTGTGGGGTGATTAGATTCCATCACCTCAGGCGAGTCTTCAAAAGAATCCTCTATCAGAACGGCCCCACGCGAATCAGCGCCAGCAGAAGCCACCATTGCAACCCGCACCAGACGGTCATTCAGAGTCTCGACCTGCGCGTCATTAAGGTTCTACCTGTCGGCAACTCCCGCCAACCACAAATAATCTTTCTCCAAGCCGGGAACATTAGTCTTCGCCTCGACATGCCTAATGGATTTCCACTCCTTTCTCACCAGATCGGGTCGTGGCGAAGACAACCCAGTTCTAACGCGGGACTTCTTCCTCACAAAGGAAGGAAGTGTCTCAGACGAATCCTCCGCATCAGACAGAACGTGAGTCTTGGCCCTAGTAGCCTTCATCTTCTTTGAAGGGGCCACATCTTCCAGCTTAATTCGTGACTCTCGATACAAAGTGGAGGTGACGTGCCAATTGTCCCACTACCCACTGCGGACGAAATTGGAAACTTTTATGATATCAACTGCCTCCCTTTTTGGCATGACACGGAATGTCTCTATTGTGGTTTGCTTTTCTAAAATAAGAGGAATAGTGGGAAACCTTTCTGCAAGAGAACACAAGCAATGATCACTCGGCCCACTATCAAGCACATCAAAGTCACAAGGAAGGAGTTGAACTTACGAAGCGGCCTGAACTGTCGCTCAAGCGGATGACCCTTGCATCACAAATATTTCGAATATGCAAGGGGCAGAAAGCAGAACTTCTATCAGAACTTGAAGTCATCAGGCAGGTTAACGAAGCAATTCGACGACTTCATCTTGCAAACAGCATTGCTCTGCAGTCGAGGAGCGGTCAGCAACTGAATCACCCGTGGGGTCACACTAACGCCGACCTCCTTAACACTAAGCAGAATCACGAGAATGATCTTGTATCCATTGGGTCCCAACTGAGCCAGGAGATTCCCTAAGAGATCCAAGAACTCCCAAATCACATCCAGAACCAGGAAACGCACCCCAGTTTGAAGCATCCCTCGATGTAAACAGATAAAACCGGTCAGAGGCGACATTGGCGTCTGGTCGCCCGTCAAAAGGTACAACTGCAAGTCTTCAGGAACTCCAAACTTTATACGGATTTCAGCAAAACCAAGCTCGGAAAGCAACCTGTCTTCAAAAAATTCTAGGCCCTTAGCCAAAACAGCATCATCAAGAAGGTTTTCTCGAGCCACAAAGAAGACAAACGAACCATTTAGAACAATATCTTCAAAAGCAAGTAAAACAGAAGGGTCAGACTCAACCCCGCGGATGACCTATATAAAGGATAGGCTCCCCCTCTTTTCCGCCGAACAAACACACACCCAATTAATACAGCGCGCGAATCAAGAAACGATTTAGACTCAATCATCATGAGCGCCGCATCCCTTCAAGAGATGACTTATTGAACCCATGTGATGACTCACTAACTCAGGGGGAGTAGCTGATGGATGATACATAAAAATGGTCACATTCCCAAGCCAAACACGTGTCATGATGATCTCGAGAAACTACGGTCTCAAGCATCGACCCAATACAGATCTAAGCCCGCTCAATTTCAATACGCCAAGCGGACCCGGACTCTCATAAGCATGCTAGGCCCACACATCTCACAACTATCATCAATACCCATAAGCCCTCTTTAGGCAAGTACCTCGAGGATCAGCTTCGAACGGGCAACTACAACTACTCTCTGCTTCCATCTAGGAAGCAAATATCAAATTATCTTTCACACAGGGAAACTCCCTTCTACGGATTGCTCTTGGATTGGAAACTATCTCCTGTGTATCTAGGAATGCAAATCTAACATGGAACTTCCATCCTACAGCACGACTCTTAATCAGAGAGGGATCTCCAAGAAGATCTCCTCCCTAAACTACGCCTATGATGGCCTGGTTGAACCAGTACTCCTTGCACTATAAATAAGCCATGGGGTTAGTAAGCTAAGGTACGCTACAAATTCCATGTTACAACATTACACCTTCCTCAGATCACTGTCTGACTTTAGCATTGAAGTGCTATCGACCATTCCACGGTGGTATGTGGCTCACATGCGTTGTTTGTGCAAATCAACAGGTCAGCGGGAACAGGGTCAAAACAGGGAACAAAAATCGACTGCATCAAGTTGTATGCAACTATTAACATTGACATTGTCAACTTCCCCACCCACGCCCCAGACGCCTACTTCAACTTAGAAACGTTGTGGATATGTGACAATAGCGAGATATGACACATCTATCTACAGTTGATCGAGCTCACTGGTTTCGTGGACGAGTCTCTCAGGCTGCCAACTCGTACTCAGTTAGATGATGCCTTGATCCGAGCTCAACAGAGGTTGGGCCAGACAACCTCAACTCCTCATCTAATTTGGTTTTGTTGATTGAGCTTCTACCCCTGTTGGAACCTCTGCCTAAGTAACCAAGCCCTCTAGATCCCGTCACCGTCCAGTTTCTTCTTCAAATGGTCATTCCAAGCTAAGAGTGCCCGAGAGGCAAAGGTTCGAGCGTGGGAAGATAGCATCCACCTCTGCCAAGGACATAACTATGCCGAACTCAAGTTTATGTTTGTTCAGAACCTTTTTGGCTTAGAGTGACAATGATGACGATCAACCCATTAGGATGGGAAAAAACCCTAAAATCCTGCAGCAAATGTGACCATGAAGGATGCACCTGTCGAGCCTGTGGCCACTCTTGCATTGGTTGATGAGGAGGACGAGGACGATCAACCACTGGTTTGTCCCTATGGGAAGTGCCAAAGCGTTGCCTCTTTTGTCCACACTTTTATGTCGTCTTTTGTTCCTAACACTTAGTCTCCTTCTACCAAGTTCACCATCAGTCCAATCAAACGAGGTGGACAATCCCTGCACCCTGTAGTTGATAGTGCCTTGTCAGATGGCGAGGTCGGCCTGGCTCTCATGTCAATCATTACCCTTCATATCGATGCATAAACGTTTGTTGAGGATTCACCCATAAAATTGAACCGTCTTGGATTCTCCTTGTTTGAGGTAAGTTTTTTGTTAGTTTGGTCATTTCATTTATATTACTTTTTTTACTAAAATTGGTTTCCAAACTGAGTGTCTGAGAGGCAAAGGTCTGAGCATGGGAAGATAGCATCCACATCTGCAAATGACATAGCTATGCCGAACTCGAGTTTATGTCTATCCTGAACCCTTTTGGCGCAGAGTGACATTGATGATGATCAACCCTTTGGAATAGGAAAAAACCCCCAAAATGTCGTTGCAAATGTGACCATGAAAAAAACACCTACCTAGCCTGTGGCCACTCTTGTATTGGACGATGAGGAAGAATAGGACAAGGATGATCAACTATTGGTTCATCCCTATGGGAAACACAAGAGGGTTGTCTCTTCTATCCACACTTTTCCATCATCTTTTGATTCTAACACTTGGTCTCCTTCTACCAAGTTCACCATCTGTCCCATTAGACACGGTGGATGTTCGCTTTACCCTGCGGTTGATAGTGCCTTGGCTGATGGTGAGGTTGGCCAGGCTCACATGCTAGTCGTTACCCTTCATATCGAAGCACAGATGTTAGTTGAAGATTCACCAACAAAATTGTTGAACCGTCTTGGACATTCCTTGGCTGAGGTAAGGTCTTTCGATCAGCTTGATCATTTCATTTATGCTACTTTTGGGCTGAAATTGGATTGTCTTTGTGCACCTCTAATGTATCGAGCAAATTGAGAGTGAAATGTACCCTACAGACAGATCTTCAAGCTCTTCATCAAGAACGAGGTACGCTAGTTGTAATACCCGTAAATTCTATCATGGATAATTGATTTAATGATGAAATGTTTGGAATAAAATAAAACATTTATTGGAACATATTGAAATGATTTTTGGAAATTATTGAAGAGGGTACCCTTAGATTTTCAATGGGGGCGAATAGCCACCCAATTATAAGAGAAAGACATCTTCTTTTTCTTACCCCATTTTCTTTCATCCTCCCTTCCACGTCCCTTCTTCTTTTTCTCCGGCGAGCTCGATTTGTGACCGAGCGTTGCAGCGGATTTCTCCGCCCAATCTCGTCCATTTTCTCTCTTTTTCCCCTTTCCGTCTCATTCGATTTTTGCACCAAAAATCAGGTTCGTAGGATGAGAGATTGCTCGATTGAAGCTGTCACTGGCTGTCCAACCAGCTCCGCTCCAATTCCTCGCTGCGGTGATTTCAGCTTATGCGTTTGAAGGATGTAAGCCCTATTGTAGAAAGGCTTGGGAAGTTTGGCTGGAAATTTCTGAAATTTGTGTTGATGAGTTTGTTAGGGAAGCTCTCCGACATGATTCAGAGTTGTGATCGCGTTAATGAGTTGCGATCTACTGTCCAATAGCTTGGTAGCGATATTTCGGCAAGTTTTACGGGTTGTGGCCCTATTCGGAACGGATCAAATTGGTGTAAGGTATTTTTGGAGAGTATTCGCCAAAGTTTAAGCTTCGTCGGAGTGATGATTGGTTTGGTTTTGCTATTTTTGGGAGCTTGCTGAGCTGAACTTTTAGAGAATTTAGGTGAGCAGATGTATTACTCTTTAGTTCTTTCTTTTTTATTGTTTGTAGGTTATTTACTTGTTTTCCTTTTTACTGCGAGTCGATCTTTTGAATGTGAGTAGTTTTAAGTTATGAAGTTTGTGTAATTTGGTAATGTTATGAGACTCTTCATGCTTTAAGGTTCCATGTTAATTAATTTTGATGTTAGGATGAGGATATTTTTGCTTAAGGTCTTTGGATACAAGTATTAGTAGTTCACAGCAGGTTCTTATAGTTGGACTGATTTTGTGTAGGTTTCTACAATGGTTTTGATTGGGGTTTTGAGTAAGTACAGTATCATGCTATATACCAAAAGTTCTTTGTTTGAGTCTATTTTTTAAAGGATTTTACGGTATCACAATCCGAGTTTTGTACAGAAAGATATACGCATTTTAGTGACAAGAGGTAAATCTGCTAAAGGGTGCCAGATGACATGTTTCGTTTGAAAAATTTGTATTGTTACTGACGAAATTTTGGTGTATGCCTGATATGGTTAGAAACCTCTTTGTATCTATTTTCTATATCCCCAAACGGTATTCAATTTGGAGTTCGTATGTGAAAAATATGTACATTTGAATGATAACTTGTCAAGTTGTCCTGTCAGTACCACTTGCTCATTTCAGTATTGTTTGCGAGATTATTTTACTTGACTGTTTTGGGACTGAAATGTGGTTGTTTTTGGGTATGTCTAAGAGTTTCATTTAATGTTGAAACAATTGTTGTTTGGAGATGAATTGGGTTACAATTTATCCCCCAAACATGGAGCAATTTATCCCCCAAACATGGTTACTAGTTAGGGTGCATGTAGGGACAAATTGTTTATGTCGGCACTCAAATATGGTTGTTTTGGGATTGTTGTGGGAGTCTGCAACATAATTAATTTGAGGTTCTTTTACAAATTGAAACTAGGCTTTTCCAACTGAGAATTAGGGTGGTTTCAATTGAGGTCAGGAGGGGTGTATCAACAGAGTTTTGGCATTGTTTCCAGCAAAGTTTGAGGTTTATTTCAATATAGTTAAGGATGACTTTTCAGCAGATTTTTGGGGTGGTTTTAGTTGGGTTGAGTGGGTTGAATTACCTAAAGTTGAGTATTTGTTTAGTTAATGCAAATGATGGTTGTTTATAGCTATGAATTGTTAGTCTTGTCGCGTCTCAGTTTTTGAGATTTTTGGTGTCTAGAAAATTGGGGTGTGACACTAGTGATCCCGATTCGCTGATGGTGAAAATTGGAAAGCATGATGAAGCTATGGTGGAGAAGGATGAGGCTCACAAACAGGAAATGTGTAGGATTACGTGGCGAGCAAATGAAATTTCTCACAAAAATATAGGCTAGGCTTAACCAAGCTGGTCCCTCCACCCCATTCCCCATGGTCCCCAGTGAGATGATAGTGTTTTCCTCTTTCCCTTTTTTTATATTTGGTTTGTGGTTGCGTCTACCTTAAAACGTTTGCATGGTTTTTGTACCATGCCCTTGGTTTATTTGTTGGGTTGATACTTTGTTGCAGGTCTTGTCCTATGCCCTTGGTAGACTATGCCCTTGGTAGACTATGCCCTATGCCCTTGGTAGACTATGTCCTATGATAGTGTTTTCCTATGCCCTTGGTAGACTATGACCATCTTGGGTTGAGACCTCTTTATATTTTATGCATTTTGGTATGCCTTATAGTTTTGCATTACATATTGTCTATGTTTTTCTTTTGCTTTGTTTTAGAGGTTTTAATGGTTTGCCTCCTTTTGCTTATTGTAAGTGGCGGTCACCCAAATGTAGTTTGCCTTAACTGACACTTGTCATTAGTGTAGTTGTTGGGCAAATGTAAAGTGTTGTAATTATGTGTAAAATCGGCATTGTGATACCCTGAATTTCAAATGAAGATTCATTCTTTTGTTTATTCATGTTCCTCTTATGTATTTGTATTATTGGCTCAACCGTTATTAATTTTACCTTAGTTATTTTAGTGGGAGGGGAGCGTGCTCGGTCGGAGCCATTTCACTTATCCTTTATCCCACTTTCAGTCCTTAATCTGATTGGACGAATGGTCCTTTCAGTTCATCCAAGTGCACTGTGACCTGAGCCACCTTACTCTACAACTCTTGTATCCCTCATTTTAGGTGCACCGCGGTAGAAGCTGCATATTGTGTACCTCAATTTTGTTAGATCTAGTAGCCAATGTCAACTTATTACCCTTTTTCCGTATACAAATCCTTGGGTTTGGGGGAGTTAAATCCTACCTCCGTCGCTCTTCAGTTGGCTGATAGGTCGAACAAAATTCCAAAGGGAATAGTTGAAGATGTTCTAGTGCAAGTTGATAAGTTTTATTTTCCATTGACTCTGAAGTGTTGGACACCGAACCAATAGCAAAAGTTAGAAACCAAATCTCTGTCATATTAGGTTACCCATTTTTAGCAACATCAAATGCAATCATTCATTGTAGAAATGGTATCGTGAAGTTATCATTTGGGAATATGACAGTGGATTTGATGTATTTCATAGTGCCTAGCAGCAAACTGAGGATGAATGTAGGAGGAAGTGAACATGATAGAAAACCTCATTGAAACATCTCTTATGAGACAATGTTGTAGTAGCCCATTTGAGAAGTGCATAGCACATTTTTCCTTAGACCTCAATGAGGAAAATGTCATTCAAAAAGTCAACTCATTGCTCGACTCTGTGCCTTTCCTTGACACAAATTTATGGAAATCTAAGGTAGAGTTATTACTTGTTGGTAGCAAACCGCAAATACCGTCATTAGTTGAGCCACCAAATTTAGAGCGCAAACCATTACCTAATATTTGAAATACACTTTCTTAGGAGACACTAATACCTTGCATGTCATCATTTCTACTCACTTATATGAATAACAGAAAGGTAAGTTAGTGGAAGTGCTCCAAAAGCACAAAGAGGCAATTGGTTGGTCCATTGCAGACATCAAGGGAATAAGTTTTTCATCAGTGATGCATAAAATTTATCTTGAAGAGAATGCAAAAACCACTAAAGAGGCACAAAGGAAATTGAACCTTGTGATGAAGGAATTTGTGAGAGTGAAGGTCATTAAGCAGATGTGGGTATCATATACCCTATCTCAGATCATCAATGGGTTAGCCTTGTTCAGGTTGTAGCTAAGAAGTCAGGCATCAATGTTGTGAAGAGCCATGCAGATGAGTTGGTACCCATTTGAGTCCAAATTGGATGTTGGGTATGTATTGACTAACACAAACTAAACTCAGTGACTAGGAAATATCATTTTTTTCTCCCATTCATCGATCAAATGTTGGAAATATTGGTTGGTCAGAAGTATTACTTTTTCCTCGACGGCTACTCTAGCTATTACCAAATCCCAATTGCCTTAGAAAACCACCTTCACTTTTCCCTTTAGAACTTTTGCCTACAGGCGCATGCCCTTTGTCTTGTGCAATGCACCCACCACATTCCAACGATGCATGTTTAGCATTTTCTCAGACATGGTAAAGAGGTTTCTTGAAGTCTTCATGGATGATTTCTCTATTTTCGATTCTAGCTTTAATCAATGTTTGACTTATCTAACCCTTGTGCTAGAAAGATCTAAAGAGAAAAACCTCGTTCTCAATTGGGAAAATTTCCATTTCATGGTAAATGAGGGAATCATCTTAGTCACGTTGTTTCAAAGAAGGGTATCAAAATAGATAAGGCGAAAGTTAATACAATCGCTAGTCTTTCACTTTCGAAAATTGTCAAGGATATTCGATTATTCCTAGGACATGCTGGCATCTATCGTTGATTCATCAAAGACTTCAACAAAACTACAAGGCCCTTTTGTACACTTTTGGGTAAGGATGTCCCACTTGAGTTCAATGAAGAATGCTAAAAGGAATTTGACAGGTTAATTAGAAATTACCTCAGCACCCATCATTCAACCTCCAGACTGGAGTGTCCCATTTGAGATAATGTTCATGCTTCTAACTATGCCACAGGCACTATCTTGGAGAAGTGGATAGACAAACGTTCCCATGTGATCCATTATAAGTCACAAGTCAACTATTTCACCACGGAGAAAGAGTTGTTGGTTGTCATCTTTGCCCTTGATAAGTTTCGGTCATACCTAATAGGAGCCAAAATCATTATCTACTCTGATCATACACCTCTTAAGTACCTTTTGTCTAAGAATGATGCCAAACCATGTTTGATCCGATGGATCTTGTTACTTCAAGAGTTTGATCTCGAGATCCGAGATAATAAGGAATAGAAAATGTGGTTGCAGATCACCTATCTAGGATGATTATAGAATCTAATAGAGAGTCGTCAGCCATAAATGAAATATTTCCCGATGAACAATTAATGATGGTGTCCCACTCGCCTATGAGGCCCCCATGATATGCGATATCGTGAACTATCTTGTTATTGTCCAAGTGCCTAACCATTAGTCAAAACAAGACAAATTCATATATTTAGCCAAGGCTAAATATTACTTTTGGGATGATTATCCTAACCAAGTCATTAGGAGATGTGTTCCCGAGAGTGATCAACAAATGATTATCTCATTTCGTCATGACCATGCATGTGGTGGTCATTTTAGTTCAAAAACATTTCTACAAATATCTTGCAGTGTAGTTTTTTTTATGGTCCTACCATGTTCAACGATGCCCATATTTATTGCAAGTCAAGTGATCACTGCCAACACTTGGGAAGTATTGGATGTAGAAATATTATGCCTTTTAACCCAATCCTTCTAGTTGAGATCTTCAATATATTGGGTTAAGACTTCGCGGGTCCTTTTTCCAAATTCTATGGTAATGAGTATATTTTTCTGACAGTTGACTATATGTCTAAGTTGGTTGAAGCAAAAGCGTGCTGAGAAAATGATCATACGATTGTGATCAACTTTTTAAAGGAGATTTTTTCTTAATTCAGTTCGCTTTGTGTTGTTATTAGTAATGGAGGGACACACTTTTGTGATCATGTCTTTCAGCAATTAATGGGAAATTATTGCATTAATCATAAGGTAGCTACAACTTATTACCCACAAACTAGCGACCAAGTGGAGGTTTCGAATAGGGAAAGCAGACGTAGTTTAGATAAGACAGTCAACCCTTCAAGGAAGGATTGGTCCCTTAGATTGAAGGGTGTTTTACAGAGGCATACCACACAACATTCAGAGCCTCTATTGGAATGTTTTGATACCGTTAGTGTATGGCAAAGTTTGTCATTTTCCAGTTGAGCTTGGAGACAAAGCTTATTGGGTCATTAAGAAGTTGAACTTTGATCCTGAAAAAGGTTGGAGATCGTAGAAAACTCCAACTTGTCGAGTTGGAAGAGATTAGGAATGATACTTACGAGTGTGCTGAAAAGTACAAGGATTGTATGAATATGATCTATGACAAAATGATTTTTGGGAAAGGAGCGTACTCGGGGCCAACATGTCTTTGTTATATAACTCTAGCTTGCATCGTTTTCCTAGTAAGTTAAGATCTCGATGGTCTGGACCATTTAAAGTTCGTACAGTTTTTCCACATGGAGACATCGAAATCGAGAACATGGAGGATGATAGTGTTTCCAAGTTAATGGTCAACGATTAAAACCATTCCTCGAGTAGAATAGTCAAAAAGTCAAAGAAATCCTTCATGAAAATCATGTGTGTAAGGATTAGTTCACATTCACTTTTGTACCAAAGAATTTATGGTAATCCTTTCCTTGTTGTTCTCACTTGTTCATAGTTGGCCCACAATGTCTTACTTTAGAACATTGAGGACAATGTTCGACTCAAGTTTTTTTTATTTTATTTTTTAAATATGAGCCTCAATATCGAATGCCCTTAAAAAAAAAGGAATTTTTTCACCATTTATTAAAAAAAAAAGCATTGGATGTTCGAAACAGAGGAGTTGAGTCAAGCAATCAATTACAACCCTACATTTATCATAAAAGACCTAACTTTCTCAAAAGCTTTATTTACTCTTACCGTTCCTTGTTTACCCTTGTCCTAAGCCTCATTACAACCTAATCAAAATCTTGCTCTAATCCTTAGAATTGTATGGCCAGAATGTGGAGGGTAAATTAAGAAAGGTTATGGTGAATGAAGTCAACATTCTCAATGGATGATATTCCTTCTAGAGATCATATTTTATAAACTCATGATGGTTTGTCCTTTACTTAGTATGTGAAGTATATATCACATTCTTATTTCACAATATTCACATACATTTAGAAAAAAAATAGCCAAATCTTTGAGTGATTCATTATGAGCAACTATATTACTTTATGAAATTTGATGTAGAAGCAAATTTTCTCTTAGGTAATGTTGAGATAGATCCACTATAAACCAAAATTTTAGAAAAATGCTAGTTAAGTACACTCTTAATGCAAACTTGAATGATAATTCATGACTTATGGAACAGTAGTAATGTCTGTTGTCGACTTAATACTAACCAAATAGGTTAGATGACTATATCTTCTATTTTTGGAGCAATTAAGTAGGAACTCTCAGAGGCAAAATAAATAAAAATTAATTAATTAATTAATTAATTAAAAAAAAAAGGATTAATCAGACGATGGTTTAAAGTCTCAAGTCCTGAGTACCACCGATGTTTGTGGGTAATACCTCTGGAAATACTCACAAAAGTATAATTCATCCACTAGGGGAAACCAAGGGGTTCAAAAGCTTGTTACATGGGCTAAATGTAGTCGCGATGGCTTGCGAAAGTGAATTAGTTTTTAGTCTACTATTTTGCTCGAGGGCTAGCAAAATGTAGATTTGGGGGATTTGATAGGCATAAAAATGTTACATTTGTGCCCCTAAACATGCAAGTGTTATGTCCAATTTTATAATAACAATTTCTCATTACATGCATTTTGTGTGTTTTATAGGAATTCAACTATTAATCTTCAAATTCGCGACAAAATTGTATAATAAAGCCAATTTTAAGCTCTACAAAGCCCAATGATTTGCAAGCCTAAGATCCATGAAATCAAGCCCACATGAATCCCAAGTTACGAACTTAAGGAAGTCAAGATTAATATTTGAACCTCCACATGGCCAACATAGAAAAATAATCTCTACAAACCTCCAAAGTGTTAAGATAAAATTCAATTTCAATCTCATTTTGTTATTCATACCCTATTTGCTCAATTCACATGCAAACCACTTTCCCTCATCTCTCACATGCAAAAGTTGTCATTCTCATCATAAGTCACCCCATAATCCCTTAAAGCCCATGTGCCTCTTTAAAATGGAACCACCTATTACCCAACTACACCATTATCACTTTATCCATGTATTAGCCTCACCCAATTTCACCTATAAATACCCCATATATATGGAGATACTTAATCACACTTTGGAGGAAAGAAAAGTTGGAGTTAAAGATTGAGAGCTTTGAAGTTTATTGTTGTAAGATTTAGTTTATTGTATTTTCTTTTATGTTCATGTTTATCACCATGAGTGACTAAACTCCACCTCAAGGTGTGGGAGAGACCCATTAGAGGATGATCCCAATGAGGTCCACCATGATCTCAATTAGGTCCACCTTTGGTTGGTTGTATTCACATCTCATGTATTTAGAACTTATATAATGTTAGTTTTGTTAATGATTTTTGTTTAACCTCTTTAATGAAAATGTTAGGAGTCGACATCTTTCATAATATGGATATATCACTTGTTTTTACTTTCATCATTAACAAGCCCAAACTCTAGTGTTTATTACATATTATCCTAACAAGCCCCTTATTAAGGGATTACAACTTTCTTGATCTAAGACTCCGAGCTACTTAACCTCTACTCTAAAGGGTTTTGAGGTTATTAGTTTGCATGTCTAGTATGATGTGTGAATGTAAAAATACGGTAAATTAGATCCTTAATATTTCATTTTAATATAGATTATTTGGATGCTTTAATACTATGCTAGTATGCTTAGATTAGAAGATCTATTTGGCTCGATGTTTAAGTGCTATAAAGTCGTATTTTTTCACCCTGAGATGAGATGAGAACCTATATTAGGGTGTGTTCATGAGTGTGATTTGAATACCAGCCCAAAGTGTGGCTCAAGGATTCTATCAATCCAAGATACACTGGATTGAATATCACTCATGAACACTATGGGTGTTATCAATCCAAAAGTACTTAATCCAAGGGTGCGATCAATCCAAAAGTGTGGCTTAGGGTGTGTTTACTTGTTTTTACTTTCATCATTAACACTCATGAACACCAATGTTTTAAAAGGCGATTGAGGCGTACGCCTTGAGGCACGAGTCGAGGCGGGGCGCACAAAAATCGCCTCTGCGCGTACGAGTTGAGGTGCTAATTCAAGGCGATCGCCTTTATGTCCCGACTCATACGCCTCGAGGCGTACGCCTTGAATCGTAATGAGGCGCACGCTTTTATAATTCGGGATCATCTTATCTGCTTCAGGTCTTTAAGCAGATCCAACGGCTGACAGACATTATACTTTCATTTGCAAAACCTAATCGATTTCCTCGTTTCATTTGCAGACAGAGAAGAGGGGAACAGCGGAAGAACTAAAGAAGAAGAAGACAGGAAGAAGAGTAGATCGAACCAGGAACCACCGATCGAATCAGGAACCACGGTCGATTGAAGCCGTTTCTCATCTGCGATTCGCACTTTGGACTGGAGTATACGGTATGTGTTCTTCAGTTCTTCTTATCTTCTTATAGTTCTTTAGTTCTTGCTTCTTCAGTTCTTCTTCTTCTTCAATTCTTCTTCAGTTCTTCTAGTTCTTCTTCTTCAGCACTTTGGAGTATACGCCTATGATAATGACTGTTAGAAAACTTAAAATTTCATACTATTGGTGATAATGACTGTTAGAAAACATTATCATTGTTTCACCTGCATGTCGATGAAATCTTTTTTTCATTTGAGCATCAACCACTTCCATTTTGATGCACATGTTAGCACAAATTAGCTACGACCAAGTCGTGTTTCCATGTCGTCCTGTCCTCCCCACGCGTTTACTCAATCTCCTGTTGTGTCATATTTCATATAAGATTATAGTTCTTGTGGATCAGGTGGGTCTTAAAGAATTCTCATCCATGTTGAGTAGCTCTTAAATTTCCTCACCTGGAATGTATTTCATATTTGGTATGATGAAAAGAAATGAGAAAAATGTTCTGTAGACTGTATGTTTGTATGCTCTGTATGAATTGAATGAAATAAAATGAAACGCTATGTTACTCTGTATGCTCTGTATGTTTGTATGTTTGTAAATTGTATGCTTCTTCAGTTCTTCTTCTTTGAATGTTAATCAGTATTTCATGTTTGTATGTTTTGTATGTTTGAAATGAAATGCTCTGTATGTTTGAATGAAATGAAATGCTTTGTATTTTTTTCTTTCTAATTTATATGTTTTGTATGTTAATCATTTAATTCTATAAAAATTCCATGTTTTGTATGTTTTGCTTGAAGAACGAATGGATTACAGTTTTGCATGTTTTGTATTTATAATTCAATTTTGTATTTGTAGATTAGATGGCACCGTACAGGACTACGAATATGACTTCTAGTGATGGAAGAGACCTATTTTGGCAATATGGCCAAAGTGTAAAAGGTCCTAAAGACGGGATCAATTACGTGAAATGCAAGTTTTGTGAGCAAGTGGTCAAGGGGGGGAATTTTTAGATTGAAAAATCACCTTGCAAAGACGCGCAAGGACACAAAACCTTGTTCTAAAGTATCGAATGAAGTCTTCCATGAAGCGAAGGCTTTTTTAGAGGTTGGTCAAAGACAGAAGCTAATGAAAAGACAAGACACTGAGTTTCAAATTAATAGAGGTTCATACTATCAAGGAAATGTGAATGAAGATGTAGGCGGAGCTTCTATTCCAAGTGTGAGTGTCACTGGTCCTAGTGGTGGTGGATCCAATGCCAATGCATGTTCTGATGGCATTGTGAGGGGGCCAATGGATAGGTTTTTGGTGGGTAGTGGTACTAATAATGACATGGATCTAGGTAGAGGCAGAACTACACAAGAAATGAGACCACAACCAATAAATGCAAAAGAGTATAGGAACCAAGTTTGTTTAGACATTGGGCGTTTCTTTATTGAGAATGGCATTCCTTTCAATGTTGCGAGTAGTCATTCTTTTACCAGCATGCTTTTATCGGTTTCGAAATATGCAGCTCACAACAATGGACATTGTGTAAAACCACCATCAGCCCATGAGTTAAGTACTTGGATTCTAAAGGAGGAAGTGAAGTCAACTAATGTGATAGTTGACGAGGTAAAAAAAAAACATGGCCTCACTCAGGAGTTACAATCATGTCTGATGGTTGGAAAGACATGAGGGGTCGCCAACTCATCATTTTTCTAGTGAATAATCCTGAAGGAACTGTGTTCCTTAAGAGTGTGGATGCCTCAGATATTGTAAAGGATGCAAATGCATTATTTGAGCTTCTTGATAGTGTTGTTGAGGTGGGAGAGGAGAATGTAGTACAAATCGTCAGTGATAATGCAGCTAACTACAAAGCTGCTAGAAAGAAGTTAATGGAGAAGAGGAAGCATTTGTATTGGACACCATGTGCAGCACATTGCATAGATTTAATGCTTGGGGACTTGTTTAGCCTGCCTACACTTGCCAATGCTTATCGCAAAGCTAAGAAAGTTAGCAATTACATATACAATCATGGTTAGGTACTTGCTTTGATGAGGAGTTTCACAGGAAGAGATTTGGTTCGCCCTGCATCTACTAGGTAATCCATAAATACTTTTAATGTATTTTAGATTACTTTAAGGTTTTATTTTAACAATTAACAATAGTTATATATTATTCATTTACGAGTTGACCTTTAAATGTAGGTTTGGCACGGGATGTTTGACTCTTGAAAGCATTAAAAAGAATAGACAAAAGTTGGAGGTAATGTTTGCATCCAGCAAGTGGTCAAAGAGCCAGTATGCTAAGCAAGCTGAAGGTAAAGCCATAAGAAAAATAATATTGAGGGATAACAATTTTTGGCCTGGTGTCTCATACTCCTTGAAGGCTATAGAGCCTTTACTCCATGTGTTGAGGATAATGGATTCAGAGAGCACTCCTGTTATGGGTTTCTTGTATGATGCAATGGAAAAAGCAAAACAGGAGATTGCATCTAGCTTTAATAATGAGTTGGCCAAGTACAAGGAAATATGGGATATCATAGATAAGAGGTGGGATTTTCAACTGCATAGGGACCTTCATGCTGCAGCTTATTATCTCAACCCACAAATGGATGTTGATTGAAAGAGCCCAACCAATGCTTGTCTTAAGCAAAGTCTTTTCAATTGCGTAGATAGGATGCTTCCAAATCAAGCATGTAAAGTAGAATTGCATATTCAAATGGATATGTTTATAGAGAAAAAAGAATTTTTTGGTAGAAATGAAGCTGACTTGTCAAGGCACAGGCGTAATCCTGGTATTCTTATTTGTAGTTGTGTTTATGTTATATACTTATATTTATTTTGAAGATTATTTTTCTTGCTCAATAAATATGTTTATTTTGAATCTTTATACTTACAGATAGTTGGTGGAGAAGTTATGGAGATAATACACCTGACTTGACATGTTTTGCTATTAAAGTGTTGAGCCTTACTTGTTCATCATCAGCATGCGAGCAAAACTGGTCAACCTTTAACCATGTAAGTAATAATTACTTTAATTGTTTATTGTGTTAATAAATTGCTATTTGCATTTCAATTTATCGGTTGTTACATTTTTTTAGGTTCATACAAAGAAAATAAACAGATTAGCAGCAACAAAGCTTAATGCATTGGTATATGTCATGTACAACAAAAGGTTGAGAGCTAAAAAATTGATGTTGAGGGGACCAAGCGAAGCTAAAGATGCACCATTTCCAATAGATTCGGATGCAGTAGATAGTGACAATGAATGGCTAGTAGAGCCTGATACTGAAGCTGAACCCTCTACTCAAACCGCAGATGATGGAAATGGTGTAGGGAACCCACCCCAAGAGCTAGCGCCAAAGGTTTCAAACCTTTGTCCTAAAGCTCTATGGCATCAAAATCTGGATGAAATTGATGTTAATGCTATTGTGCTTGATGGGAACGAAGAAGGTGGTGAGAATGATGAAAGTAGAAAAAGGAAGAACTCAAACGAGAAGTCTACCCCCACTCAAGCTCGAGGCCAAGGCGTATCTATTGACAATGGAAGAAAACAAGCGAAAACACATGGAGGTTCAACTAGTGGAAAAGGTAAATGATTATTAAATATAAATAGTTCTTGCTTTAATTTTATTTCAATATGCTAAAGATTGATGTTCCACACTCACACTCTAAATGGCTTAGGTAAATCTCCTATGCACTTGATTGATGAAGAGGAAGAAGAAGATTGGATGGAACATGAGATTGAAACAGACGAGGGAGATGATGTGGTGGATGGTATTAGTGATGATGGTGATGATATTGATGAGGGCGAGGACGACTAGGAGTTTATTGATCATTGACTTTGTTAACTTAGGTTTTGGAACTTTGATTTTGTAAGCAAAAGCAAACTAGAGAGTTGCATGGTGTGTCTAAGATAGTAAGATGCAGTGTTCTAAAAATCGCTAGACGCTGGGCGGGCGGCGAGCAGGTGCCTAGCGCCCAGGGGCCTAGGCGGGTGCCTAGGCGGTCTTAGGTTTTGTATTATAACTTTAATAATTTACAAAAGTTAAGCATAATACCTTATCAATTACATCCAATTTAATGTCAATATATAAAAAAATTAACAATCGTGAACAAAATTTATTAAAACTCAAATGACTGAAGTTGGTCATGATGGGTACTTTATATAAATTTGAATTTGTGTACCCTTTTATGTTTTCTTCAAATTGCATGAATAACCTCAGTTATGTTTGATAAAATCTACATTAGTAAAATTGGTACCGGCAGATCCTTTGAGAATTCCATTAAGTAATCATCATTCGCTACATTTAGACATATCATCATCATCATCATCAAAGCCCATTCCCGAGATTTTCTAAAAAAACAATTAAATAGTTTATTTCTAAAAAATAGGAAAGAAAAATAAAATAAGAACACAATCAACCTTATTAAAAAATAAAAAAATAAAAAAATAAAAAAATAAAAAAATAAAAAAATAAAAAAATAAAAAAAATAAAAAAATAAAAAAATAAAAAAATAAAAAAATAAAAAAATAAAAAAATAAAAAAATAAAAAAAATAAAAATCTCCCAGACCGCCTAGACCTAGGGGTGGGCAAACGGGTCAAGGATCCGCGGATTTAAACCGGACCGGACCGTTTTGCTCTAAACGGTCCGGATTTTGATTTTGTATTTTTAGGTACGGTTCGGATCGGTCCGGATCCGTTATAAAATGGTCCGGTCCCGGTTTCTATTTTTTAAAAAGAAACGGTCCGGGTTGGACCCGTCCGGACCGTTTCAAATCGCATTTAGTATAAAAACCTAAACCTAAAAAATCTAAACCTAAACTCTCCTCTCCTCTCTCTGTCTCTCCTCTCTTTGTCTCTGTCTCGAGAAGGGGAAGGAGATCACCCTCTCCTCTCTCTGTCTCTGTCTCGAGAAGGAGATCTCCTCTTCTCCTCTCCTCTCCTCTCCTCTCTCTGTCGAAGAAGAGATCTGTCGAAGATCTGTCTTCTCTGCTGATCTTCAGCCGCAGTAGATCTGTCTTCATCAAGTAGATCTGTCTTCATCAAGTAGATCAGCCGCAGAGAAGAAGATCAGCCGCAGAGAAGAAGTAGATCTGTCTTCATCAAGAAGATCAGCCGCAGAGAAGAAGATCAGCCGCAGAGAAGAAGTAGATCTGTCTTCATCAAGAAGATCAGCCGCAGAGAAGAAGATCAGCCGCAGTAGATCCGTCGAAGAACTCTGTCGAAGAACTCTGTCGAAGCAGCAGCAGCAGAGAAGAAGAGATCAGAGGTGGAGGAGAAAACGAAGAAAATAAACCATAAAGCACTAATTTTTCTTTCTTGGATTTCGTTCTGGTTTGATTTCTGTCTTTGTTGTTCTTCTTTTGATACAGTGTTGATGTTGTAGATGATTCGTTCTTGTACTGATGATGATTATCATGATGGGTATTTGATGAAAGAATGATTGGGTAATTGAATTCATGGTTTGGGTGTATTTTTTGTGTGTTTGTTTGCTGGATTTTGTGTGGTTTAGAGGAGGAATTTGGGGTGATTGATTAAAGGGGTTGTGTTGAATTAGTGACTTTGGAGTGATGGATCTGTATGGAGTGATGAATCTGTTTGGATGATCGATCAAACAGATTAGGTGAGATTAGATGATGAATCTGTATCTGAGTTTATCGATGATGGATCTGTTTAACAAATTTATTTTTTCTGTTTTTTTTTTTTTTAAGGCAATTATTTATGTTCTTTATTCAATTGGAACCGTTTGGAACCGTGAAACCGGACCGTTTCAAACGGTTCGAGTTAGGTTCGGTTCCAATGTTAAAAATCAGGGGATCCGGACCGGACCGGACCGGATCCGTTAATTTGAAACGGTTCGAGTTAGGTTCCTCCAAATTTGGAACCGATCCGGACCGTGCCCACCCCTACCTAGACCCCGCCTAGAGTCCGCCTAGACCCCGCCTAGACCACCTAGCCAGCCTAGACCCCGCCCAGACCCGCCCTGACCGCCCAGACTGCCCGCCCAGGCATTAATCTGGGCGGTTTTCCACCTTCTAGCGCCTAGGCGGCCGCCTAGACCGATTTTTAGAACACTGGTAAGATGACATACAATCATTTACTTTGTTAACTTGTGTTGTTTGTTTTTTCAATTAGGTGACTTAGTCATTTACTACTGTCTACTGGAGTGTATTAGTTATATTTCTCATTTTTGTATGCTCATTTTTGTAGCTAACTGGTATATTTAGTTATATTAGGAGATTGAACAGGTGGGGTGGCAATCTATATTTTGTAGCTAATTGTTCTATTCTATTTTGTATGCACATTTACTGACAAACATATTATTTTGTTTTAGCAATCTCCAAACATCAATGTGAGTGTGATCGTGTGGACACGCACTTTATATGCTTTACTTGTGTAGACACCGACGGTACGCATTCTTGAATAATTGATTTCTCTATTTAATTCATGATTCATCATTTAAGATGTGCATATGCTAAATTTCTCTATTTCTCTATTTCAGTAACATATGCTAAATTTCCTGAAACAACTGAGTGTACTATGAGTCTATGAATACTACAAGTCTACAATCTGCAAAATCAGGTGAAGTCTTAATCCTCGACATCCACTTCTTGTTCTTCACTACAATTCTTACGAGTCTTCAAAATTTTCTTTGATTTCTGCATTTATAGAATTACAATAATAAGGTTAATCTGATAGTCTAAACTCAACAAACAATACATGTAGGCACATAAATACTAAATTACTGAAATACATAAGGTGATAATGGTGTGATTTAATTTCTTTCAATATAATGCTATATTGCTATTTCACTTGATAATTGATTTTGTTTTTCTTTATTTGTTTGAATTTTTTATATATATTTTCATTAGTTTTTACAAAAAAACGCCTCGAGGCTACGCTTCGCCTCGGAAAAAGCTTGATCGCCTCGAGGCTTAAAAACGTTTTTTAAAACATTGATGAACACACCCTAGATAAAGTATCTTACGTTGATTTTAAGATTTAGAAGTGTTTTCCAAAACCTCTTTTGCTAACTAGGTTAAGTATATTAAGTTGATTTACAAATTTAGTTTTCAAACTTTTAACTCTCCTTGTGGGATTGGACCCATACTTGTTGATTTTTAACTCAGTAAACAACCTTGCACTTGCTATAAGATTTTGAGATCTATCACTGGCTTTTGCTTCCACCCACTTGGTAAAATTGTCAGTTGCGACCAAGAGATACTCCTTTCCACCTCGCCCTCGGACGAATGGGCCTAGGATATACAAGCCCCACATAGCAAAAGGCCAGGGATCAACAATGCGTGAAACTCCTCAACTGAAACATGGATGAGCAGGTCGTGGATTTGACAGCTGTGACACTTCAAGACGTATGCCTTATGTCACAACTATTTTCTTGCCTAGCCAAGTGAGGTTGGCAAGTGTACATAATGTAGAGTTTTCCACATTGTTCTAGAGAGAGTTCTCTAGAACCTCCCATAAAGTTCCATAAGATTCTAGTCCTTAGATATTTCTTAGGAAGTGTGTAGAAACTCAATATAGACCGTTAGATTAAAACGATCACCACCGTCCATTGAGGAGGTGGAGTTGTATAAATAGGCTAAGGCCTCATTTGTTGTAAGCACCTCAGAGAATTCAAGCAATACAAGTTCTAGTTCTCTTTAGCTCTCTTGTGTGTTCTTAGCTTGCTTAGTTTTCCAAAGTCTAAGTAAGTCTTTTGTGGGCAAGGCTGACTAGCTTTCTTTGATAACTTGGGGCAAAGTTTGCTAGTGCCGCACGGGAAGTACCTTGTGAAAAGAAAGCCCGTGACAGTTGGTATCAGAGCCAAGGTTTGGCAAGGTTGGTGAAATCATTCTACACAAGAGAATGTCGTCAGAGGTCAACAACCCAGCAATTGGCAACACTGACAAAGGTGGGAAAGTCCGCAAGGACAAGTCTAAGGATATGATCGCTGCAATGGATGAAAGGTTGGCCAAGTTGTGTGCCACCATGTCCGACTTAAGGGAAAAAGTTGAAGACATGGACCTACGCATCGAGGGGCAAACGTCCAACGGGGAGGACCAAGAGCTCCGGGAAGAGATGCAAGGATCCTTAAACACAGTAGTGGACATGGTGTCCAAAAAGATCGAGTCCCTAGAAGCCAAAGTTGTTGCTAAAGAAGAGGAGATGGAAGCTTATAAAGAAAGAGTTGAGAAACTTGAAACTCAACTCAAGGTGTGCATGGCTGCGGTAGCCAATGGTGGGACTACGCCAGGAACAGTCACCCACAGAGTCGAAGCTCCCAAACCTAAGGCCTATGGTGGGGCAAGGAGTGCAAGGGAGATAGACAACTTCTTGTGGAACATGGAGCGCTACTTTGATGCGGTAGGCATAATAGATGAAGCATCAAAGGTACGTAGTGTCTCCTTATATTTAAATGATGTTGCTACAGTTTGGTGGCGCAGAAGGTCCGAAGATGTCAAGAAAGGATTGTGCACCATCGACACTTGGGAAGAGTTCACGAAGGAACTCAAGAGACAATTCTACCCGGAGGATGCCGAAAACGAAGCTAGGGCCAAGCTTCGTCGCCTTCAACATAAGGAAGGCCACATAAGGGAGTATGTGAAGGAGTTCTCGGAGTTGCTCTTGGAGATTCCTGACATGGGAGAAAAGGATGCTTTGTTTAGCTTCCTTGATGGCCTAACGGGTTGGGCCAAATTAGAATTCAAGAGGCGAGGTATGCAAGACCTTGCAACGGCTATGGCTGCGGCCGAATCCTTGATTGAGTTCAAAAGAAAGGACTCATCCAAGGGACAAGGGAAAAGGTCGAGTAATGATGGCAAAGGTGGGGGAGACAAAGAAAAGTCCTCCAAGGAACACAAGTACTCCAAAGACAAGGGGAAGGAGAAAAGAGATGGATCACCCAAGAAGATGTCTTGCTTCTTATGTAGTGGACCCCATCGGGCATTTGAGTGTCCCAACCGAGGGAAACTTGCCGCGCTTGTCATGGAGGAAGAAGCAAAGGAGGAAAGGAGGATCGCCTCAATGAATCTCCTAAGTGCCATTCAAGCTAAGGTCGAAGAACAACCACGTGGAAGGATGTACGTGGAGACCGAGATTGGGGACAAGACTTTGAAAGCCATGGTAGATACCGGAGCTGACACAGTCTACATGGCCAAAGACCTTGCTGAAGAAATTGGCCTATCATATACAAAGGAGAAAGGATATATCAAGGGAGTCAATGCTAAGAGTCTCCCAATTGAAGGAATAGCTCGTGGCACCGATATTCGGCTTGGACAATGGCGAGGTAAAGTCGACATAACGATTGCCCCAATTGATGATCACAAATTTTATTTGGGTATAGATTTCTTGGACATGGTGAAGGCTTTTCTGGTACCATATGCCAACACCATGTGCATCATGGAGAAGGGACAACCTTGTGTTGTGCCCGTAGTAAGGGAGATAAGTAAGGAGAGAATGGTGTCCGCTCTCCAACTTTCTAAATGAGTAAAGAGGAATGAACCTACTTACTTGGCTACCCTCAAGGAAGATGAAGGTCCCATGGATGGAGAGGTAAATGCACCTAAGGCCGTCCAGGATGTTCTCAAGGAGTATAAGGATGCTATGCCTGCCGAGTTGCCTAAGAAGCTTCCACCAAGGAGAGAGGTGGATCATGCTATTGAGTTAGAAGTTGGAGCAAAGCCACCCGCATTTGCTCCTTATCGTATGGCACCTCTTGAGCTCGAGGAGTTAAGAAGACAACTAAAGGATTTACTAGATGCTGGTTATATCCGACCCTCCAAAGCTCCATATGGTGCGCCGGTCTTATTTCAAAAGAAACATGATGGATCCCTACGGCTTTGTATTGACTATCGGGCACTCAACAAGGTCACTATCAAGAATAAGTACCCGATTCCACTTATTGCGGATCTCTTTGATCAACTTGGTGATGCAAGGTATTTTACCAAGCTTGACTTGCGCTCGGGATATTATCAAGTCCGCATAGCCGAAGGAGATGAACCAAAGACGGCATGTGTTACAAGGTACGGGTCTTACGAGTTCTTAGTCATGCCATTTGGTTTAACTAATGCGCCGGCCACATTTTGCACTCTAATGAATAAGGTACTAGCTCCTTACCTTGATCGGTTCGTAGTTGTGTACCTTGATGACATTGTCATCTATAGTAAGACATTGGAGGAACATGTGGATCACTTGAGACAAGTGTTCCAAACCTTGAAGGAGAACGAGCTCTATGTCAAAAAGGAGAAGTGCTCATTTGCCCAAGAGGAGGTGACATTCTTGGGTCATATCATTGGCAAGGGCAAGCTTCGTATGGACAAGTCCAAGGTACAAGCCATCCAAAATTGGGAACCACCAACCAAAGTCACCGAGTTAAGATCTTTCCTTGGCTTGGTGAACTATTACAGAAGGTTCATCAAAGGCTACTCTTCCATAGCCGCTCCATTGACGGACTTGCTCAAGAAGGGACGAAGTTGGGATTGGAGTTCAAAATGCCAACAAGCTTTCGAAGGATTGAAGAAGGCAATTGTGGAAGAACCGGTGTTGGCACTTCCCAACCATTCTATGTCTTTTGAGGTACACACGGATGCTTCTGACTTTGCTATTGGTGGGGTATTGATGCAAGAAGGGCATCCTATTTCCTTTGAAAGTAGGAAGCTCAATGACACTGAGAGGCGGTACACAGTACAAGAGAAGGAAATGACTGCGGTTGTACATTGCCTACGAACATGGCGACACTACTTGCTTGGGAGCAAATTTGTGGTCAAGACCGACAATGTTGCCACTAGCTACTTCCAGACACAGAAGAAGCTCACACCAAAACAAGTTAGGTGGCAAGATTTCTTGGCAGAGTTCGATTACACTTTGGAGTACAAGCCTGGCAAAGCTAATCTGGTTGCAGATGCTTTGAGTAGAAAAGGAGAACTTGCTGACATAAGTCAACCTCAAAGCAACTTGAAGGAACGCATAAAGGAAGGATTGGCACATGATTCCATGGCTCAAACCATCATAGCTCTTGTCAAAGATGGGAAGACAAGGCGGTTTTGGGTGGAGAATGGCTTGATATACTCTAAGGGAAGGCGAATCTATGTTCCACCTCATGACAACCTAAGGAAGGAAGTCTTGAAAGAATGCCATGATAGCAAGTGGGCGGGACATCCAGGTATACATCGGACTCTTGCTCTTGTTGAAGATTCCTATTACTGGCCACATATGAGGGATGATATCGAAGCATATGTGAAGACTTGTCTTGTATGCCAACAAGACAAAGTGGAGCAACAATCACCTGCCGGCTTACTTGAACCCCTCCCCATCCCAGAGAGACCTTGGGGGAGTGTTTCCTTAGATTTCATAGTTGGGTTACCTGCATCAGAGGGTTGCAATTGGATCCTTGTGGTCGTGGACAGATTTTCGAAGTATGCCATCTTCATTCCCACACCAAAGGAGTGCACAGCCGAGCAAGCCGCACATTTATTCCTCAAACATGTGGTGAAGTATTGGGGTGTGCCCAAATCTATCATCAGTGATCGGGATACTCGGTTCACGGGGAAATTTTGGACTGAGTTGTTCAAGTTATTGGGTACCGACCTTAATTTCTCTACTAGCTTTCATCCTCAAACGGATGGTCAAACGGAAAGGATGAATGCCTTGCTAGAGTTATATCTTAGGCACTATGTGAGTGCCAACCAGCGAGATTGGGCTAAGTTGCTAGATGTTGCCCAATTCTCTTTCAACTTGCAGAAGAGTGAAGCAACGGGTCGTAGTCCATTTGAGATTGTCATGGGACAACAACCTATGACCCCGAGTTCTATTGCCACTGGCTACACAGGAGTGAGTCCATCAGCCTATAAGTTTGCCAAAGGATGGAATGATCAAGCTGATGAGGCTCGAGCTTACCTGGAAAAGGCCTCCAAGAGGATGAAGAAGTGGGCCGACAAGAAGAGACGGCCTCGAGAGTTCCAGGTTGGAGACCTTGTGTTTGTCAAGATGCATGCTCATGCCAGACTTTCTGGACTGCATCGTGGCCTTATCAGGAGATATGAGGGTCCTTTCCCCATAGTCAAGAAAGTGGGAAAGCAAGCCTACAAGGTCGAGTTGCCGCCGAGGATCAAGTTTCATCCAGTCTTCCATGTAAGCCTACTGAAACCGTATAAGGAAGATCAGGATGATCCAAACAGAGGAATTTCACAAAGAGCACCAATGGGCATGAGGATCCAACATGACAAGGAACCAGAGATTATCTTGTCGGATCGTGTGGTGCGTCATTCCAACCAACCTCCCACACATGAGTTACTCGTCAAGTGGAAGGGATTGCCAGAAAGTGAAGCTAGTTGGGAGCCAATCCAACATTTGTGGTAATTCAAGGAACAAATCAAAGCGTACGAGGATTTGAAGGCAACGAGGACGTCGCCTGATTAGGTGGGGGAGAATGTCACAACTATTTTCTTGCCTAGCCAAGTGAGGTTGGCAAGTGTACATAATGTAGAGTTTTCCACATTGTTCTAGAGAGAGTTCTCTAGAACCTCCCATAAAGTTCCATAAGATTCTAGTCCTTAGATATTTCTTAGGAAGTGTGTAGAAACTCAATATAGACCGTTAGATTAAAACGATCACCACCGTCCATTGAGGAGGTGGAGTTGTATAAATAGGCTAAGGCCTCATTTGTTGTAAGCACCTCAGAGAATTCAAGCAATACAAGTTCTAGTTCTCTTTAGCTCTCTTGTGTGTTCTTAGCTTGCTTAGTTTTCCAAAGTCTAAGTAAGTCTTTTGTGGGCAAGGCTGACTAGCTTTCTTTGATAACTTGGGGCAAAGTTTGCTAGTGCCGCACGGGAAGTACCTTGTGAAAAGAAAGCCCGTGACACTTAGCGTCCGCCTACATGTCCAGACCTTATGCACCAAAGTGGTTGTCGCATTCACCATCATGTATCTTAGCCAATATCGTCATTCCTTCCTCTTTGGTTACGCATTTTAACAAAAGGATCATTTGTCAACTTCTTGTCGAGTTGTTTGCCAAGTAGCTGAAAGGTTATGGCCTTCTAAGCTAATCTGCTTGGAGTCCAATATACCTTCCCCTTTAGTCAAGAATTCAGTGATTGGTGTCATCGAAGAGTCGGGTTTTTCCTCAGTTACAACATTGACTTAGTTCCAGGACTTATGAATGCTGAGACGACACATGTATCCCACTTGTATGGATCTCGATTCAGTACCTACCAATATAGTTGCAGAGTATGGAATGCATCAGCATGTTTGTTTTCGTCTTGGCCAATATGGAAGAACTGAACCATGATGAATTTCATAGTCCACACTTCCACGACTTTGAGGTATTTTATCATATTCTTGTTCTTGGCCTCATATCCTCCGTTAATTTGGTCAACATGGAATGGCAAAACACTTTGTGCTCTTCTACATCAAGTGTATTTTCCATATCCAAACCGAATAGCAATGCATCAAACTTTGTTGCATTGTTGGTTGCCAAGAAGCCAAGCTTAGTCGTAAGCTCAATTCTGGTATTATCCACCAACTCCAATCTCGAATGTCCCTGAAGATCCATCAGTGAATACACTCAAATCAAAGTTCATTCTAGCTGCTTTTGGAGGTAGCTCATCCTGCAATACCTCTGCACACGACTCATAATCCACATCATATACTGGATAGTCTGCAAGGAAGTCGACTAGTATTTGGCCCTTGATAGCTATCCTTGCTTTGTAAGGTACCTCAAACTTGCCAATTATAAGAGCCCATTTTGCCATTCTCGAAGATTTCCCTGACCTTTGCAAAACTGACTATAAAAGCCAATTGGATATCACAGTGATTGGATGACTATGAATATAATGTCTCGGCCTCTGAGCGAAAAAGATGAGTGTCAGGGCTGCATTCTCTGGCCAGGTATATCTTGACTCGGCATCGAGTAAGGTTTTACTCAGGAAGTACACATGTTTTTCCACTTGATTCAATTCTTAGACTAGGATAACGCTGATAGCATGGTTGGTCACAGCTAAATACAAGCAAAATTCTTTGCTTACTTCGGGCTTTGAGAGGATGAAAAAATGCCCCATGTAATGTTTGAGACTCTGAAAGGCATCCCCGGTCCACTCAAAGTCTAGATACTTCCTCAATAAGGTAAACAGTGGTTGCATTTATCTTAAGACTTGTAAATAAATCGATTAAGGGTAAAAAAGACCATACCAGTTAGTCTTTGAACTTGTTTCTTGATGACGGGGGACGACATTTTCAACAACACCTTAATCTAATCAGGATTTGCCTCAATTCTTTGCCAAGTCACAAGGTAGCCTAGAAATTTGCCTGAACCAACCCAGAGGTGCATTTCTTAAGATTCAGCTTCGTGTAGAATTGTTGGAGCACAACAAAAGTCACCTCAAAGTCTGTGAGGCGTTCCTTCCTTTCCTTACTTTTTACCACCATATCATCATTGTATACCTCCATGGTTTAGTTAATCATATGCAAAAACATATTATCTACCAATCTATGATAATTTGCCCAGCATTCTTAGGCCAAAGGCCATTTGTTCATGGCAAATGTTCATCTGTCCATGAAAAATGCAGTTTCTCCTTGTCTTCTGGTTCATAACAATTTGATTATAGTAGGGACATCCATACTAAAGAAAGCAGCTCGTATCCTGCCGTCTTATCCACCATTTCATCTATCCTTTGAATAACATAACAATCTTTGGGGCAAGCCTTGTTGACTTACCTTACCATTTTTCTTTGGAACTGCTACAATGTTAGCTAACCATTTAGGGTATTGAACCTCTTGGATGATGTCGGCACACGGCAGACACTGCATTTCCTCAGCCTTGCATCTGCTAGCTTTGGATGAATCTTCATTTGTTTTTGCTTGACTGGCCGACATGTCATGTCTACATTCAAGCTGTATTGCACTACCTCGTAAGGGATGTTGACCATGTAGGACATGCTCCAAGCTAACACGTCCATATTTTCCTTCAAATATTTTATAAAAGCCAACCTTCCACCTCTGGGAAGTTCATTACCAATGTACATTATCTTTTGCATTACAAGGCCATATTCCACTAGATTTATCACCTCCACTGCCTCAATTGTCCTTGACTGACTTGGAAGTTCCTTTGGGCCCTTGCACGTTCTGTGATTGCTATTTGTTGTGCGATACTCCTCCACCTCCAAAATCTGGTCAGCCTCTTTGCAACACCTCGGTGCGGATGCTTGATCACCATGTACCTCATACCATCCATCTACAGTCGAAAATCTGATGAGTTGATAATAGGTTGAGGTTAATGTTTTCATACATTGGATCCAAGGACGCCCGAGAATGACATTGTAGACTGATGGTATGTCAAGTACTACAAATCTAACCATTATCACCATCGAGCCTGCAGTGACTGGAAGGATGATTTCTTAAATTGGTTTGGTCTTAGCTCCGTTGAAGCTGAACATGCCCCCTTTTAGAGGTTTCAGATCTCAGATAAATGTTTATTTTCTCAAAAGCAGGTTTGACCAATAAGCCGATAGAGTTGGCATCGTCTACAAAAATTCTCCTAACCATAGAATTGTTGATCTGGTGGTCACGACTAAAGGGTCCTCATGAGGGGAAAAAAATTTGTAGTCTTCTTATGAAAAAGTGACCAACCCCTCACCTTTCGACTAACACTGTCAGAGAGGTTTGGGCTCAGAAGAGATACCCATAACTTGCATTTGTTATCCTTCTTCTGCTTATTCAATCTTTTGGATCTCCTTGACTCAATCAAGATGTAGTTGATGACGCCTATCGTGTTCAGAGCTGGGGCGGCAGTAATTTGTTTATATTTTTGTTACGCCTCTCTCTACGCATCCTCCTTGTTGATGTACTCAGCTAGTTTTCCCATCTCGATGAGATCCTGAACATAGTGCATCAGAGCATAACAATCGTTTATTGCATGGTCTCTCCCTTTATGGAAATCGCAATATGGAGTAAAAAAAACTCGATTTTCAACTTCCTCAACAAGTTGTTATGCTCGACTCTTAGTTTGATGAATTATCTCTCAGTTCATTCCCCTGCTATCTGCCATCCCCCCCCCCCCCACCCCCACCACCTCCACTCCTCTCAGCCTGTTTTCGCTTCTTGAAGGGAGACATGACCTCTTCCTCAACTTGCATAACAACTATCGAGCGATGAACCTTCATTGACTGGACCTTGATTCCTTCTTTTCTACGCTAATTACATCCTCTATGATTTGATAGGACTCATCCATCTTCTTAGGGTTCCGAGATAGGAGCTTCATGTGAACTGTAGAACCTGATTTAACCCCCATCATCAAGGCCGTGACTACCATTTTTCATCTAATTCATCCACTAGCATGGATTCCTTGAACTTGGATAGGTAATCCTTGACAGACTCCTTATCCTTTCGTATTATGTTGAGCAAGGCCTTCTTGTCTACTGGCCCTACTCGCTGATTAATATACTAACTAACGAATCCCTCATTTATGTCCTCAAACTTTGTTAAGGATCTGTCCTTGAGTCTATTAAACCATGTGATAGTCGATCTGATTAAACTGTTGGGGAAGAACTTACAATGGAGAGTGTCGAACAGATCAACCTCATACACGATCATCATATGTCGATAATGCATGAGATAGTGGAATGGGTCGATTGCGTTGTCATATCAGATGAACTTTGGCATCTGAAACTTGTCTAAAACCTCATCATATAGAATCGCTTTCATTAGGAAAGTTCTCTTCAACCTCCTAATTGCATCCCTCGCATCTATCCCAGTTATCCTCTCTTTCCTACTTCCCTAACCTAAAATCTACTTCTTGATGAGTTCCAAGATCCTTTTTTAGTTAGCAACCCATGAATCGTGTGGATGTTGTCCTGCTCCTGAACTTTTTCTTGACCTCCGTTGTGTTCCCCTATTTTAAAGCCTCATTTTCCCTTTGCAAGGCCTTGATTTGAGCATGCATCTTCTTCAGCATCTCCGTCACCATCTCATTATCCCAAATAGGCAGAGTTAACGGGTCTGCTCTACTCTTCCTCACCTCCTGGTACTGCCCTCCACTCCGAAAACCTAGCCTTCTTGACATAGTGTGTTGATATGGGCTTTTCTCACAGATGGCACCATTATTTAGTATGCACTCTCTAAAGTTCCTCGAGATGCGCACTTTGTCCTTGAGATCTTCGAAATAATGATGATTTCCTCTCCCTTTTCGTTCTCTAAATCTGCTCACCTATAACACACAAGCACGAGTTGTCTCATGTTATGAGCCTTCGAAGCTCAAGTCAGATGATAACCGAATAATAATCAAAGAGTAAAACACCATAAAGCCAGAAAATGGAGTGAATTTCAACGATTAAGATTTTCCTTGGGCTATCTTAGAGTTCCAACCCCTCCCTCGTTTGTCTAATAGTTATATTTATACTCATCCTCCTTATCTACCTATCAATATCTTGCATTTAAT
Organism: Berberis vulgaris; assembly: GCA_963556465.1. NCBI lineage: Eukaryota > Viridiplantae > Streptophyta > Magnoliopsida > Ranunculales > Berberidaceae > Berberis > Berberis vulgaris. The sequence goes on from OY747132.1 coordinate 45,889,820, forward strand.
TACCTAACAACGATTCTTGTAAAATGCAATACTATGTCAAATACAGCAATTGTTGACTAGTCTACGGCTTCAGTCCCTTTCCTCTGTCAGTGTTGTACGTCATAGCACCACTCCTACCTAGTTGACGAAGTCCTTCCATTTGTCCCGATTTAAGTGTTGTAGTCGCATTTGCTAATCCTCATTGGCAATCTAGCATAGTTGACCGGATTCCTTTAGTCGGAGGTGCTTCGTGTCTACTTCTGGTTGGCTAGCTCTCCTAATGAGTTATCCACTTTCCTCACTTCCTATTGGTTCTCTTTATTTGTCATTGGTTACTTTTTCCATCCGTCAGAGGGGTTAGACCCATTCTCTCTTAGTTGTCTCCCTTTCAACTTGTATTAGACTAAAGTATGTTCCGTGTCGTTGACACTCCATATAATTTTATTTTTGCTAAATATTTTGTACTGAACACCTCTTTCACTATCCTCATTTTGGCTCTGAATCAGTATTGAAGTGTAAGCTTATTTTAAGGTAAAAATATATATTATAAATTTTAGAGTTAAACTCAGTCAAATTTGAATCAGTTGGAAAAAAATTTAAACGCCAATAACGAGTTCTCCCCCAATTTTTGAATTCGCCAAAATATGAAGTTTAAATGTGCATTAATATGCCCAACTCATTTTTTCTGGTATAATCGGCTCATCTCATTACTTTGAAAAATATTAAAATCATGAGATACTTTATATGTTTTTTAATTATAGAATATATATTTTTAAAATTTTAGCGCTCGTGTCGATCATTGATTTTTTTTAGAAAATTTTTAAAAAATGCATTTCAACGATATTAACTTTACCAAAATTCGATAACGATGTAGATAGTTATGATAATTTTCATTTTGCTAAAAGCAAAACACAATATTTTTTCTCTCCGCCACATGTACATTTCACCAACTTTTTTCAAAATTTTTTCATTATTTTTACCCTTCTACATATTTTATATTTACAAATATGTCATTATGAAAAATGAATCTCGAACCTCAAATTCAATACATTTTTCAACTTTTAATCCTAATAATCTTTTATCTCTAATTCTTTCTATTTGACTTTGTCTAAGTCAGCAATGAATAGTAAAACATCACTATGAATTGTAAGATAGATTGGAGAAAAAGGAATGGGACATCCCAAACATATAATGCAGCTTTTCCTCCAAAACTTAAGAAAATCTTCTGGCATCGCACATGTGACTTTTCCCTCATGTTGTGCATGAGACCATTTCCCACACCCTTCCTGTGTGATGATGTTGTCATGCACTTAGCACGTAACAACATATTAGGTACAAACAAGTTTGTTATTGTAACAGGCTAGTTACTTTTTGGTCATATTAATACACCTTTCACTAAGTGATGTTGTATTTAGAATATATTTGAGACGATGGCTAAGGTACAAACAAGTTTGTTATTGTAATAGACTAGTTACTTTTTGGTCATATTAATACTCCTTTCACTAAGTGATGTTGTATTTAGAATATATTTGAGACGATGGCTAAGGTAAGTAGATTATATTTTTATCTAAATCTACTACTTTTGTGTTGCTATGTTCTATAATGTATAAACTAAATGACACATTGAATTCTGCATATGATGGCAAAACATATTATATAAAATTAGCATCATCACGAAAAATAAATAACTAAACAAAAAGGGTGTGACATTATCAGGTTTCGGCACAAATGGTTTTCTTTTGCTGGCTGATCCAAACATGCAAAGTCCACATATAACGGCTTGGTTATGATCCCCTGTTTCTGGAGGGTCACTCGGTATGCTCAAGGTATGTTTCAGGAAGGTCACTGGTATGTCAGGAAGGTCACTGGTATGAAGAAAGATGGAGATTACCCAAAGGTAGCATAAAATTATTCTCTTTTTGTCTTTCTTTATTAATTACACTAGTCGCGAGTCCCTGCTACGAGCGTAAAAAAATATTTATTTCATGTTATTTATTTTTATGATTAATTAAATATTAAAAAATTCTTATCGTTCAACAATTTTGCATTAAATCTATATGCATTAAGCAAATTGTTGATTGACACAAAAATGAAATAGTGCTAATACTTAAATTTTGTGTATCGCTTATTTGATTACGCATCGAGTGTATGATTTTTTTTTATATTTTTATCATGTGGATTGTGCAATGATTAATTATCAATTTGTAAAATTTAGATTGTTGATTTGAAAATTGGTGTAACAAAAATATTTTAAATTTATTTTTGTGTGCGCTACGCATGCTATTCACACACCGTTAAATATTAAATGGCTTAAATCAATATATTAAGTTTTAAATTTTTGTTACTTAGTTGGAGAGAGAGAGATGAGACAGTAGGGAGAGGGTGGTTGATGCCTGATGGTGGTCGATGATGAGAGAGAGAGGAGGGATGCCTTGACAGTGCTCGATGGTCGCCGGTGGTGGCGTGGTTCTTGGAAGTCTGACTGAGAGAGAGAGAGAGAGAGGAGAAGTTGAGGGAGAGGCAGACTGATAATGTGATTGTGCTTCAGGTTTTGTGTCTAGGGTATATGATTTTGGCGAAATTCTATCTGGCCTGGAAAACCCGTCTGGTTTGCTGTTTGTCTAGGGTATTTTCGCCCCCTCTTTAAACACACATTTCAAAAAGGTGTTTAAGCCCCCCAGATAGCAAATCAGACTGATTTTCCCAGACCAGCTAGAATTACTCATGATTTTGTGAGGGTAATTAAATTTTCGTTTTGGAGCTTTGCTAGGGGTCGAGGGAAAGGAGCGAGGGATGGGTGTAACCACCCATCCTCCTCGAGATGAGCGCATCGTCCTGGAGATATGCGCCGGCTCTCATCTCGAGAAGGATGGGTGGTTACACCCATCCCTTGACCCCTCCCTCGACCCCTAGAATTTTCGTTTTGTGAGGGTAATTAAATTAGGAAAAGATAAGTACAAAAGAAAGTATACGGTTCGGTTCAGTGATTTGCTCGGAGCTGAATATATGGTTTGGTTCGGTTTATTTGAGGCTGAACAAAACTCAAACCGAAACAGAATCGAAGGTTCGATTCGATTTGGTTTTTCATTCGATTTCAGTTTTTTTAGGCTCATTTCGATTAATTTGGTCGGTTTTCGGGACCAATTAACAACCCTAATTTGATGAGCTTATTGTTCTATTTTTGTGAAGTTTGAGATTTGGTTGTAACAACATTAGTGTTATAAGGCTTTTGCGGCAGCCAAACGTTGTAGCACTTTTCAGTATAAAAATATCATTTTTCAGACATCACCATGGTTTTAACTACTGCTAAAGACTTGTTGCAACAAAATTTTAACTTAAATCGACAACTTTCGTTTGACACTCAACAATAGTATACCGATGTTTTGTATGCATAAGTTTTTTGGTCAATGGATCATGTTTTAAACCTTACTGATTAAAAGCAAGGCGCTCATATTCCGTTTTGACATGAAATTTGATTCTTAAAGAAATCACTGATGTTTTAATCATATGGTCAAAACTCAATGTATAACTGTCAGTTAGGATTGGAATTTTTTTTGTAACGTTAGAATATTCCTAAACTAGATTGGAATGGAAATTAATCTTATTATTCGTTAAAAATATTTATTTTTTCTGGGAGAATAAACAAGATACAAACACCTTGACAAAGATCTTCATCACAAGTGCCACATGCATCATTTGATTGTGCCAGTGTTCTAAAAAATGGCCTAGACGGCGCCTAGGCGCTAGGCATTAGAGAAACGCCTAGATTAATGGTTGGGCGGGATCTGGGCGGTCTAGACAAGTTATGGGCGGTCTGGGAGTGGGCGGGGTCTAGGCGGTTTGGGTGAATTTTTTTTTTAATAAGATTGATTGTGTCCTTATTTTATTTTTCTTTCCATTTTTTGGAAATAAACAATTTAATTGTTTTTTATTCAGTATGTGTCTGAATGTATCAAATGATGATTACTTAATGGAATTATCAAAGGATCTGCCGGTACCAATTTTAGTAATGTACATTTTATCAAACATGACTGAGGTCATCCATGCAATTTGAAGAAAAATAAAGAGTAGTTTTGGATATTTGTCCACAAATTCAACTTTGTATAAAGTATTCATCATAACCAACTTCAGTCATTTGAGTTTTAATAAATTTTGTTCATGATTGTTAATTTTTCATGTCTTTAAATTTTGCATATGTATCTTGGCATTAAATTGAATGTAATTGATAAGGTATTATGTTTAACTTTTGTAAATTATTAAAGTTATAATACAAAACCTAAAACCGCCTACACGCTAGGCACATGCTCGCCGCCCACCGCCTGGCGTTTTTTAGAACACTGGATTGTGCTCACTTCAAGCTTGAAAGGTTTACTATATGGCAATGCAACAACCACCATTTAATTGGAAATGATCTAGCTTTTACACAAGATTTGTTGGGTTCGTTGTAAATACTATTGATTTGCTGAAATTCCTATTTACGGATGTTTGGTGGGCTACACGTAATTTTATGAAAAATTGATTTGCAAGAATTGCCATAAATGCAAGGATTTTTGCAAAATTATTTCACCAAACAAAACAAGACACCGAAAAAAATTTGCTTAATCTTTTGTTAACTGCAAAAACATATATTAACTTATGGTAACCAACGTAACATATGAAAATATGGATGGATAAAATATCAAATTTTGGCAAGTTTTATTTTATTGCAAAAATTTCTTTCATTCAGCAGCAAGCACATTGAAAACGAATATGCAAAATTATTTATTTAAAAAAAAATTCGTTCTCTTGTTTTGTTAAAAATGTTCTTTCATTCAGCAGCAAGAACGTTGAAAATGAATTAAATTTCTTTCATAATTTAGTTGGAGGCTTGTAACAAAGTACTCCTCAAGAATGGGCTTGTGAAAACATAACCAAACAGAAGATGATGTGATGTGACAAGGTACATTGTGTAACACATGACAGTGAATGGATTCGTATTAAAATATGGGCCAGCAACCACATTATGTATTATTCGTGTCCTTGTCATGGAGATACACTTTTATTATCATGTGTAATCATACCTTCGGCACAGCTACCATGTGTCACAACTATCTTCTTGCCTAGCCAAGTGAGGTTGGCAAGTGTAAATAATGTAGAGTATTCCACATTGTTCTAGAGAGAGTTCTCTAGAACCTTCCATAAAATTTCATAGAGTTCCATAGGATTCTAGTCCTTAGATATTTCTAAGGAAGTGTGTAGAAGTTCATTGTAGACCGTTAGATCAAATTAATCACCACCGTCCATTGAGGAGGTGGAGTTGTATAAATAGGCTAAGGCCTCATTTGTTGTAGGCACCTCAGAGAATTCAAGCAATACAAGTTCTAGTTCTCTTAAGCTCTCTTGTGTGTTCTTAGCTTGCTTAGTTTTCCAAAGTCTAAGTAAGTCTTTTGTGGGCAAGGCTGACTAGCTTTCTTTGATAAGTCGGGGCAAAGTTTGCTAGTGCCGCACGGGAAGTACTTGTGAAAAGAAAGCCCGTGACAGTTGGTATTAAAGCCAAGTTTGACAAGGTTGGTGAAATCATTCTACACAAGAGAATGTCGTCAGAGGTCAACAACCCAACAATTGGAAACAACGACAAAGGTGGGAAAGTCCTCAAGGACAAGTCGAAGGACATGATCGCTGCGATGGATGAAAGGTTGGCTAAGTTTTGTGCCACCATGTCCGACTTGAGGGAGAAAGTCGAAGACATGGACCAACGCATCGAGGGGCAAGCGTCCAATGGGGAGAACCAAGAGCTCCAGGAAGAGATGCAAGGAGCCTTGAATGCAGTAGTAGACATGGTGTCCAAGAAGATCGAGTCCCTTGAAGCCCAAATTGTTGCCAAAGATGCGGAAATGTATGCTTACAGGGAAAGAGTTGAGAAGCTAGAAACTCAACTCAGTGTGTGTATGGCTGCGATAGCCAATGGTGGGACTACACCAGGGACAATCACCCACAGAGTCGAAGCTCCCAAACCTAAGGCCTATGGTGGAGCAAGGAATGCAAGGGAGATCGACAACTTCTTGTGGAACATCGAGCGCTACTTTGATGCGGTTGGCATAATAAATGAAGCATCAAAGGTACGTAGTGTCTCCTTATATTTAAATGATGTTGCTACAGTTTGGTGGCGCAGAAGGTCCGATGATGTCAAGAAAGGATTGTGCACCATCGACACTTAGAAAGAATTCACGAAGGAACTCAAGAGACAATTCTACCCGGGGGATGCCGAAAACGAAGCTAGGGCAAACTTCGTCACCTTCAACATAAGGAAGGCCACATAAGGGAGTATGTGAATGAGTTCTCGGAGTTGCTCTTGGAAATTCCTGACATGGGAGAAAAGGATGCTTTGTTTAGCTTCCTTGATGGCCTAACGGGTTGGGCCAAGTTGGAATTGAAGAGGCGAGGTGTGCAAGACCTTGCAACGGCTATGGCTGCAACTGAATCATTGATTGAGTTCAAGAGAAATGACTCATCCAAGGGGCAAGGGAAAAGGCCGAGTAATGATGGCAAAGGTGGGGAGACAAAGAGAAGTCCTCCAAGGAACACAAGTACTCCAAAGACAAGGGAAAAGAGAAAAGAGATAGATCACCCAAGAAGATATCTTGCTTCTTATGTAGTAGACCCCATCGGGCATTTGAGTGTCCCAACCGGGGAAAACTTGTCGGGCTTGTCATGGAGGAAGAAGCAAAGGAGGAAATGAGGATTGCCTCAATGAATCTCCTAAGTGCCATACAAGCTAAGGTCGAAGAACAACCACGTGGAAGGATGTACGTGGAGACCGAGATCGGGGACAAGACTTTGAAAGCCATGGTGGATACCGAAGCCGACACGGTCTACATGGCCAAAGACCTTGCTGAAGAAATTGGCCTATCATATACGAAGGAGAAATGATATATCAAGGGAGTCAATGCTAAAAGTCTCCCAATTGAAGGAATAGCTCGTGGCACCGATATTCGGCTTGGACAATGGCGAGGTAAAGTCGACATAACTATTGCTCCAATTGATGATCACAAGTTCTATTCGGGTATAGATTTCTTGGACATGGTGAAGGCGTTCCTGGTCCCATATGCCAACACCATGTGCATCATGGAGAAGGGGCAACCTTGTGTTGTGCCCGTGGTACGGGAGATAAGTAAGGAGAGAATGGTGTCCGCTCTTCAACTTTCTAAAGGAGTAAAGAGGAATGAGCCTACTTACTTGGCTACCCTCAAGGAAGATGAAGGTCCCATGGATGGAGAGGTGAATGTACCTAAGGCCGTCCAAGATGTTCTCAAGGAGTACAAGGATGTTATGTCTGCCGAGTTGCCTAAAAAGCTTCCACCAAGGAGAGAGGTGGATCATGCTATCGAGTTGGAAGTTGGAGCAAAGCCACCCGCATTTGCTCCTTATCGTATGGCACCTCCTGAGCTCGAGGAGTTAAGAAGACAATTGAAGGGTTTACTAGATGCTGGTTATATCCGACCCTCCAAAGCTCCATATGGTGCGCCGGTCTTATTTCAAAAGAAACATGATGGATCCCTACGGCTTTGTATTGACTATCGGGCACTCAACAAGGTCACTATCAAGAATAAGTACCCGATTCCACTTATTGCGGATCTCTTTGATCAACTTGGTGATGCAAGGTATTTTACCAAGCTTGACTTGCGCTCGGGATATTATCAAGTCCGCATAGCCGAAGGAGATGAACCAAAGACGGCATGTGTTACAAGGTACGGGTCTTACGAGTTCTTAGTCATGCCATTTGGTTTAACTAATGCGCCGGCCACATTTTGCACTCTAATGAATAAGGTACTAGCTCCTTACCTTGATCGGTTCGTAGTTGTGTACCTTGATGACATTGTCATCTATAGTAAGACATTGGAGGAACATGTGGATCACTTGAGACAAGTGTTCCAAACCTTGAAGGAGAACGAGCTCTATGTCAAAAAGGAGAAGTGCTCATTTGCCCAAGAGGAGGTGACATTCTTGGGTCATATCATTGGAAAAGGCAAGCTTCGTATGGACAAGTCCAAGGTACAAGCCATCCAAGAATGGGAACCACCGACCAAAGTCACTGAGTTAAGATTTTTCCTTGGCTTGGTGAACTATTATAGAAGACTCATCAAAGGCTACTCTTCCATAGCCGCTCCATTGACAGACTTGCTCAAGAAGGGACAAAGTTGGGATTGGAGTTCAAAATGCCAACAAGCTTTCGAAGGATTGAAGAAGGCAATTGTGGAAGAACCGGTGTTGGCACTTCCCAGCCATTCTATGTCTTTTGAGGTACATACGGATGCTTCCGACTTTGCTATTGGTGGAGTATTGATGCAAGAAGGGCATCCTATTGCCTTTGAAAGTAAGAAGCTCAATTATACTGAGAGGCGGTACACAGTACAAGAGAAGGAAATGACTGCGGTTGTGCATTGCCTACGAACATGGCGACATTACTTGCTTGGGAGCAAATTTGTGGTCAAGATCGACAATGTTGCCACTAGCTACTTCCAGACACAAAAAAAACTCACACCAAAACAAGCTAAGTGGCAAGATTTCTTGGCAGAGTTTGATTACACTTTGGAGTACAAGCCTGGCAAAGTTAATCTTGTTGCGGATGCTTTGAGTAGAAAATGAGAACTTGCTGACATAAGGCAACCTCAAAGCAACTTGAAGGGACGCATAAAAGATGGATTGACACATGATTCCATGGCACAAACCATCATAGCTCTTGTCAAAGATGGGAAGACAAGACGGTTTTGGGTGGAGAACGACTTGATATACTCTAAGGGAAGGCGAATCTATGTTCCACCTCATGACAATCTAAGGAAGGAAGTCTTGAAAGAATGCCATGATAGCAAGTGGGCGGGACATCCAGGTATACATCAGACTCTTGCTCTTGTGGAAGATTCCTATTATTGGCCACATATGAGGGATGATATCGAAGCATATGTGAAGACTTGTCTTGTATCCCAACAAGACAAAGTGGAGCAACAGTCACCTGCCGGCTTACTTGAACCCCTCCCCATCCCAGAGAGACCTTGGGAGAGTGTTTCCTTAGATTTCATAGTTGGGTTGCCTGCATCGGAGGGTTGCAATTGGATACTTGTGGTCGTGGACAGATTTTCGAAGCATGCCACCTTCATTCCCACACCCAAGGAGTGCACAGCCGAGCAAGCCGCACATTTATTCCTCAAACATGTGGTGAAGTATTGGGGTGTGCCCAAATCTATCATCAGTGATCGAGATATTCGGTTCACGAGGAAATTTTGGACTGAGTTGTTCAAGTTGTTGGGTACCGACCTTAATTTCTTTACTAGCTTTCATCCTCAAACGGATGGTCAAACGGAAAGGATGAATGCCTTGCTGGAGTTATATCTTAGGCACTATGTGAGTGCCAACCAGCGAGATTGGGCTAAGTTGCTAGATGTTGCCCAATTCTCTTTCAACTTGCAAAAGAGCGAAGAGACGGGTCGTAGCCCATTTGAGATTGTCATGGGACAACAACCTATGACCCCGAGTTCTATTGCCACTAGCTATACTGGAGTGAGTCCATCAGCCTATAAGTTCGCCAAAGGATGGAATGATCAAGCTGATGAGGCTCGAGCTTACCTGGAAAAGGCATCCAAGAGGATGAAGAAGTGGGCCGACAAGAAGAGACGGCCTCGAGAGTTCCAGGTTGGAGACCTTGTGCTTGTCAAGATGCATGCTCATGCCAGAATTTCTGAACTGCATCGTGGCCTTATCAAGAGATATGAAGGTCCTTTCCCCATATTCAAGAAAGTGGGAAAACAAGCCTACAAGGTCGAGTTGCCGCCGAGGATCAAGTTTCATCTAGTCTTCCATGTGAGCCTACTGAAACCGTATAAGGAAGATCAGGATGATCCAAACAGAGGAGTTTCTCAAAGAGCACCAATGGGCATGAGGATCCAACATGACAAGGAACCAGATATTATCTTGTCAGATCGTGTGGTGCGTCATTCCAACCAACCTTCCACACATGAGCTACTCGTCAAGTGGAAAGGATTGCCAGAAAGTGAAATTAGCTGGGAGCCAATCCAACATTTGTGGCAATTCAAGGAGCAAATCAAAGCGTACGAGGATTTTTTTAAGGCAACGAGGACGTCTCCTGATTAGGTGGGGGAGAATGTCACAACTATCTTCTTGCCTAGCCAGGTGAGGTTGGCAAGTGTAAATAATGTAGAGTATTCCACATTGTTCTAGAGAGAGTTCTCTAGAACCTTCTATAAAATTTCATAGAGTTCCATAGGATTCTAGTCCTTAGATATTTCTAAGGAAGTGTGTAGAAGTTCATTGTAAACCGTTAGATCAAATTAATCACCACCGTCCATTGAGGAGGTGGAGTTGTATAAATAGGCTAATGCCTCATTTGTTGTAGGCACCTCAGAGAATTCAAGCAATACAAGTTCTAGTTCTCTTAGCTTTCTTGTGTGTTCTTAGCTTGCTTAGTTTTCCAGTCTAAGTAAGTCTTTTGTGGGCAAGGTTGACTAGCTTTCTTTGATAAGTCGGGGCAAAGTTTGCTAGTGCCACATGAGAAGTACTTGTGAAAAGAAAGCCCGTGACACATGGCATGCCTTCAATGTGCCACCCTAATAGTAGGGTCTGCCTTTGGCACTCTCACTAATGTCGTTTGCACGACCGCACACTTTTTATTTGTAGTGTAAACTTTGTGCACCCTCATCACAAGTCTTGCCTTTGGCATTGCTCAACACTGATTAAATGAAGGATAAAGGATTGTATTGGAATAATACAGGATCCCACTAAAACTTTTCCTCGAAAGTTACATGTCCAACTAATTTGTTCAAATTAAATATAATAAATATTATTTAATTACAAATATTAAAGATATATATATATATATATATATATATATATATATATATATATATATATATATTTGTGTGTGTACGTGTTTTACCAACCCATTCTCCATTATATTTTGTTGAATATTCTATTAAAAAATTTGGTGGTAGCCCATAGTTTCATAAATTGTAATTATGAAAAGGAGCGAGGCATTTTTGAAAACCGAAATGTGTGCATGACAGATATACGAACACAACCTAAAGACATAGTCTAGAATTATGAAAGGGATATTCTTTGTTTTGGGCCCATTGGCATAGTTTGTAATTATTAAATGGATTTTAAAGTTTTCAATAGCATTTTTGAAAATTCAAAATAATATATTTTACACAAATACCCCTATCTAATCTTTTTGTCTTATTTGATATGTTAGGAACTAGAGTATGCACTGTGCCGTTGGCACTTCACATAAGTTTATTTTTGCTAATTATTTTGTACTGAGTATCTCCGTCACTATCCTCATTTTCGCTTTCAATCAGTATTGACGTGTAAGCCAATTATAAGTGTAAGCCTCTTCAGTCAAATTTGAATCAATTGGGGGAAAATTTTAAACGCCGAGAATAAATTCTCCCCCAATCTTTGAATTCGCCAAAACATGAAATTTATGATTTTTGTTTAAATGTGTATTAAGATGTCTGACTCTTTTTTTTTTTCGAGTATGATCGGTCGCATTGCTTTTAAAAATATTGAAAAATATTAAAGACATGTAATACATTATACTTATGAAATATATATTTTTAATATTTTGGCCCTTATATTGATCATTGATTTTGTTCGAAAGATCTTCAAAAATGCATTTCAACGATATTAAATTTATCAAAATCTGACAACGATGTAGATAGTTATGATAATTTTCATTTTGCTAAAAGGAAAATACAATATTTTCTCTATTCGCCACATGTACATTCCACAAACTTTTTTCATTATTTTTGCCCTTTTACATATTTTATATTTACAAATATGTCATCATAGGAAAAGAATCTCAACCCTCAAATTCAATACATTTCCCAACTTTCAATCCTAACCATCTTTCATCTTTAATCCTTTCGATTTAACTTTATCCCAATCAGCAATAAATAGTAAAACACCACTCTGAATTGCAATATAAATTTTCAAGCTTTTGTAAAACATTTATGAAAATGTTAAAAAGAAAGAGAAAAATATTTTTAGAGAAATGCCCATCTTTAACAATTTTGTTTTATTTGATAAGTTAGGAATTTTTAAATTTCTGAAGGGCATTTTTGAACATCTAAAATGAGAGTTGGAGCGAAAATGGAAAAATAAAAATAAAAAAATTCAAACCTGAAAAGCTTTAAAAAGCTGAAGATGGTGTCGACGTGGGTAACCTAAAGCATTCAATTATGTTATTAGACTAAAAAAGCCCTTTGAAATGCTAAAATTTGTTGTGCTTTGAAATGGATACAAATGAAAATTTAAACATCTTCAAAATATTGACACACTGAATTCACTTGAGTTTTGGTTACGAAGTTAGATGAAACTCGTAATTAAAGAAAACAAAGGAGCAAGACATTGCGCTCTCCTTTGTTTGTAGGATGAGTAAGCCCGGGCAGAATTTATAGCCCCCTTCTGACCCATGGCCCAAGATATTGATGTTAACCCAACGAATTGCACAAATGCAACCAGTGGTTATTTGAATTATTATTTTTTTTTTTTTTGTACTATACAGTAAAAAGTTTTGAAGCATGTAAAGGGTAGTGGATATTAGTGAGTTGCAGTCAGAGCAAACCAACAAGTTTTAACCTATCCACGCATGCTCACATTTTGATAAACCTTACAAGATTCTTTAAGGCTTAGATCAAGGATTCAGATGATAAGGTATTTTTCCACAGGTTCTTAGCGGCACAAACAATGCAGTTTGCATAGCAGGCATTGGAGCTTGCGTATTAAATTAAATAATCAGTCCTCCTAGAGGCCATAAAGGGCGACAATAGAAACACAACCTTGTTCTTAACTTCCTCCTCATCACCACCGTTTCAGTTAGCCATCTTAAAAGGAGTAAAATCACCACTTTCTTCTCCCTTCACCTTTCCTCCTATTATCTGCTCAAATTTTAACAGGATCTTGCATAACTACTACTATTTCTTTTAACAGCACGTATCAGTTGCAAGCGCAACCAACCCAAAAATCAAATGTTGGGTGATGGAAGGCACTCATTTATTCCACAATGAAAGGCGCTAGAATTTGGAAAACGCAAAATGCTACAATCATAAAACGAATGGGAGGATGGAACTGAGCCTCCAAGCACCCCAGGGAAACATAAATTATACAACTGAGCCCATCATTTTACCATTGACTATAAAAGAATATAAAACATGTAAAACGAAGAAAAAAAATGAATTGAAAACAGCAACTGCTGCCAACTAATCTCAAAATTCAATTCATGTATATGATCCTTGTTACCATGGACAGATGCATGAATCTCATCCCCGAAAACAGAAGAAAACCATCTCTATATAAACGAGATGGTCCTGAAAAAGTTCCTTTCAAATTTACCACATCATAAAACATTGAATCATGAAAAGCCATTTGTCTAGACAATGAACATAAAGTTGGCTTCTCCTACAAAAGAAAAAAAGTATGGCACAAATTAATTTCTTTATAGCAGTGCATTGTTACAAAATGAACAATTATGAACTTCGACTAGAAGAAAGGACTGTAATTCAAAGGGTCACACCCTAGATCTAGTGTCAGACTTAGAGCAGTATAATCATATATATAAGATCTCAACTCCCAAACATTATACCCCAAACATATTAATTTTGGCTCAAGGTCCAACCTAAAGGACACATGAAAAATTTGGATGAAAATGACAATGAGTCAAGCTTCAAAGTTGACTGGAGGGCACACTGAAATCAAGACAGCAAGAATACAAATGTATGCTGAACTATTGGCTGAACAAAAATATAAATGATCGCTTGGTTGCTTGTGTACCATCTCTCAACTATTGGCTTAGATTTTGTATCTAAGACAGAAAGAATGCAATTGATCAGAATAGAGTCCTTGCTATGATATTTCCTCGAAGAACATAACATACTAACATAGCAATCAGAGCGATGACGTGTGCTAGTTTCACATCTAAAGCTCTTTTAGTATAATAGTCCTACTCATTTTTTTTGTAGTTTTACTATGATCTATCTTCTTTGCCCTTCTCTCTATCTAAATTGCTTTCCTCCTGATCTACATGTACCTTACATTCCGAATGTTTGGCCTCATAAAAACTAATATGATCCAAAGTCTTGAAGATCCAAACAAGCGATTGACTTAAATTTCAAGGTATCTCAGGTATGATAGAGGTAGAAGGATCTTTTCATCTGAAAACTTAAACTGTGACGGACAAAACTATGGAGGTTTTAGACCGATGAAAGATTTCTATGGTCAAATATAAGGCATTGAGAAGTTGCCACTTCCTTCCATACTTTGCCAGAGGTAATGAAGTGAAAAAGTTATAGGGCAACCTTCCAAGTTTGCAACATGTGAAGCATTCCTCAGGCACAAGCACTGAACTGCCTTGCCTTCATCGAATTTCCTTCAGATTAGAAGATAAGATGCATCTAACAATACCTTGTTTTTCTCAAACGTTTTTTCCCTTTTCCTTCCACACCCCCCAACCCCACATAAGGCCATATTTATTTTAAAGAATAAAAAAACACAAGGAAGCACGGATTCGCGGTAAAACCCTCCGAATCCCCTAAATACGCGAGTCGGATACGGATACGCGTGCGATTCGCGTTCGATACGTATCCGACACGCGGTCAACGTATCGGTCAACGTGACTTGGTCAGGATACGGCTTGACTCGGAACGAATAAGGTCTGGACACGGTCAGGATTCGGTTGCCAATAATTTTTTTTTTCAGATCTTGATAAAATCGGACGGCTGAAATCTTCCCAGAGATCCATCGATCAGAGAGATCGATCGAGCAGATCAGAGATCGATTGAGCAGGGAGAGATCGAGCAGGGAGATCGATCGATCGATCGACTGGGAGAGATTGATCGAGCAGGGAGAGGGATCTAGCAGGGAGAGAGATCAGGCAGGGAGATCGATCAGGGAGAGAGATCGATCAGGGAGAGAGATCGACTGGGAGGGGAGATCGAACAGGGAGAGAGGTCGACTGGGAGTCTGGGAGCTTTCGCTGCTTTCTTCAACCTCCTGCGCCTCAATCACCATGGCTTGCAGAGGAATTAGCAGTACTACGTGGATGGATCTTCTTGGCCTTCCTGAAAATCCTAATGAACCGATTATTGGGAGATCGATTCAGTGTTTGAGGTTTGCAAGCTCTCCCTCCCTTTCTTCAACCTACCAGAAGATATTTCATTGCTAAAGTATGATATTTATGGTAAATATATTAGGTGACTTTCGGTAGGTGTGGCGGTGGTTGTAGAAGTTAGGTAGTGGTAAATTTCTTCTCTAGCTAGGTATATTAGTTGTCTTGGTTTTGACATATGTGAAATTTGGATTTCTCTTGCCACCAAACAATGTGATTAATTGTGATGCTTGTTGTTACTCTTTTGGGTTCCAGCTTTTACTTTAGAAAAAAAGAACTTATTTTGGGTTCAACCTCCCTTTCTTCAAATTTTTGAGTTATGACATTATGTTAATAAATTTTTAATAAAATATAAAAATAAAAATAAGATTTGACGTGTCGTCGAGTCCCCGAGTCCTAATTTTTTGAAAATTGCCGAGTCGCCGTATCGTATCCGTGTCCGATACGATACGCGTATCCGAGTCCGTGCATCCTAGAAAAACACAATGGAAGGTCCCCAGATCTACAAGAGAAAAAAACCTTGATGAGATGTTCCAAAAAAACTAAGTCAAACAAACCACCTTCCACATGATGGCTCAACCCCTGAAAACAAACACCATACAATTACTATCCTCTTCCCGCCCCCTAATCATTCAAATTGATATTCTTCACACGCCAGCTACATGGCATTGATGACATGTCCTCGTGACACCACCCCTGATCCCTCACTTGGAACTAAAATCTATAGCGCAAACTGACTCCCTCAAAAGACAAAGGTGTTGCTCAATCCCACACTCTGTTCACATCTAACAAAAAAATAGTGCCAATTGTGTCAAGCCCATTTGCATCCCAACAAAAGATTGCTACAGCATTCCAATGCATCTAAGTGCCACCTTCACACACCCATCCTTAATATCCATACCCCATGACAAGTAAGTCAAGAGAAGGTAGCCCGTTCCAAGCCATTTTTTAGAAGTAAAATGAGATCTATACAAGAATAAATCTCATCCAAATCATCTGCAATGTGAAATCTCAAATATTTTCTGGGTATTTCATTTACAACAATTTCCCATAGACTGACAAAGCTGAGAACTCTCAATTTTTTAAACAACACCTAGTCCAATCATTCTACACTAAACATTTAATAATCTAACATGGGCTGATCATAATATCAATACAAGGGCAATAAACAACACCCGTTCTCTCCCACAACAAAAAAATACACCAACGGGAAAGATAAAGCTCATCTATCTTAAAAAAAAAAAAAGAGTAAACGTGTTGAAGTAGAGGGGTAGTTTAGGTTGTAGGAATTACTTATTATGGATCGATAAGCTCATCTTTCTTTAAAAAAAAAAGTCAACGTGTTGAAGTAGAGACGAAGCGAGAACCCCTCGTCACCGCTTTAAGCAAAACGGCTGCTATACATAGAATGCATTTTGTTTATATCTAAGCTTCTTAGCAAAATCAAATTATAATTGTAAATAGTAATAACTAGGCATGTAATTCCATATGTAATCATATGCAAATAACAAGATCTTGTACCATTTAATGATGTAATTTCATCTAAATTCATATAAAGACCAAAAATAATAATAAAAAATCAAGAAAATTTATTAATAACAAAGCAAAGGCACCCCTACAATAAATTAGCGATGGGCATCCCATCCTGTAATCCCGATCTCGTCTCATCCCTATTATTTCCGGGTCCTTTCGGGATTGATTGATCAAACAGATCTTGTCTCATCCCGATCTAGAGTGGGATGGGATCGGGAAGGAGATTTTCAACCACGTTCATCTCATCTCGTCCCAAACTTATTTATTTAATATTTTATTATTAATTTTAATATTTAATATTTATTAACTCAAAATTTGTGTCTCAAATTAAGTGTGGTACATGAAATTTTGATGAGTTGTGTGAACTTAACATTACAAATAAATGTCTTATAGTTTAAAACAATAACACTTTAATAGACAACTCCTTAACATGTAGAATGATAGAAAATAGACTATAGTATTATTGAATTGATAACATAAATAAGAACATGAATAGAAACCTACAAAAACAAGACCTAGCATACTCTGGAACGAAAATATTATGTAATGTGCTTAAAGCAAGAATGGGCAATGGGCTGGTCTAGTGTGCTTTGAAGAGCCGCCCCACTCTTATTGGACTTAGACCTTGTATAGCTGCTTAGACTATCTTGAGCCTTGCCCCTACTTTTCCAGAGTTTGAAATAAGTATACCTAATGGGAAGGGTTGATAATATAGTAACTATAGGATTATATGTTTAAATATGCACGTAACGACAACCTAGTAATAAGTTCAGACTGCATAAAAATCTAATCATGTTTATCTCGCCCCGTCCCGAACCGTTTTGGGATAGGATGAGGTCTATCCCGTCTCGAAGATAAAGTAACGGGATGGGGATCGAGATGAGGTCCATCCAGTTCCGTGCCCACCCCTACAATAAACAGTAGAACTCGGGCATTTCCAAAACTGCTCCTCAACCAATCTCTTTCATGATCATTCTCCAAATCCCAAATCCATCACATAAGGACCTAACTCATTCTAATACAACCCATTACTGTCTCTAAAATCACTACCAGTTATCTATGGAATAAACCGATAAAAGCCAATTTTGAATATTTCAAAAAAAAATTCACATGAATGCTTAAGCACCTCTTCTGTCACCTCTAAATTTCCTGTTTGGTTAGCTTTCTTACTCTAAATTCCACACTTTTTTAATCTTGAAGAGAATTTTTTTTCTTCTTTCAAATGAATGTTTCCTCTCATTTCCAATTGTGTCCCACTAATTTCTCAACTTATACGATACAATAGTTATTAGAAATGCTATAGGCTTAAGAATAAAGTGATAACAATCATGACGACTTCAAGAGCATGTTTGGTTGGCTATTTCTATGGGCATGGCTCTTGTATTCCCAATTTTCCATTACCAATCAACTTGTTTCTTTGCACCTGGTTCTAGTACAAGGAAATATATCACAAATCCTTTTCTTCGAAGAATTTCAATAAAAGTACATAATAAATTATATCAATCATGTAGGTCAGAAAGACTCCACCTTTAATGGGGAAAGGTCCATAGAAACAAAAATGAGAGTGGGAGACCTTCACAGTGACCAAGGATTCTGATTTTGTTTTTCGTGTTAATTTTGATCTCCTGATTTTAAGAAATGTTTCGGTGTATAGAGAAAAAACGTAACAAATTTCGAGGATACATAAAATAAATATAATGAACTTTGAGAGTATTTGAAATATGTGAAAAAATAAGAGGCAATTAAATAAATCTATTAAAATAAGTTTAAATACCAAGAAATGAAACAAACATGAAATCAATATATAAGTAGAAAGTTAAGGAGTGGTTTCAAAAATCTATATATAAGTAGAAATTAGATAATCAAAGGGTGGTTTAAAAAATCAATATATATGTATATATATATACAACCTTACATGCTGAAATAAGATCAAAACCAGCTCTTAGCTTAGCACATGTTAGCCTTTCTAAAAAGACAATCTTTTACTTGATTTGGGTTACACTTTTTTATTTAGTAGTTCAAAGCATTTTTCATATAATTTTCCATGAACTGTTTTTTTTAAAGTGGCAAATAGTATAGTTTTCAATGAAATTTCCATATAATGTGTTTAAGATTTATCAATTTATTAATTGTTGCAAGGAGTTTTAATATATATAGTGGATCTATATAAAACTTAAGATACAAATTTTTGTGACTGACCAACCCATAAATTAGACATTTTAATTTGTAGCGACTTGTAGTATTAAATATGTCGAACACATAAAATAAATAGAGATTAGCTAAGGATTTGTTTTTAAAGCAGAAAAAGTGGGAACAAGGATAGTGACATTGAAGTGATACATGTGTTGAGTCATTAGGCGGGGGCCGGAGGTTCTCACACTTATCTATGTGACCAACAGTGACAAGGCATTTTCTAAGGACAATGCAAAAACAACACATCTCAAAAGTCTTAGACTCGTAGTATTAATGCAAAGAAGAATTACCTTTCAAAGGAATGTGACAAATAACGTGACCAAGTGAGTCGGTGTTAACATGAAAATTTACCTAACCGCTTAATGTCAGAAAGCAAGGATCTACTCTTTATCAGTGGAAATGTATGAAGAGAGGTATGAATTTTTGGCATAGGGAAAATGGAATCTTTTATTGGGGCTATAGGGAAAACAGGGCCACAGAGGTCAGCTTGTCAATGGAATGGGTATGTCCTTAAACATGTGGAGATTGAACCCCTCTAAAAGACATTTTACCATAAAAATGGTAACTTCAAATTACCACAGAAACTTACTGGAATAACAACAATTTAAACCGTCGCCACAACTTAGAATTCATCTTTCCTATGTTTGCAAATCTTTTGACTTGGCTAGTTTTAGCAAACTAAGTTTTTAGGATTCGGGATATTACTTGCAATTGTCAAGTAAGACCAATATTACGACACGGGAAATTCCATATGGTGGTTATTATTAATGTAAAGAGATTTTATTTTCAAAATTCATCGATAATTTACTCTAACAGTGGTTCTCCATGTTTGTTTTATCCAACCAATGTAATTAACCAGGACCAGCACAAGATGAACTAAATAATCATGCCTACATGCTTTTCTTCCCTATAATTTTACTACTTTGTTTTCTATTAACAAATCTAGAAAAACAAATGTTATCAACGTGTAACTTGTATTAAAACTCGTAAAGAAAATCATAAGATCAAAGTAGGGATTTATAGCATAATATAAAGAAACTTATTAAATGTGTTGTAAATGCTAAGAATATATGCAACTATGTATCATTGAATATGAAAATCAATGCTCTCTCCAACTATTCATCAATTTATAAAACTATACTAACAAATTCTTTATTAGTGTTTACGCTTTGTTTTAGATTGGTTTGCACTGAAAAATATTAATAAATTGAGTGCTCACTAGGGTTTTGAGAAGATTTAACTCCTTTTGATTTAAATAATATTTCTTTCTTCTTGCTTTTGGATATCATAATTATCATTTTTGGTGACACAAATCTAAACCAAAAATAGATGCACCGAAAATGTATGCCCCCTCCCCCCTACCCAATCCCCATACAAAGCGTCACAAGAAATGAGTTTTTTAGTACGACAAAAATTTACAGTATTTTTATTTTATTTTATTTTTTATTTTATTATTATTATTATTTATTTATTTAGGGGGGGGGGGGGGGGGGGGGGTGGGTTGGCTACTTTCCATTTCTCGTTTTTTTTGTATTATTTTTCTGTCCATACCTTCGTTTACGAGCTTATAGAACCATTTTTAGCAAAAAATTAGATACATAAATGGGGCTTGTCAACGTAAATACATGTTTTACACTTCATAAAATTTGGGATATTTATGAGTCGTCACAACAATTTTTTTTTTTAATCTACTTTGTCCCACACTATTCACCATATAAGATGGAATTCAACCTAGACTCCACCTCTTACTGAATTGTGAATCGTATAGTAAATCGGAAAGGGTAAGATTTTGATTTAATCATAAATCAAATCATAAATCGTAAGATTCATAATATTATAAATATATGTATTTAAATTAATAAATATTCATAATTTATACCCAAACAAAAAATTGAACTTTTTTTGCCATTCTAATTTTCAATCAACTCTTGCGGAACTTTTTTTTTTTTTACTACCCCAAACCTATAAAACACAAGTCCTAAAAAGATTAAATGAAACCTAAATATATATTTTATATTTTTCAATAATACGTGTATATTAGAAAAACATAATAGAAACCATAAAAAAAAATCCACCAGCTTATTGGTTATTGTGCCCTTACAAGAAGTAATAATGAGCCACTCTCACATAGGCCCACAATACTTGAGCCCATCTTTCCGGCCTGTACAAATTTTTTTTTCTTCCAACTCTTGAAAACCCTCTCTTTCTCCACTCACTTCAATTCATTCCACTGCATTTCTCTCCATGGAATCATCTCATGAGGAGACGACCAAACCAACAGACTCACTTACAGAAGCCTTACCAGCTTCACCAATAAAGCCTTCGCTCGCGGCACAAACAATAGCGCAAGCTCAACCATGGTTGGACGACTTGGTGGACGATCTCCAAAGCCTGAGCTTCAACTCCACCACAACAACCGACATCAACCGGAACACCAGCTCAGGTTCCAAAACCACATGGACTGCATTAAGCCTTTGTTCTTCCAAAGTAAAGCCACATGAGTCGTCCGGGGACCCATGCTGGAATGGGGATTCGCCAGGTCACATCAGGAGGTGGACTCTTTACAAGATGAAAAAGCAAGTTTTTCTCCTTACCTCTCCCCATCTTCTACTTCTCTTATTCTTCTTTGTCGTCATCCTCCTCTTCTTCTATTATGGTTTTTGGTTTTGATTTTCATATAAGTTAGGGTTGGAGATCGAAGTAATCATGTTGTTGTAGCAGGGTATATATAGGGTTTTGATTTTGATTCTCAATCATAAAATCGTATGATTCTGTTGTGAGTCGTGATTCTGCGATACAACACTTCAATCGCATGTGATTTTGCACAATTTGGTTATGATGCGATTTAAACACCGATTTGAACCGTTCGTTGTACGAGTCGAGTCAAATCACGATTTTTAACGATTTGAACAACAATACTTACGATTTTAACAAAATGGTAAGTAGATTAAAATCACAAACTATGATCCTAAAATATGCATGAAGATTTTGACACATGGTGAAAATATAAACAATAAAATAAAATCCCTTGTGTCATCATGTTTCCTCAACTAGGATCTATTTTGTGGGTAAGACCAGGTACCAAGCTCTTTCAGTAGAGCCTTGTTGAGGCGAGGTGTTGTTGCAGTATAGCCCTTTTTTTAAAGGGTAGATATTCTAGTGAGGTCTGCTCATGTTAACTAAGGGTGGGCATCCCAGCCCACGATCCCGATCCCATCCCATCTCAATTTTTTGGATCTTTTTGGGATTGATCAAACTCATCCCGATCCCGTTTCGTCCCGATCTAGAGTGGGATGTGATCGGTATCGAGATTTTCAATCCCGCCCATCACATCCCGAACTTATTTATTTAATATTTATTATTATTAATTTTAATCAAACTACTCTTCTAAAAGAAAGTTTAGGATGTGTTGAAATTAAATCAAAATAAACAACTTGCTTGATTTGGTACTCTTTATTTAAATAGAAACTTTAATTTGAATATTTTAGGTCAAATAGAATACATGCACATTTTAGATTCGTTATAGGACAATTATTCTTGTAAAAAATACAGGCAAATGATGGTTTGGTTTAGTTTTGCAATATGAGTTATGGAGTTAGAAATTGACAATGAGCAATATTTTTCATTTTTGAACTTATATTAAGACAATTTGAGAACTTATATCATTCATACAAGATACAACTAAGAACAATGTGAGATGAAATTTTATATGACATTTTATATTGTTATAATGAAAATTATATGTATATAAATTAGGTTTTATTAGGGTGTGAGCAATGTGAGATGAATTTTATTTTTATTCTTCATTTGAAGACTATTTACTAGTACATGTTCATCCCGTCCCAAACCTGTTTGAGATGGGACGAGGTCGGGATGAGATCTATCTCATCCCGATCCCGTCCCTGTCCCGAACGCGATGGAATAGGGATGAGGTTCATCTTATCCCACCCATGCCCACCATACGTTAACTAATGGCAATGTGATGCCTTAAGGCCGGGCCATGAGAAAATATTGACTCTTAAGAGCCGCAGTGGACCCTTTAATGGTGTTCTAACCCAAGATTGCCAATTGGTTTAGAAAATAACACCATATGGCAATATTTTTCAAACTCTCAAACAGATTTGAGGGCTTACCAAATTCAGCTATAGATCATCTCATGCTCTCGGTTACTATTCTCTCAGCCAAAAGAATCTTGGTGTTATTTGGGAGTTGATGCACAAGGAGAGTAGCACATTGCATTGAAGAATAGTTGATTATCAGTATGATCAAATAGATTTTTTGGTAAAGATGAAAGGAGGAAGGTTTCCCTAGATCATTCTACTTCTAGATGGGATCAGCTGCTTAGCTTGGGTATCAGTAATTAGTTTCATCATTTTTTTCTCTGTATCAGTAATTAGTTTCATCATTTTTTCTCTCACTGTTGCTTCTTTATTTTTGTTTTAAGTGTCCTTGACCTTTCTTGTTTTCCCTAAAGATTTCCGTAAATGATAAAAAAAGTATTAACGTTCCATCTTGCACACGGCGCCAAGGTCTGCCACTAGAGCATTGGCGAGGTAAGGTGATGCTACAAGCCTACGGTGGATCCTTTATTTAAAGCATAGATATTTATTGTGGTTACCCTCACATTAACTAATATATGGTAATGTGACACTTTTAAGGCTGGGCGAGGAGCTTTGAAGAGAAAAATGGAGTCTTTAGAGCCACTTAATGGAGATTGCCAATTGGCTTCCGAAATAACACCATACAGCAATAGTTTTCAAACACTCAAATAGAGTTGATTGCTTACAAATTCAGCTATTGATCATCTCATACTCTCGATAATTGTTTCTCTCAACCAAAAGAACCTTGGTATTATTTAGGAGTTGTTGGACAAGGTAAGTAACACATTGCATTGAAGAGTAGTTGATTATATTATCATTATGATCAAAAGATATTTTTTTGTGACCATCATAACAGAAATGCCAAACTAACAACTCAAAGATGAACATCATAACAGAAATGCAAAATAGGTAAATGTACAACTTTCAGTTCGAGAAGCAGTACCTAAAACCCTTCAATCCAAATCTTCCTGCCTGGTCTCTGATCCAAAATTAGGATTGCCCCGAATTCCCGAGTTGGATTCAGAATCATTATTACTATCCCCACTGTTGCTTGTTTCTGCAGGTGCTCCAAATCCCCTAAATGGCCATGGAAACGAAATCCTAAACCTTCTTTCAGCAGTTCGAGGGGACGGAGAATTGTCTTGGGAACCTCCACCAGTACCAGCAGCACCTCCAGTAGGATTAACAGGGTGCGATCCTTGACGTTCCCCTTGGGCACGATTCTCATAATCAGGGTCATCGGTAGGCAACTCATAACGACAAACTGGGCAAGAATTATGCAACTCAAGCCAAGGTAGTATACAATCGGAATGGTAAATATGCTTACAAGGCATCTGCTTTGCGTCCATACCAAGCTCAAACATGTCTTTACAAACAGCACACTGGGCATAATCGGAGGCGAGAAGTTGATCATTAACCTTGATAGTTGGCAGTCCTTCAACAGCTGATTTGGATGCGGGGGGTGTTCCGTATCGATTGGGATCGTTCTCAGCCAACTGCTGGATCAATTGTTCAAGGCCAGGACCAATGAAATAATCCCCAAGATTGCCAGGAAGACGGAAACCAGCACCAGCACCGAGGCCAGCAAGGTCGACAGGGGTGTTTTCGACAACAAATTGGATATTAGCACCCCCAGCTCTTAGGGTTTGGAGATAATTCTGCAAAAACATGAAGGGGTTGAAGAGTTGGGGCGATGGTTCGTTGAGGCCGGTGAAAGCACGTTGGCGGGGGAAATCGGGACCAAAGAGATCGCTGGTAGGGTTTTGGAAATCCATGACACCACTATGGCCATGAGGAGCAGAAGAAAAGAGAAGAGGGATTCCAGCAGCAGCGAGATAAGAAGAAGCGTCGTCATCAGACAAAGAAAAGAAGGGGTTGTTGTTGTTGTTTGGATTAGTATTAGTATTAGAATTAGGGTTAGGGTTTGGAGGGGTTTCGCACTCTTCAAGAAAACCACCGTTGCAATCGGAACAGAGAAGCTCGTTTGAGGGAGTGACGGAGACGATGCGGTTGCATTGGTAGCAAAAGTACATCTGCCCGGCGGTGGCCCCACCACCACCACCTGCTGTTCCGCCTGACGACATTCTATTGATTCTCAGATAAGCGAATCGATCGAATTGATTGAGAGAGAATTGTTGAGGATGAAGATGAAGAAATAGAAGAAGAAGAAGAAGAAGAAGTGAAGAAAGATTTTATTTATGCTAACCACGCACGCACGGCAAGACACCAAACAAAAACAACACACACAAGGAAGGTCTTTTTGTGTTCAAACTCGTAGGCTTGCAACTATGTTTGGTTTGGTTTGGTTTGGTCGGTCGGGTTAACATTAGGTTCCAACTCCATGGTTGGTGTCACAGGGTCACTTTTGCGCCTAAATTTTTCGATAAGTTTCTTCCCTATGCGGCACTAAGTCTCTGCGAAGTCTTAGCCATTCTCCTTCTTTCACTTATTGATCTAACACGCTATTCTACAGTCAAGCACACGCACAGAGTATTTAGAGTTTAAACCATTGAGTTTATTGCTTCTCAAAGGAATTACAACTCAACCCAATGTCTTGTCCAAGGGCAGGGTGTTCCCCTATTTATAAAAGGCCTACAAAAATCCTAGCAATAACTATCATTCACATGTCAACAAACAATGCAATGGTCATTCCTAGTTATCTTGACTCTGAATCATTCAATCGATATTGGTCGCTGCCCAACCAAAGATCTTAACCACACAAAGTGTTTCAATCTTTGTCTACTAGCATAACCATCCATGGATAACCATTCCAACTGCAGGCTTGTGCTCAGCGCATGCCTCATGCACATCAATGCTTAAGTCATGTAAAGTTTGTTGCTTCAACAAGCCATGTGCATCTGTCCATAAACCAGCAGTCCATCTGTCCATGCACATGTCAATACCAAGTGTTTCGCCTTAATCTACACTCATGCCTTGGCCGTGCTATGAGCATGTCTAGAGTCCGATGCTCGTCATGTTGTTTGGTTGTGCATGTGCATTGGTCATTCATTGTACTTGTCTTTATCCTTGACTAATCCAAACGAGCATACAGTAAGGTCCATAAGTCATCTCATGGTCCGTCCTTCAAATTATCCCATCGTCCATCATCCTTCTCAAGGTATGGACATTGACATACATTTGTACATTAACCATGTTCCATGTCGCCTCATCAATAAGCGAGTATTATGGAACGCACAACCACTCGTTTAAATCGTGGTCTATTACCGGGGGTCTAACAGTTAGAACATCCTAGTTCCGCTTAGACTTGGCTTGGTCTTGGTAGCAACCCAAGGGTTTGGAATCTATACAGGTTTTAGTTGGTCAAGGACAATCAAGTTAGTGAAAATCTTGTTCACTTACCCTATTTCACAGTAATTATGTTTGAAGAAATAAAATAAAACCAAATAAATATATATTTTTTTAGTTCAACTTAACTTTGACATATTCACAAAAATACAGGTCAGGATAAAAGAAATTTTTTTTAAGAACATGAGGCAAGTTTAAAGATGTTTTTTAATAAATTTTCTCCTACAATTCTTACATACATGTTTTTATGATTTCCTATAAATCCTCTACAAATCAGCTTGGCCTGAACTCAACAAATTCATCACCTGGGAATGAATAAACGAAGGCAGCGACTTTTTGACACCACCATTTTTTATGAAGAACACCATCACCCCTACTTTCTGAAGAACACCACCATTTTTTTAAGCACACCACCTACTGAAGCATTACCAATATAAACCCTTAATCACTCTCCATCCCTCTGAAGAACAGTTCTCTCCCTAAATTTGACCTCCCATTCTTTTCCTATGAACAACTCTACTCTAAATTCTCTACTTTTTCTCCAACTAATCACTTTTTCTAGTCACTGTTGGATACAAAACGTGGGTGTGAAAACTGCTATTTGATGGACAATTAGGTGTGTCATTTTGTCGTGTTATTTGGTGCTCTTTATTTGATTATGTGTGACTGAAGTTGTGCGAATCAGGTGCGCCTTCATCTTTATTGCTTGTTTGTGTTCAATTGTGGTTGTGGCAATTCAACTTCGTCTACATCAATTGTATGTAAGAGCATCTCCAATAGTAGAACCACAATTCAAAATTTTTAAGTGAAGCGGGCATTTTAACCCATATGGTTTTGTTGACCTTTACAAATTACAAGGCTTATAACGATAATTAGAAATTATAAGATGATATGCATCATAAGTAAGATGGAAACACAATAAATGAAATGTAAAGTATATTATATTGACATTTAATGATCGCAAGGTACAAGTCATCCATAAATACAAAATGATGATTTCTTTAACAATTGGATCATCCTAGGTTGGTATGTTTATACATGTCATTTACAAAATGTGCAAAAATTTATTGTGTAAAACAGTTACAAAATGTACAAAAAACGTGCATGTGTGCATCAATCCATTATTTGAACCAGGGTTGGGCCGGTCCGGTTAACCGACTTGAATAGCCAAGACTGAGAGCTGGTCCAGGCCTTTCAAATTTGAATTTCAAGGATCGAGCCCAGATCGGGTGAGGCCGGTTAATCGAGGTCCTGAAAAACCGACATTTTGGGGCGGTTCAGTGCCATCAAGATTTTTTAGCACAATTTTGTTTACTTGATTTTTCATCCAAGAGTGTGTTTGGTTGCATGGAATCCTATGCCATGAGAATCCATGAGGGGACCCCTATATTTTAGGCTAATTTGAGATATCACTCCATATCCACCATTTGATACATCAATTTAGCCTAAAATGTAAGGGTCCCCTCACGGATTCCCATGA
Organism: Berberis vulgaris; assembly: GCA_963556465.1. Classification (NCBI taxonomy): domain Eukaryota; kingdom Viridiplantae; phylum Streptophyta; class Magnoliopsida; order Ranunculales; family Berberidaceae; genus Berberis; species Berberis vulgaris. Next base: position 45,917,565 of record OY747132.1, read on the forward strand.
CATAAGATTCCATGCAACTAAACACACCCCCCGTTCTTCATTTCAGCCCAGCCCAACTACTCAAACCTCTCTTCTTTTTCTTCTTCCCCATTTCAGCCCAACCAACTGCTCAAACCAACTCAAACCTTTTTTTTCTTCCTCTCTATTTTTTTCCTCATCCTTTTCCCCTATCCCTGGCTGAATTCAGGGTGGGCAGACTTGACACCATTATTGCCGCTCATACTCATAACAAGTCCTTTAAATCGGAAATGCACATTCATTGCAAGTAACAAAGATATCTCCATCCACAGTGAGCCCAACATCTTCACCACAAATTTGGCAGATTTTCCCACTTAGTTTCATTTTCAAGCGCCTCATACCAAGGTTTTGCATGTAAAGATTTCAACTTAGACTTCAAAAACTAATAAAATGGACTTAGATTTGAAAAACCCAGATCGAGAAAAGCACAAAGAGAGACTTACTGTTGAGATCAAAGTCTAGGCGGCCCGACTAGCGATTTTGAGCTCGTTGGAATCGAAAAGATTGAGTCTTGGAGGGTTGGGGTGGTTCGAAAGAGAGGTGGAATCTGAAATTTTGGGGTTGGAAAGATGAATGGAAGTTTTGGTGGAGAGTTTATGTCATACTGAGACGAATTGACAAAACAAGAATACAAGAAATTGATAACAACTAAAGGGAATTACAAACTATTCTCTTGAGTTCTTCTTGAACAAGAGCCTTAGGTTTCATACATTTTAGATGCCATCTTTGCTCTTCCCCATATCTATTTAAACAGAAAACATAACAAACACAACTAACCATTACACTGAATGATTGCCACGTGGATGACTAAGATCTATTCCACCAACTAATACTAGAAATTACAAAAGTATCCCTACTTTGAATATTTCCCCTGGGCGCTCTTTCTGGATTGCTTCTTACTTCTCTGTTTCTTCTTCTCTTTTGTTCAGCCATGACAATACCTACTGCTCTTCCAATTCCTTGTCCTCAAGGATTAAAAGAAGGGAACATTGCCCGTAGGTGGTTCTAGTCTTCCCAAGTTGCTTCTTGCAGAGTGGAATTGCCCAATGGACAAGAACTTGGGTGACCGCTCGGTTGTGGCAGGGCACCAAACGTCGAGCCAAGATTGCAGTAGGTTCTAAAAGGAAATGGCCCTGCTTGTCAGCTAGAGGTAAAAGAGGCTTCAAAATTGTAGTTGCACCAAGTTTCCTCTTAAGTTGAGATACATGGAAAACAGGGTGAATATTGGACCATTGTGGGAGTTGTAATCTATAGGCAACAAAACCAATCTTCTCCATGACTTGGAATGGCCTGTAGTACTTAGAAGAGAGTTTAAGATTGCGGCGTATAGCAACCGATGTTTGTCTATAGCTGGAGCTTCAAGTAAACCCAGCCCCAACCTCAAAAGACTTGTCTGTGCGATGTTTATCAACAAAGAACTTCATGTGTTCTTGGGCTTTATGAAGTTTTTTCCTTGAGCAACTATAGCATATGATCTCTCTCTTGAAGATTGCCAAATGAGAAAAAGGTGGCAATGCCAACAGTGGAGGCGTATACCCGTAGAGTGCTTTCAAGGGTGAAGACTGGAGACTAGAATGAAAGGAAGTGTTGAACCAAAATTCCGCTAAGTATAGCCACTTGGACCACTTGGAAAGGGCATTACCAGTCATGCATCTTAAGTACAACTCCAAACAAGTGTTAGTGCGCTCCATCTTACCATAAGTTTGTGGATGGTATGCTGAGCTTAAGGCAAATTGTGCACCCAAGGAAGCAAAAAGGTCTTGCCAAAATGCATTGATAAAGATTTTATCGTGGTCAGACACAATAGATGTAGGTGGTCCATGAAGCTTGTAAATGTGTTGGAGGAAGATATCAGCCACCATTGCCGAAGTATACGGGTGTGAGAGAGCCATGAAGTGGCTATATTTGGTGAGTCGACCGACTACTACCTGGATGACTGTCTTGTGATTTGAAGGAGGAAGGCCTTCAATAAAATCCATGAAATATGTTGCGAAGCATGTTCCGAAACTAGTAATGGTTGTAGTAAGCCCTCATATCCACAATTGTCACTCTTATTTTTTTAACACATATCACAATTGGAGACATGTTGGAGAATAGATGATTGAAGTCCGGGCCAATAAAAGTATTGTCGAGCCCTTTGATATGTGGCTTTGACTCCTGAATGTCCTCCTATGGGAGAGTCATGTAAACTCTCTACGATTTGGTGCGTGAGATTTCTATTAGACCCACATAAACCTAAGTCTGATGCCTGATGAGTTCATGTTTTAAAGAATAGGGTTGAATGGAAGAGGGACTGACACTAAGTTGAGTGAGGAGAGAGCTGGCAAGCTTGTTCTATGACTTCCTGAATTCGTTGTGGTGAGATAGTAGTTGTGGCTAGGAGTTGCCTTGAAAGTGATTGTTGATTAATGTCCAAGGCTTGTTTATGTTGTCTTGAAGGTGAGTTGTGCATGAGGTCTACTGCATTGTGTTGGAAATGGGAGAGAGCACCTTGAGATTCTACTGAAGTATTGCTCGTATTTGGGGTTGTGGTAGCCAAGCTGGTAGAGCTAGCACAAAGGCCAATTTTTTTTTTTTTTCTGTGACATTTGCTAATATATAGCTCTAGCCGATACATGTTGTCTGTCATTACACCTTTGGGAACCACCCTCAAGACTATAGTATGCAGATTGTCACATCTGCAAATTTGTATCTCAGAATGAGGCGTAGAACCAGGCAAGCTGTTATCACAATTTGAGGAACCACCATCCACACTACCCTACCCAGTATTGTCAACCCTGTACTAGCATTGACTGTAGAGCCTGTAGGAAATTGAGACCCAGTAATTGGAATTATTGTACCAACATACCTGTTTTCAGGAAAAGTAACATGGGTAGTTGGAAATAATGTACTATCATACATGTTTTCAGGACAAGTAACATGGGTAGCTGGAACTTTAGGTGATGTAGGTTCTTTCTCATGTCGGGATGACTTGATCATGAAGTGCAAGTCCTGGAGTCTCTGTATGGGCTGTAATCACTATAGGCTCTGCAGAAATTATAGGCTCTGTATGTAATGAAGTCCCTGTATGAAGTGTATTCTTTGTAGGTATTGTAGGCCCGGTAGTGCTTTTGCTCTGCGTCTGAAATGGATCTTATATTTCTGTATTAGTAACTCTCTGAATATAATGCAAGTTGTTTTTTGTATTAGACTTTATAGGAAAACCCTTGGTATTGTCATCTGTATCAGACTCTCTATGATCACCTCTGTCACTGTCATAAACTTTGCATCTAGATAAAACATCTGTTGCTAGGTTCTCCACTCCCTTCTTATAAAAAAAATTCATAATCGTATCCCAAGAGCTTAGCTAGCCACTTTTGTTGGGTCATTGTAGTAACTTTTTGTGATAAGAAGTGTTTGATGCTTTGATGGTCTGTATGGATTTGAAACTTAGAACCTAGTAGGTATGACTTCCATTTGTGCACAACCATAATAATGGCTAGTAGTTCTTTTTCATAAGTGGAAATGGTGAGGTTCTTGGGGCCTAGTGCCTTACTAAAATAAGCAGTAGGTCTTCCATCTTGTGATAGGACAACTCCTACTCCCAAGGTACATGCATCAGTCTCAAGAGTGAATGGTTTAGTGAAGTTGGTTAGGGTTAGAACCGGAGCTTGACACATGGAATCTTTAAGTTGTTGAACAACTTTGGATGCAAGAGGGGACCACTAAAATGAACATTTTTTAAAAAGATCAGTCAATGGTTGAGCTATAAGGCAAAAGCGTTTTATGAATTTTCTATAATATCCAGCCAATCCAAGGAATGTTCTTAATTGTTTTACATTGGAAGGAATAGGCCAACATGCCATAGCCTCAAGTTTGGTAGAGTCAGCCTCTACCCCCTTTTGACTGATTATATGTCCTAAGTATTCTGGTTTGGTTTGCATAAAAGAGCACTTAGAATGTTTGGCATAAAGTTTATGGTGTCTCAAAAAGGTTAGGACAGTGTGTAAATGTTCAAAGTGAAGGTCTATGGAAAGGCTATAAACAAGGATATCATCAAAGAAGACTAAGACAAATTTTATTAGGTATGACTGAAATATTTGATTCATTAAAGCTTGAAATGTGGCTAGTGCATTTGTAAGGCCAAAAAGCATGACTTTGAATTCAAAGTAACCATGATGGGTTTTGAAAGTTGTTTTATGAATGTCTGAGGGATGGACTAATATTTGATGGTAATCGGATCTTAAATCTAATTTTGAGAATATGGTGGCACAATGTAGCTCATATAATAGCTCATCAATAAGGGGTATAGGAAATTTATCTTTGATGGTCAAGTCATTTAATCTCCTACAGTCTACACAAAACCTCCATGTGCCATCTTTCTTTTTTACTAGTAATATAGGGGTTACAAAAGGACTATGGGAGTGTTGAATAAGTCCATAATCCATCATCTCTTGGATCAATTTTTCAATAACCGCTTTTTTGCATGTAAGGTACCTTATAAGGATTTTGGGAGGGAGGTGTACTACAACTCTTTACAGGAATTTGGTGGTTTAGAGGCCTATTGGGGGGTAGCTTGGTTGGAGTTTGAAAAACATCAGTGAATTCAGTAAGGAGTTGGTGTATCTCAGGGTAGGATGGTATCTCTTTTATGACTGGATTCAATGAACAAAGTTGTCCAATGAATATTGGGCCTTGCCGGTGTACCAACCTTAAAGTATTTCTAGATTCTAGCAAACAAATAGTACCTGTGTCAGTACTATCTTGCAAGGTAACCTTCTCCCCATTAATTTCTACATTCATTTGTAACTTTTGTAGGTTGAGAGTAATGTCTCCAAATAACTCTAGCTAATCCCCACCAAGTACCATATCATATCCTTATGAATGGAGTAGCCTAACACTTCCTTCAAACCACATTCCTTGCATGATCCACTGGAGTTTTGGGCAAAATAGCATTACTCACTAGTTGATGCCCATTGGCTACCCTGACTAGCATTTAGGGGGTGAGTATAAGCCAATTGGTTTCTTTAATCACCCCTGGATCTATAAATGAGTGGGTGCTTGCTATGTCAATCAAAATGGATATGACTCTCTTCTTGAGGATTCCTTTGATGAGTAGGGTATTATTGGATAGGCTGTCATGAATGGAATTCAAGGAAACCTCCATTTCAGTTTGCACCTCTTGCACAAGATTTTCTTATTAAGGAATACTCACTTCTTCTTCCTCAGATCCTTCCCCTTCTGGAATCAATAAGCATAATTGTTGTTGCTTACAGAGATGACCAGCTTTATATGGTTCTACACAATTGTAGCAAAGGCCTCTTTCCCTTCTACTCCTAATTTAGGCTTGATTAAGCCTTTTAATGGGTGGTATATGAGAAAGGAACTTGTTCACTGATGCATTTGGAAAACTTGGCCTGTTGGAACCACTAGAAGAGGGAGTGATTTTAAGGAGTTGGCCCATATTGGTGATTCATGTTGTTGTAAGGTATGTGACTAGAATATTGAGATTTGTTTCCCCAGGTAGTCGTATACTCTCTGTGTTTTGGCTAAGATTTAGCGGTGGCTTCCTGCATCCTTGCTAAAAAAAATGCTTGGTTGATGTTGGAAGGCTTAAACAACTGGTCGATTGCCTTGATTTCAGGCTTGAGTCCACTGAAGACGCTCATCACAAAGTAGGTGTCGTCCAAATAGGGATTGTGTGATAACATGACATATTTGAGTTCTTCGAATCGATCGTAATATTCATTCACAGTGGTTTCTTGGTGTAATTTATTGAATGAATCTACATAATTGTTTAGAACAACCTCTTCAAATCTATCACAGACATCTCTACAAAATACCTCCCAATGGATCAAATCCTTGCCTACCGGATAGTTTAAGAACCAAATATCTTCCCTACCAATCAAATGGATTGAAGCCATATTCACTTTATTTCTTCCCTCACTTGGTAAAAAGCAAAATATCTCTCACTCTTCTTAATCCATGATCTAGGGTGGATTCCATTGAATTGTGGAAACTCTAGTCTAGGGTTTTTGGAAAATTTACCTGAGTTCTCCCAAGGATTTTGGGGAATAGACCTAATTGCATGGTCGAAACTCCCAGCTGATTGATCTATAGGGACGACTCCAAGTTATCCTTGATTGCATTGAAGAAGTTGCACCATCTGATCAATCCTTGCTTCCATCTTCTTCTTTTGGATTTCTTGTGTCCGTGTTAGTCTAACTATCTTCTCCTTCAACGACTCGATTTGCATCGATGTCTCCAATTGAACCTTCTGTGTTTCCCTCATGAATTGTTCCACCTCTAACTGGTTCTTTCGTGTTTCCCTCATGAATTGTTCTGCCTTTCTCGCTCTAGTTTCCATTATTGTTGCAACTTACGCTTGATTTCAGGTTGGATCTATCTCGCTCTAATACCAAATGTCACACTGAGACGAATTGACAAAATAAGAATAGAAGAAATTGATAGCAACTAAAGGGAATTACAAACTATTCTCTCGAGTTCCTCTTGAACAAGAGCCTTAGGTTTCATACATGTCAGATGCCATCTTTGTTCTTCCCATTCTCTATTTAAACAGAAAACATAACAACACAACTAACCTTTACACTGGATGATTGCCACGTTGATGGCTAAGATCTATTCCCCCAACTAATACTTGAAATTACAAAAGTATCCCTAACTTTGAATATTTCCCCTTGGCGCTCTTTCTGGATTGCTTCTTACTTCTCTTTTGTTCAGCCATGACATTTGGTTTGAGCAAGGCATGGAGGCATCTTTTGTGTTGAATATAGGTACCTGTAATTGTGCCATGGCAGTAGTTTCGTTTTTGAGCTCGATGGACACATCTCATTGTTCAACTTCATCATAAACTTAATTATGATATATAAAAATATAAAATTAATTGGTTTTTAAAAAATACTCAGGCCTGGTTAGTTTTTGAAAACTTAAACTGAGGACCGAACCAAAAATTAAAATAATATTAATAAATCGAACCGATCGGGTCGATCTGGTTCGGTTCGGTTTTGTTAGTCTTAAATGCCCAGCTCTAATGCGAACTACCTCATCCGACTTCTTTATCTTCTTAGAACTCCTCACATTTTACTTATTGACAATCACATCACCAATGTGGAGTTGGCTATCGAATGAACTCCTCAAATTTTCAGTAGCATCAAATCAAGAGCCTTGTGCGACACAGATCTATGAAGTTTTCCAAAAAATGTCACCAATGCTCATTCTTGACATTCGTCAAAATTTTCTTGAAAGAACACTTTAATCTCTATTAGTTGGACTTGAATCATGCCAAGCGTTTTTTCGGTCCATTAAAAATGTGCCTTGTGAATTTTCCAACATTTTTTTAACTTGAAATGTGCGCCTTCAACGCGGCCTATTGTCAGTTGGCCAAAATGCATGAAAGTGTTGGTCCATGCATTCATAAAGTACTCCTTATGCGGATGCCAAACCGTCCGCAAATAATCCAAACACAGTGTGATGCTCATTTTCTCTCGAATTCAATAGTGCCCTTATTTCAATCTTCCTCTGAACTTAATCTATACAAATCCGAGAAAATTCTATAAAGTCATTCCACCCGTCATTATCCTCAAAGTTTCGTTTGCAATTTTTCTAAACATTTTTATTTGTGTGCCACTTGCACAACAATCTCTTGCTCCGGGAAAGATTCACTAAATGGCTTTGATTAAACCCAACTCTCTGTCAATGACAAACACAGTTGGGAAGTTGTCTAGCTTGAAATTCCCCAATAGTTTTTCCAACGCTCAGGCGTAGGACTCTTCATTCTCAAAAGACATAAAACATGCAACAATAAAAGTCTTGTCGGTCGACATGACACCCACAATCTCAAAGAGTGGCATCCAAATAGCGATTAGTTTTGTAAGTGCGGTCCATAAACATCACTGATGGGAAATTTTTGCTAGTTGAATTGACTCGAGATGCGCCCAAAAAATACTGCCGACTTTATTGTCCTCATAATGGTGGGATAAAGTCAATTTTTGCCCGAATGTAGCGGTCCTTACGAGCTTAAGAATCTCATCCATAGGATCCTTAGCTTTTGGACAGACTAAGGTTTTTTGTTCAAACACGCGGACGTTGAGGGTTGGGTGATGAAATTCACAGGATATGCTACATTTTGACAAACACAGGTTTTCTGTCCAAACGCAGCGGATGCTGTGAGTTGGGTGATGTAATTTGGAGGATCCTCTACATTTGGACAAAAAACATAACTCTATCTATTTTTTCAGAATTTTTCTTTGACATTTTTGGATCTCCAAAGTCGAGTTTTTACTCAACATTGTCAAAATGGTATTCGCTTGATTTTATGCGAACTTGCTCAGAACCAGGTTCTGTTTCCATTTTTTTCGGAGTTTTGTTTGTGTCCATTACCAGCTTTTGTGAGGTTTCAATTATCGCGTTTTGTATTTTTTATTACTTTTGATGCATTTTTCATTAACTTTAAATTTAACAATAAAGGCAATCCTATTTTTATTAATATTTTTAAATATTGCATAAACATTACGAAAAACAAAAACATCAAAATAGCACTGATCATCTAGGATGCACTCAACAAAGTCCTTCAGGGGGTGATGCTCGCAACCTCTTCTTCATCGAAGGAGTAGTAGTCCACTAACGAATTCCCATCATCACCTTCATCATTGTCCTCATCAAAGGACGATGATGATTCCCTATCCTCCTCCTCCTCTGATTGTTCTTTCTCTGGTCCTCATCATCTGAAGACGATGACGAATGGGGGTCGTTATCCCTGGACAAATCGTCTTCCGGATCGCCCATGTCATCCCATTATTCGTCTGAGTTTTCTTCTTTGAACGTTACCATTTTTTCTTGATTTTCTTGATTTTCTCTTAATTTGGTGATGACTACTGATTGACTACTCACATTTTATAATGCTCAACTTAAATTACATTTGTCTTCCCAAGCAATTCTATTTGTCTTTCTAAACAATTTTCTTGTGATTATGCATTTGTAATTATGTAACCATTGTGATTTTCCCATGCATGCACCTTGTAACCTAAAAGGCTGCACGAATCTCATAGAAGAATGAAAAGTGGAAAGAATAGGAGGATTGAAAAAAGTGGGAGATGCCTGTGCGAGGGCAAAATTTGGCCCTCATGCAGGCTCTTGCAAATGAGGAACACTCGCACAAACCTCTGAAAGTGGGGGTTCACCAATTGCAGGAATCTGCTAGAAGGCAAAGGAGAGGTGGAAAAAGAGCAGAAGAGAATAAGAGGAAGATAGAAGAAGTGAGGAAGAAAATAAAAAAAGAGGAATTTGTTTGATATGTGTTTGGTGTCGATCAATGAGAAGTGAGAGGGCAATATTTTCTAGCTACGATCAAGAGGGAGCACTGCGCGTGTATGGTCGATGGGTGTTGTGGCTGATGTGTGTGTTGCGAGAAAAGGATGGCGACTGGTGTGATGGGTCTGCAACCGTTGTGTGGTTGTGTTCGATGGATGATGTGAGAGGTCTGATGGTAGGGAATGAGGAAGATGGTTGGGCCGACAAACTGTTGTGATGATGTTGTGAAGAGAAGAAAGAAGAGAGAGTGTGGATAAGAAGAGGAACGGTGGTGAAAGAGGGTTTGTATTGGTGGTATACTTCAACACATTCGAAAAAAAAAAAAGAGGTGGTGTCCTTCAGCAAAATTACTGGTGTCAAAAAGTCGCTGCCGTGAATGAATAAGGTTGTTAGATGGTCTGATGCATGATTAGGTTATTCTTTTAAGAAAAATAAATGATACTAACTAATAGTATAGTAACAATCATTGCAGAAAAAGAGCTCAAGGAGTTGGGCTAGGAACAAATAAAACATCTAAAGGAGGTATGGGGAAAAAAGTTAAGACTAAAGGGAGGTACACAAGTGCATGCGTGAGGTGTTCATGCATAATGAAGAAGATAGTAACCTAAAAAGTATTGTTGTTTCTTAGGGCTTACAGAGTACCTAATGTTTTGATCCTTTCTCACCTTGACAAAATGACATAATACACAATCAAATATTAAGGGATGCATCTCCCATAAATTTTAGACTTAACCCATCATTAAAAGTTTTAAAAATGAGATCCTAGTGCAATAATTTTACAAAAAAATTTGGGGTGGAGGGGAGATCCGGAAAGCATGCTCTAACCTTAGACTTGAATTATGTGCAAATTTGACTTTTCCATTGTTTCCAAGTAAATCCAATTGTATGGTCCTTCTAAATATGACTACAAAGAATCCATAATTCCAAACGTTCCAAGCACTTGACTTGGTGAATGTGGTTGAACTCTACGACTAATGCACTATCCAAACCAAACCAAATCAAATTGGTCAGTTCGTTTTGGTTGGGTTGTTTGTTTTTTGTCCAACCTAATTAATGTGATTTCTATTGAGTCTTGAAAAATCCATGGAGTTGGGTTGAATTTCATAGAATATTTATGCCTCATTAGTAACTTTTTGTAGAAAATGGGACTTTCATACACAAGCTATTATTGATCAGAACCTGTGTGTGGTATGGAATATCTGGAATTTCAGACTAGTGAAATTCTCCGTATTTTTGTTAAAATTATATAAATGAATCTGATCGTTTTATATGGATTTTAAACTGAACTTTAAAATTATCATTTCCTATCCAGGTCGTCTTGAAGTTGTTTATTATACCATAAGTTTTGTGACAATTTATGTTATGAACCCAAGAATTTGATGTTAAGCGACTGATTTTACATTGGCATTTGAGTTTGTTACATTTGAAATAGATAACCGCGAAACATACAAAAAAAAAAAAAATGTTAAAACAATGGATATCTGTCTTATTTTACTTTCCCTGAGTAAACAATGTGGATATCTAATCTATCGGCCACATCAGAAGCAATTCATTTTGCAAGTCAGTTCTACAACTCTAGGTATACTGCAAACATGGTTTGAGTATCATCTATGCTTCACTTTTCCTGCAAGAATTTTTTGAATTTGCAGATGTCTACTAAATGCCTCATTGAAAAGAAACCGAGTCTGGAAGGCGGATATAATTGGAAGCCATGCCAATGTAGCTACTGGTGCGAAAAGCATAATAGCCATTCCATAGTCGTAAGCTTGAGCAAGCAACTGTACGAACTCCCACATTTGATATTGCTCTATCATGGGTCTGACTGCTTGTGCAATCTAAACAAAATAAAAATTTAGTCCAAAGTATCACGAAGAACTAATAAAATCATTTCTTTCATTTATCAAGGCTTACCAAAATCAAACCCCATCCGGTAGGCAAAAATGCTAGACAGCTCACAATTATGTCCATTAGAGATAAGTTGCAGATCTTGGAGAGCATGATTATTGTAGATAAAGCTCCAACGAATACTCCTGCTTTAAGAGTTCTGAACCGAAGTTGATGGTTGGTACCAAGCCGTATTCGTCCTTCCTTCATCACCTGTATAGCATGATGGACATTACTAACTGAATGAAGACTTTTTTTTGATAATATAAATCAAGAATGTCAAATGATATATCAAACAATAATGTCCACAGTTGACCCCTGCAAGCAATAATCTAATCTGAGTATCAGACATAAGAACCGACTTAATCACTATCATCATGACATGTCTAATAAGCACAAGTTTAAATATGATTAATAGCTAGTCTTCAATTATTATATGGGCATGACTAACCCCTGTTTGGATTCACTCTCTACAAAATATATAATAAAAGAACTGTTACCGTGTTACGTACATTTTCCATTTTGATAATTATCAGTCATCTATTACTCGAACTGTAGATATATTATAGGTTGTATTTCATGTAAAACAGTCCAAGACAGTATCATCTAATTTCTATTTGTTAATTTTGAAAATAAATTCATAAAGTACATAGGTAAGAAGACGACATAAATTTCAAGGAAGCACCTCCTAACAAAAACTTCATTCTCATAGGCAATTCTAAGTTCAACAACTAATCTTGTGTAAAATGTACTGACTGCTATGCTACCTTTTCTCAGTTGAACCAGCAGCCAGGGCATATTTTCTTATTACTAAATGAGAAGATAACAGCCATTTTACCTTAGTGAACAGGAAGATCACAGCAATCACAAGCCACGAGATAAGGTAGACCAGAAAATTTTTGTCCTCTTGTAATATGTCAAGTCGATAAACCATACCATACTGATAAATGAAAAAACGCAGAGAAAGAAGTATCTCAAATGCCCTAGCAGGAACTCCTGAATGTCGAAGATGGGCTTGCTCATCATTCCACCATGACTCCCAGCTTTTATCCTGTTGCACTCCTATGCCACCTAGGTTTTTAATCCACTTATTCCAGTCTACCCAATCATCCACAACCTTACTCCAGTTGAATCCGGAAGGATTGAACAAAAAAGGTGCAAATAGCCAAGTTATTGACATGAACCAGATGGAACATGTGATTAACACATACGTCATGCTTGTCTGGTAAGACTGTTTGAACATATCATAGACAATTAGTAGGAGCATCAACTCAAATCCTTTCACAAAGTGACTGCGTGAATATAATCTATAGTTCTCAGTGAAGCTTGAATGAAACACCACAACTTTGCGGCTGGGTGGTATGTATTTGGCACCCCCATGAAGAATTGTTCGACCATAGTAGTGGGATTTTGTTCCAAGGGAAAATGTGAAGAAAACAGCAGCCAGCTGCAGCTGCATGAGAAAGAAATCCATGACAGCTGCAAAGAATCCTTTCTGCAGTCCAATCTCCATCACCATTGGTAAACCGGTTAAGAGTCCCAGCTGTATGAATAATTGGGAAGCAAGAGTTGTCTCAAATGATTCTATGTTCTGCATTCTAGCCTCGCGGATGAGTGCTTTTTCCATTCCACTAAGAACCAAATATAGTTGTCCGTAGAGGAAAACATAAACTCCAAGTACTGATAGCTGCAGATATTGAGGGTTTCACAAAATGATGAGTAAATCAAGAAAATCAATAATATTATCAATGAAATGGGACTATTAACAAATGAAATACTTTCAATGTGAAAGACTGAAAGGATAACATGAACTATTACCGTGTTTCATTATTACACACCTGATTGAATCATACCCATGTATTGAATCTAAATCATATGTGCAAGAAGCCATTTTGCACAGGAGGGATTTAACTCGTACAGAGTTTGGTTCCATACCCAGAAACTCTTTAGATTTAATAGGTAAAGTTGAAACATATTAGGTGCATTTACAAAAACTCCATTACATGCATAAGAGTTTCCCAAGTGAAAGATACATACCAGGCTACTGAAGTAAAATCCAACAGTAGTGAAGTAGAAAGATAACATCCGAAAAAAGTCAAACCGATGCCCAAGCCGGTATACATCACGACTTAAAGTTTGTTCACTATTTCCATTGGCTACTTTGGCTTCAAACTTTGCGATCTGATTCAGACCTACATCTCGACCCTTGCCAACTTGCATGTACTCATGGTAGCTAACACAACCCCCTCGTAATATGGAATTGAATCCTACACTCAGCCACATAACCTGTCAGCGTTAATCATATAAACTAATATATTGGTAGATATTAGAAAATTGAAGCTAGTATCTACCAGCAAAAATATCGTCGCTCAAGTTAATGGTTTTTGATGCTCTACTTATTCCACCTCTTGTGAAATGAAATACTCTATCAAACAAATCTGGATGACCGTAGTGGAATCGCACCCTAGATAACAATATAAAAAACCAAAAATTAATAAATTATAACTTCTGGATAAATATATTGCAACTAAACATTGTGTGCAAAAGCTTCACAATGAAGACCATAAATGAGCAAGAACTGAAGGCTTGTGCAATTGTAACCATTAGGCTACCTCAAAGCAAAAGTGTAGCAAATACCATAAGTTGACATTGAGATATCATCTTAACTCCATTTTGAAACTTTTAAAGTTGAAAATCTTACTTGAGAGGATTTGCTAGAAGTCTTTGCCCAATGGTGGCAAAGCTGTTCTCTTGGTAAGACATAAACCAAGCCAAAGATGAAACACTGTCATAAAAAAAAGAAACCTATTTAAGATTCTTGAATTTAAACGTTATAGTTGGTGCTCAAATAACTGTTCTGAAGCTTAATGGTGGAAAATATCATCTATGGTCTAATGCTTTGTGAGTTTTATTGTGCACAAAAAGGGTGCTGAAATATACTTACAGACAACCCTGAACACATGATGAAAAATAAACAAAGATCTGACGAGTTGAAACCCACAATCAAGATTTGGTAGCAGAAGAAATGAAGTCGTTTGTTTTTGTGAGTGAATGCATGTATTTGACTGTTGCATGGGTCTAAGGAATATTCTCAAAGAGATGCATGTGTTGACAGCGTTGTACAATACTACAATCACAACAATGTATTCACAAAAATCCTGGCATGTATTTCATAATGATGAACACAGAGAATATTAGAGAACATGGAGCACAGCACAAAAGAAGAATTTGTTAGAAAATTCAAAGACCAAAATAACTTTAAATCCTCTCCCTCGCACATTGGCATTGCTGCACACAGTGTCGGTTTTACCTGAAAAATTCCTTCTCCTCTAACATTCAAAATCTATATTCATTTTGACATTGGTGACGTTGCGTGTCAAAAAGTTATTTAATGAAAAGACCCTTCACCCAATGAAAATATGCCACGTCGGCAAATGTCTAAGTGAATGTAGATTTTGAATGTTAGATAGAGTTTTCCTACCTGAAATATGGTCTGGATAAAATAAAAAAGATAACCTGAAGGGTTATGTTTTCTCAATTTAGAACCATCTTAGAAAAGGTGCAACCAAGTCTAGATAACCCAAAATTAGATGTGTTTATCTACCAAAAGATTTAGAGTTATCCTTTTCTATTGTTTGCAATTTCATATTATTTATGGATGCTGGGTATTAAGAGCTGATTTAGTAAAACTTGTTTTCTCTTAGCATTTCTAATTTAGGGATATGTTAGTCAATTTTTATTTATTTATCTATTGTTATTTTTATTTGTGTGTGTGATATTCATTGGATTGAGTCAAAAAGCATATACTATATTTATATTTATATTTATATTTATATTTATATTTATATTTATATTTATATTTATATTTATATTTATATTTATATTTATATTTATATTTATATTTATATTTATATTTATAGGAGAGGAAGTGAGTAGAAGTTCCGCATCTTGAGGTTGAAGATGACTTCATTTTTGGCAAAAGTTTTCTTAGCTCCCCACCCCAAGAAAATACTTTCCACAATTTTGTAACAAACCAATAGGATACTCTGTGATGTTCTATCTTCCTCTTTCCTACCTCTCCCTTATCACTTTTTTGGTAAAAAAAATTTCTCGGAAACTTTTCCTTGAAATCAAAGACACCCTTAGGATCAACTTGGTTGCATCGAAAATAGACATGGAAATTGAAACCGTTTCCATGAATTCAATTTTGAGGCTCCCCTTCGGACTTGGATTCCTATGAGTAAAACAGTCTAATGTATAATCGATTTCCTATCAATAAATAGACAACCAAATAGCGCAAATCTGCATGAGGGAAATGGAATCCATTTTCCAAGGAAAATGGCTAGCCAAACATACCCTTAATGGAAAAGGATTACCTTCCCGTGAATATGTGTTCTCGTAAACCAATTAATGTCGGATGTCGTCCTTGTGAATGCCGCAGGAATTCCTGCAAAATATTTCGCATTTTGAATGCTTCTTCCATGTAGTTGTCCTGCATAACCAATTACCATGTAAAACTCAATGCACTGAGTTACGTTTTTCAAGGTGGGAAAAAAGGAAGAGGACGAAAGGTATACTTGGTTCATATCGATTGTTTGTAAAGCATCACCACGTGTGAAAATTAGAGCATGATTTTGGTTCTCAGGTTTTCCTTCTCCAATAATGGGTGGACCAGGGAGCTTTATACGATATATCTCCTGCAAAATAAAAGTTTACATCACAAATAGGATTCACCATGACAAACTTCTTGTTTCAAATACAATAACAGGAATGAAATTTAATTAAATGCTATCCAGTACCTCAAAAAATGAAAGATCTTTGGATTAGTTTCATTTTAAGTGTTTTGTCATCTTTCTGCTCGGTACGGAACATATCCTTTGTATCCTTGTCTTTTTTTTCAGTCAATATTACCTCTTCTTTCTAGAGTTGGGACTGTCCCAACTGAAATATGGAGAGAAGGTCCATCACAGGCAAGTATCACACAGTCTAAACATAAATTATGCAAATGATGATGAATTTCATTATCAAGGACCTGGAAGAGTATACCTCTTTTGGTTCATTGCGAAGATTGTCAATCTTTTTGCTCTCTCTCACCTTTATTTCCCCTCCTCTTATTCCTTTCTCATCATACATTGTATAACAACATTGTTCATTGTTGAAAAGTTTGTGATGAGAGTAAGTACCTTTTTAATTTCTTTCCCCCTCTTTATGAAAATTGGGAATATGTTTGATGAATATAGGAATATTTAGTAGTATTTTAATTCTATTGCTATTTTCATTGAATAATGAGCTTGGACCCAACATAATTGGAGCTTTTTCTTTTACAATTAGAAATAGGAATCTAGTTTCTTACTGTGCAAGCTTAAGTAAATTATAAATTAAGGTCATCGGTCATTGTGATAAACAGATTAGGTTGAATTGAAATGAATAAAGATGTAGTTTCTTTGATTTATTGTAAAATTAGGGTCTTGCCTACGAGCCCTAGGTTGTGAGAGATTTATGTTTTAGTTGTTTATTCCGCTCCAATTACCATCAATCTTTTAAGATTGCCTCAAGCGCTTTTATGGTTGGTTTCTAGTTGTATTAGCTTCCCCCTTCATTAATAATAAACCAAATAAAGGAACCTCTTATTCAATCCTCAGTTTTTATTCCCTTTCTTTTCTCTCTTCCTCCTTTGTGTCTTCCTCCCCTTCTTTTAATCACACAGATAATGTGTTATGTGGGAGTGCTACTAAACCTTGAATCATTTAAGTAGCTAACTACAGAAAATGGAGCAATCTTATTCCTATCTTTAACATATGTAAGAGGACCCCAATGCAAATCAATGTATTTCATGAGGACCCGAAAGTTGGGCCACTTATTCATTGACTTAAAAAACAAGAGAAGAGACGAATTAAAAGAATAACCTGAACTACATCCTCGACATTTTTTCTCTCTCTAAACTTCCACCACTTCCCATCTTTCTTGTCTTCCCTTTCCCTTCTCATCTAGAAACAGAACAGCTGGGCACTAAGGCAGGGCACCGGGTAGGTTGTGTTGCTTGTGCAGCAGGCCACCATCACCTAGTGCTGAGCAGCTAAGGCAGTAATTAATCGCTAGGAAGACTTTGAAAGACTTAGCCATTAGGATTACCAGGTCAGCTTAATTGAACAATTCAAACAACATAATGTTTTGTTCCGTGTTTACATAATGAACAGCAGAATTATAAATATGTGTGTGTGTTTGTGGGGGGCAGTATTGAAAGTCGCTTTGTGATGCAAGTAGTAGTGGGCGCAGTATTTTAATTGCTTTCCTATGTTGTAGTATTAATATAATATTTTTACTATATATGAGGTAAGTTCTTTAGCACACACATTCTACACATGTTCCTGTGACCCATGTTGAATAGCATTACAAGTTCATATTTTGCGCCTCACAAAAAGACAACACATTTCAACATTTCTAGCACCATCAAACAATGACACCAAAATTGAAGCATGTACTCGTTTCAGATGTCAACTTTATACGAATTTCAACTTCGCATTTGACAATTGACATCTGTAATAGTTCCAGACTGAAGTGAATTTTGTAGGATGATGTCGGAAATCATCTTCACAAAAAACTAGTCGAAAAATCTACTCCATATGGGCCAAAATAGCTACAAACTAACCTGTAACATCATAAGAGTAAAGCAAACTATATCAAACATAATATCTCCGTAAAAACAAATACAAAGATACATTGCTCGGTAATTCCATGTCGATGAAAACCTCTTCGTCATTTATCTCTTTCTTATCAGTCTTTAGGGCTTGACATTCGGGAAGTTTTGAGGGGATGGGGGAGCCTTCTTTTTCTTCCTTAACTCAATAAAATAGGGGGGGATTATCTGAGTTGGCCAATTAATCGAGAAATAAATTGGTCCAACTAAACTTGTGCCAATTAATGGCTTGGGCTGATCAATTACCTTGAGTTAACTATGATTTAGTCGAGGATCAATCCGATTTGATAGCACAGTCAGTACCACATGTCTCTCTCATAGTCGTTTGTAGCTGTCACAGTTTTTATTCCTATTTTTTTTTTCCAATGACCCAAAGCTATAACTCAGTTACCTATGTTCATATCAATCATCATCATCATCATCATCATCAAAGCCCATTCCCGAGATTTTCAGGGTCGGCTACATGAATTTTGGTTCTCCAAGCAATGCGATCTTCACACATTTCCTCACCTAATCCAAGCTCAATGATATCTTCATTCACCTATGTTCATATCAATGCCAAAAAAAAAAATACTTTGGTGCCAAAATGATACAGGAGTCTCGTCTTTTGGGAACTTGAGGTTTGGGGCGGAATTTAGAAGGTTTCTAATTCCGTTCTCTGCTAGAAATAAGGAAGCTCTCCTTATGGGGCAAGGAAAGTAATATGGAAAAACTTTCCTATTAGGAGTAGGTTTCCTTGTTTGGTTAAAATAAGAAAGTTCCCCTTGAGGAAAAAGGAAAGCAATAAGAAAATACTAGTAGGCCTTTTCTTGTTTGGTTAAAGCAAGAAAGTTTTTCTCATGTGACAAGGAAAGCAATATGGAAACAATTTCCATTTAGGAGTAGGCTTTCCTTGTTTGGCTTGGACTTGTTTAGCCTATATATAATGTCATGTAGGTTCCAAGCATCGAGGAAAATAACCTCTCAACGAGTTTGTTTTCGGAAGAGTGTTGTAATCTTTGTTGATCAATAAGAAAGTAAAGGTTGTGACATAACGTCTTCTTCTTATGTTATTTTTTTCTCGCATATACTCTGAATCAGCTCCATATCACAAGACAACCTAAGTGCGAAAATGATAGAACAATCGACATCGCAGTGGCTATAAAAATACAAAAACCCTACAGAAATTGTGTTTTATGAACACTGAGCCAAAGCTGAGTACTTGTTTCAGTGTGAATTCAGACTCAACATTGAAAAAGTTGGCTACAAATCTATCAAGACAAAAAAAAAAAAAAAAAAAAAAACTTAACAAGTACAAGCAACAAACATGGTGTTGAGTCTGACCTCTAGAAATGGCGACGGCATTTTCAAAGAAGTTACTGAAACTTATTTTTTCTAAGACTTGGAATCTAAATTGACAATGAATGTTCTAACTACCAACTCCGAGATAATTAGGTTTTTTTTAACAACCCATTTTAAAGGGTAAGTGAAAAGAAGAGTGAAGAAGAGAAAGCAGGAAAAAGGGGCTGGGCGGTCCTCTGACATACTTGAAACCTATTTTTAATAGTATTATCGAAATAGCAGTCAGTTTGTGCTTAAAATTCAAGGCATGTTTGGCTGCAAGGTATCCAAACCATCTCAATGGAATTTCAAAAGTGTGATCATGGTCAACCTCCACAAAATATATGAATCACCGTTTCACATTTCTCATACAATGGGAATCGGATTCTTGAGGGAGCAAGAAGTTTGAGTCCCACATAAATAGCAATCAGAACGTTGTCTACAACCTCACCTTTTGTCTTCCTTCCCTATCTACTATCCACCTTCATTCCCAACATTCCATGGAGCGGGATTTCAAGCAACCAAGCACGCCATAAGTGAAGTTGGGTTTCTTTTACATTATTATTGAGTATGGATCATCTACGCCTAGGTGTAGATATTTGAATTCTACACCCTAAGAAAAGACCATGCCATAATAGAATTTTTGGGTTTAATTTGCTAATTCATATAATACATGACGGCTCAGCAATTAATTTTCGTAGGCTATCAAACTTGAAAACCATACACCTGGGAGTAGGTGATTTCTATTTGACATTATTTTGGACTCTAAGTAGAATTATCGTATAAATAGTACCTCTCTGTTTATCTTTCTCATCACAAAATAAAGAACTAAAAAGGGAGCAAAGCAAGCTTGGGGCATGTTTGTTGGATTCGACTCGGATGTTCATATATCGTGAGGGAGAGAGAGAGGTGATATTGTTTTGGAAGGCATACTGTCAGTATATTAATTTTCTCTTTCATTATCTCAGATGTTGAAATTTTAGTTATGAACTCCAGGTACTACACCTGAAATCCAAACTTTATGAATCAAGTCTTATTCAGAATACTGGAAGTTGTTAAGGTGCTTTATCAGCGATCCCAGTTTCAAAGGATGGTCTATGCCTCGGAATTCAATGTTAATTGTTACGGCAGCGAGTCATTGCATCATGCTTTGATTTGTGAATAGCAGAAGTGCAAGGGGATTACAAAACTAATTAAAGAACTAGGGCTTTGTAATCCAAAACCCTAAACACAATAAGAAAAACTTAAGTGAACTTTTATTCAAACTCTACTTTCCCCCTAGAATCTTCAATGCCCTTATATTATGATTCATCAATGGAGTTGGGCTACACTTAATTAACACTATATTACCTTCTTTAGTAGCCCTAAAGCAATTAAACAAAACAGCCAAAGCAAACTGGCGGAACTATAGCCACATGGGCCCACCTTAATCAATTTTTAATATTATCAAAAAGATTGTGCATAATTCCATATAATTGGAAGGTCAAATCTTCGAACAAGTTCAGCAGATCTTATTTAGTTGATTTAGATTTACACATAAGATTCTCAATGACTTCGCCGACCTTATAATGACTTTCTTATCTACAATCTATAATTAACACTTTAGTGTTTTGAGTTCTTAAGAATTAGGTAAACATCCAAAACACTAAAGTTATGTTAAATATAGAAGATGTGCCCTCTATTTATAGAAAGAGGGTTTAGAATCTAGTAAGGAAAGCCAAACCTTTTAATGGCATCTCCTAAACTTGTTAAACAGGTAAAAGAAACTTAGACTTCTTATACCTCCAAACACAAATTATCTGCGAATAATTTTTTAATTCTTTATGGAAACTTGAATGCATGTAATCTAGAGGGCATAAGTTACCCAGAGTGTAGATTACCTGGTCCAGGTGATTGATTGCTTTAATCAATACAGAAAAGTAAACTTTTTGCGACTTTTCTGTACCAATCACTTCTTTCTCCTCTATGTAAGCAACACGCAAAGATGGATACCTTCAAGAAACCATAGCAAATTACTACCTTAAGTACGGAAATTGCAACAGGTTATCAAATTTCTCTAAGAATCACCTCATCATCAAGTCAATTATATCTTGTGCACGAGAATCTGCTGAAGCTTTCTGTGCTCCAAACATTTGACATGAAATGACAAACGTGAATTTCATATCTGCTAGTGCATCAAATTTAGAAGTTTGTCCGTTTTCCAAGGAGTTATAGTCTTCAAGAATATCTAGTTGGCAACCATATTACAAAAAACAGGTTAGCTACATGATTTTATCAATGGAAAACTTGCTCATACAACGCAGGTTTATAAGTGGGTTTGACTTTGACTTGGATTGAGTTGGAGCTTACGCATAGAGCTCACCTTTATCTTCAGCCATATCCAGAAAAGTTTGCATCTTTAAGGCCTCCCTATAATACATCATTCCTCTAACTGTACATTGTCATAGAAAATGAAAGCTCTACATTGAATTACAGATGGCTGCAAAAATTGTACATTCTTATAGTACTGGTTGTAACACCTTGTATACATAATTTCTTTACCTGTCCTGCTTAGTGTCTGACCACGAAAAGAAGCCCAGTTTCTAAGGTCCTCATCCTTTCCTTTAATTTTTATTTCTTCCAGATTTTCACATTCCATGCGCTCCAAGAAGTTTTTCCACTCATCTAAAGTTAAAAATGGCAATCATCCATAAAGGAAAGAGATAAATCGAATTGGATGGATAGGTCAAAAGTTAGTATTTTTCGCAATTCAATAGAAGTTTACCAATACTAACCTGGATATAACTTTTGCATGTAGAAGATTATGGATACCCCTTCTTGATTTGAATTCAGTTTCCTCAATGAGAAGTTAACTTCTTCATTGCAGTGTGGAGTTAAAACACTGAGTTTGAAGCGAATTGTTAGTTCAAAAACCCCAAGTGATCTTACAGATAACTCTTTATTAAGCCACAAAAAATGAGTTATGAATATGATAGAACTAAACAAGAATTGAAATAAATAATTAACAAAAATTGAAATACTAAGCAGGAACTAAAATAAAACTATGATAAATCCTAATTGAAAACAAATAAGAAAATAATTATTCTTTTCAATCAATCAACTAGATAACAATGAACAATCCCTTGCCTTATTTATATATCCCTAACTTCTTTCACAAGCTAACTAACCTAATCCGAATTGGCTAATAATGCCCTAACTACTATTTTGGGGCTTTACTTAAATAGGCCCAATTACATTTAATACTAATATTACTAAACTAATACCTAAATAATACCCGCTTACATCAACCTCCTTGGGTTGAAGAAACTTGTCCTCAAGCTTGAAGTCGAAGAAATCTGATGAACACAAGCAACGAGTCATAGAACACAACACGAAGTACATTTGAAGTATTCAATCTCGAAACTTGTTACGATACACATTTACAAAAAACAAAGGAACCAACTCAGAAATGGAGCAAGGTGACAATAAGAACTGGAAGTTGCAATAAACCTGCTAAGAAAACTCATGAGCATAAGTTTGTGCCAGAAAATATTCATAAAATGGGTCGATATAACCATCGTTACTCACTGTATTTGCCGCTGTAGGAACATCCTATGTTTGCTAAAAAAAAGGAAATAAGTCGCAGAAGTCAAATAGCCCACATTTCAAAAATCGAGTATGTGTGATGGTGCCTGGACTTCTTCAAAAAGCTAGGACTTTGACAAATAGTATGGCTCATACGGCTCTTTTCGCATCGGGGCAAGTTCATTCGGTCTCCCATATTTTTGTGTTTTGAAGCGCTTTAATCCCATCGTCAGTCATCTTGATCATGTGCTGGTTCAACTCCGCCACGCTTGCTTTTGCTCCACTATCCTTCCTCTATCACAATGGAGGTGGTAGTGGGTTTTATGTCAGTGGTCACTGGAAGTGGGGACCCATTGTTCAACACGTAAGTCAGGTGCCCAAGTCTCGCCAGCACAAGAGGCACAGGTCTTGGGGCTTGGCCTAGGACATAAAGGCCTGAACATAAATCTTTGAGCTATCATAGGCCGGTCACGCAAATCAACTCTTAGCTCAATCAAGCATTGGGTCCTAAACAGAGCCAAGTGTCGAAGAGACTCAATCATGTACAGGTAATATTCTAAACGAGATCTCCTCCCTCCATCATATGCCCTCGAAAGCACGGACAGTTGTGGAGAGAATATTCGCTACTTAAGGTGAAAAAAGGGAAGAAGAAAGGTATGCATACACTTTGCTATTTACATCTAGTCTTTACTCTTCCTTGCACTGTTACCTGACTTAAGTATCAGTGTGCCTTCGACCATCACAACGGTGGTCCCTGGCTAACCGCTATTCATTTTTGCAAGCTCGAGATCAGCAAGGACAGATTTGGGCACATCAGTTTAGCACCGTCTGTGGGGGAGACGACAAGTTTTCCTTGAAACAAACATATAAAATTATTTCTAGCTAAGCAGAGCATCGAGACATGGTCACGAGCACCAGATCTTGAACACTCAATGACGATGTCGAGCCAAACAACGCTCAGGCCAGGGAAGCCCAACCACACGGCTGAACCGATCCTATCGAGGAAGCTGAATAGCCACACAATCCAGCCACTGAGGCTGACCCCACATGATTTAGATCCTGCTCCGCCTAGATCACCTAGCACGGGTGGTAGAAAGACTCACTCGAGATTGACAGCAATAATCTGAAACCGGCCGAAATCTGAGAGATCCCAAACCCAAGACGATGCATGAGAGCATGTCCAAAAGAGTGAAAGCCTTCACGTAGAGGAGCGAAAAGTTTGTCGAGAGAGGAGCTAGGAGGAGATGAGGATCATGGGGACCATGCCCCGAAGACAAATAGGACCACAGCCAAGAACTCGCTCTGACTAGGGGCAACTGATCCTGATGTCTTGCATGATCTCACTGTCCCTCCATTCTTGGAGGAGATCATGAGTGCCTCTCTTCCAAAGAAGTTTGTCCCCCAAAGCTGGAGTTCTATGACGAAACATCAGATATGTCAGATCATCTGCGCCTTTACCACCACGTGATGACACTAAAAAAAGTTCAGAAGCCATCCCGTGCAGAACTTTTCCCACCAATCTGAAAAAGGCTGTGTTGACCCAGTTCCACAGTTTCCAACCGAGATTTATCGATTCGTTCCAGGTCCTAGCGAAGGCATTCATCACCAGTTCCATCGGAAGCCAACAGATTCGGAAAGGGCCCCACTTGAGCCTCAAGCAGAAGCATGGCGAGACCCTTAGGGAGTACGCCACTCGTTTCAATGATGAGCTGACATTGATCAATGGTTGCAGTGATGACACATCAATCACCGCTTCCATCTCCCACCCCCAACAGATATGGAGGGTCTATTAAGAAGCGCCTAGAAGTACATCACCCTGGAGGAAATGTTGGCGGTAAGGAAAGGGGAAAACGAGCCAAAACACTCCTTCAAAATTAGGGACAATGATGAAAGGGGAGATAGTTCCAAGCAAAAACGAAGCAAGAACCAGAGCTGGCTCAGCCAGGCAAAGCTATACAAGGCCAGTGGCTCCAAGTACCCTATTACACTCTGTTCAACTCCAGTCTGTCCGACATTTTATCCGCCGTAGAAAAATGGGAAGACATCAAGTGGCCGTTGAAACTCAAAGGGGATCCCTCAAAACGTGATAATGACAAGTATTGTTCTTATCACTAGGAGACGGGCCACAATACCAAAGACTGCAGAAGCCTTATATATACTGGATACAGAGAGGAAGAGCTTTAAAGACATGCAGCCCCAAAGCGAAGGAATGGTACAGAAAACAGGAGACGTAACTCTTGACGTCGTATGTGTCATTCATGGACAAATGAGGAGAGACAACATTCGAATTGGTCACTAAAGAAATCGATACGAGAATTGCGAGTTAGGTCGCACTATTGACTATTGAGATCATCTTGTCCAGCACATACGAGAAGACAGAAAAATCCCAAGCTTAACGTTCACAGAATGGGACATGGAGTCTGTTTCCCCACAACGATGCGCTAGTCGTCTCAGTAGGAATAGCAAACCGGGAAGTGAGAAGATCGGTGGTGGACACAGGCAGTTTCATCAACGTATTGTTCCTGGACATATTCCTAAAGATGCAACTGACAAAAAGAGAAATGACACCTTCAAATCAAGCCATGTTCGACTTCAACAAAGAAGGTTGCTGCCTGGTCGGAATAATTATGCTGCCGGTAGTAGCAAGGCAGCCAGGCCTATAGAGGATCCTGATGACAAAGTTCTCGATCATAGACGTCGACTCCGATTACAACATAATCTTGGCCCGACCTTGGTTAAACCACATTGAAGTGGTGGTCTCCACCCAACACCAGTGCTTCAAATACCTTTCTGACGGTGAAGTAGGGACGATTAGAGGGGATTAGACCATCGCTCTAGAATGTCACTACGCCATGACAAGGAAAACAGAAAATGAAGCATAGCGACCGTGCAAAAAGATTTGGATGAGGAAACCCCGAATCCAGATAGAGAGGACCCACCTCTGATTTCGAACAACAAACCTCCATCTAGACCAAGAGGAAAGCCGAATCTCGAGCAGCAGGAAGAAGAGGCTATCACCATATACTTGGATTGCCAAGCTAACACGAAAGCAGTCTAGATAGGCTCGAACCTTAACAAAGAGCTGACAGATCAACAAGTTGCTATCTTAAATGAGAACTAGGACGTCTTCACCTGGACAATGAAAGACATGGGGATCTACCCCTCAGTAATCACACACTAACTGGCAGTCAATCCTGACTTGAAGCCCATTTTGCAGAAACGAAGGCAAGTGGCACCCGAGCGCAACCAGGCCATTAATGAAGAAGTGCAAAATTTCTGAAGCCGGCATGATAAGGGAATCTTGCTACCCAAATGGTTGGTAAACACGGTCCTAGTAAGAAAGAAAAATAGAAAGTGGAGGGTGTGCGTGGACTACACGGACCTTAACAAAGTCTGCCCAAAAGACAACTTACCGGATAATGGACGCAACGTCCAAACAGAGCCTACTCAGCTTCATGGACGCGTATTCTGGCTACAATCAGATTAGCATACACCCGTCGGACCAGGACAAAACCTCTTTCATAATGGACAGAGGCACATACTGCTACCGGATAATGTCGTTCGGACTAAAAATGCGGGGGCAACATACGACCGTCTGGTAAACCAAATGTTCAAAAGGACAAATCGGAAAGATTATGGAAGTCTACATCGACCACATACTGGTAAGATACTCCATAGTCCCGATCACCTGGCGGACCTTCAATAAGTGTTCTCTCAACTCAGGAAGTACCGAATGAAACTCAACCCACAGAAGAGTGCATTCAGAGAAATTCCTGGGCTACACAGCCAACCAAAAGGGAATAGAGGCCGATCCAAAGCAGATTCAGGCTCTTCTCGACATGAGACCACCCGCAAACATTAAAGAGGTTCAAAGCCTGATTGTGAGGGTGGCAGCCCTAAACAAGTTCATCACCAAATCTTCAGACAAATGCCTCTCTTTCTTCAAGATCCTAAAGAGAAACAAAGAATTCCAATAGGAAGAGCGGTGTGAACATGCCTTCCAAGATTTGAAGGCGTACATAAGAAGCACTGAGTTGCTCTCGGAACTCACTCCAGGTGAGACGCTCTACCTATACCTCTCAATATTAGAGCATGCTATTAGCTTAGCTGTAGGAAGAGAAAGGGACACAAAAGCCCGTCTACTAAATCAGCAAAACATACTACATCAGCAAAACGTTCGATGGGGTGGAAGCTAACTATTTTAACCTGGAAAAATTGGGTCAGCATTGGTAACTTCCTCCAGAAAACTGAAAACTTACTTCCAAGCTCACTCATTAACAATCCTGACCAAGTACCACTCTGATTTGTATTGGACAAGTCAAGAGTTGCTAGGAAGAATGGTCAAATGGTCGGTGGAGCTAGGACAATTTGACATCCAATACGTTCCGAGAATGGCCATCAAGCGGAAGCACTGGCAGACTTCATCGCCGAGTTCACTGGGACAGAAAAATCGGGGTTGAAAGACTAGCAAGGAGACGAGAGCTGTCATAGGCTCGAGATCCACTTGCAAAAATCAACTCTTAGCCCAATCAAACATTAGGTCCAAAACACAACCAAGTGTTAAAGAGACTCAGTCATGCACAGTTAAGGTGAGAAAAGCGAAAGAAGAAAGGTATGCATACACTTTGTCTAGCCTTCACTCTTCCTTGTACAGTTACCTGACTTCAGCATCGAAATGCCTTTGGCCACCATAGTGGTCCCTGGCTGGTTACGTTGTTCATTTTTGCAGGCTTAAGATCAGCAAGGAAATATTTGGACATAGGCTTGCGGGCTGGTTTGGTTGGAATTGTGTTAGGTGATGATTGCAACCTGGATGGTGACAACGACGGGACTGACCAAGGCTGAACGATGTGCTAAAATGGTGGTTGTTTCGAGTGACTAGATGGAGGCAGTCGGTGAGCTCACAGTGTGCTGATCGGAGGACGGCTGATCGAAAACGAGTTGTTTCGACAGATCTGGGGCAACTCTCATCTGATTTAGTTTTGGAGTGTGTTGCACCTACATGTTCGTGATGAACAAGGTTGGACGACAACATTAATGGGGCTGTTTTAATGTGGTGTTTGCCAACGAAGATCCAATGACAACTCTAGATTCAATCTTTGATTTCTTCTATCACGTTTCATGTTTCTTTCAATCTTCTTCAAACAAACAAATCTTCTTGAATTGCACTCTTCAATCTCTTTTCACTTTTATCTCTTTTTTCTCAAACAAAATTTCTTCAAATTGAACCAAATAACTAAAACATTTTCGGCTCTGACACCAATTGATAAAACTAAACAAGAATTGAAATAAACAATTAACCAAAATAGAAATACGAAACACGAATTGAAATAAAATTATGATAAACCCCTAACTGAAAACAAATAAGAAATAGCTATTCTTTTCAATCAATCAACCGAAGAAGAACAATGAACAATCCTTTGTCTTATTTATAATATCCCTAACTTCTTTGGCAAGCTAACTAACCTAAGCCTAATTGGCTAATAATGCCCTAACTGCTATTTTGAGCTTTACTTAGTAGACCCAATTACAATTAATACTAATATTACTAAACTAATACCTAAATAATACCCGCTTACATAAAAATAAAGCAATAATATCAGTGCTATATAAAACTGATTTTTATGAGCCCCCCCCCCCCCAAGTTTCCAGCTTGGGAAACTCATAAAGTTAAAACTGATTATTAAGTTTTGTTGGCTGATCACATGAAGATAACTACTTAGTATATCCATAAAAAACCTGGCATGTATGAACTGTAGCAAATGAGTGAATCATGATGGTCCATAATTTTTAATATAATAATGTAATGTTATGATGAATCAAGAAACAGGAAGAACAGTGAAGTGGTAAAACCAGAAAATGTACCATGAGAAGAAAAAAAACGAGACAAGGCATGGAAATTTTTGTGGACATGACTAAAGCTTCTTTTAGTTCCAATGGCAAGTTTCATTGCTATGTCCACAGGTCCTTTGGTACCAAAATATTTCAATCACAAAAAATCTCCACATAAAACAAATTCATAATATCACCATAATTATCTGCTGTACTTTTTCTAGTTGCTTGTGCCGCAATTTGTTCATAAGAGAGCTGCTAAATTCAGTTATGTACCATAGTAATTTCGATTTTTCCCACAACATGAAGAATAGTAAGCATAGTACTCGGTTTACATTGGGCACGTATATAACAGATGAAAGCAAGTAGTTTAATATGGTTTTATTCTGAACCTTCCATTTTTTTTCAAATTAAAAACTTGTTGCATCAAATCAGAATGATACAAGTTTTGCTCAAGGCAAGCTGCATTTGGAGGAACTCCACCCTATAGCCTTAAAAGCATTGAGGCCCCAATGTTACAAAATTTCAATTGGCATAAAAAGCCTAGAAATGTAATCCTTTAAACAAAAGGCGATGAGACACCCATCGCCAAATTGTAATCAACACCTCCTCGTCAAAGCTCCCACCAATGCTTTACTGCAAAATGGTTTATTATTAGTTCATTGTGTTCTTTCCCTATGGACCAACAAAAGGAGAGGGGAACACTCTCCATATGATCATTCTTTCAGAGGTTATGAGGAACATTGCAACATATCAACAAGCCCTCTAAAGAAGCCGGCATCACCCTACTTAACCACCCCCCCCCCCCCCCCCCCCCCCTCCCCCGCCAGAAGTGCATCCACAATCTGTTGACCTAGGTTGATGAGTTTACTCTCTGGAAGGAGCTAAAACAGACTCTCGATGAGACACCTTTCTTTAAAACCAATTCCATCGAAAATCATTGAGAGGTCTTACTAGAATATGATCCCTTGCCAAACTAGTAAAATACGAGCACACTGATAAATCTTTCTCCTTCTAGAAACCCACCTATCATCATCATCCCCAAGTACCACACCTTCCAATGTATATACCAAGGCAACAACCCACTTAATTCCTCCACCGAAAATGCTACTCTTCTTAGATGAAAATCCAAATCCTTACTCCAGCCAACCATATTGCCAAACTCTAGCAGCACCCTACTCTTCCTTGCCAAATTCTAAAAACACCCTGCTCTTCTATTATAAAGAGCAAATAACCTCAGAAGCTTGTCCTTTAAAGTTTCATTACCAATCCAGACATCATGCCAAAACTTGACATTTCCACACTATCACTTGATACCTTGAACAAAGTCATCCTTGTATGTGAAATGATCCTCCAAAATGCTTAATCTTATAACCTCCTTCACTCCCCTTATCAGCCAAATCTTCACAGCCCTTCACATAACAAAGATTTATTCATCAAAAAAGCGGCAAAATCCCCAAACCTCCCACCTCCTTAGGTAAGTGATAAACACCCAAAACATTGAATTTTACGCCTCATTTAGCCCTTTAATAGTCTCTAGATGTACTTAAAATTCATTAAATATCTTTATTTATCTCGAATTTGAATATTGTCATAATTTCGGTAGGAAATCGAGAAAAATGCGAAATTCGAGATAATTCCACCGCTAATTTGCATGTCGATGAGCGATTGGAGAAATTATGTACGAAGATATTCAAGCTAGACCAAACCTGAAAATCAAACCCAATTCTACATATAATCTCCTTATGACCCATCCAATGTTTTTGAGTCCAAACAACAATTTTTTGACATATCCACATCACATTTCAATTCCATTTAATACCCAAATGTACCACTAGCCTTTTCCATCAATATCCTTTAAAAAATCTCTCTAAAAAACCACTCTAAAAAATCTTGAATTATTTAATTTCAAATTTATGAAGATTTTATTTATTCCCATTCAACAAACTACTTAAACCCTAAACCTAATAAATCCCAACCATCCATTTTATCAAGCAAATGAATCAAGATCGTCAAACACAAGGAGTTAAGTCAAAGATGTTGGATTTTCAAGTTACATCTCATCCGTCCAAACACATGCAATGGGTCTATAAATAGAGGCTACTTTTATTCAAAAGAGTTTTTTGGTTTTATTTTTAGAAAACTTAGAGAAATAGAAGTTTCAAGTTCATAATTCCAAGTCACGTTTTTCATGTTCAAGTTTTAAGTTTATAAGTCATTATGTTGTATCCAAGTAAATATCGGGTAACTAGTTGTATGCTTCCAGTAATAAAGATTAGCAAATACACTGAAGAGAAGGCAGTGAACATGACAAAAGAAGAGCGAACAAATACCATTGAGGTAATGAAATGATAGAAAATCACAATAGAGAGATAAAGGAATGACTGAAAAAAGTTGGAAGAATGGCAGTGAAGGTGCGGCATGGACATAGGAAAAGCTATAATAGAACATGATGAAAAGATGGCTTAGTTTAGGTAAGACTTAATGGACATACAGGAGTTATTGAGCCACAACCAAGCAAATCCGCAACTCCCACCACCGCCAAACAGCAGCAAAGACGACCACCAACTAGTCAAACTCATAGAGGCGCATTGACAACAACATCGCACTAGGTACTGCCCCAACCATCCCCCGTGAGCACCCTTCTGCCGGCATAGATAACTCTCTCTTACTACTCCCTTTCACCACCAAATCCTTCTGGATACGATAACATGTCTACTTATATTTTGATGAAAATTCATCCTTCCTCCTTCTAATGGTAACTTGTGGTTTCCCTCTCACTAGTGAACAAGTTTGTCTTACCACAACATATCCACCACCCTAATCCCCCATATAAGGCACGAAACCCTTTCACTAAATCCTTATGCCATATTTGCACCAACTCAACCACAACAACCTCTTCCCATCAATGGTCAACCTATTTTCGACCCCACATCCTGTAGTTGGTTAAATCCCTCTTTCTCACCCCACATCCAACCTCCCCAACCACCATGTCCCCAGCAAGTCCTCAATGCCCCTCCGCCATCTTCTAATAATCATACTTTTGATTCTCATGAAGATTTAGATGCATCTTTTGCCCCTATGTACCCTCGATTATAAACAGATCTGATAGAACACCTCTTCGGACATGGACATGCATGTCAATGGTTACAAGAGTAACATCTTGATCCACATCATACTCTTTGGCAACAACAGTTGACATGGACTACACCCGTTGCACCTTTTGGCCAAGGGCGAGTTAGGCGGGGTGCATCCCCACCTTTGCAACGCCCTAATTTCGTAAATCAAGATATGATGTAGAACATATCGCATTAGATTTTATGGAAAAACATGAAAGGAAGTAGAACAAGAAGAAGATACCATGCAAATTGAGCCAAGCCTCGAACTAAAGAATTATTTTGCGGTCTTGATTGAGTCAACTCAATTTGACCAAGTCAACAAGTCTAACTAAGTCAACCCATTTTGACCAAGTCAATGGTCCAGTCGTGGTCTAAATTTAATCGAAAAATGACTTTTAAGGCATACTTTTTCAAAAAGTAGACCATTTAGATACCGTAGCTAATGTAATGGCTAATTTGTGCCTATTTTTATACTTTTATGACCAACAAGGACTTTCTTATTAACCTAGGTTAACCCATAAAGTTATAGTAAATCTTTATCCTTCCTAAACAAATAGAAAACTTAATTTTATACTTTTATGACCAACAAAGATTCTTTTTATAAATTATTCTAATTATTACCAACCAATTGTTGGTTGGGTCAGGCTATATAAGTTGATGATTTTTGACATTTTATTTCTACAATCATTCTCCAAAACATATCTAATGGAGCCAGAAGTATCACATTGTTTTTATTTTTTATTTATTTATTATTATTGTTATTATTATTATTATTATTATTATTATTATTATTATTATTATTATTATTATTATTGTGGGTGGGGGGATGGGGATGATTTCAGTACTAAATAGATAATAGTCTTTACCTCTTAACTCGCTCATTAATAGCCTTAAAACTTAAATTGTTAAACTTTTTGAAATACAGAGTCATTAATTTGTTATTCAACTTTGCAAACTGCGTGACTTCAATAATCGTTGGATCTGTTTGGGTTAGATTATGTAAGTTAATAATTTTCATCAATTTACACATTTCAAAACACATCTAATGGAGCCAGAAATACCACAAACTTGTTTTCTTTATTATTATTATTATTTTTTTATTTGCATGATTTTGGCTATAAAAAGATCACAGTGTTTACTTTTTAACTCAAATTGTTATAGCCCCAAAACTTAAACTATACAAAATCAAGAAAATTAGTCTATATGAATAATACTCGAGTTTTTGTTTCTTACAAAGATTAATATGTGTAAAACAAATAAGGATTTAGCTATCTATCATTGGGGATACAACAAAGTTGCTAATACCTTTTTAACAAGTGACAATTGAAGTTGAAGAGCCTATCAAGAACAAAAAGCTATGACTGGTGAGCTATAAAGAGCAATAATAATAATCAGTGTTCCAAAAAGCGCTAGGCAGCGAGCAAGGCCGCCTAGACCCCGCCCAACCATTAATCTGGGCGTTTCTCTAACGCCTAGGCTGTTTTTTAGAACACTGATAATAATAATAATAATATTTACGTTAATAATAATAAATAAATAAATAAATATGAACAATGTGATGTTTCTGGCTCCATTAGATATGTTTTGGAGAGATTGTAGAAATAAAATGCTAAAAATCATCAACTTATATAGCCTAACCCAACCAACAATTGGTTGGTTATAATTAGAATAATTAATAAAAGAGTCTTTGTTGGTCATAAAAGTATAAAAGTAATATTTTATTTGTTTAAGAAG
This sequence comes from Berberis vulgaris, assembly GCA_963556465.1. NCBI lineage: Eukaryota > Viridiplantae > Streptophyta > Magnoliopsida > Ranunculales > Berberidaceae > Berberis > Berberis vulgaris. The sequence goes on from OY747132.1 coordinate 45,951,042, forward strand.
GGTAAAGATGTCTTATAAATTTATGGGTGAACCTGGATTAATAAAAAAAATCCTTCTTGGTCATAAAAGTATGAAAGTAGGCACAAATTAGCCATTACATCAACTACGGTATCTAAATGGTTTATTTTGTGAAAAAGTATGCCTTAAAAGTCACTCTCCGAAATTTAATTCCATGAAATTTTACTTCATGGCTCTAAGTCAAATAGTATTTGGAAGTATGAGGATTTAAAGTTATTTCTATTTTTAGATTGATTTTCGTTTATGTATTTTATGGCTTAGGAGCTCCTGGTACGAATTTTAGACAATCAATTTCAATTATTTTATGAATTTCATCAATAGTTTAGCTCTCACATCTTAGATTTTCAGTGTTTAAATTTGGTTTTACACTTTCGCCATGCCAGGATATTAGGGATGGAAAATGTGATGACACTAACAAATTTGTTAGATTGATAATGCTAATGGAGCACATAGATGATACAAGTTTCAAACTTAATGTACCTATTTATGATGGCTACGAGTTGGGGGGACGTGTTTGTTGATTGGGCCATTGAGATTGATTGGATTCTTGGGTTAAAAAATATGCAAAACGGTAAGGTTGTTTGCCAATAAATGAAAAGGTTTGACTATTTATGGTGAAAAAAGAGTTTTTTTTCTTTTTAAAGCTAAAAAAATTATTATGCAATAATTGTGGTATTACAATACAGAAACATTAAATAAGTAAGGTCATCACACTATAGAATCCCAATTAACAATCAAATTCTCAAAAAAAAAAATCTTTTGAAAATAGAAGTGGCACCCATCCCCAAGGAGTGATGGGGACCTCCATGAGATATTTTGTCGCAAAACACCATACTATTGTGCTCCTTCCATACCGTTCCAAATATTGCATAAGGTAGTAAATTCCAAGTCTCTTTTCATTTAGAAGAAAAATAATTTAACGCATTCCAACTTCTTAACAACATATCTATCGCACCAGGCATCACTCCACTAACACCAAACATCCAGCAAAAATGCATTTGTACTTTATAGACCATCCACAATGCATTAGCAAGTAAATGTCATTTGCAATTCAACATGCAAAAATTGCATTCCGCTTGAATGTCCATTCCTCTGTGAGCCAATTCCTTCTCGAATAGTAGTTTATTCCGCGTAGTTGTCCACATGAAAAACTAGATCCTTGAAGACCACCTTTTGAAAATCTTAAAGTGCTCCTCCGAGCAAATGATCCATGGCTAACCTCGAAAAATATGCATCAACTAGGGTTTTTTGATAGAACGGATTGGAAACAAGTGTTCTGGTTTCCGTTCCAAAACCTTTTGAAGCTCAAATTTGTTTCCAATTTCCATTACAAAATTTCGTAATTGGAAATTTTCGATTCAGAATACATCCAAAACTAGTAACCGGTTTATGGATGAGTGCTCTTGGAATAGTCAGTCTGGCTCTGAACTTACGTGTCTTTAACTTCGTTTCCCAGGAAAATTCACTGTTCAAAATTTTGAGGGTTTTATTAAAAAATTGGTATTAAATTTTAGAAAAATGAGGATTAGACACAATTAAAGTTTAAAATAGCTAGGAGTCCAAGTCAAACTCCATTGGGCATTAACTAATGGGGGACAAATGATTATACATGTGATCTTATTTGTTGGTATGATGATAAATGCAAATATATAGTTCTAACTCATACTACAATATATGAAATGTTTTTTATTTAAGAAAATCTCGGAATTTTTTGGATTGGAACACTTTTGGCAAGTTTTGGTATTGGATATTTTTAAAGATATTCCAATTTTGTTCCAAAATTTTTTTGAACTTTTGGATTCTAATAGTTTAGGAATCAGATTTTTTGGACATTTTCAGCTCGAAATCGGGTTTTCCTATCCATCTTAGAGCCCTAGCACCAACCAAAAATCATATTTCTCTATCTCCCTTCGACAACCATCTATCACTTTTTAGACCGAAAATAACACTCACCATCTCACCCATCGAGAGAGTGCTCGTACGTAAGTGAAAGTCCCAATGCAAATAGCCATTATCCTGCCTACCAAAATCAACCACTCGACGACCATGTTTTCTCTCACACAATGCGAAAAGTCTTGGACGCCTATATTTCAATACCATCTCCCCCACCCAAACATCTTCCCAGAACTTAACCTTATCTCCTCTTCCTAGAACGAACTCAATCCTAGCATAAATTCATCCTTATATTTAGATATTGTTCTCTAGGTACTAGTACCATATAAACCTCATGGATGTCTAGGGTGCCAACTCGCTTCTGTAGAATTATATTTAGCTCTAATCACTTCCTTCCACAAGCATTCTACTTCTGTATCAAATCGCCATAACCACTTACATAATAATGCCTTATTCATTAACTGAATAGGCCTAACACCTAGATCGCCCATCTCCTTGGGCTTACACACCAACTCATGGATAAGAGCATGAAATCCTTTATCTTCTTCTCCCCCACACCGAAGTTTCTAATCGCCTTTTCAATATGTTTCGCAACTGAAACATGGATGTGAAATAATGACATATAATAGACAAGCATATTCGTCAACCCACTCCTGATAAGTACCATTCTACCACCCTTTGACAATAGATTGGCCTTCCAAATCAAGTCTCTTTCCCATCATTTCCACCGCTGATCCCACAAATGTTTACTTCAACTTTTAGCCCCCAAAGACCCAAATAGATGGCTAGTAGCTCCCCTACCAGACACCTCAATAATCAGGCCCCCAACCCACTATTAGTACCCTCACCATGCCATAAACTACATCTTTGTCAAATTTTATCTTCAAACCTGAACAAGCCTGTAAAATAAGCAATATGTACTTCAAATTTTACACATGAGTCTGTGATCTGCAATTGAAGATGCGCTACCATTGGTCTCGACTGAGAAATCTGAAAACCAGATAACAACCTTGTCTTCAAAGTCTTCGCTACCATATTAAGGAGAGGACGATGAGATAGGAGATACTCAAGTATCCCAGCAAAAAGGGGAAGGTGAAATGATCTCCTTGGTTGCAGAGCACTACCTGTACCCTTGAAGTTTGTGGATAAGCTTCTTCAACCCGATGAGGATGATGAAAATAAACCCTCAATTTATTTTATATTTTATTTTTTGATAAGCCTATGAAGTATAATAGGGTTTTATTAAGAGATTAAGGATTAGAAAGCTTGTTTATCAAGCAAGGTTGGTTATAAAGAAGGTTGAACTACCATTGCCATTGTAGGGGGTGGACTTGATTGAATGAAAGAAGTTTATTAGTTTTTTTATGAGTTTATTTACTTTCGTTTATTTTCAGCAATTTGGTTATTTTGGTTTATTTTCAATTTTTAGTTCAGAAGTCATAATTTGCTACCAACTATTTTATCTTTGAATTTAACACTATTTCCATATTTGAGATGACTAGACTCACTTTGCTTAATGTTACTCTTTGCAGAAGCATTAGAAGTATGAAACAGCAAAGTTGAAGGAAACAGGTCTTCATCTTTGATCAAATGAAAGGCTAAGGTATACAAGTACACTAACCTGAATGACAGCATATTGCGAACTTTGGGAGCACAAGGCATATCCATATTAAGGGAAGTAGCAAAATATGAAATACGCCTCCGAGCTTCCAAGTTTACAGGGATTTCCAAAGCCGTCTCTTTAGCAGTCAGCAGGAAAAGCAGACGATTGATCTGCCATCAAATACACAGTACAAAAACTAATGCTGAGTTTTATATTAAATATGTATTTGAAAATTCAAAGGTAACTATAGGTCATAGTCTGACCTGTTCCTTCAAAGGTCCTTCCTCCGGCAATGGGAAACGGACAACAGGGTTATCCATAGTTGACACAAATAGCGGTGGCTGAACCTCCCCAAGAAAAATAGTTGCATCCCCTTCCATCGGGTTGGGGCAGTAGATTAAATCCAATAAGCTGTACCCAGAAATTCTCAACTTTTGAGTCTCAATATAATTTAATTAGGAAACGGAGTATCACATTGCTGACCTGGATCCATGTATCATCATATCTTGTGTCAAAACCTCGAAGGCATCTTGGAGTACTTTCACTACTTTTCCTTGATCTGATTCTTTGTTATCAAACTTAAGTACATGCCATGTCATAATGAACATTTTCAGGGCAGCTCAAATTAGAAAAGAAAAAGGAAAAAAAGAAGTGAAAAGCAACATGGAAATTACCAGCAGATCAATGAGTTCAATGCATTTGGAATGCAAAGTAGGAAGCTCACTCATCCTGAAGTTCATAAGAAGACTGGATTCTTTGATGCTTCTTTCAACTTCATTTATAATCTCATAAACAACCCTGAGAGATAATAGCCAAAAATACCAAACAAAGTGAATGTATAGAACAGAAATATGTGTATATATATACATCTATTTTTTTAATGATTAAACATAAGTTACAGAACAAATCAAAACAGAAAAGAATCTAAAATCCCATGAGGGAAAATGGAGGAGGGGGGAAGAAGTCTTCTACCTTTTCTCAAGATCACCCACAATTAAAACTTCTAGTACATACTTCAGCAATTCATAGCACTCCTTAACCGCATAATACATGTACTTGTCTTTTTTTATCTTTCTCAACAGGTGCTCATCCTTCACAAAATACTCTCCAGCCATGCTCAATGCCGTTGAAAACTAAGAGGAACAGAATTTGTTTAGACAGGCAGAGCACGAAGTAAAAAGATTGTGACTGTCATGAGAAAAATCCTACCTTAGTTGCTAAAAGGAAGACAGGCCATTGGACCCTGACAGAGATCAACTGTAATGACATAGGTATAGTCATCAAATCCATCTCTCTGTTGGCATGAAAAAAAGTTTCAGATGTTTGGCTAATATAATACGTAATTTTTATGGATTTTAGCCAAAAAGATGTACCTGTTGCTTATCAAGTCTTCAAAACGAAAACTAGCAATAATTTTGTTCCAAACTTGAGCAAATTTAGCAACACCATTTTTCTCATTTTCTGTTATCTATAATATGAGCATGTTCAAGGTTATCAAATTCATAAAGAATTGAGAAGGTTTTATATAATGAAAGTAACACTTCATCACCAGTACGTTAGGCTCTTGTAACATGTGAAAGTTTTGCTTAGAAAAGTTTCTTTTGTTTCTCCCCTTCTGTTTCGATGCAGGTGGAACAAGGCAAGCATTGAAAGCCAAAGGCATTTCCTGGAATCTACTTCTCAGCATCGCCATTGTTCGAATCTGAATTGAAGGAAGCACAACAACATAAGGCCACTTCAATTATAACATCAACAGTAAGAGCATTCTTACCTCACCAAGGTGCCCAAAAATGCCATAAACTCCACCAACAACCGTACAAAAAACAGAATACCATATCTGGGTGTCCATAAAATATACCTACACAACTGAACTATGTTATGCATTATCTATGGAAACCTAGAAGATCCATTTTGGAAAAATGACATATAATTGTGGTTAACTTTTTAAGTGACTCTCAAACTAAGTCAATGAAGTAAATCAACAAAGAGGAGAGAAGAGAGAAAGGATGGCTAAAGGGTTGAGAACATTGGGTTCTCCATTATTCCAACTCATTTGTACTTAAAGGGAGTTTTACTGATTATAACAAATGTGTCCCTCAAAACAATTACTAATTTAATACTTAAGAGAAGCTTTAATCAGTGACTCGCCTTTCATGAACCTAGGCTTACAACACCTCCCCCCCCCCACAAAAAAAAAAAAAAATTTGGGTCACTTTCTTACTTAATCAACATTTTATGCAACAGAACTTACAAGTAAAATAGGTGTCCAAACAGCAATGATCGCACCAGCATTGCTTCTGACTGAAGCATGACATCGTTAGGAATGAATTGTAACTGAGCAAACAAGATTCAATGTTATAGACATAAACTATAAAAATGATGCTTACCTTTTGGGAAAAGCTCATGCCACTCGTACCTACCCATGCTGATTTTCATAATTTTCTTTGTTGGTTCTACAAGAGGTTTTATCTGCAATTTCCCATTAGAACTGTAAATCAGAATGCTCAGTTTTTCATTTTCCAAAGAAGAACTCTGATTTATGCATAGTTTAAATACTGAGTTTTATAGGGCCTAGAAGAGGCGGGCCCAGGAATTTTTTTTTTTTTGGGGGGGCGGTATTAAAGATCTGCGAATATATATATAAATAATTAAATTTCCTAAAATAAAAGTGAACCCACAAACACTGAATTTCCAATAAAAAAGTACTATGAAGTTTTGCGAGGATGATTTACTTGTAGTTATTTATATCATTTTGATAGAAAATAATTGAATATTTTAAAATTCCTATAACCAATAGATATCATAATGGATTAAACTCGAGTGAAGTGAATATGTATGTATTGCGATCGATTTTAGTTATTTATATCATAGCAAAACGGGTTCCCTCCCCTTTTCCCTTAGTCTTCCATTGGGTAAAAATTTCAATGCTAAAAGAGCTTGGGATGAACAGTTGACAGAGTTAGGAAGAAATAATCTACATGGAAATGTAAAGATCTCAAAAAACGGGCGTGTTACTCTCATTTCTTTTTGTTGCTAACTACTAATACAAGCAAAGGAGTGTAAGGAACTCACGAAGTGTGAGATGAACTTAACTACACAGAAAGTAAGTTATCCCAATAAACATGAACAGATCAAGAGTTATATCTAATGTTAAAAGATGAACTCCATTGCCAAATGTCTTGCTTGAAAACATTGTTCCACCGAGACTTTTCCTTTAAAAATTATCCTAAAAGTTTGAATTTGTAGAGAGGGCGAATATAATCATATATCAAGCGGAAGCAAGTAAGGAATCGTGTGGATTACATCATACATTGGTGGGTATCAATAGTACAATTACACTGGAAACTCGTACTACCGTGAATAAACACATGGGGAATTTAAGCCCATGGATAACTGGAGCGGGCTTAATATTCTAACACTCCCCTCAACATAAGCACGAGAAAAATACTAAAAATTTGCAGTGATTGTGCTAAACGAGACTCAAACCCATGACCTTCGAGGACCAATGCTTTGATACCATGATAAATTGTCAATTTTCTAAAAGTTTAAACTTGTAGAGAAGGTGGATCTTATCACATATCAAGCGGAAGCGAGTAAGGGTTTATGGGGACTACAACATACACGGTACTATCGTGGATAAACACATGAGGAATTTATGCTGATGGAGTGGGCTTAATATTCTAACACCTCCAAATCGCCCAATTGACAAAATGAATACCCCTAAGCCAATTTCCCTACTCTTGAAAGCTTATGGATATTCCATCCCATGCATGTATTGTTCCCTCAGTGGGCTACGACACATTATATTCATTTAAAAAGGAAGCTACCCAGCTTTAGCAAACTTGCAACTAATTGAAAATGATCCATAGTCTCCTCACTTTCTTCACAAAAAACAAAATGATTTCGAGCTTGGATACCCCTTTTCTTCAAATTATCCATTGAGAATCCCCCTAGATAATAATCCAAAGAAAGAAATTCAGTCTAGGAGGGAAGTGTTTTATCCATATTTTATATATGTTCTCTGTAATGAAAGAACTCCCATGATATGTTGACAATCCATCACTTCAAATATCAAACATTATACTCCATACAAGCCATCTCCTTTGCCTTCTCAAGGTAACTCATCGTCCTCATCTAATTACCTTGTTTTGAATGGTAGAGAAGTTGCCCGATCTTCAATTTCCCGCTTGAAGTTGTTACATTTTTTAATAAAATACTTTGTACCTTGCTTATAAAAAATATATATGAATGGTCTAAGGTTTGGTAGGATGATTATCAACCAGGGTCTGTGGAAGTGTTTGGATTGGAGATATTGTCGTCTCTCCCGTTTGTTCAAAGCTTAAAAATCCTAGGTTTTGAATAAAGACTCTTGACCATTGACTTTCATGATCATATACTTTTGCTTCTCAAGAGTTTACATCAAGAGGATATTTATAATTTTTTCATTGTGATTCAAATACGAATTAGGCAACAACATTACAGGGTCAATAAATTTTTATTATTTTGGAACACCTTTAACATTGCGCAAATGCCACAAATTGTTTCATATTTCAGAAAAGCTCATAAAAATTTGTATTGGACGTCTCTCAAACACAAGCGAAATTCAGGTCAAAACAAAACACGGCAATACAAATTAACAGAATCAGTCATTGTCCAGTTAGTAACTACTAATATTGTTTCATGGTTATGAGATAGGTGATTGTAAGCCACTGCCACAAGATTGATCTAGTATACTATCAACTGAATTCCCATTTATGCCGCTTTTAATTCAATTTAGTTTCGATTTGTGGGGTATGCACATAAGAAATGCAATTGCTCACCTCAAAATGGTAGCTGAAGGATAATTTTCCAAATAATAGAATCACCCAATAGACTGAATACCTAAAATAAGACAGGAGAGCATCAGTGCATGGTAAAATAAAATAAAAAAAGATCATGTCTAGGGAAGCTACTTCAAAAGGGAAACTGGGTTTTCTTGCATTCCACGTCCAACATATAACCGAGGCTGCATAAGAACAAAATTTTCAAGAAAATAATTATGAAGTTCGAAACACAACAAGCCTTGATATGAAGGACAATAAACAAATAAACGATCATTTGATTAGCAACATTACTACTAATCAAAATAAAAAAACATCCGCATTATGGAACAATTAGAAGTACAAATCTGGAGGTACACTTGTGCACCCTATAATGTTATTAATATATATCTTCTTTTTTTTGGAGATGTAATTAACAATATTTGTTTTTGAAATGTTATAACTTTACTAAGCAATACTCCTGATATTACAATATGGTATCTTTAATTTTACTAAGCAATACTCCTGGTATTACAGTATAGTATTACAATATGGTATATTTAACGTGTCAAGGCCCCAAGCTAAAGCAACCTATGTAACAACATCACTCTACTTCTACAAAAAGAAAATGTGTCGACATTCACGGGTACTCCCATCGGACACACCATGCTTAGAACATCTCCAAGTTCCAACAACCTCCTTAATTTATTAAAATAATACCTTTTAAGGAGCTCCTTAATCAAAAAGTGATTGATTTTACATCCTTACTCCAACACCTCCTTAAGGAAGCTCCTTCTTAACTTCTTTTTCTTTATTAATTTTCTACTCTTCATTCTTTTTTCTTAAATTTTTATTTAACTTTATTTTTCCTAACTTGAAAAATATTTGAGATAAATTTTAATCTACAATATATGGAATTGGGGATCTTTTACAAATCAATAAAAATTTGTATAAGTTTATTATAGAATTTTGAAAATTTTGGAAATTTTTAGAGATTTGTAGAAATTTGCTAATACTTGGAGACTTTGTGTAGAAAGAATTTTGTTGAATTTTGAAATTATTAGAAAACTTTACATGAGGAAGATTTGGAAATATTGGGATAAAAAATTTGGAATGATTAACTTCGAAACCGGGTGGACCTACTGAAAAATATTAAGAAAACCCCTTAACGAGCAATTGGGAATTGCGAGCTCGGTTGTTTGACGAGGGAGAGACTGAGTTTGATAACTCATTAAAGTCATGTCATCTTCAATGAGCAATTAAGGAGGTTGTTTGAGTTGGAAAAAATCAAACTTCCTCCTTAAAGTTGCCACATAGACTATAGGAGCCACTCAAGGAGGTTGTTGGAGATGGTCTTCTTTGAAAAGTTTCAATTCTATACTAAGGTTACAAGCATATTATGGACAATTAGTACATGACTAACAATATCGACCTACAAGTGAATGAATATGACTAATAGTTCAAAACTTATTGTCTGTTACGTTCCTTCCTTAGACACTGCATAAGAAAGTAACCTCCAAATCTCTCTCTCTTTCGGAAACACATGACTCAGCGACTTCCAACTTCTTAATAACATCTCCATGATTCTAGAAATCACCAACTAACACCAAACATAACACAAAAATGCATCCACACCTTATAAACCCACCTGCAATGCATAAGAAGATGAACTGAACTTCTTCAACTCAACATCGCAAAAATTACATCCCACTTCAATGTCCACATCCATGCTAGCTTGCTCAACCAATGGCGGTAGCTTGTTTCTGACAACCGTCCACATGAAAAAAGACACCCACAAAGGTAATCATTTTTTCCATACTAGCTTTGTTGGAAATTTTGAAATGCACCATCAGGCAAGTTATCCATAGCCAACTTTGAGAAGTGTCCAGATCATCTACACCCAGGTATAGAGATTTAACTCTATTCCCCAAGAAAAGAACACACCACAACAATATTTTATGGGTAATTTCGTAATACATAAAATACATAGGCGGATCTGCATAATTTCTTTAGGGTGTAAATGTTGAAAATGTAAGTGATCTCATTCTTTTTAAAAATATGCACCAACTAAGAAACCCATGTCCCTATCCTCCTTCCACAACCATCCATACTGACGCAACATAACTCCCTTCGATATCCACAACAAAATTGTGAGCTCCTCCACCTCACCAAAGCGAGAGAGCATTCCTCAGCAAATGGAAGTCCCACTGCAAGGAGCCATTCACTTGCTTACAAAAATCAGCCACTCGACCATGCTTCTTCTTAGACAACGTAAATAATATGTTGCAACTAACAACTGAGCACAAAAGAATGATCCTCAAAACTAGATGATTCCCTTTTACATCACAGAGGAAGACGGACACAGCTGGGATGTCTTTGTTGACTCTTACACGACACAACTAAGATTCCTCGCTGACTCCACTAAAAAATGTCTACAGACCTTAGTGATGTCTGGTAGTCTAACAACATACTAAAGCTAACTTAACCAATGGGGAAGGCTCAAAGACGAAAAAAAAAAATATACCAGAACTGTCAGTAGGAAACTTTATCCACTATAGTATTTTCACATTTTTAATTTTTTTGTCGACAGTACTTGAGAGTAATCCAGGGTCTCCATCTGTACTATTAGCTTAATATTAAACTCTAACAATAACAAGGTAGAATTATATGATTACACAGTCATCATCAAGTTATAGAAATCATAACATACTGGTGCGCATAGATAACCGCACAAAATCTCTAAATCACATTTAGAACTTCAAGAATGTCCTTAGGTAGAAGCAAGAAAAATGTTTTGATTGTATGGTAAGCCTTGCAATACTTAATCAGTGAGAGCATCATCAATGTTACAACTCCAGTTATACATGCCAGATGGGCCTTGGTCTGAAATTCAGACTGAATGCATTTAGACATCTCATTGCTGACCCAACAAGGAAGGTAGACATGTTGAGTCCTAGGTCTCCTCTCCCTCGCTCTTCTAGCTCATATTCTAATAACACTATTTTCCATCTTCCATTTCTGTCTTCACATTCTCCATCCCCAACTTGTGTGCTTGTTTGGTTCTCAATTTTATGAAGATGCCATATCAATATCTTATATCCATACTATTGTGCTCCAATTACACTTTTTAAGGAAGTCTATTCCACCTTGTTGTCCACGTAAAGAATGAAACCCCAAAAAGAACCCCTCTTCTCCACACCAGTTTGACATGAAGTTATAAACCGCACCAATTGGCGTATGATCTCTATCTAAAATAAAGAAGCACAAGCAAACACATCCCCCAACTAAACTCCCTCCAAGATGTCCGGCAAGATCACAATACATTTACTTTCCCCAAAGAAAAATTCACCATTCTAAAATGGAAATCCTAGTCCATATATTCCCCTGCCAAACTCCATCAATGTTCTTTTTTCCTTAAAAAGGGTAAACAATCTTAGGAATATAAGCTTCAACGTTGTTTTCCTTATCCACGTGTCATGCAGAGAACTGATTTTGTTCCTCTTTACCACCACCCTTTTTTTCATAGTTTAAAATGTTACTGAGCAATACTCGTTGTATTACAATAGGGCTATGTAGTTAAATCGGAAAGCAGTCGCAGCGAGGTCCAGGACTGAATTGCGATTAAGCGCGATTAATCGAATTTAATCGGTCAATTTTTTCAAAGCATATATTTTTAAAATTTAATCATAATCATAGATTACAAAAATAATAATTAGTAAAAATGGTGTAAATTTGTAATTATATAACTTTACTAATTAATCAAATGAATTTAATTTTGCAGGTTGCGACACTTATATCACTATAAACAACCAAACTTTCCAACATAGCGATAAATCGGCGAGTTGGCTGGGCTGATTAATCGGTGGCTCGCTGATTAATCGGTGACTGCTAAACCCCAACCGATTTCACCCAGTTCGGTTCGATCAAATCCCAAATTGCATTTAATCGACAATTCTTCGCCACATTAATAACATAGCAATAGGGCAACCTTAAAGAATTAGGGTCCCGAGACTAAAGCAACCCAATTAACAATCAAGATCTCAAATAATGTCCCCTTGAAAGAAAACAAATAGAACACCCATTCCCAAACAGTGATGAAAACGTCTATCATTACTGATGCAATATCCGACATCTTGTCACAAAATATCATGCTATTACATTCCTTCACTTAAGAAGAATAATATGGACACTAAAGTAACCACCAAATCTCTTTGACTTAAGGAGAATAATGGTTCGGCATTTCAACTTCTTAATAACATCTCCATGGTTCTGGGCATCATCCAACTAACACGAAACATCCCACAAAAATGCGTCCACACTTCAATAAATTGCAAAAAACTCATCTTTGTGATTTTAGATATCCCGCTACATAACTCGTCCCATATGAACACCTCTAATAAGAGCCGGTTCAAACCAATTCATAATTCATTCAAATCACCTCCTTCCACAAACACTTTCGTTTTATACCACAACCCCGTACAAAGTAGAGCTTTATTCGTCAAGAAAAGCGGTTTAATGCCCAACCACCTACTTTATTAGGTGCACTCATCTTCCAAATCAATGCATAAAAACTCTCATCTTCCTCACCCCACACCATTTCCTAATAATTTTCTCAATCTTCTTTGTTGCAAGAAAAGCAATTTGCAATTGGATTGAATTATTAATTCATGGATTCATCGATTTACTTAGCAATCACATACAAGAAAGTAATTGTATAGTAAAAGTAAAAGAGGCAAAGATATAACGTGGTTCACCATTAATACATCCACCACGAGATATCACCAGTACAAGAGTCGCATATAAAAACCTACACTGGTTTCACAATGTGGTAACACCTCTAGTTCTTACTTCATACACGAAGCTTTTTTTCAATGATGCATCTCTTCAATCAGCTTCATCAACATCTCGCTTAATATTGCACTTCTTCTCTTTAAGCAACTTGGTCCGAACAACGTAATTGGGCAAAAATCCCTTGCATACACATGAGGGTTCCTTGCATACTCATAAGGCATGGTTCCTTGCATACTCACAAGGCATGGCTCCTTGCATACTCACAAAGCTATGTCGAACACTTTGATAAGTGGTTCGGTGTTAAAGCCTTTTGATATAACTTTATAGATCACAAAAGTGAAAGGTTTTCTAGAATATTTTTTAAAAGCATTATTCACCTTAGATTTGTATTTGTTTGGACAATATTTTCTGAAACATCTTGGGTGTCAACGTCTGGATACTCACAAGACACCAAACAAAGTTGTTGGGAATATTTTCTCAAACATTCAATATGCACTCTTAATAGCCCGTGCACAACCTCCCAAGTATTCTTACAATGACAAGAATATGGTGAGCAGAAGAGTTAGCCAAATTTTTTGTTGTTTGGAAATAAATTTCCCGACATTTGAGAGGCACAAACCTAATTTGATAAAACTCATAGGCACATTAGAGCATTTCTAGCTCTAGAAAAACTCCCTAGGTTTAATCTCCATATAGGGATGACACATTAAGATAACTTTCAATATTTAAGAAATTTAAGAAGCGCATGATTGCATTTAGCCTAAGGCTTACTTTGTGTACAAGAGATATGCTTGTAGTTGTGAATTTTGGAAGGTGAGGAGGGCTCACCTATTTATGGAACTTCAATAGAGCTGTATTGAACTCTTAGTCGCTGAGGGATCAATGTAAATAAGCAAATTCATGTCATTAACTTTGACTCACAAACTAAGTCACCACAAGCTTAGCTCCCCACAAGCTTTGTTAAAGTTCTAGAGGTTTATTTTTTTAACACCAGAAAGGTCCCACAAGCAGGTCCACAAAGCAAAATCACGTTTTCTAACTTTAGAGTGTGATTTATGTGTGGATAAGCTTGGTGCCACGGATTCTGTACCAATCAGCAATTTTCAGGGAGGTCTCAGTAAATCCAGGTTAGTCCATGTCATCTAGAATCATTATTTGCAGGGACTATACTCAATTCCTCCAATGCTCAAAATCAATGCTCCATTTAATATTTTCTTTAAATTAATTTGAGAAACATTTTACTAAAGTATGTCTATGTGTTAATGTATTAAATTAATGTCAATGAGCCAGTTGCGTGTCACTTCGAATTGTTGACATATACATTGTAATTATTTCAAAGTGAATCTTGGCTATCTGTGACTTGAATATTTAAGAGTTTTGTGTAAAAATTAAATCAACATAAATTTGGCGGTTTTAGTGTTGGATTTGGAACTTAGATATTAAGTAAAAGGCATACTAGATAAAATACTCCTAATACACACTAATCTCCCACCATTCAAAGACTATTTTACCTTCCAAATTGCAAGATGCTTCCTAATCACTTCCATCACCGGATTAAATGTTTTTTATGCATCTTTCATCGAGCAGAAGCCCCAAATTATCGGCAACCAATGATGCATGAACACAGACACGACACGCCGATTTGATAATTCGCAAAAATTAGAATTAGGGGACACGTTAATACGTCATACTATTTTTTTAATAAGTCACGTAAACATAAATAATCTAATAAAGTGTCTTGAAGAAGATGACACTCTGTTGCAAGAAAAGAAAACAAAGTAGATAAAAAAATATACTAGAAAAGTATAGGAGAGAAGAAGCAACATAGACTACTTCTATGCTTTAGCAGATTTTTTCCCCAATTTATCTTAAATTGCAATTGAAAGAGTCATTCAGTTTAGATGGATCAACAACCATTAAGTAGGTGGTTATTTGCACACATCTAAAAGTTAAAAAAAAAAAAAGTTGGTTGTCGAGTTTTGATTGTGTCCTGATCAAGTTCCAAGTGTATCTGAGGTGTGTCTGACACGTTGACAACATTGACCATGTGTCTGACACCTGCCGACAGGTTGACCATGTGTTCGGCGCGTGTCAAGGAAGTGTTGGTGTCAGACACGTATACGACAAGTTTTCTGAAAAGTTTGTATTTCCTTGTCGATAACTCCCTTACCTGACACCCAAGGACTTCCATACCCCTTCTACCATCAGCTTCCTCCCCCAACCCCATGTACCACACCCTTAAAGAAATTAATTTTAAGTCCAAAACCAAGTTAGAATAACAATAAAATATTTTTCAATTTTCTCCCCTGCAAAACATCATTATTTAAAAATAACAATGTATGATCCGCAAACTTCAAAATGAGCAATTCTCTTACCCGAAGAACCTACCTAAAACCCAGATGATAAATCTAGCTTGGAAACCAATCTGCTAAAAACTTCTACTAGAATAATCAACAAGAAAAGAGACATCGGATCACCCTGACGGATACCTCTCGTCGTTCTGGAAAAACCAGTCGGTACTGCATCTTTTTCCTTTTTATCTACAACCGCCATGCCCTCTAGCAGAGTACAAAATCTACCTTCAAGCCTTTCTTTTGTTTACACCAATCCCTCAACTTGAGTTTAATATGACTTGAGCTTGAACCAAAATTTAGAACTCATTCAACATACACAAACACACTCAGCCCAATATTGTTTAATCTAAAAAATTAACTCCTGATCATCACACCATCCAATGTCAAAATGGAAGGAAACCTCTTAGGGTAACGCACACCTGCTTCTAAAAGAATTGGGATATGATCCGAAACCACCTAGGCAGAGCATCCACTATCACATGCTCCCACTACTTCAGTATCCTTCCATTCACTATTGTTTAGGCTTAGAGATTATCCAAGTAAAGTTCGCACCACACAGTGTAAAAAAGTCAGTTAACCCAAACTCATCCACAAAATCAGAGAAAATCACACATTCTTTTGCTAACAACCTAACTTTTCACAGCTAAACTTGTCAATGTTGAAGTCCCCTCCAAAACATCACTAAGTTCCTGTCAAAAATTGGGACACAATCTCCTTTCATTTGGAACATACACCCCTCTCCATCTAAAATCATTTGTGCTACTTTTGCACAAAAGCAAAAGACAAAAAGGCCCCATCCAAATCCCCCCCCCCCCCCTACATCAATTCCCTGACTATCCCAAAATGACACCCGATCTCCCCAAAGATGGGAAAAGCTTCCACCCCACATAATTTTTAGACCCCAAAATTATGATCATCCAGGTTTCAAATTTTGAAGTTTCATTTCACAAAAAAATAAAATATTTGTATGGTATTAGCATTTTGTGAATTTAAAAAATCGGGCCAAATGAGCATACATTAAAAAACTGAACTTACCATTGCCATCCCAAACTGCCAGTGCAAGGGTGTTTGTTGATTAAAGAAGAGGGAAAAACATTGATATTGAAAGGGATGGGAGGCCAATCACTGTAATGGGCATGATGGTATCTCAATTCATGGGCTTTGCATGCGACTACTAACGGAAATTTGGATGGCCCGCTAGAGAAGAACAAGTAAATAATAAATTCAGGTGGAAAATACACAAATATATTCCAACTTTAAAGTTCCATTAAAGAACAAGTTGGTTTTTGTCACTATTTGTTGGAGTCCATTAGTCTCACATTGGCTAGAAGTTCAGTGTATCCCTAATCCTATAAAATGAAGTTTGCTTTATGTATTCGTCCATCAGAAATACAAGTTTGTCAGTGTCAATTCTAACCTTATCATTGCTGAAAACAATTTTTTTGAAGAAATTTGAAATTCAAGTCCTTTCTTGAAATGAAAGCATGAAGATCCAAGAAACATTATTTAGTATAAAGCTAGCTACAGATATCTATGAAATAAATCAGCCACTTTGAATCTTACCTGGACCCACCATGACAAAATAGAACAAGCCCAAAAATTTGAAGTCTCAATGTACTTATGAATTGCTGGAACAAGAAATAAAACCATTCCAATGGCATTGGTAGCAAGGTAAATTCCAACTGCAACCATATAAGAAGAGAGACACCATTCTCCAACCCAACTCCCAGATTCTTTACTAGGACAAGTAGAGTTTTTTCTAGAGTCTACGTAATAAACTGAAAGAATGATAGTCCATATTGTCGCAAAAACAGGCTTTAGCACATATCTTATAACTTGTAAAAACTTCATATATGTTCGAGCTTTCCATGCAAAAGTGAGGTCTAGAAGTGCTGCATAAAAAATATAAATGACGATCTTCAATTAAAACAAGCTAGTTTAATATATATACTGCATTATTTGCAATTAAAAAAAAAACCCTGATGCAAAAGGAATAGATAACAATAACAGTAAAATAAGTACCAAAATGTAAAATAAAATTGAGTAAAACAAAAGAGAGAGACTCTCTTGACTTTTGGTGAGAGAATATACAATTCAAAAGAAAGGAAATGTAAACTCCAGACGGAAGCAAGAACGAGAATGAACATCAAAGGAATAAGACAAGAATTTGTATTATCAAGCATGAACTCAGATGGTCTAACAATGGAAATGCTAAACATAGTTCTGAAAGTAACTATCTCAAACATAAAATCAAACAACTTCACCTAATGTTTTCAAAGTAACAATCTCAACAGAGTAGTCCATCCCTAGTTGAAATCCTAATAAATATCAAATAATACGACAATCCTAAGCATGCCATTTCCTGAGTTGTTCTAGGAATTGACATACTATCAACTTGTTATGAATGCATATGTTATAACACTATGCACATAGATTACCTATATTTAGCTAATATCAGGCCAAAGTACTAAAATTGGTTATTACAAAATTGTATGGCATGATACCACAAAATGTTTTTTCTTTATTGCAGGATGTAATGTTTATTTTATAGTCTTAGGCAAGTGATCAGCCGGTTCTTAACAATTGGTATCAGAGCCAAACCCCATGTTCGAGGTTCATAGCTGGGAGGCACCTAGAGGCTAGATTAAAATAACTTGATATTATGTATGTGCATACTCCTAAGTTGTTGAATACTGATTAGTTAGTAAAACTAGAGAGAGGGCTACAATCGAATCTGTGTCGAAAGAGTGGGCCAAAGAGGACGGTGACTTTGGAAGTATGCGGAATGTTACGATCCTAATTAAGTAAACGGCTTTCCGCTCCTTGACAGCTCGAGATTTTGAGAAGTATCGGTGGTTCTTCACAATTGGTATCATAGCAAGGGCATGGACCAACAAATTGAGAATTATAAAGTGAAGTTGGATGTCATATTATGGAGAAGCTTAGGGCACTGGTTAACTCATATACTTCTCCAGGCAAAAGGAGATAACTCAAAAGCTCAACTAAAAAGCCCATGGAGTTTGTCAAAATAGAACCCAATGGCGAAGAAAATACAATGAATTGGGTTTTTACGGCGGAGAATATTTCTAATTTCATCGAACATTTGAATAAGATCGTGTGGAGCTTGCATCTTTTCACTTGGAGGACAATGCTCAATTGTCGTATCCAGTGTCAAAGCAAGAAATTCAACAAGATTTTTGTGAAGGTATACATACTCGATAAGGTCCCAGTTAGTTTCAAGAGATTTTTTAAGACTTCACAAAGTTGCTACAAGTGGGAGATTTTTTAAGACTTCACAAAGTTGCAACAAGTGGGAACTGTATTACATGTCCTTTATTGATATTGTGATGCTCATTAGTTTGGTTTATATAAGTTGTTGGATTATCAGGAAAAAAAGGTGAATACTAAATCCAATTTGAGAAAGTTTTATCTAAGATCGAATATCTTCCTCAAAACCACCAAGTTGTTTTATCAATAGATTGAAGGACATAATTAGGGTTGATGTTCTAGTTAGTCATCCTAAATCGTAATCATCTGCAATTGGACTAGTTCATTTGTACGAAGCTCATGATTAATAAAAAAAAATAGGGAAAGTTGATAAAACAAAAAGTCATCATCAATATCATTTAAGCAAGCCAGGGAGATGCAGGGGCGAAGAAGTAAGGGTTTGTGTCTTAATTGTGATGAAAATAATGGACATTATTGTAAGAAACTCTTCATGATCATGCCTTGTGGGGAAGAAATGGACGGAGTTCGAGAAATAATGGGTTTCAGAAGAGTATCAATATTGGCTCATGAGGAATGGAGCATTCAAGGGGTGGTAAATTATTTTGGTGTTTAACATGGAGTTGTTGGGATGTTGCCTAGTTTTCTTATTCAGTAGGAAGGTTGAGTAGTTGTTTTTGAAGATTCAATTTGGTCAAAATAGTGGTGAAGTTGTAGAAAAAATTCACTTCCTTTTCTTGAAAAGTTCATTCATAAATTATCAAGTATCCATCCTTCGCACTTCAACATCTATCCTCATCTTTCTTGATTCTACCATTTCTAGGGTTTTCGTTTCACATTCAGTTTGAGTTTCTTGAAGATTTCATCTTGATTTTCTTTGGTTTTGCAGAGGATTTTGTAGATACTGTGGTCAATGGTATGCAATTTCTGTTCTAGTGAGGCATTTTCAAGAATGATACCATTCAAGAGAAGAGGAAAACGTTGATATGCCTTTTGAATAAACAGGTCAGAAAGGAACCGCCTTCTTCTTTGAGTCCATATGGTTATAACTTCCCTCAATTGGTATGGTGTTTGAGATGTGTAATGGTTTATTTAAACTTTGAATGAATGAATGAAAGGGAAGAAGAGTTTTATTAATCAAAAAGCACTTAAACCTCTTATCTATTTAAGTATTTTAGTTGTAATAGGTAACGAAAAAGAAGAACACCACTCAGTAAGAGCCAAATCCGTATCAAAGCCAACTCTCACGTCCAAGGTTCAAATCCCAAGAGGGGTGACCTAGAGGCTAGATTAAAATAGTTTAGTACTACGTGTAATTTTATAGTTACTTTTATTATGACTCACTTCTTGAACTCCTTATAACTTATGTAGGGTGAAGAATATATGTAGACTATAGTTCACGGTATGTAACTTTGTTACATTTAGTAGGACAACTAGTGTAGTTAGTCGTATCACTTTCTTTATGTCTGGAAAAAACCTTTTAGTACTGCTTTTATAGTAAACTTGCTGTACGAAACACATCTCGAAAGCTTACATGATTTCTAAGCAGTGAAATTGTGTTATCACTTTGTGGTGTGAATCAGTAAGTCCTAGTCGTGTTTCAAACTCTAGTAGAATTTGGGGCATAACACTATCAGAGCATTGCCAAGCTGAATAATATTTCAATTTCCCACTAATTGCTACCAAATGCTATATATTTAAATCAATTGAAACTATGCTTTTTTATATTCCCTATTATTGCTATTGAACCAAAATGGAGTGACCATGTTGAACACAATGTTCCAATGAAAACTAATGGTATCATACCTTGCATTAGTTTGAGAACAGCAGAAGTCACAAAGATGCTCAAAATATCTGGTAATACTGCGGAGTCAAACAAGTGTAATAGTGAACCTGAACCATGCCACGCCATGATCATCAATGCCTGAGAACCCAAAAAATAGGTTCACGAATGCAGTAGAGGTATCAAACAAAGCAGATATAACTGATCATGCAACTGTAATTAAACCTGAAGAGCTAGAATGAAGAAGGTCCACATTCTATCAAAACTTCTAAAAAGTTGCCAAAATGAACGGAGCTCCACAAAATTTATCTTTCCAACCCATTGTGGTGGTTGACCTTTATCCTCAGTGACCTGAAACTCATCACAAAGAAAGAAAAAAAATACAAAAAAAAAATATAGACATAGTTATGTTGTCTCATATTTGTGGGGAAACCTAAATCACAAAGATTTACAGATAGGGTTCTCCCAAGAACAAAAAACTAAACTTTATTTGTTACTCAACTAAATGAAAACAAGACCAGATCCCCTTTATTTGTAACAGAGTTTCAAGGCCAAATACCAATTGCACTACAAGCAATTAATAAAAGTTGAGATAATCAAACAAAATCTAATAGCTTTTTTCCCTTGGCCCTCGAGATGTGGGATGTGTGTCCCTTAATAGTAGAAGCTGCTATTCTCCTTACAGTGTGTCTCACTACCCCTGCATAGCTGTTTACAGCTAACTCAAAAAATATTAGAGGGGAGGTTGCTCTGGATGCACCGGTCAGAACGGGGAAAGCTGCTCTTAGAGCTATCTCTTTCTGATCTAGGTCTAGGCGGATGGTTGAATCTATTGCGAGTAGCACTAGGCCTAGAGCCGAATATTAGGTAGTACGAGTTGCTATATTATACCTAGTCCATGTTGAGCAAAATCCAGGTTATAAGGCAGATCGACGACAATCTCATATCTCACTACCCCTGCGTAGCTGTTTAATTTTTAGTATTTCAAAAAAGTTGCACACACCTGACAAACAGTTACTCTCTCCTCACCAAAACCTAGTGGTTTGGGATCAGGTTGCCACTAGAAATGTACTTGTGAAAAGAGGAACATTTGTTGGGAAAAATCATATGGTGTGTGGCCTCATCAAGAGACCATTGCACCTTTGCAACCTTGCTCAAAAGGTTTAGGACTGACTTCTCACTATTTGGAATCTAGTGGGTCTTTATGTCGATGAGAGGGGTTTTTAATGCTTGGAAGTCCAAACTTGGGATAAGGGTGCAAGTAAGCTCTTATGGTCGCTATCGCCATATGCTATTGGGTGGACATTGTGACTTGAAAGAAATTGATGTGATTACCTTCATCGAGATGTGTGCAGACAGCATAAGCTCCAGGCATACAGACCATATTTTGAAGATTTTCCCTAGTCTTTTGATATTATCTTCATGCAATTTAAAACGAATTAAGTTATATCCCAGTTTTTAGGTTTCAACGAGCAAGTAATTGCTTCTTTATGTTCATTAGTTCCTTATTCATTGTTATTATGGATCATTTAATCAAAGTTTCATGTTTATGTTTCTAGGGGTTTGTTGAAATTCTAATTTAACGAAGATCAATTATTGGGTTTCTCTGAGATTGCATGTATTTGAGATTTACACTTCCACATAGTTTACGTTGGAAACAAGATGGTCTTCAGCAATGCAGGAAGGAAAATATGCTATTAATTTTTCTCTCTTTTAGCATTAGGGGCATGATTTATGCACTCAGTCAAAGTGTTGGATTTGAAGCTTTTCTTTTGAATTGGGATAATATTGTATCATAGTAGTAAAATCTCTTTAAGCTATATGATCTTGTAATATTTTTGGACTGAATAGATTCTACATTATCCAGAAAAAACTATGTATAATCAGATATTTGAGGAATAACAACAGTGACGTCAAATATGGAGCTACTTTTTAAATTTCCTGGCAGGTTTCTTGAGAAGTTTTACCTAGTTTATGATATCACATTTCCAGAATTCAGATTTCAGGGGATAGCCTCAGTAGAAGGAGAAAGAAGGTCTATGTCAGGCATTTGAGCTAGTACTATTTTTTGCATAAAAATAAAAGAAAACTGAACTTTCTTTAGAAAAAATTGTTTGTGGTTAATGTTTAGAATGACATTGCTTACCATAGGACAAAAACTTTTGAATATTTTGGAAAGGGAGACAGCATTGCCCAAAACCAATCAAGACAACTATTATAAATGACCATATGATATAAAGTGTGAAACTGAAAGTGATAACAAAAGACAGTTAAGCTCCGAAATTCATCTTTCTACCAGAGTATAACCGAGTAGTAAGTTTGTGATCTTGAAAATCATTCACTAATTATTGTTGCCAAAGTTAGTTACTAAAGTTGTTTCCAATGATCAATGGAAATCAGAAACTGTACTCACAGTATCTACAAACTTTTCTCTCTCAGTTGATGGACAAGTTTCTTCCAATGGTTTTGAGGTTTCTATCGTGGTTTCTTCCAAGTCTGGCGAGGAATTAAGTATGAGCGCGTTCTCTTTCCTCCGCCCCTATCAGAAAGGAAACAATGTACTTAAGTGTAAAACTTACAAAGATTTAAATAGGTTCCAGTTTATAAGTGCAACCTTGGAATTTGCAACATTTTGATTACTGGAAGACTCTACAAAGAAGAAGTTATGGTCCAGACACATTGGCCATCCTAGCTGAAAACAATCAGGAGACCTAAAAGGTGACAAAACTATAATCACTCTCCAAGTCCAACTAGCATCACAACTATGAATTAGTACAAAGAGAAGAGAGTATGGAAAGTTCATAGAACATCTAACCAGAAATACTCGTTTAAATCATCATAATTTCTCCAAGCAAAGTGGTCAGCAGTCCCACTGTTATTTTTCTCAGCTTCCTTCAGCGGTAAACGAAAAATGTCAATATTGAATGATTTTCTATCACAAGTGAAGTTGCATCACAATACCTTGGATATAACCCAGTATATTGGCGTCACAACATTTTTGAGAAAAGACTCTGACTCTCCTCCATACGCTGGTATAACCTTTTCCCCTGTAATTTGACTAACAGCACCAGACAACACCCCATACAATTCATATGCCATCTGATATAGACATTAAACATATTAGAAACATGATACATTCACATACAAATAACTTCATATCCAGGCATAAAGAGAAACATTTTTACAAGCTAAAAATTTCCATAAAATAAACAAATTGTATAATCAAAATTTGTTGGTCTGTTCCAAGTCAAATAAACCATTGCAGAATCATCTTTTATTTTAAATTCATAACCAATTACATTAAACCAACCAAGACTCAAGATGATTTTTAATTAGTCAACTAAGACTGAGTTTGACTCAACTTTGACTTTAACTCCGACTCAAATTGAAAGTCTTTGGGGGCGTTTGGCAACCAAAAGCAATAACACTTCTATTTTTTCTAGAATCACTTATACTACAAAAGACAGTAGTTATGGTGGTTACTTTGGTTAAACACTTAATTATAGCATAAAAAATTTAAGAGACAATGGATCAGAAATTGTACGACAATCTGTTACTTTATAACCTAAATTGCTTATTAAGTCAGATGCATTCAAATATGTCCTCGCTAATCCTGATGACATCTAACCTGCAAAAATGAGCAACACTTGAGCCCAGGACCACCGTCGTGGTGGCCGAAGGCACTTCGATGCTTAAGTCAGATATCGGTTCGAGAAAGAGTAAAGACTGTATGAAAAATTGCAGTGTATATACTTGCATACATTTCTTCCTCGTTTCACCAACTCTTATAGCAAGTCTTCCCTCTCAACTATCCCTGCGATCGAGGGCATGATGGAGAGAGGATATCTCACATAAGATCTTACTTATGCATGAGTGAGTATTTCAGCACTTGGCTCTGTGCATAAGATCTTACCTATGCATGCATGACTAGGTATTTCGGCACTTGGCTCTCTTTAGGACTCAATGCTCAATTGGGCTAGAGTTGATTTCGTGCAAGTGGGTCTTGGCCCTGTGACAACTCTGAAATTCATTGTTCGGGACTTATTGTCCTGGCCAAGCCTTAAGACCCATACCTCTGGGGTTGGCGTGTCTGGACACTTGACTTACGGGCTGAACAGTAGTCTCGCATACGGGTCTGCATGGGACTGCGTTGAAGCCTTTTACGTGCTAGGGTTAGTCCATCCCACATATACGGCTGTGATTGAGTGACTGTTTGATGTCTCATCAAAGTCAAAAGCAAAATAATTGGCTACAAATTTTAGCAAAGAAATAACTAGTGAGAAGTAGAAAATATTGAACCCGAACTAACTTAGGTAGTTTCCGATGGTTATAAGCCAAAAATTGCTTTCGAGTGAGTTTCCAACCCAAGCATCCTCTTGTCAATCACCAATCCTACTTTTATGAGTCACTTAGAGTTAAATTAAAGACTATAAATCTAGTAACCTAAACCCTTTTGGTCGTACATCAGCCACACGTTCCATTGTGATCATTGGACCAGATCAACGAGTCACCTTCAAGTTTTTGTTCATTTGGTTCCCCAGTGAGATAAATTTTGTTGTTGGTCCTAAGTTGATGCCTTTGTCCCCTTGAAGAAAATCAACGGTATCATTAGCAGCCACTTGAAAAGGCGTACTCGTATTGTTGATCATAACATTATGGGTCAGTCCTTGAGGCACTTCACGAACCACCACCATCTTAACCTCGCTAAAGGATAGTCCTTCCTAGAGCATTGTTGGAAAAGAAGACTCCCCAACTAGTAACATCCTAATGGTTGGGTGTCAACCCGTACATCTCATCCACTCTTAATTTGAGCTCCGCAATCGTGGTTTCATTTGTAATCTCAACAGTAAGAGTTTTTCCATTCGCTACCATGTTCAAACTCATGGTACCTCCCGGGATCAATTTGTGATTAATGATAATCCTTGATTTGGGAAATTTTATTGAGGCCTCATAATCCTCTAGTACCATCCAGACGTACTCCGCACTAGTTGTTCAAGTGGATTGATCCCGTGTCATTGTTGGATCACTGCTTTCAATTCACCAATAATAGTTTTTGGAGCAAGATCAAGTGTACATTCATTTGACACTTGCAACAATACTAGATCAAGTGTAGATTCATTTAACACTTGCATCAATACTAAAACCATCTTTCAAATCGCTTACTTTCTTTCCTTTTTTTCTTTCTTTCAATTTGTAAGTGTTGACTAGGGATGTACACAGTTCGTATCGATTTTGGGATGAAGCTAAAAACTAGATTGATACCTTTAGTTTTGATCTTTTACCAACCGAATTGAACAGTCGCATGAAGGAACCGATACTCTCAATTTGAAAGATTTAACAGCGGAAGCAATAGACAAATAACCATAAACTTGAATAAACAAAGTTTCTTCACTTGATAATAATTCTCTAAACTTCAAAAACTACTACAAACTTGATTTCTAATTTATTTAAGCAAACCCCTAAACTTATTGGAATCCTACTTGGGCTTACATTGTACTAGCCCAACTATCAAATAATTAAAATAAATAGATAATACTAATATACCATAACTCCCCCTACTTCGAAAAAGTTTGTCCTCGAGCTTAGCCGTTGTCCAAGACATCAGCCACCAATGAAATGTGCTCATGCGCCTCATGACTTGTGGTGTGATCCTGACGAGGGGAAGCGTCAACAACCAACAAATCTCCATCTGGAATAAGGGTAATTATCTTACACTTCGGGCAATCTTGATGAAGATGACAAACTTGTCCACATCTGAAACATTTGAAATTAGGATTATAAGCAATAGTACGTGCAACGGGTTTAGCAAGTGTGGTAGGGACCAAAGTTGCCTGAGATGTAACTGAAGTAGTCAAATGATATTGTGAATGTGTTTCGACCTTCTTAGCATAGTGTTCTGCTTTTGCCATGTTAGTAATTGGGTTATATCCAAAGCCTCCAGTATAGGGTAAGAAGGTCCATGTATCCTTTTGCTATTCAGATTCATTCATCTTCAATCTACTACACAAAAGACGAAATATCTGTGTTAGAAACTGTAGACTTGCCTTGTGTAAGTTTACATGCCAAAAAAATTTCGCTAATAATCTTTGGGGATGAAAACATATTTGTGATAATTTTTTCATCTTAAGCCAAGTCTAAACCGGTGTCTTCCCCAACAATTGTCCATTTGTGGTCAAATCTCCACCAATTAGATGTAATACCCTGTAACTTTGTTGCAACTAAACGCATAGCTTTAATATCTAATAGAGACTTATATTTCAAAACCTTGTCCATTTGGTCAATCCAATCAACAAAACATCAGCATCACGAGGACTTGCATAAGCTGGAACATTTAATTTAATATCACCATGTGGCATACGTTCAAGCAACGAATAAAACGATCTAAAGTCATAGGTATAGCATTAAAATTATTCTCACTTCCACAAGCATCATGATGAACTCGTCCCCTTTGATTGGAAGGACAAAAATTGGCTCGTTGCGGTGGTTCATAAAAGTCCAAATCAAAATCATAAGCTTTGTTTCGAGGTGGTACATAACTTGTCTTGCGTTGGTGAATAACTTGTCCATTAGAAATATAAAGAATCTGAATCATGGGGTGGGACATAGTTATTTATGGGGTGACGCATAACGTCATAATCGAATCAATTGATGTGGTGGTACAGAAAAATTATGGGGATGCAAATAACTTTATATTCTCAAATTGATGGATTGCAGTCGGACAACGGGGCATTAGATGTTGACGAGGAAGGCAGCTGGGGAGGTTCATGAACAGTCTTGCGATGGAAGGCAAGATGCATTGTCTGCTACTATTTGCATTGTGCATGTTGCTCGAAGGGGGGGGGGGGGGATGTTGTCGAGAAAGGAGGCGGCATCAATGGTTGGTGGCTCGAACCTGGTGTGGATCCAAGTAAGGTACCCCTCCTCGTTGTTCATCAATTTCTTCTTCCTTGTTTCTCTTCTTCATCCTCCTTGGGTGTGGGCAAAGTTAGAGTTTTCATTATTTTTTTATTTTTATTTTTGCAATTCTCTAACGAACAATTTCTTGTGAAGGATTGTTCTCCACAGCCACTCCTTTTTCTTTCGATGTTCTTCGTAAAGTGTATTGTTGCGAACTACTGAGTATTGTTCCTCCAAATCAGTGACGCGGATTTTCATGGCCTCACGACACGACAATTCGCAGATAGCTT
Organism: Berberis vulgaris; assembly: GCA_963556465.1. Lineage (NCBI taxonomy): Eukaryota > Viridiplantae > Streptophyta > Magnoliopsida > Ranunculales > Berberidaceae > Berberis > Berberis vulgaris. The sequence continues at coordinate 45,978,695 of OY747132.1, forward strand.
GAATACCTAACTCTGAAATGTCCGATTCCTCTTCCTCACCTTCATACTCATCAAACGACGATGCCTTTTCCCAATCAACAATAGTAGGGTTCACCTTATCTTCTTCACTGAAAATCTCTCATCTCGTTGTCAAGCCTCACAACGTGATTTTTTTACGGAAAGCTTCAGGTTCTTGACTAACCAAAACGACAATCAATTGCTCCAAGATGTCCGCAAGAGCTTTCACCATGCGCTCCATCCTTGTGTTGAAGACTCTAGTTCCCTTAAGCGACATCTTTGTCCAAAGATTTTACCGCTCTAATGCCAAATTGATAGGTTTAATAGCGGAACAATAAATAAATAACCAGAAACTTGAATAAACGAAGTTTCTTCACTCCGATAATTATTATGTAAACTTGAAAATTGGCTACAGACTTGATTTCTAATATATTTAAGAAAAACAAAGCAAAACAAACTCCTACTTGGGCTAACATTGTTCCAGCTCAATTATTAAATAATTAAAATGAATAAATAATACTAATATACCATCACAATTTGTCAGTTATTTTGTTTTCCTTCAGATATCTCATACCGAAATACCAAATTGTCACATAATTAGCCAACCAATTAATCAAACCCATCAGATGAAGATGATTCAACAAATTTTCATTGCCATGGAGATGAAGATATTTACAAACTAAAATAAGAAATAGAAAATATATACAGACAAACATGAATAGAAAGGAATAGCCAATAATAAAACATACGAGAGCTTACATGATGAAAAATGTAACACAGACACTCCGGCATAAATCGCAAATTTGAAGACTCTCCCCATATAAGGAGATAGAGGCCCATATACAAAATTTTATATTGTCGTACTTCTTGTTCCACACTTGGTAACCTGTAGATAAAAGCAAGACCATAAATAAAGAACCAAAGTATAAAGGAACTAAGGGTGTGTTTGATCCCAAAGAAATTTTTCCCAAGAAATTTGCAAAAGAGAGAAGGAAGGGGAACGAAAGAGGAAGAGAGAATGAAGAGCATGAATTTTGTGATGATCACCATCCTCTTGGTATGTTTAAAAACTGTGGAAAACGTTTTCTTAGAGAGGGAGCTAAGACAGTAATTACCAAAAACGGAGAACTTTTTCCCACTTCCTCTCCTATCTCTTCTTTCTTTTTGTAATTTTCCCATGGCAAATTTTTCTTGAAATCAAACGCATGAAGTAAAGAGAGCATGTGAAATTCAAATCGACAACTTACATATTTCCATTAACGAAATCCTTTTGAATAATAAAAAAATAAACAAAATAATAATAATAAATTAGAAAAGTATCAATTACTCTAGTGGGCGTCAATGAACAGAATGGGTAAGTGGAATCTTACCAGATGTTTGTTTTCCTCCCCAAAAATTTGCACCAAGTTTTATAATTCCGAAATAATTTTTTCTTCAGTTCATTTACAGCTCTCTCTCCTAGCTGTGTCACACGAATATATATATACATCTCAATAAGGGTAGGTAAATTTAGTAAAAAAAGCAGTCCTTCAATTATACTACACCTTTGACTCAGATGCTGATTGGGTCTGTCGGGCATGGATGCTAGCGAGCAGAAGAAGGAGATGCTCCCGCTGGTTGGATACATTTCCTTCCTGGAGAAATGTGCAAGGACAATTTTATCACACTCTTCTTGAAAATCAATAAAGATGTTTTTAAAGTATATAAGATAGATCGAAGAAGTTAACACACAAGACATCTAGTAACAATTAGCAGGACAGTCTCCAATAGAATACCTGAAACCCAAACCAAAACTGCAGCCAATCAAATAAATCAAAGCAAACACCAATTTTCTGATGACTTTCTGCTGGTGGTAGACCACGAACGTTGCGGAGCTCTGCAATTGCAGCTTTAATCTGTACCAATAAATTAGATCATCAACAAAGGATGTTCTATCATACAAGATATTCAGCAAGTTACCAGTGGAATTTCTAGTCAGGAGTGAATTAGACAAGTATGTCCGTCGACACAAAAGTTTTTTCAGCAGTGATAAGTAATTTAGCTACTATATAGAAATTGCCATTCAATTGTGGACATACTAAGAGCACTACATATCCAACAGGTATTAAATCTCATAGAGGGCATCTGAAGAGTGTCAAACCTCGGGGAGCTGCATAATTGCTTGGTTTTCACTGCCAGGTTCAAGTGGAAGTATGTTGTATGGTTTGTAAAACTCTGATTGTATATGAACTCCATCAGCATCAGCAACAATCTAGGACAATTGTCAAGGAACAGATTTTAAATATATCAATATATTAGATTAAAAAATAAAAATAAAAAAGCTAGAAAAGATTTCACTGTATTGAGACAGGAGGAAGCGAGAGAGAGAACACCTCGCAGCCAGCTTCAGATGTAACTGTCTTCAAAACTTCAGATAAGACATAGGCAATTTCTCTCTCTCTGCAAACAATTCAAAGAAGACTGAACAGTCAGCAGATTCTTTTAGTCAAGTGCATTGTAATGCAAGAGTTTTAATGCAAATGTCACAAGCTTCAGCTTAATGAGGCCAAGTTAATAATATATCAAACCATGACAAACTTATACCCTTCTTCTGAATCTCCACTGTGTTTCCGGATGTAATCCTCGTACTTAAGGTAGGCACATTTTAGTTCGCGTAAATCACTTGTTTCCTTTCGCTTCATGAAGGTCTCTTTGTCATCCTGTAATCAAGAATCAAGATGTTGGAAAAGATTTCCTTATCCTCATTCATAGTATAATTAGACAAACAGGAGATCCTATTTCAGATACCGGTGTCCTCTTATGGATCAAAAAATGGTAGTAACTTTGAGAATAGTGTAATTTTATATTCGTTGTTAGGATTTCAAAAATAAATAAAAATCTGTTTATGTAGCTACAAGTATGCAATGCCTTCATTACAGCCATCTCTCATTATCTCTTTCTCATCATGGAATCAGAAGTTACATCATAATGAATTTAACCGAGTCTTATTTAGAGTAAAAATTTTGTCTCTTGAAATGAAGTTTCTTGTCCTTTTACTTCGACTACAACATAGTTGACAGATGGCTTTGTTATTATTAGGTCTAGCTCTAAGAATTCTCCTTCATTTGATTTGTAGAAGATGGAGGTCAGCTGATGTACTGTTTACCACATAATTAGCTTACACACACTTATTCTTGTCCAAGGGAAGGAACACAATAAAGGCGCTTGGGTATTGGCTTCAGCAACAATTCTCTCTCTTTCTCTTGTTTTTTTAAGTGAAAGATTCAAGAAAAAGTTATGCAAACATGAGTGGAAAAATAAATGGAGATGCAATAACAAGTAATTATTACTCAAGTGCTTATTCCAAATGAAGAGAAAATATTGAATCGACCCCCTAGCACAGGCTGTGGCCCAATGCTAATGCCAACATAATAACGCTTGTATCAGATGGTATGACAAGTCCAGGGTTCAAACCCTGGGATATTTATGGTTCAGGCTTCATAAAAGCCCGTTTGCCTGCAAAAAGAGGATTGATGCCCATTGCCATGATGTCAACAATTATACCTTCCAAACTCCCTTTGGTCACTTTGAAAATCTGGTTATTTCAAAATTCAAACCAAATGCCTTGTACAATAGCAGCCCTGTTATAAGGAAGCAACTCCCACATGAACCCATTCCTTCATCACATTACCATCCCCTCCTATAGTGGACTTTTGGGAAACCACATCGAACTCTGAATCTTATTAATAGTAGTGAATCTGTTCAATAAGGGGTACCAAGTATCTAAGACCGTTACATTCCAAGATTGGCTGAACATGGGACTACAGTACGTTATTTGTACCTCTTCTAATAAGTACATCCTGAGTAGGTAACTGAATCCAAGCCACTATCCACATGAAAGAACTTTTCTAGAAATACTCCGTCTACCAACTTTCATGGTAAGACTAATGATACCCGAATTTTCATGGTAAGACTCTAATGATACCCGCAAGAGGTTTTGAAGCAAATTACCATAATAAGACAAGGGAAAATGACTTATAAGGCCTAATTTATAATTGTAAACCACATAAGACCCTAACAATTGAAAATGCCTCAAAAGGCCTACATTTTGTAATTCAAGACTATGAAAAGCCACAAACCTAAACCATGGTTAAAAGATATGTAAAAAGACAAATATACCCATATTCCTAGACACATTGATGTGATGTTGTTATTTATGTATTCAAATTCTAGTTACATTGAAAAAAATGAAATATGCAATTTTTAATACAATTTGATATTTTTTCAAAGTTATTTCATGTCTCTAAAACATAATTGATCGATTATTGCTGAGTAATCTGGAAGTAAAAAATATATATACAAAAATCTGGAAGTAAACTTATGATTGGTTTTAAGGTGAATAAATTTTGAAAATTGATCAAGGTAAGAATGTCTTTCTAATTATTTTTAAACCATGGATTGAGTTTGTGGCTTTTTAGAGTCTTTAATTATAAAAAATATGCCTTTTGAGGCATTTTCAATTGTTAGAGTATGATGTGGTCTATAATTATAAAAGGGAGGTTTTATAAGTCATTTTCCCATAAGACAAAACCAAAAAGTCTCACGTTCTGGACCATTTTTAACTCCAAAAGATCTATTCAAGCTAGAAGGCCAAGATATCCCCCATCTCCTTGACCCCTCATTAATTGTCCTTCTCAAGTGCACATTCTAATCCATAATGCCGCCACCACTATCCACAGAATCATAAACACCCGTCCTTATTTCTTGAAACCCTAAAATGTCTAGGATATCTCACCTTCAGAGTACCCCACTAGACAAAATCATCATGCCAAAACTTGATTTTACTATTCCTGAGAACAAACCCAATATATTTATAAAAAAAAATTAGTAGAATTGGAAGAGATACTTTGCCAAAGACAAGTACCATAGCGACGACTAGAGGGATGGGACTCCACTTCCACTGTTAGACTAAAATACCTCTACAACTAGTCAACAACTTCCCCAAACAAGCCTTATTCATTCTTTGAAAATTCCTCAACCCAATCTATTTAGGAGTGGTAACAATGTCCCATAGATAGCATGCATATAATGTCTATCAGTGGAATCAGAAGAAGTCTGCCACCAACTTATTATGCATCAATGTCAAAATGGGAAAAAGAGAAAGATGGTGGATCAGAGCCCTGCTAAAGCACTGTCACCAAGATAAGGCCCCACCCTTGAAAAGAAGATTTCCTTTTTGAGTGGGAAGTCTTCAACCCACAACCTTAATAACTGGATTCCAATATCTTTCTTCAAATACTAGGCACAACCAAGGAGAAACCAAGATACAGAAAGACTCATAAACACATCCAATCATGAGAGTTGCTTTCTGAAAAATGCACAACTACAAAATCCAATATAGATAGCACTGTTTGTGCATTAATTTAACCTCAGACGCTCCCTCAAAAAAAGTAGGAATGCTTTGGAGGTTCTGAATGCACTCCACATCGACTCTTGTGTGCATCTAGTCACACATAAAGGTGAGCTAAGAATATCCTCCTGTTATTGATGCAACTTAAAGTGGGATTTGGTATACTAAAGTTGGACATAAATGCTACATATATGTGATGCATGTCCACCAACTCTAACTAGAATCAACAAAAAAAACCTTATTTATTTAGCATAATTACCTTGTCTTGAGAAAAAACAATCTCCAAAATTCATAATTTTCATGATGTCATCATAGGTTTTGTAGATTTTTATGTAAATCTGCCTAGTAGGTCCTTAGATTTCTTTTTTTAAGCCAAATAAAATTGATAAAATTTGAACTTGGAAGGGTGAAAGAACTCAAACCCGCCAAAACATCATTTCTTACTAGGAGGGGTATTCATGTTTCATCTTTCCTTTGTGTTTCTATTATGTCGACCTGTCATGTTTTTCCTTTTCTCTATTGCAAGTTGTAACAGCTCAAGTCTTACAGGGGTTAAATGGTTTACCACATACCAAGCAATCAAAACATACGTGAAATAATCATGTCTGACAGTACAATAGACTAAAAAAGGGTTAATTGCAATATGCCCCTATAATAAATAGTTAATATGATATTACCACCATAATACATCAGTATTTCAGTCCATCGTCTGTTTGCATTAGTGTTCTAAAAATTGGTCTAGGTGAGGCCTAGGCGCTAGGCGGTTGGGAGACGCCCAGGCGGGTTTTTGAAAAAAAAAATTATTTATAGTTCGAAAAAAATAAAAAATTAAGACTTTTTTTTTTCTTTATACATTTTGCATATGTACCTTTGTCATTGAATTAGAGATAATTTATATGCTATTATGCTTAACTTTTACAAATATAAATTAATAAATAAATAACTGCCTAGTCTTCTGGGCACTAGTCCCATGCTTATCGCCCGCTCAGTCCTGCATTTTTTAGAACATTGGTTGCAAAATATCCATATTTAGATTATCAAAATACCCTTTAAAAATCTAAGACTGAGATTCAATGTTTTGTATCTTGAAAAACTCATCTCGAAGAAAACCAAATGGTTCAATCAAAATGATATCTCGAGGAAAATCTCAAGTTACTAAAAAAATTAAAAGAAAAACTTCATCTTCTTCCCCAACCCACCTCCCCCTTTCTTCCTCTCTCCCTCTCTGATTGAATTTCCACACCACTTCATCAAATCATAATTCATCCTCCCCAACTCCCTCAAACCTCTTATGAACCAAACTAAAACCACCACCATCCCACCCTCTCTTCTAATCCATCCCATCTCACTGCTAATTAGAACATTATTGAACCATTTCGACACCTGCAACACACCCAATCAAACCACTTTTCATCTGCAAACCAACATCAACTTTAATGTCACTTCAAGCCAAATCCAAGCGAAACCATTAGCGGCCAAACAAACCATGGAAGTTCTCTTCTCGTCTCTTCTTTTTCTTCTTAGATTTTGTTTGTTTTCATAGCTACTCTCAGCAATCCGATTGTGGGATTCAAAATTTCCGGAAAAAACCATTAGTTTTTCTTCCAATTTGGCCTTTGTTAGACTGAATCTTGTGTTTTTGAGCAATGGGTATCAAGGATTTGGGATGATCTTGAGGACTGATGAGAGATGGTTGTTTGATTCAGGTGTGGAGGGATGTTGCAGGATGGTGGCGGATGGGGGTTGGTGGTGGTTCAATACAATAAAGCGGTGGCGGTTCATTGCACAGCACCCTCCCACCCTCTCTGTTTTGCAAGCACATCCACCCACCACCTTTCCGCTCCCTTCCTTCTCCCTCCCACCTCCCTCTCTGTTCAAGTTTTCCTCCATCTTCGTAAGGAGGATCCCCCTTCTATACTCTCTTTTGGTGGTCTGTATAAATGGTAATGCTATCGAACCCCGAGCATCTTCTTTTTGATCTGCAAATGGAAAAAGGCCTCCTATTACAGAAGAAAGTCTTTCTCTAAAGTTGCAACCTAGGATCCAGCTATGAAAGAAGCCGGCTTTACAAGCTAAAAGTGAATAAACATCTCTTATAATTGGGATACCCAGGAGTGCCTCCAAATTATAAGAAGGTGGAACAAACTCAACCATAAAGAACCTATAGGGGAAGGGGGAATGCATAAGAGAAGGGAATGCGTGATATAATTAGTGGATCTTCTCTCCCCTGTGTGGGACGATGCCGGGGAGAGAAGGGAATGCGTCGAGGCGGCGAATTGAAATAGTGATATTACAGAGGTAGTGTTATTTAGCTATTTATTATAAGGGGTAAATGCGATTAACTCTTAAAAAAAAAAAAAAAAAAAAAAGGATATGAGGGAGTTCGAATGTCTCCTGCCTCAAGGACAGTGGAAAAAAACACAATAATATATGCAAACAAATAATATTGATAATTAAAAAATAAATTACTTATTTTCAAGCATGATTCCACTCTGGAGAACATCTAACCAATTTTAACCATAAATCCATAAGGTCATACTGAATACCCATGCAAGATTCCACTCTGCAGAGCACCTTATCCAGTTGGTAACTCCTGAAGAAATTCAGGTTTAAGTGCATTGTTAGTCTTGGTGTCAACAAAATCTAATGGATAGTAGCATTAGTGAAGTCAAGACCAACCTCCATCATCTTGACCAGTTACGTGGGTTATGAATGAGTTGCTCGCCTGAAGCATTAGCAAGCTGTATTACTTAGCAACAAGTAATGCAACACAAGTTCCACTTGTTCTGTTGAGATATAATTAAGTATTCCTAATGTATGTTGCCGAGTGCATTCGGCTTTTGGTCGTTTGTTGCTATTGTATCCCCACCCCACCGTGTTTTGTAAAAAAAATACAAGATCCTCTACCATGTCTTCTAAGCCAACTACTTCTCTACTACCCTACAACCTTAGCATTTCTCTCCAATTCAAAAATATTTAATTAACAGTTTTTCTTTTTCTTTTTTTTTTTATAAAAATTAAAAGTATACTTAACCTTCGGATTTGATGTGGCTTCATCACATATTTTCGTTTTGTGAATGATCAGAGCTTTGATGATGAAGATGATGAATGATCAGAGCTCTTTCCTGGCTCTTTCCATACAAACTACAATGAGCTTGTCTTTGAAACAGTTTACCTTGGGGTGAAGAGAACACGCCTTTTTCTATGATTTCTTTAGCCAGGTCCATGAGAAAACTAGGACCTGATTGGGTGTCAAGCAACCCAAGGTGTTAATAACCAGGACCTTTCTTCTATTTATCTATATGTTTATGATTAATGTTGTTGAATTTTCTTAATTGATAAATTTGATTGTTATTTAGGCAAAGGTCATTACAGAAGTTGAAAAAGTGGTAGTTTTGAATTGGAGTCGGTTACTCATTGTATATATACGAGGTAAATTAGAAGACAATAAAACAAAAACCTTTTCAAGTCGTTGAAGCAGGGCCGTTTTGAATTGCCGAACTCCCCGTGCAGTTGAAATGGGGTCAAGCATATGCGCCCTTGCAAAGGCGTGGAAACGACCTGTCACCATGTAATTCATGGTGTTATCATTTCCTCATTCTTATCTATTTATAACCACAAAGCTTATAAACGCCTCATAGAATAGCAGAAGACAGATTGTATGAATAAATGCATCAATAAAGTGCAACACAAGGTGAGATAAGAGGGAGTGTACATAGGTAGGCCACACGAGGAGACTCCAATTCAACCTGGTTGGCAACACGAAGGAATGGTCTAATGTGGGAAACCATAGTAGGAGGCAATTTCTCGCTGTCGAACGGTTCGGGAGGAACGTATGAAGATGAAGATGCTTCTCCTCTTCCTCTGCTGCTTCTTGACGACTCTACTAGAACAATCTCCGCCATTGGTACGACGAATTGGTCGGCTCAACATTCTCAAAAATGGAGGGTAATGACTAGTAATTTATATTGCAGCTCATCTTCGTCATTTTCTTTTTTGCTAAGCTTTCTCTCTAGGAGGAAAGAAGGAAAGCAAGAGAGAACGGAGAGTGGCTTGTGTTAGGTTTAGGACAACTTTTACTTTTGCTTTTGCTTTGCTCTGCTTTAGTTGAATCTCTTTTTTGATCCGCTAAGTAATCATCTACTCACTCTTCACTTTGATTGAATGCAAACAAGAGAGAAAGACTGTCTTTCTGATTCCAACTAACTCTTTTGGGGAAGATCTCAGTCGTCATTGGTATACTGGAAGATATGGACTACGTTAGTGGACTCCCTCTGCTTTTCGAATGAATGCATGAGCCAAATGGGCTCTTCGTGTTGCTTCGTTTAATTTGGCAAATGAGTGTGGTGTAGGAGGACGTGGTGAACTATTTACCGATTGCAAGCAGGCACTACTTACTAGAGGAATCAAATGGGTCCACACAGCCCCTTATATTCATAACGAACATTTCTTATTGTCGAGGAAAGGGGCGAGGAAACCAGCGAGGGGGAGGGGTTTTACCATTCATCCTCCTCGAGATTTGCGCTGTTGTGCATCTTGAGAATGCAGACGCACATTTCGAGGGGGGTGAGCGGTCACACCCTCCCCCTCGCTGGTTTCCTCGCCCCTTTCCTCGTCGTTTAGAATTTCTGATTCATTACAAATAGACCATGTTTGGTTCCAGAATGGTAATGGAAATGTAATGGAAGTGGTAATGAGAATGTGTATGTTTAGTATACCTATGAATCCTAATAGTAATAATTGTATCTTTATCAATATACCCTCAGAAGATGCATCAAAAGCTTCAACAAAACATCCAAATCCACCCCCTCCCCCACTTTCTTTTTTAAATTAAATGTCCACTACTACATGCCCTCCTCCACCTTTCCCTCTCTCTTCTTTCTTACCTTTTTTGCAAAAAATCTACAAAGCCAAGTCCGTGACAGGGGGGTTCTATTTCCGTGTGATTGTATTTGATTGGGTCATTATGAGCATTTCTAGGATGATGGACGGTATTAGGCCTGGCCTGGCGCGAGCCTGGCTTGCCAGGCCTAGCTCTCTAGAAAAGTTATTTTCTTCGTCTTACTTCTTTGCGTAATGATTTGATCAATGTAAAATGGGTAAAATTCTTACTTCTTTGTATGATGATTTGATCAGTTATGATTTGTAGTGTTTTCTTGTGATACATCAAAATAGACCGATCATCACAGTCGTACACGTGGCATAGAGACCCATCACGAGAATACAATGCTCAATTTATTGGGCCAGCTCATAAAGCCAATCAAGAATGAAGCCAATATAGAGGCCCAGACGATTAGGAGACGTAAATAGGGCCCGAATCCAGGCCCAAACGAATCGAAACCCAAGTTCAGGCCCGACACAAGTTCTTTCATAAAGAAGAGAACGTTGCACCAAAAAAGAGTCGTAGAGGGAGTTACGCCTCCACAAGCACATCTCCATTAAGGAGAAGACTGTTACAATAAACATTTTCTTTCGTTGCACCTCACATGCTTACGTCACGCAGAGAGTTAACCACGACCATTATAAAAGATAAAGAGAACATTTGACAAAGTTATGCAACTTTAATTGAGTTTTGTCCAGATTTACTTCATTCTTCCAACAAAATTATTGACTTAAGCATCAAAGTGTCTTCGGCCGCAAAAATGTGATCTTTGGCAGTTAACGTTTGTTTTGCAGGTCAAACTCACAGGCGGACGATTTGTGGACGCATCAATTTGGTGTTGTCTGTGGGAAACGATGAGTTTCCTTTCAAAAATAAGATCCATAATAACAAATCTCACACAACTTGATAGAAGATCAATGGAAAACTCCACAAATCTTCAATCCGGCAATGAAAGATACAACGTGTTGCCCAATACTGATCCAGCGACAACCGTCGAAACAACCGTTTCTACTGGAAAATAGCTCCAACAAGTAACAGTTCAGACGTCTTGGGGAATCCTCTCAGATCCTCGAGTAGAGACACTTATGGCCCAGATGAACCACTTAATCTAGATGGTAGATAGAATCATCCGAGACCTAAAGGGCAACAACTTTCGAGAAGAAATCACCCAGCTTAAGAGACAAAAGACTAACAATAGTTCCAAGTGAAATCAAGGAAAGTTTGAAAGTCTACAACCGAAAATCCCAAATACGGGAAATCGTTCTCGACTCTGATAGTGATTCGGAGTGAGATTCTTGAAGATATGGCAGGAAGAGAAGATGTCAAATGGCCATAAAAAATGAGAGGAGATCCGAAGAAGCGGAGCAAGAACAAACACTGCCTCTTCCACAACGATTACCACCACGATACCGAAGATTGTCGCAGCCTGAAGGACGAGATTGAACGTCATATCAGAGAAAGACGACTCAGAGAATTCGTCAAACTCGAAGGCAAAAAATCATTTGAAGGAAGCAAGTAAAGAAAACAATCTATGTCTTGTATGACGCAGCCGGGGAAAAGGAGCAATCCAATCGATCCCGAAAGCGTATAGTCAGAGACTTGGTACAAAGATCAGATTCCAAGAATCATCCGCACAGCGTACAAAAACAATGCAAATGACTCTAACCTTTTCAAACGAAGATGTTGATGAGGTTAATTTCCCACACAATGATTTTTTTCATAATCTCGGTCATGATAGCTAAATGGGAAATCAAAAGAGTATTGGTTGACACCGACAGCTTAGACAACCTCTTATACCTAACAACTTTTCAAATGATGCGGTTCACCAATGAAATGATTTCACCAAGCGATCAATCTATGGTAGGCTTTAGTGGGGAACAATGTCACCCATTGGGAATGATTCAACTACCGATCGAAGCAGGAGAACCATAAAAGCAGCGAGTATTATTGACAGACATTCTCGTCGTCAACGCTCCTACTGCACACAACATGTTACTCGAAAGACCGTGGATACACAACATGGGGGCAGTCTCCTCCACTATGCACCAGTGCTTGAAGTATCATACCGACAACGGTATCGAAAGGATAAAAAAAGATCATCCAGCGGTCTAGGAGTGTCATTTTGCAAAAATAAAAACTCCCCATAAATAACAATTATTACAATGACCAGAAGAGCCTTCACTACAACTTGATGAAAAGAGTTTGAACTCTCCGGACGAAAATACGGCTCCAATCAGTCCACGAGATCGACCTAACACCGAACAACTGGAAGAAGAAATGATCGAGATCTACTTAGACAACGAAATAGAAAGGGCAGTCCTAATAGACACAAAGATTCACCCTGAACTCGCCAAGGAACTGATTCAGCTACTAAGATGTTTTTGCATGGACGATGAAGTACATGGTGGGGATAGACCCATCCATCATCTCCCACAAATTGCAAGTGAATCCAGATAAGAAATCGGTTCGACGAAAAAGAAGACTAATGGCCCTGGAGCGTAATCAAGCAATAAACGAATAAGTACACCGACTACTCAGTGCAGGAAAGATAAGAGAAGCTCACTACTCAGATTGGTTGGCAACCATGGTGCTAGTAAAGAACAAGAACGGAAAATGGAAGGTGTGCATGGACTACACCAACCTAAATAAAGTCTGCCCCAAAAATAATTTTCCACTTCCACGAATAGATCAAAAAGTGGATGCAACTGTCGGACATGAAATGTTGAGTTTCATGGATGCATACTCCGCGTATAATTAGATACAAATGTACACTCCTGACCAAGAAAAAGTTTCTTTCATAATGGAAAGTGGTGCATACTGTTATCGAGTAATGTCATTCGGATTAAAGAACGCGGGAGCAACATATCAACAGCTAGTAAACATGATGTTTAAATATCAGATCGACAAAACAATGGAAGTTTACATCGACGATATGCTTGTCAAAAGCTCACACAGAACAGACCATGTCACGGACCTTAAATTGGCTTTATCCCAGCTGCAAAAGTACAAATGAAGTTTAACCCAAAGAAATGCACTTTTGGAGTGGAGTCAGAGAAGTTCCGCTATCAAAGCTCAGGCATTAGCAGATTTCATCGTCGAGTTCACAGGAAGCAACAACCTACATGAGGATAAGGAAAACAAAACAGAACAGCCTGAACCAATCTCCGAAGGATGGATCCTCCGCAGTGATGGGGCGTCCAACGAGGCAGGAAGCGGAGTTGGGCTAGTCTTGTACAACTCGGAAGACATCACATTAGAAAAATCGATAAAATTCAGTTTTAGAGACTCCAGTAATGAAGCTGAATATGAAGTTGTGATAGCGGGGATACAGTTAACAAAACACTTGAGAATAAAAGACATTGGTGTCTTTACTGATTCCAAGTTGTTGGTCAATCAACTAAACAACGAATTCCAAGTAAAAGACACCTGAATGAAAGCCTGCCACCAGAAACCACAGAGCTAATAGAAGGCTTCCGAAATGCTACCATTCAACGATGCGCACGAGGAGAAACACAAAAGAGTCGACGGGCTAGCAAAGAAAGCTTCGACAACAAAGGATAATGACAACCCACTCGTCATGACACAAGGAAACTCCATACTCGAAAACCAATCGGAATAAGCATGCTCTGTAAACCGAGAAATCAAAAGCTTATAACACAAGTTTATAAACTAACCCCACATTTTTATTAAATTTAGCAACTGAAACCAAATCAAATTTTTTTATATTATATAAAATTTTAGTATATATCACAGATTAATAAATAAGTAAATATTTACATTTATTTAATTAGTGGTATTACAATATACACACCTCAAAAGAATCTCGTCCCGAGATTCGAAAGGTAAGAGAGTCATGTTAATTTTTGAAAAAAAAATTATACAACTTGACAAACGAAATTAGGTTTTAAAAATACATTTTTAGATGATAAATTATTCAAAAATTATACTTATAGAAGACTTTCACATCATATAAAGCAACACAACAAACATGCATAGACACAAGGCTGCTACATGTGAATATCCATATTATTAACAAGAAACTAAAAATAATAAATTGAAATATTTTTTGTACAAAAATATATATTGTGGTCAGTAAAAAGTACGGGTGTTACAATATATACACCTCAAAAGAATCTCGTCCCGAGATTCGAAAGGTAAGAGAGTCATGTGAACTTTTGAAAAAAAAATTATATGACTTGACAAACGAAATTAGATTTTAAAAATACATTTTCAGATGATAAATTATTCGAAACTTATACTTATAGAAGAATTTCACATCATATAAAGCAACACAACAAACATGCATAGACACAAGGCTGCTACATGTGAATATCCATATTATTTTAACAAGAAACTAAAAATAATAAATTGAAATACTTTATGAACAAAAATATATATTGTGGTCAGTAAAAAGTACGGGTGTTACAATATATACACCTCAAAAGAATCTCGTCCCGAGATTCGGTAGAGGGTTGTAAGTAGGTAATTAATTTTACAATAAGCAAACAAACCACACATCATATTGACAAACAAGTAGCTCATGAACATGTACATAATTTCATGAAGACAAACAAAACAAATATATATTATAAAATTTAATAAGTATTAAAAATTACAGGGTGCTGCAATATATGCAACTCAAAAGGAATCTCGTCTTGAGATTTGCTGAAAGAGCTAACTAAACACTCGTGATAACAAACCGCTAAAAGGAAAACTACACGGAATAATGTCCCACAATATTGACATTAAAACCAGATATCATTACTCCCGCTCACGCTAGTCAAAGGAATCTCACCACATGATTCTTGAAGAAAAAAGAAACAATATTAAAGGTTCAAGGTTCACCCTTGTTACTTTTACACTCTTACTCACCCATATCCGTAATCCACGTAAGAATAGGATAATCCACTTCTCCAAAACTCGGGACGTGAAAATTTAACAACAAAAACATTAAATTAAAAAAAATTAACATAAATAAAAATTCTGACCAGGCAACTCTTTGGAGATGATCGCCTAATAAAATAAACGCCAAAAATGCCACCCCAAAACTCTATAACATGATAAAAAGCTAAATGACTACGTTCCAATAAGAACGTACCCAAAAAACATAAATTTACTTGGGTCAGCGAAGTAGTTGGTATGAGTAATCATCAACTCTACTAAATCAAATAAGTTTCATATATTATATACAAAAGGAAGCAATAACTTAAAAACATGTAGTTCCTTAACAAGGCAAACGTGTCATAATAATAAGTTATATCGTACCTAAATTTTACCAATAATTACACTGTGAAGGTTGACCATGGTAAGTTTGACCTGCAGAAATGTTAGTAGACTTACCATCCTTCACGAAATGGTTGAAACCAATTGGTTGAAATCTATAAATTTATTAGAATTCATTATGAATATTATTTTAACAGATATTTCAATACATATGCGAGCAATTTACTTTCAACAAAGTACAACTCATAAACCTAATACATCATCATTGAAATATTAACAACCAAACATTTATATTCCATAAGGAATACATATAGCTCTCATTCAATGATTGAATGAGCATTTAATTTCTTCCCTCAAGGAATATCATATTATAAAATACCACAACAAACATATTTACCTTAAGGGAGACATGTAGTTCTCATTCAATAATCGAATGAACATTTAGTTTCTTCACTCAAGGCAATCATGCATATACACAAAAACATCGCTTCTTTTCCACAATCGCACTCTTCTCTAGTGCCAAACACACATCAGCCAAGTGTATCTCGCTTGCCTTTGAAACCACTCAGAGCGTACATATTCTAAGTAGGGTGCCACATCGAGGAACATGTCATCTCACCCAAAGTTCGATCCATGACAAGTATTTCCTAAACACTACACGTACTACCAAACACATATGGAATGGCGTACCCAATATACAATCAAGTCTGCATACCAAAATTATATTATACAAGCAAGTCTGTATACAAAAACACATTTTTCCATTTTTTTCGGAGTTGTGGAAAAGAGCACAAAAATCAACTAATTCTCAAAACTCTTTAAACTAAGTCCAGGTTGGGTTCATTATTAAGGTACAACTATCCAGCCCATCCCAGACTTTTAAATAATGGGTGAGGGCCAAATCTGTAATATATTGATTTGTAAACAAAGTTGGGCCTAGCCCAAAGCTAACAAAATTTACTGGATAGGAAAAACTAACAAGCCCTAATGTTTGAAATCCAAGAATTTTGGTCATAAATTTATTGGATTTATTGTTTCATGTTATTTTGACTAAACACAATCCCCAATTAATATATCACATAAACCAGTGAGTCAACTCAATGTATTTATTATTCATACTATAAATCAATTGAATCAAAGACAAAATG
Source organism: Berberis vulgaris (assembly GCA_963556465.1). Classification (NCBI taxonomy): domain Eukaryota; kingdom Viridiplantae; phylum Streptophyta; class Magnoliopsida; order Ranunculales; family Berberidaceae; genus Berberis; species Berberis vulgaris. The sequence goes on from OY747132.1 coordinate 45,995,334, forward strand.
GGTATCAAGGTTTGTGACAATACAGGAGATCAAAATGAAACATCCTTGACTAAACCAAAGAGACTAAGGTTACATTAATTAATTTGGTTTTCATATTTTCTTCTAATAAGAAGTTGACATAGCCAATAATGTTTCTTCTTTTCTTTCTCTAAAGATAAGTCTAAAAGGTTGATTATTATCAATGTTCTTACAAGGTTTAGTGGTCCACCAATTTAAATCCACAATGTCAACAAAAAAAAACAAGTGTTACCCATGTCATCACGAAGAGTAAGATGAAGAGGATCCCAAAGTTTAATACTATTTTTTTCTTATTCTAGCCTTACATTACATAAATAAAGAAATAACAAAAAACTATAGAGAATTTAATGTACCATAATTATTATGAATCACATGATTATTTCAAACAATTAAAATTATGAAATTTGTGTTAAGTGGCATAGGCACATAGTAGGGTGTAAAATTATTTATTTATTTATTTATTTTTATAACCACCAGTTTGTCTTATGAAGCAAACAAAACACAATCATCTGTATTGAATGATAATGACCTCAGGGTATCATCAATTTATTTATTTATTTGTTCATTTAGCTATTTATTTATTTATTCGTCTTATCAAGCCTAAGTTATTTTCTATGGTCATCACATGGGTTCATACCCACATATCAATAAAAACCAAGAGGATTTAATCCTGATAAGAAGTAAAGTTATGTGATGAAGACATGAACATATAATATTAAAAAAATCAGCATTCAATTTATTTAACCTTCCCTACTAAAACTATAAACTCAAGATGTAATTATAGAATATGAAATAAAATCTAAGAGAAGTGATTAAAGGGTCTGGTCATCAAACATCCATGTCTATTTAGATAAAAGATATTGCATACCATCAAAGTAAACAAATAGTCCATAAACAAGCCCAAAGTGGGGAGATTCAAGCACAATGGTAATTTCACAAATTGAAAATTTTAGAAAAGAAAATAAATAAAAAACTCATTAATAAAAATATCATTTAGAATGAAGAAAATTCACAAAAAAAAATTTTCAACCCTGCGCAAACATTTTCCGCTCGCGCTCACGCACGTCCTCCCCTTCTCCATCTTTTTTTATTCTCTGTCATTTTTTTATTGGAGATGACATAATCATCTATCTTTCTTTCTCTTTTTCCCTTCCTCTCGTTCTTCTCTTTATTTTCTCTTCTTCAATATCTCATTCCCTACTTCTCTTTTGTTTTCTTCTTCATCATCTTTATTTCTTTCTATTTTTTTCTTTTCTTTTCTTATCTTTCCCTTTTTTTTTCTCACTTTTTCCTCTTTTCTTTCTTAAGCAATGTAAAGCAAAGCAAGCCCTCTTTCTCTCCAATTAAGTTACATTTTTTGTCACCAACAACACAAAACCAAACAATTTAGTAAAGAAAACCATCAAGATTAGGGTTTTATAAATTATATGTGCACCCCCTTTATTTAGCAAAAACCTAATCAATGTTAAACCTAATGCAACCATAGCCAAAATCCAAAATCTGCACATGAGTCCGAGCCCAAGCCCAATAAAAATGATAACACAAGTTTATAAACTAACCCTACATTTTTATTCTATTTAGCAACTGCAAATAAATCAATTTTTTATATTATACAAAATTTTAGTAAGATTAATAAATAAGTAATATTTACATTTATTTAATTAGGTGGGTATTATAATATACACACCTCAAAAGAATCTCGTCCCGAGATCCGAAAGGTAAGAAAGTCATGTGAATTTTTTAAAGAAAAATTATATGACTTGGCAAACGAAATTAGGATTTAAAAATACATTTTCAGATGATAAATTATTCGAAACTTATACTTATAGAAAAATTCCACATCATATAAAAAAAAAACACAACAAACATGCATAGACACGAGCTGCTACATGTGAATATCCATATTATTTTAACAAGAAACTAAAAATCATAAATTGGACTTTATGTACAAAAATATATATTAGGGTCAGTAAAAAGTACGGGTGTTACAATATATACACCTCAAAAGAATCTTGTCTCGAGATTCGGTAGATGGTTGTAAGTAGGTAATTAATTCTACAATAAGCAAACAAACCACACATCATATTGACAAACAAGTAGCTCATGAACATGTACATAATTTCATGAAGACAAATGTACGAAGATATATTATAAAATTTAATAAGTATTAAAAATTACGGGGTGCTACAACCCTCGACCACCCTCTTCCGATTCGCGGTCTCCGTTGCCCTCAGCTACTCAGTAACAGTTGACATCTCAGCTCAGGTTGACGCTAATTCTCAGTCAACACCCGCAAGTTTAACATCGACAACTGATTTGGTCTCTACAAACTCAGAATTTAGCTACCGATGTGAATAGTAGAAGCCTTGAGCTTAGCAGAACATTCCTTGGCAGAAACGAACAACCTCGTTACATTCAGCCTTTCGGTCGAACAACTCCTTCTCAGCAACATCCAGACGGACTTGCAACTTGCCCAATTCCACCTCGGATGTCTCGAGGTCAGAAGCAAACGTATCATGCGTCGCCTCGAATTCCCTCAACAACACCTGCGCAGAATTTGAAACCCCCTCACGCTCTAATCACTGCATTTTCAACAAATTCAATCGACGGAAAACATGAGTAAGGACCAGAATGTGTCCTGATAGTTTTCGCTCGACTTGCACAGCCTGGTCACGAGACGCCTTACAATCCGACCCCATCACGGCCGCATAAGAAAATGCGTCATCCACACCATAAGATGTCGGAGGCCATAGTCAATAAGACGACGTGGTTGTCGCACGAGCACAGGAGCTCTATTAGCCAAACACTTGTGACAGCCGCCAATAAGGTTGTGAGCATTGTCTTGCACATCAGCCTCGGAATGCCAGAAGGTCTCACCAAGGGCAGTAAGAGCGGGACGAGATGCGGAAGGAGTAGCAGGTGATCCCGAGGTCCCAGCCACGACAGAAGAAACAGTGAGCTTGAAATCTCGAGCTTGGGCAACAACTTGATCCTCTACTAACGGATCATACTCGAAGTCATCCAAGGTTTTAGTACTCCTCGGGTTCTTCTACTACCAAATACCAAGCTGAAGCATTTCATTCTCGACGATGCGTGAATCATCGATAGACAGGCCGGTAGAGGCGCGCAAACCGTAAGAAGCAACAAGATCTTTTTCACGGTCACCTAGAGGGCGGGATACATCTTTCTTACTCTTTTCGAGAACTTGGCTTTCCACATCATCTTCCAAAATAGAATAATCATCCTTTGAACCACGACTTCCCTTACGGAGAGAAGTAAGGTGATGGGGTGCCCTAGCAGTGTTAATAACTGAGGAAGCATTTTTCTTCCACTTTGACACACGACCGAAACTGATGGCCAACATCTTGGAAGCGCTAGGAGGCCTAGGAACCTTCCATTTCCTCACAATCGAACCAGCACCCCCATAACCTCGAGAACGACCAAAACAGCGCGACCTACGCTTTCGTCAGTAAAACCCTCTTGTTGGCCTACGTCTTCATCTCCAACATGCGCAACAACCACTTTCGAAACACGACCCACTTCACTTGATGAATATAAGCCACTATGGATAATGGCATCCCTATTGAGAAAATCTTTCACCGAGATCCGGGGAAGATCGCAAAATAGACTGCAAAACTCCTGCTCTTCCAAAGACAACGACAACTCGAATTTCTTAGGCTCCCAGAATGATTGTGAAATTTGATCTCCGTGAAGCCTAAAGTGATTGGAAGAAAGGGATGCGTAGAACCAAGACCTCGACCAGCCTCTATACTCTTCTCGCAGGTCCTTGAAACAAGGACAAGAATGCAGGCAACAGGTACGATTGGGTTCATGACAAACCCCACCAAAGAGTGCAAAACCCTGGCATTCATAGGGAAACGAACCGAGGCAGCCCTTGCTAAGGTTGAAATCTTCACTTTCTAGTCATTAGGGACAAGTTGGGCCGAAGCGGTACCAACTAGATCCAAATACTCCTAGATGATTGTAGGAGTCGGAAGCCTGATACCAGAGTGGAACATACCAGGGTCAGAGCAATGTGCCAATGTTTTGGATGACAAGGATTGTCACCTTCTATAGGAAGAGTTATATCCAAGTCAGCCGGCAATAAATAACTGTGATAAATGTTGTCCAGAGTTGCACGTGTTGCCCACTTAGGCAAAAAGAAAGTCTCGCATGCATCAAGAACATCGCCACTCAAAATCCTGGAGTTAGACATGATTATAGAACAAACTCAAGAAATCGAAAACTGGAAAATGAGAAGGAGCAAAAGGAAGAGATACGCACTTGGACTTTCCTTTTTATGAGGATAAGCAGTGAAAAAAATCTCTTGGGAGAACGTGCAAGACATGACAATGGCACAAAATCCTAGAAATCATGCCAAAACTAACAAGCGGATGGAACGTCAAAGAGACAACAACAACAACAAATAGCAAGAGCACTAAATGTGCCATAATCGAAAACAAAACCGCCAAACAGTTAGTGGATACATGAACATAATCACTAACTAAGGGGGGAGTAGTTGATGATACATCAAAATAGAACGATCATCACGACCATCACGTGTCATAGAGACCCATCACGAGAATGTCATGCTCAATCTATTGGGCCAGCTCATAAAGCCCAGGAAGAATAAAGCCAATCACAGAGGCCCAGATGGGGTCCACCAATGAGGAGACGTAAACATGGCTCGAATCTAGGCCTAAACGAATCGGAGCCCAAGTTCAGGTCCGACACGAGTTTTCGCGTAAAGAAGAAGAACGTTGCACCTAAAAATAGTTATGGATGAAGTTACGCCTCCACGGGCGCATATCCATTAAGGAAAAGACTGTTACAAGAAACATTTCCTTTCGTTGTGCCTAACATGCTTAAGTCACGCATAGAGTTAACCACAAATATTATAAAAGGTAAAAAGAACATTCGACATAGGTATGCAACTTTAACAGAGTTTTATCCCGATTTACTTTTTTCTTCCAATGGAGTTACTGACTTAAGCATCTGAGTGCCTTCAGCCACCAAAAAGACGGTCCCGAGCAGTCTAACGATTGTTTTGCAGGTCAAACTCACAGAAGGACGATGTTTGGACGCATCACTTCCCATGAAAAAGGATTGAACAATAAAGCAAACCAAGAAAAGGTAACCCCAACAGCCTTTTCAGATGTCAAGGTTTTTCTTTGTCGTTCTTTGTCTTTTAGAATGTGCAATAAGGCAATAGAATGAACTAATGGCTACAGAAAATGGTTGTTTAGATTGATATAGAGAGGAGAATAAGAAGATGAGATGGAGAGGGATATAAAGATGAAGAGTCTTTGTTGGTTTTTGGGGGCATGTGAAGTGGTCAGCCAGGGAGTTGTCTTTATGTGTAAGTTGAGATTTTGGCATGTTGTAATGGTTAAAGAGGAGATGGTAGAAGAGGAAGGACTTTGGTTTTGCTTCGGGGAAGAGGATGAGAGGGAGGATGGGGTTGGGGAAGAGGATGAGAGCGACAGCGAGAACAACATCTCCTTTTTGTAGTTGAACTGGAGGTGTGGTGCTTCTCGAGGAAGCAAGAGGAGCAACGGTGGAGGTGGTACTTTCATTGTGGTGTTAGGATAAGATGAGAAGGATGAGGGCAAAAAACTCATTTTCAAGTTTTGATCATTGTAATAGGAATCCTAATCGCCATTCAAAGGGGTTGGGGAAGGAATGGCTATTATAACAAAAATCGTAATACTTGTTTTCATTATATCATTTTTTTTGCCCAACCAAACAAAGGTTTGCATTGGACCATTGTATTGACCATTATGATTACAACGGTCAATGCCCAACCAAACACGCCCATAATTAATTATCCAAAAGCCCCAAATTTCATGTCAAACTTATGCCAAAAAATGTTAGTTGGTTATAATTATTCATTCCAGACACCCTCGCCACATCACTCATATTTACTAAAAAAATGACGATTTTTAATTTTTATTTTAAAAGATCTCTTGATTGACTCAAATTATATAGGGGTTTTCTCTTCATTTTTGAAATTTCTATATTTTCCTTATGAAATTAGTGAACCACCACCTAAAAGAGAGAGAGAGAGGTGTATTTGTGTCAATTTCAGTATAATCAAACTCGGAAAGTTTCTAGACCATGAAAATATGATTGTCCTTTTTCATACATTCATTTTTTATGCAAGGACTTTTAGGCGATTCTTCGTATTCATAATATGAAGTGTTGTTGAACTTTCAAATCCAAGCACGACATGTTTAGTAAACTTGTCAAGAAAAATCAATTCTAAACACGACCAGCCCTAAATCGTGTCATGGGCCTTTCAAAAAAAAAAAAAAAAAAAAAAAATCGTGTCATGGCTTGTTTTGATATAGTTAGCTAAATGTGTCAAATCATGTTACTAATCCACGCCTCACATGATTAACTCTTATAATTATTAAAAATCAATGAGGTCATAAGGGTTTAATGGGTAATCCATGCCAACTTTGATAAGGCTCAATTAGCTGATTATGTTATCGTGTCAAGTGTGTTATCCCATAAACCTAAGGTCTGCTAACTTAATGAGTCAACACAATAAACACTTGTGTCATGTTTTCTCAAACCTAAACCTGCTAAATAGTGTTTCGAAAACTAAAACAAAATGCAATAACTGTTCAATTCAGTGGGAGCTCGATTCAATTTTAGCATAGTTTTTATAGGTTGATTCAACTTTCGATTAATTGAATTTCTTATCATTTCAATTTTGGCTCAGCTTCATTATAAATTCTATTAGGTTCAATTTTGATTTTATCAAATCGACTAATTTGGTTCGATTTGCGATTTCAAGTTGAAACCGAACTAAATCAAATTGTGAAGAACCCTAATACAACTCTTCAAGTTCACTCAAAAGAGTATAATCCTTTTAAATAATTGTGTTCCCCTCTACATTTTTCATGTCTTTAAACTATATTTGGCATCATTTCTCGCATTAACACTCTCACTATTCCCTGCCAGTCTTATTCTTTAATTGTACATTGCATAGGGATAAAATGATTTCAATCATTTGGTTACTTACCTCATAGTTATGTGGCAAAATATTCAAACAACTTCGGTTACTCTTCATCCAAATACCCTTATTTTAGGAATTATGTGGGAGGTTTAAGAAATGATTTGGGTTCGTTGACAAAACGTTGTTCAATATTGAACATTGTAGAATTGTATTATGATGTTGTTTTAAGATTTTGAAATCTTAAGTTTTAACTATACATTCTGGGTAAGAAAGTGCATGACTGCCTTTTAATGGTCATATATGTACTTTATGAAATTTCAAAAGGTTTAAAGGACTTCCAAAAGGTTAAAGGGTCTTCATCAGTGAGATATTCATTTTTAGGCCATCATGAATATGATGATGCAAAAAAACAAGTGTAAATGTTATTTTCTATCACAATCATTGTGTTTTTCTTATTTAATATCATCACCTAATATTTTTGTAGTTTGCAAATGGAGTTTAATATCAAGTTAGCATGACATATAGTTTCTTTCATTAACAACAAAGGCTTAAAATTCAAGTTATTGTTGACACATTAGAAAAATGTACAAATATTAATAAATTAGATAGTTAAAAATTTCAAAATATTCAAATCAAGGACAAAATTATCATATTCGAATCAAATTATGTTTAAGGCTTTTTTTTTTACGAAATTAAGAAAAAAAGAAAGATAATAATATCATTAAAGTAACATATATATGTATAGAGCAAGCGTGAATAAGTCATTTTATTGCTACTTAATGCATATTATATTAAATTTATAATCTCACTTTAACTTTATCTTAAGAAGTACATATATAGACAACAAAAATAAAGAAAATATAGAAAGTATTGTCATGTTAGTCTATCGTTTATTTCATGGTCAATTCAATAGATAATAAGAGTTACTGGAAGTGTTCTATAAATAAAAGTTGAAAAGCCCACAAAAAAATATCAATTTTTTTTTTCATGCACAATGCGCATGCCGATTCACTAGTGACTTATAATGCAATTTGAGGTTACTGATCTGGAATATTTATGTCATAACAAACTTAGCCATTATATTCTTTGTCAACTTTGGTTAAAATTGTTAAAGGGTAGTGATGAATCAAACAAAACTTATCACCAAAAAACAAACAAAGAATATGAATTTTAGTGATGAATAAATCAAGTTACCTTATATACATATATACATAAGATTTACAGTGACTATATTAAAACATATTTTACATGAATGTACATGAAACTTATTATATCCTTACACGCATATCATTTACATGATACCTACTGTATAACAAAAATAATAATAATATATATCAAATAAAGACATCTTATATGCTTACCATACATGTTGTACATAAGCAACAAATAATAATTTATTTGAAACATATTGATAAGACAAACTTAAATGAATTTAAATTATTAATAATCACATCCAAACTTGTCGAATCGAAAGCCAAAAAAATATGATTGTCTCAGGTGGTCGAAATACTGATGTTGATAAAGTCTAATATATGAAGGTCATTACTACTTATTTAAATTTCACCATTAACAAAAATATTTCATATAAGTCGCACCATATTTAGAATAACACTATTCTTGTAGTTTCATAATTTTTCTCTTTAGAGTATCTCTAAAATATCCATTATCATAAGGAATCGCTTAATTAGATATAATAGCATCTGCATGAAATACCTTATAATAGGGAAACACTTTATTAGTTATAAAGGATGAACATGCTATAAGGGATAAGTTATTTCGTCACATCTCCAAGAGATCCCTTATAACTTAGGCAAGCCTTGTTTGACACCACCAAAAGTATTGTCCACACCACCACTTTTTTTTTTGGATCTACTAATCCACACCACCATTAAATAGGTATTTTTCTTTCCTTTTTTATCTTCTCTCCCTTTCCTTTCATATTTCTTTTCTTTCTCATATTCAAAGGAAGAACGTGACCTGCCTCACCTGTCACCGGTCACACTGCCCTTTTTCTGCCTTCATTCCCTCCTCCCCTCTCATCTCTTCCTCTTATTATCCTCTCTTCTCTTGCATAGCCCCCTCAACAAACACTTAGTTTTGATGGAAACGACAATCATTAATGTAAGAGTAAAGAGCAGCAATTGCTAATTACCAATAGAATATGAAACCCATGAAAACTATATATGTGAAGAGAAACTCAGATTAATGCAAGTATGCACTGAAAGGACATAAATCACAATAAACACTTGATTTTCTTATTGAGATGACTAAAAGAAAAATAAAATTCATTTCATATATCTCTTTGGTTCAAGTGAACAGATTGAGGAAGTCTAAACACAATCCACCACTCAAAAAATAAGAAACAACAGTTCCATTGACGCAAATGTTGTATTCTTCCTCGAAATCTGAAGAAAAAAATTTGGACAAAGTTTGCGTTTTCACCCATTCGCATTGAACAATGCAAGTGGAAGTGGGAGTCTCACATACGCAAAGGCCCATGGGAACGAGAGTCTTCCATTCACATAGGTCTGGGCGAATATGAGACTCCCATTTGCATTGATCAATGCGAATGGAATGTTCAAACTCACATAGTGACTAGAGATTGGTTCTTTTCGGGACAGATTTGCGCAATTTTAGTAAAATGGTCATAACTTTCTCATTTCTAAACATTTTCAAGTGATTCAAATTGTGTTCATTCGATAACTTAGAGTAATACATTTTTTGTTCTTTGATGATCTTGAGACTCGGTCTCAATCTAACGTATAAGTTGGCCAAAATTCATAGACACTAACCTATTTTCTTTACTGGACAGATTTGAGTGACTTTAGTAAAAATGCCATTTCTTGCTCATTTTAAAACATTTTCAAGTGATTCAAATTGTGTTAATTATATATCTCGGATTACTATATTATTCATGTTTTGATGAGCTTGAGAATCAATCTCAATTAAGCGTATCAATTGGCTAAAAGTCAGGGACAATAACTTTTTTCTATAGTTTTGAGTGATTGTCGTAAATTGACTATACGTTGCTCAATTGAGACTGATTCTCAATCTCATTAAAAACATGAACCTTGTAGTACTTTGAGTTAACTAATAAACACAATTTGAATCAGTTGAAAATGTTTTGAAATGAACAATTTATGGTCATTTTACTAAAGTCACTCAAATTTGTCTAGTAAATAAAACATGTTAGTTTCCATGACTTCCGGCCAACTTGTACACTCAATTGAGACCAATTCAAAATATCCTCAAATAAATAAAAATGTATTACTCTGAGTTATCTAATGAAAATAATTTGAATCATTTGAAAATGTTTTGAAATGAGCAAGTTATGGCCATTTTACTAAAGTCGCGCAAATTTGTCCTGTAAAAAACCAATCGTTGGTCACGATGCGAGTTTGAACATTCCATTCGCATTGAGTAATGCAAATGGGAGTCTCATATTTGCCCATATGAATGCGAATGGGAGACTCCCTTTCACATGAACCTTTGCGAATGTGAGACTCCCACTCGCATTATCTAATGTGAATGGGTGAAAACGCAGACTTTGTCCAAATTTTTTTCTTCAGATTTTGAGTTTTGAAGTTTGTTTAAATTTTACATTGAATAATGTTGTTGTCATTATTTATTGTTCTACATTTTGGAGTTCAACTAAGTGTTTGAAATTACGTATTTGAGATATCACACACAATCGATCTTTGGAGAGATCACACTCAAACCCTTTGAGACAATGAAAACCTATTGAGAGAATGGTGGAGACAAGGACGAGTATGGGAGGGAAGATGAAGGCTGTGGGAGAGTGAGTGGAGTGAAAGGAAAAAAGATATTCAAAATTTGGGGAAAAAATTGAGAGAGTGGGGGAGTGATTTTTAGGGAAGAAGATGACTTAGGAGAGTATGGAATATAGAAGAGAGTAGTGGTGGTGGGAGGGAAGATCGTACAAGCTTTGGGGGAGAGAGTCATGGTGGTGGGAGGGAAGAATGTGGAGTCGAGAAGAGATTCAGTCGATTGGGAGGGAAGAGAGAATCGAATTTGTGAAGACAAACAGTTTATATAGGTGGTGTGGGAGATAAGTAGTGGTGTGGAAGATAAAGGGGGTGGTGTGGGAGATTAAAAACCTGAATGGTGATGTGGATCAATACTTTTGGTGGTGTCAAACATGGTTTGCCTTTAAACTTAACTATATTTTATGTTTTCAACCATTCCCTTCAATTTGTTATGGAACTACCTTCAATTTTCTTTTTCTTTTATTTTGCAGCTTTTCTAAACGTCGAGAAATGCGCGAGACCCATCCCTCGCTCTCTCTCCTCGCGCGTTTCCTTGACGTTTAGAAAAGCCCTTCATTTTGTCATTCCTCCTATTTTATTTTGATATTTCCACCATTTTTTTTATTATTCTCTCCATTGTTTTTATCATCTTTTTCACTTTTAGGTTTTCCAATTTCATCCACCTCAATTAATTTTCGTTGACTAAAATCAACAAATTGACAAAAAAAAAAGTTTCATTTTTACTTTTTTTTAACACCAAAAAAGTTTGTCCCTCCATTTTTTAGTGAAAATTTGAAGTTGAGTTTCCTCTTATTTTCTATGGTTTCATTATAAATACGACAACGTATCTTCTCAACTTCACTCACATTTCATATCTACTATCTTTCACTATGGAGATGGTAGTAGCATGTATCGAAGATAAACGACTAAATAAAGATAATGGTAAGAGTGTACATTTTAGTTCCGCTCAAGTCACATTGCAATATGGCATGACAAAATCAATAGTCATGTTTGATTAGTCTCCTATATTTACTGCGCTTGTTAAAGTCGTGTTGCTCCAGCCAATTACTCAATCAATGGCGATAACTACACAATGAGGTATTATCTTGTTGATTGTGTTTATCCATGGTGATCAACATTTGTATAAACTATTTCCAAACCATAAAAAAAGGAAAAAAAAAGTTTGGCATGGCTTAAGAATATGCAAAAAGGATGTAGAACATGCATTTGGAAATACATCAAAATAGACCGATCATCACGGTCGTGCACGTGGCATAAAGACCCATCACGAGAATACAACGCCAAAACTATTGGGCCAGCTGATAAAGCCTAGGAAAAATGAAGCCAATTATAAAAGGTAAAGAGAACATTCGACATAGGTATGCAACTTTAACTGAGTTTTGTCCAGATTTACTTGCTTCTTCCAACAAAATTATTGACTTAACATCGGAATGCCTTCGACCACCAAAAAGGTGGTCCTTGACAATCTAACGATAGTCTTGCAGGTCAAACTCACATGAGGGTGATTTTTGGCCGCATCAGTTTGGCGTCGTCTTCAAAAATAAGATCCACGGTAACAAAGCTTACACAACACGATAGAAGATCAATGGAATACTCCACAAATCTTCAATCTGGCAATGAAATATACGACGTGCTGCCCAATACTAGAAAGAAGAAAAACGAAAAATGGAGGGTGTGCGTGGACTACATCGACCTAAATAAAGCCTGCCCCAAAGACATTTTCCACTTCCACGAATATATTATATAGTGGATGCAACTGCCGGACATGAAATGTTGAGTTTCATGGATGCGTACTTCGGGTATAATCAGATACAAATGTACCCTCTTGACTAAGAAAAACCTCTTTCATAACGGAAATGGGTACACACTATTATCGAGTAATGTCATTCGGATTAAAGAACACGGGAGCAACGTATCAATGTCTAGTAAACAGGATGTTTAAAGATCAAATCGGCAAAACAATGGAGGTTTACATCGATGATATGCTTATCAAAAGCTCACACAAAACAGACCACGTCGTGAACCTTGAACATGTTTTTTCCCAGCAGCGAAAGTACAAAATGAAGTTGAACTCAGAGAAATGCACATTCGGAGTGGAGTCAGTGAAGTTCCTCGGGTACATGTTCAACCAACGAGGAATTGAAGCCAATCCCAAGCAAATACAAGCGTTTTTCAACATGTAGTCACTGACAAACATAAAAGGTATTCAAAGCCTTAACGGGAGGATAACAGCTTTGAACAGATTTATCTCGAGATCATCAAACAAGTGTCTGCCTTTGTTCAAAATCTTGAAGGGGAACAAGACATTCATGTGGAATGATGAATGCGAGAGAGCCTTTCAAAGCCTTAAGACATACATGGGAAGCACGAACCTACTAACAAAACTGAACACAAGAGAAACACTGTATCTGTATCTATCTGTGTCCAACCACGCGGTAAGTTCGGCACTGATACGAGAAGAAAAGGGCGTGCAAAAATCAGTGTACTACATCAGCAAAACACTTGCAGATGCATAAATCAATTATCCGACCCTAGAGAAACTGGCTCTCACTCTAATCATGTCATCAAGAAAATTGCGACCATACTTCCAAGCACACCCAAGGATAAAGAAAATGGAACATAACAGTCAGAACCAATCCCTGAAGGATGGATTATTCGCTGTGATGGGCGTCCAACAAGGCAGGAAGCGGAGCTGGAGTAGTCTTGTACATCTCGGAGGGCATCGCATTAGAAAAAGATGATAAAATTCAGTTTTAAAGCCTTCAATAATGAAGTCGAATATGAAGCTGTGATAGCAGGGCTATATTTAGCAAAATACTTGGTAATAAAGACAGTGTCTTTAGTGATTCCAAGCTGATGGTGAATCAACTAAATGGAGAATTTCAAGTAATAGACACCCGAATGAAAGCCTACCAACAGAAAACCACAGAACTAATAGAAGGCTTCCGAAATGCTACTATTCAACGATGCGCACGAGCAGATAACAAAATAGCCGACGAACTAGCGAGGTCTACCACGAGCTTATTACTAAGGTGCCTTGCATCAGAAGATGTCAATTACGTTCTGTAAGAAATACACCATGGCACATGCAAAAATCATCCAGAAGGGAAAACATTGGCCCACAAAGCTCTCACATTAGGTTATTATTGGCCAACGATGCAAGCAGATGCTCAAAAGCTAGTTCGCAAATGCGAAAAATGCCAAATATTCGCCCCATACACCCACATGCCGAGACATAATCTGATCCCAATGAGCAGCCCCTGGCCATTCGCACAATTGGGAATGTACATCGTAGGACCATTCCCAACGTCCGATAAGAAGAAGTTTCTCCTTGTCGCAGTAGATTACTTCACCAAATGGGTAGAAGTAGAGCCCCTCACCAAGATAGGGGAAGCACAAGTCGAGAAATTTCTTTGGAAAGATATCATATGCAGATTCGGGTTCCCAAGAGTAATTGTCACGGACAATGGGAGACAATTTGAAGGCAAAAAAAGTTAGGGAGTTATGTTAGATTCGAGTATCCAGCAACATTTCTTCCCGCCAGCTCATCCGCAAGCAAACAGACAAGCCGAGGTCACTAACAGGACAATCTTGGAAGCGATCAAAAGAAGACTCGACACAGTAAAAGGGCTATGGACATCTGAGTTACCTGGCATTCTTTGGGCGTATAAAACAACAAAACAAACTCCCATAGGAGAAACATTTTTTGCTCTCGCGTACGGGTCAGAAGCTATAATACCCGTGGAGATAGGAATGGCAACATTCCAAACTAAAGAATTTTGCGCTGAGGACAGCGTCGAAGCATTAAGAGTCGAGCTGGATCTCCTCGAAGAAAAGCTAGAAGCAACCTCCATTAAAACAACAGTCTACCAACATCTCATGGCAGGGTATTACAACAAGAAGGTGCGAATACAAACTTTTAACGTCGGAGACTTGGTTTTACGAAAAGCCCAGCTCAACATGAATGAGCTCGGCGCGGGCAAGCTGAACCCAAACTGGGAAGGACCATACCAGATAACAAAAATCAAAAGACCAGGAACATACTGGTTGGAAAACAAAGAAGGCGAAATGTTACCTTGGCCATGGAATGTGGAACACTTGAAAAAATATTATCAATAAAGTCTTATGCTCTCAATTTCGAAACTACAAAAATTTAAATCGAGACAAAAAAGTCGGATTAAAAAACCAACTCAAGAAAATACTCAGCACGGCTACAGTATCAAGCAAAAACAAATACTTGTACTGGAGGAACGATTCAAACATAAAACAATAACTTTTGGCCTGATCAACCACGAAGTAATAAAGTACCAGGACATAAGAGTTGGACTTTATGTCGACTGTAATGTGCGACATCATAATTCGAATGTGAAACGGGATTCCGTAAACTAGAGCTTCTATATGACTAGAACGTCGAGCATCGAAGCCATTCATAAAAATCTGAACAAACAAGTCAAAAATCTTCCAGAAATGTCATAAATAAAGATAGAAAGCTATACATAGGGACACAAAAATGCGGAATTAAAATTTTTCATTTATCTTCTAAAAAATGAGACTACAGAAAAGAAGAAGAAAACAACAACTAAGAAGGAGAATCAACATCATGGGCAGTATCTCCAGGCAGCATAGGATCAGAAGGCTCCTCGACATGTGGATCACCCAGTGAATCCGGAACAACTTCCTCGACATCATCAAATTTTTTATCAACAAAGCAACGATATGGGGTCATGTCCAAAGCTTGTGTCTCCAAGAAATCTAGGAAATTGTGGTGACCCTTGACCACCTTTTTCCAATCCACGACCTCCACCGCCTTTAGCGTCTCAGTAACAGTTGACAGCTCAGCTCGGGTTGACGCTAACTCTCTGTCAACACCCACAAGTTTAGCAGCAATCGCTGATTTGGTATCTACAAGCTCGAAACTCAGTTGAGCAATGCGAATAGTAGAAGCCTTTAGCTTGGAAAAACATTCATCTGCATAACGAATAGTCCCGTCACGTTCAGCCTTTCGGTCGGACAACTCATTCTCAACAACATCTAGACGGGATCACAACTAGCCCAATTCCACCTCGGATGTCTAGATGTCAGAAGCAAACGTATCACGCGTAGCCTTGAGTTCCCTGAACAACACCCGCGCAGAATCTTCAACCCTCTCATGCTCTATGCACTGCGCCTTCAACAAATCTAATCTACGAAGAACATGAGAAAGGATCAGAATGTGTCCTGATAGTTTTCGTTTGACGTGCACAACCTGGTCATGAGACGCCTTACAATCCGACCCCATCATGGCCGCATAGATAAGATGTGTCATCCACTCCATGAGATGCTAGAGGTCATCGTCAATATGAAAACGTGGTTGTTGCACGGGCACATAAGCCCTATTAGCCAACCGCCCGTGACAGTCGCCAATGAGTTTGTGAGCATTGTCTTGCACATCAGCTTCTGAAGGCCAGAAGGTCTCATCAAGGACAGTAGGAGCGAGACGAGATGCGGAAGGAGTATCAGGTGATCCCGAGGTCCCAACCATGGTAGAAGAAATAGTGAGCTTGAAATCGAGTTCGAGGAACAACTTTATCCTCTACTAACGGATCATACTCGAAGTCATTCAAGGTTTTGGTACTCCCCCGGTTCTTCGACTTCCATATACCAAATTGAAGCATTTTATTCTCGATGATGCATGAATCATCGATAGATAGGCTGGTAGAGGCGATCAAACCGTAAGAAGCAACAAGATCTTTCTCACGGTCGTCCAGAGGGCGGGAGACTTCTTTCTTATTTCTTTCGAGAACTTGGCTCACCACATCCTTCTCCAGAACAGAAGAATCATTCTCTAAACCATGACCTCTCTTACGAAGAGAAGTAAGGCAAGTGGGAGCCCTAGCAGCGTCAAAAACTGAAGAAGCAATTTTCTTCCACTTTGACACACGATCGAAACTGATGGCAGCATCTTGGAAGGGTGGGGAGGCCTAGGAAATTTTTGTTTCCTCATAATCGAACCAACACCTCCAGAACCTTGGGTAATGACCAAAGCAGGGCGACCTACATGCTCGTCAGCAGAACCCTTTTGTTGTTCGACATCTGCATCACCAACACGTGCAACAACACTTCCGGAGCGCGACCCCCTCCACCTGATGAATATAAGCCATTATGGATAATGGCATCTGTAGTGAGAAAATCTTCCACTGATATTTGGGGAAGATTGCAAAAGCGACTGCAGAACATCTTTTCTTCCAAAGACAATGACAACTCGACTTTCTTAGGCTCCTGGAACGATCGCAAAATCTAATTTCCGCAAAGCCTAAAGTGATTAGAAGAAAGGGATGCCTAGAACCAAGACCTCGACTAGCCCCCATACTCCTTTCGCAGGTCCTTGAAACAAGGAGGAGAACACATGCAACATGTGTGATTGGGGTTCACGACAAACCCCACCAAAGTGTGCAAAACCCTAGCCTTCATAGGGATACGAAACGAGGCAACCTTGCTAAGGTCGAGATCATCACTTTCCAACTATTAGGGACGAGTTGGGCCGGAGCGATACCAACTAGATCAAAATACTCCCAGATGATTGTAGGAGTCGGAAGCCTGAGACCAGAGTGGAACATACCAGGGTATAGAGCAATGTACCCATGTTTTGGACGACAAGGACTACCGCCTTCTACGGGAAGAGTGATTTCCAGATCAGCCAACAACGAATAATCGTGATGAATGTTGTCCAGAGTTGCACGCGTTGCTCGCTTATGCAAAAAGAAAACCTCACAGGCATCAAGAACATTGCCACTCAAAATCCTAGAGTAAGACATGATTATAGAACAAACTCAAGAAATCGAAAACTGAAAAATGAGAAGGCGCAAAAGGAAAAGGCGCACTCAGACTTCTCCTTTTATGAAGACGAGCAGCAAAAAGACCGCTCTTGGGAGAATGTGCAAGACATGACAACCGCACGAAATCCCAGAAATTGCACCAAAACGAATAGGCAGATGAAACGTCAGAGAGACAACAACAACAGATAGCAAGAGCACCAAATGTGTCGTAATGTTGAAATCGAAAACAAAACCGCTACACAGTTAGTGGATACATGAACATACCCACTAACTAAGGGGGGAGTAGCTGATGATACATCAAAATAGATCAATCATCACGGTTGTACACGTAGCATAGAGACCCATCATGAGAATACAACACCCAATCTATTGGGTCAGCTCATAAAGCCCAATAAAAATGAAGCCAATTACAGATGTCCAGACGAGGCACACCTATGAGGTTACGTAAACAGGGCCCGGATCCAGGCCCAAACGAATCGGAGCTCTAGTTCAGGCCCGACACGAGTGCTCTCATAAAGAAGAAGAACGTTGCACAAAAAAAGAGCCGTGGAGGGAGTTACGCCTCCACGAGCGCATCTCTATCAAGGAGACTGTTACAAGAAACATCTCCTTCTGTTGCGCCTCACATGCTTAAGTCATGCAGAGAGTTAACCACGACCATTATAAAAGGTAAAGAGAACATGCAATACTAGTATGCAACTTTAACTGAGTTTTGTCCATATTTACTTCCTTCTTCCAACAGAGTTACTGACTTAAGCATCGGAGTTCCTTCGGTCACCAAAAAGGTGGTCTCTGTCAATCTAACGATTGTTTTACAGGTCAAACTCACAGGAGGATGATTTTTAGGCACTTCAGTTATTATTATTGTTGTTATTGTTATTATTATTATTATTATTATTAATATACTTGAATACGCATGTACAGTTTTTACAAGTATTTTAGAAGTTATACTCATTTTTTTGGTTAATCCTCGTGAGGATACATTTCCAAATGTAATTGTGAAGTAATTAATATTTGGTCTATTTTTCTAAGTAGGGCGATCGTAACTTAGGAAATGCAAGAAATCAGATCAAGTGCAGTTTATTGATTTTATTATATCAAGTTAAGAGTTGGGAAGGTTCTAGCTTAAGAGATCAAAAATAAAAATAATAATATCATAAACATAAATAATAGAATTCCATCCATCCTTACATATTGTAAATCTTTATCTCTTCTACATCATGTGTATAAACTCGAACTGTTCAACTTGAACACTTTTCAACGACCACGATTCATTTCTTCAAGAAGAAGGTTTAATTTTTTTTCAATATGAAAGAACTCATATGGACATGGATATGACATATGTGGAAGTCATGGATGCACGTCGGAGTGTCGCTACAAACAACACAACTATTCATTTTTCAATTTGTCATGATGTTTTTTAGTTCTTGTTTTATCGGATAATATCTTGTTTTATCCATCAATAATTTGTCTATTTTATTTTAAAAAAAATGTATTAACTAACTTATTATTTCATTAACTTAAGTTATTATTTTTTGTTTTTGCAGGTTGTGTGGTATTTAAAAAAGTGATGTTAGAGATATGTGACTCTATACATATAAATAAAACACAATTAACTTTTTAATTTTCCTCAAGACCACACTTCCTGCAAAAATAAAATAAAAAAAACTACTTGGTATTTAGGAAATCATTGTTAGAGATAGTCGACTCTATAGATCTAGAGGTTAATGGTTGAATATAAAATTAGAAAAATTATCAGTAACACAGCATTTTAATGTAACATATGTCATATTTGTACTAATATTATAAACACTATTATCTCACCTTGTTTTTCCTGGCATTCTTGATCAATATTATGTCATTAGTGATATGCACTCTTAGTAAGTTACTTGTATCAGAGAAAATTTGTTGAGTTATATGGTCATCATGGCCATGTCTAGGCTTGCTACAAATATGGCCATTATGGGCCGATATGATCCAACAACCTTTTAATTCATGTTGTGTCAATTAACGACTAAAATTGACATTTCGAAAGTGAAATGGGTCAAAATTTAGCTTTTTCGCGCACAATAGAGGGTTTGACTCAGTGCAAACTAAAATTTACAAACCTTCTTTTTTGAAAATTATGTTTATTGGATGAGTTTTGACTTTTGAGTCTACATTTGGTAAATACCCTTTGGTAGGCCTCTTGATAAATCCCCAAAAGATGCTTTTAGGAACTTAGGAAGTGTTTAGTTAAGTGGGATTCTAAGGAAATCACCAGGTTTTGAAACCAAATGGGTTTTCATTGTTTGGTTTGACAATGAAAAGGTATAGAAATAAAGTGACACATGTGATTTTTGGGACAAAAGTGAGTATTTCCCCAATCAGAGAAATGAGATTTTTTGGTCCTCCGACGAATTGTAATTTCCCTAAATTAGGGAACCCATAGAAATACACACTCCACTCCCGCAAAAATTACATTATTTTTTTTCCTTTCTTTACTTCGGTGAAATGCAGAAAATGATATGGTTATACTTAGCTGACTATTTCATAAACTATCCCACACAACACTCCATGTCCTCTCTCTCTTTAGCATTTTGTTTTACGGAAAATGACTTTTAAGGCCTATTTTTTAACAAAATAGACCATTACCTATCCCACACAACACTCCATGTCCTCTCTAGCATTTTGTTTTGCGAAAAATGACTTTTAGGCCTATTTTTCACAAAATAGTTCATTTAGATACCGTAGTTGATGTAATGACTAATTTGTGCCTTTATTAACTTAGGTTAACCCATAAAGTTATAAGACATATTTACCCTTCTCAACAAATAGACACCTACTTTTATACTTTTATGACCGACAATGATTATTTTATTAATTGTTTCAATTATGACCAACCAATTGCTGGTTGGGTTAAGCTATATATGTTTATAATTTCTGGCCTATAATTTCTACAAGCACTCTCTAAAACATATCTAATGGAGCCAGAAGTATCACATTATTCTTATTTGTTTATTTATTATTATTATTATTATTATTATTATTATTATTATTATTATTATTATTATTATTATTATTATTATTGCTTGCTATAGCTCAATTCAATGACCGATCATAGTTTTTTGTTGTTTTCAATCGCCTCATCAACTTCACATGTCACTTGTTGAAAATATTTTGGTACCTTTGATGTACCCCCAATGACAGATAGCTCAATCTCTTCTGTGTTTCACAAATAATAATATTTATAAGGAATAAAAAAATATGAGTATTATTCATGCAAACTGATTTTCTTATTTTTTTTACAGTTCAAGTTTTGAGGCTATTGACGATCTGAGTTATAGCTGAAATCATGCTACAAAAAAGAATAATAATAAATAAAAACAAGTTTGTGGTATATCTAGTATATTAGATGTGTTTTGAAAAGTGTAAATTGACGGAAATCATCAATTTCTATAGCTAACCCAAACAGATCCAACGATTATTTGAAATCACGCGGTTGGTATCGTTGAAAAACAAACTGATGACTCTATATTTCAAAAATTTTGACAGTTTAAGATTTGAGGTTATTAATGAGTGAATTAAGAGGTAAGCACTATTATCTATTTAGAAGTGAAATCATTCCCCCCTCCTTCCCCCCCCCCCCCCCCCCCCCCCCCCAAAAAAAAAAACACATAATAATAATAATAATAATAATAACTAAATAAATAAATAATAAGAACAATGTGATACTTCTGGCTTCGTTAAATATATTTTAGAGAGTAATTGTAGAAATAAAAGGCAAAAAATATTATTTTTATAGCCAAACCCAACCATCAATTGGTTGGTCATAATTAGAATAATTAATAATAAAAAAAATTTGTTGGTTATAAAAGTATAAAAATAGATTTTCTATAGGAAGGGTAAAAATATCTTATAACTGTATGGATTAACATGGGTTAATAAAAGAGTCATTATTGGTCATAAAAGTACAAAGTGGGCATAAATTAATCATCGCATCAATTACAGTATCTAAATAGTTAAATCACATCAACTACTGTATCTAAATAGTCTATTTTGTGAAAAAGTAGGCCTTAAAAGTCATTTTCTCTTTTCTTTTTGTAGGTGTCATTATTAATCTGCAAGTCTTTCTTCCTTGTCCGTTGGAGTCGATTTAGTCCATAACCCATTCCATCGCATTGTTGTGGTTCCCTTTCAGGTAAATTGAATGTCTGTAACTTAGCGGTTACATTTCTTAAGAAGTCAAATATTTCAATCCGCAACAACTTTAGGGTTTATATTGTTTATGTTGCAAATACAAGTAGTATGAATTCCATTTGAAAACTTTGTGTTTATAATGAATTGGTCGATCTCATGGATCCACTTGAAAACTTTAGCTTTGGGGTTTTGCAATTTTCAGTATAGTTTTAATTAATGCCCACCATGAATCCTTTAGTCATGGGTGTGTGTTTGATTTTTGTCTTTTAACCTAATAGGTGTCTGAATTTTGTAAAATGTGCTTAATAGGAAAATAAACACTTCGTTAATGTATTTGTCGTTGTTTGTTCTGATCTGTATATCATAAACCCTTTGTTTACCTAAGGGGAGAAATCGTTTTTTGTTTCATGGTGAAGGAAACAGAATAAAGTTTCTATTGTGTATACCGCTTCGCCAAACCTGTGTAATTGCTTTATTGTGTATCTATTTTTTTTTTATCGAGAGTTGGAGTTTGTGTTTCTTACACTGTTTTGTGATGTATTCAGCTTTCTACTCATGTCTGGGTACAGAGTGCATCTAGCTTCTTTAGAATTGTATACCATACTTGGAGGCTTCATTAGCTCATTACTATTTCTTGTATTACTCACAGTGAGTTTTATTAAATTATTTACTTCATAGTGTAGGGTTTTATTTTTTTCTTAATTATAATTTGTTTGTGATTGTGTGTGTGTGAGGAGCATTACAATTAACATGGGTATAGTTTGATGTTTCCATTATTATTTTTGGAACATGTGTAAGAAGTTATGTGAATTTGCTTATCCATTGCCTGAATTGTGATAACAACTAACAACCGAGTTCGTAAGTTTGATGACCGTCTAAGAGTAACTTAAATAGAACCAGCGAGTTTAGAAAGATCACAAACAAATAATCAATGAATGCTTTTGACATACCAAAATTTCTAAAGCAGGAATTCAAATAACACACGTGTTGACAACTGGAATATTTGCATGTACTCCAAATGGAATCACTGTTTCAAAACTCAAAACCATCATCAAGATGATATGTCAAGATCTAAAGAAAACCAACATCGCAGTAAATTGTAAGTATTTAGCCAAGCTATCACTTTGATGAATTAACTTGGTGTTAAGCAGTGGCTCTCATAACTACATATTCCAATCGGGTGAGGATCGGCGTGAGGAGAGAGTTGTGTTATCTTTCGATATGGTGAGGAGAGATCTGAGGGAGAGTTGGAGATTTTCGCCTATCTCTCTCAGTGTATGATCACTTCACTTCCAAAATATTTTCTTGAAGATACCCTCTCATCAGTCCATGGCCCGTGCCCCACCTTCTACAACCCCTAACACCTCCTCAGTTCAAACTTAATGTAGATGAGTTTCATCAGCTAGGGTTTCTCAACAATGCCATTGAAGAAGAATTGAACAACAATAATGGCCACCATTGCAAAGAACCACCTGCTTGTGTCAATCTGTAGCAGAATAGTGGTAAATCTGAAGTCTGAACGCCATGGAAGACATTTTTTTTACAATCCATCAGCTCTGCAAGCAGTGCAAGAATGAGGTTTATTCCTCCAAATTTTAATGCAGGGATCAGAGTTCTACCTGAGGACACTATTAAGGAAGGTATGACATTTGGAACACCTATTTAGTTGGGTTTTTCATTGATAAAAAATTGCCCTTTCCCCATTATTAAGGCGGTTGTGTTAAGAAAATGGAAAGTTAAAGGTAACCTCAACATTAGTACTGATGGTGAGCAATTCTACTTCAAGTTCTTTGATGATAGTGAAGAGGCTTTAGAGGGGGACAATGTGTATGTTAGAGGGGGACAATGTGTATGTTAGTGGTGGTAAACTTCTCATGATCAGGCCATGGGGAAAGGAGTTGGTAACAAAGGAAAAAATTTCAAAAGTACCTATTTGGGTTAAGTTCCACAAATTCCCTAAGCAATACTAGTTAGTTACATTGCTAGTTTTATTAGAGTACCCATCTGTATGAACAAGGCTACACAAAAGAGAAGCAAACTTGTCTTTGCTAATATATGTATTGAAAATGATGCTAGTAAGGAGCTACCTGCAACTCTAAAATTTGTGAATGAGGAAGGAGAAGGGTTTGAAATGTTATTGGAGTATCCATGGAAGCCACAAAGGTGTAGTAAATGTTGTCAGTTTGGGTATACCAACAACAAGTGTGATATAGAGCAAAAGCCTAGTATAAGAATTTGGAAACCAAGAAAGAATGACTATAATCAACAGGTTGAGAAGAACAACATTGATAAAGGAAAAATTAATATGGCAGAGGAAAGAATAGAAGACAGATGGGTTGAAGTCAATAGGAAACAAAAAGTACATAAACAGGTATGGATCAATAGAAGGTCAGGGGTGCTGGGGTTCATAACTCATTTCAGGTTCTGCTAAGTAATGGACTTGAAAGAGGGGAAATAGGTCCCAATGGCACAATTTGTGGTGCGTTTAATTTAGTAGAATTGAATGTGACTCCCACCACTCAAATGTAATAGGTACTGCTAGCTTAGATGATGATGATATAGTGATGGACAACAATTACGAGGAGATGGTTATCCTAAATGTTCCAGAATAGTCCCAATAAGAGTACAATCCATGGGCAAGGTAATCCAACAATAGCTAGGCCTCCCTAATGTTGGTAATGAAGATAACAACGATGGAAATGATGAGGACAATGGAAATGATGAGAACAATGATGCAAGCTAGAAAATAGATGACTATTAGGAAGGAAGTGAGGAACCAATAGAAGCGTTTTCTAATAAGTACACAAAAACATGGAACCAGGACTTCAAAGTAAGCCCTTGAAGATCCACTCTAACTAGGAAAACAAACAAAAATACATGGAATGTGGACCACCCACTGCCACAAAAAGAAGGGTAAAATTTAAATTATCTCATCCTAATGAAATAGAACGTGGATCGCCTTTACCCAATGATTATGATTGAGTGTCATAATAAGGAGACTAGAATAGTCCTTGGTTTTTGGTTAAGCTTTCTTTGTGAGTGTTTTCACAAAGAATCGTTTCTTTTTTAGAGATAGTATTTGAGACATCTTTATTTTTTTAATATATAATGTTTTAGGGGTCCTTAAAACCCTACTTGCTGTCTAGGGTAAAAACCTATCCATTTTTTTGCAAGATAAACAGAGATTAGGCCCTACCCTTTAGTGGGGGGGAAAGGAAGAAGAAAACAAAATTGGGGGGAGGGGGGGGGGGGGGGGGGGGTACCCCTGAGAAGAACCAAATGGAAGCACCTTATTCCTAAAACTAGGGTAAACGCCTATTCATTTCCTTAAAAAGAGTATATGTTGTATGTGATGTAACTCAGACAAATATTCACATGTTGAATATTTGTGAAAATAACATCAGAATATGGATACTACATCAATGAGATCTTTCTTTTTATTAATCTCATATATGTGTCATCTTTTTATGTATTTACACTATCACAAAAGCCTATTTATAGGCAAAAATTCATCCATTACATATTGACACATGTAAAGCTTGCATGTGCCACCTCATGATAGGTGAACAACCACACTAACTTCTCTAATGTTCTTCATTGTTTTCTATTCATCTACAAAACTCCTCCTTGGATGTTCACCGCACGTTGTCTCCCCCTGATGAAGTGCTCCAAATTTTCACCATTGTTGCCTCATTAAAACCCTGCCAGTAAAACCTAGTAAGGAAAATTTTGGACGAAAGGAAAAAGAGTACAACATTCTTCAGGAATATGGAGAGTGCACATAATGCCGCCTCATTAAAACCTTGACAGGAAAACCCGATGGGATAAAACCATATCAAAGGAAAAAGAATACAACTACCAATTTGCATACTTCTAGATGCACATCGGGGGATATACTTTTGGATATTCCCCTGGTATTGACTCCCCCTAATGATAACAAAACCTTACTTATTTTGAAGATTCAGCCGATGTATACCAATCTTGTAAACCAATTTTTGAAAAGTTGATTTAGGGAGCACTGTAGTGAAGAAATCCGTGAGGTTGTCGCTTGATCGAACTTGTTTGACTTCAATCACATTATTTTTCTAGAGCTCATGTTGATAGAAAAACTTTACTGGAATGTGTTTCGTTCGATCTCCTTTGATGAAGCCTTCTTGCATTTGAATAATACATGCAACATTATTTACATATATTGTAGTCGGCTGATTAGTAACTGATGGCAATTGATAGTTATTGCTTATATGTTGAATTAATTATCTGAGGCAGACATATTATTGGTTAGCTTCATTAAGAGCTATAATTTCAAAATGCTTTGAGGAAGTAGCCACTAATGTTTGCTTAATAGATCGCCAATAAATAGTTGCGTTGCAATTCATAAATATATAACCCGTCTGTGAGCGACCCTTATGGGGGTCAGATAGATAACATGAATCTGCATAGCCAACTAGATGGGAACTATTAGATAAATCACAGGAATAAAATAAACTCATATCAATCGTCCTACGAAGATATCGTAATATGTGTTTAACTCTATTCCAATGTCTACGAGTAGGGATAGAACTATATCTTGCCAATAGATTCACAAAAATGTTATATCAGGTCGTGTATATTGTGCCAAATATAACAATGCACCAATGGAACTTAAATATGGTACTTCAGGACCAAGAATTTTCTCATTTTCTGTTTTTGGTCGATATGGATCTTTATTTAAATTTAAAGATCGGACAACCATCGGCATACTAAGTGGATGTGAATTGTCCATATTAAAGCGTTTTAATATTTTTTCAATATCTTTTGACTGATGGACCAATATTCCACTAGTACTTCGCTCGATCTGCAGTCCAAGACAAAATTTTGTTTTTTCAAGATATTTCATTTCAAATTCTTTCTTTAAATAGTTAGCAGCATTTTGAACATCTTGGATAGATCCAATAAGATTTATATCATCTACATAAACTGCTGCTATGGCGAAACTAGTAATAGATTTCTTAATAAAAATACATGGGCAAATAGAATTATTTGTATATCCTTATTTACACGATATTCACTAAGACGATTATATCACATCCTTCCAGATTGTTTCAAGTCATATAAGGCACGTCTTAGTCGTATCGAATAAGTATTTTTTGGCTTTGTCTTAGGCAAAGTAAATCCTTCAAGAATTTTCATATAAATATCTGTGTCTAAATCTCCATATAAATAAGCAGTTACGACATCCATCAGTCTCATATCAAGTTTTTGAGAAACTACAAGACTTATTAAATATCGGAATGTAGTCATATCCATAACCGGATAATATATTTCATCAAAATCAATGTTGGATTTCTGCAAGAACCCTTGTGCTACGAGTCTTGCCTTATATATGACAATCTCATTTTGTTCATTCATTTTTCTTACAAACACTCATTTGAAACTAACAGGGTTTACATGTTTAGTGTTTCGTACTATAGATCCAAATACACCACGTTTTTCAAGAGAATCTAATTCTGCTTGAATAACATTTTTCCATTTTGGCCAATCATTTCGTTGTTGACATTCAAAGATGCTACATGGTTTAATATCATTATAAAGATCATTCATCTTTGATATTTCGGTAGCTACCATATGTACAAACATGTCATCGATGACCATTACATTTTGATTCCACATTTCTCCTGAATGTATTGAGATCTCATTATTGTTAGGTACCTGAGCATCTTCGTGGGCATTTCGAATCACTTCTGGGATATGATTGATCACTACAAGAGCCTTAGGTAATGCTATTGTTGGAGCCATAACCTCTTCAGGAGCATTATGTATTGCTACTGCTGGAGCCATAACCTCTTCAGGAGCATTATCTGATGCTACTTCTGGAGCTCCATGTACAATTTCTACTAGAGCTTGTACAACTTCTGCAGGAGTTTCAATAATTTCTTTTTCAAGAGCATTAGGACATGAGTTTTTATTCATTCTCCTTTTTCGAGGAATTAAATTTTTGGAACCTATAGGTCTGCCACGTTTCTGGCGTGTAACAGATTCATTAGCCGCCTTATTCAGAATTTGCCCTTCAGGGACATAAAGTGGTCTGCCACGCTTCTGGTGTGCAACAAATTCATTAGTTGCCTTATTCGAAGTTTGTTCTTCAGGGACACAAATACGAGCAGGTGCATTCATAGCTGGCACATGTGACTTTGTTATTTTAACTGCTTCATTAAATGCATTAGATAATTGATTTGCAATTGCCTGAAGATGTAATATTCTCTGTAGCTCATTATTACATTGGGATGTTTTAGGGTCTAGATGAGACAAAGTGGAAGTATTCCATGATAATTCACACTGTTCTTTCTCTGTTAGTTGTTGTGTAAGGATGTGCATATCTCCATCTAACGGTGAGAATATAGTCTCATCAAAATGACAGTCTGCAAATCTAGCAGTAAAAACATCGCCAGTTATGGTTCAAGATAACGGATAATAGAAGGGGAGTCAAAACCGACATAAATGCCTAGGCTACGTTGAGGACCCATATTAGTGCGTGTTGGGGGTGGGATAGGAACATGTACAACACAACCAAATTTCTGTAAATGTGAAATATTTGGTTGACAACCTATCACAAGTTGTAAAGGTGAATACAAATGGTATGAAGTGGGTCGAAGGCGAAACAATGTTGCAGCATGCAAGACTGCATGTCCCCAAGCACTAGTAAGCAGTTGAGACTGCATAAGTCAAGGCCTAGCAACAAGTTGTAAACACTTAATCAGAGATTCTGCTAAGCCATTATGTGGATGTTCATGTGGGACGAAGTGTTCAATATCAATTCCTATACAGGAACAAAAATCATAAAATACTTGTGAAGTGAATTTTGCTGCATTATCAAGACAAATAGACTTAATGGGATGGTCTGGGAATTGGGCCATAAGTTTAATAATTTGCGTTAGAAATCTAGCAATAACAAAATTACGGGAGGAAAGAAGACACATATAAGACCATCTAGTGGAAGCGTCTATTAAAACCATATAATGTCTAAAAGGCCCACTAGTAGGATGAATTGGTCCACAAATGTCACCTTGTATTCTTTGTAAGAATGATGGTGACTCAATATCAACCTTGAGAGGGTGTGGTCTAATAATAAGGTTACCTTGTGAACAAGGAATGCATAAGTATACACTAGGGAAGTGAAGTTGATTGCATGCTAGGGGATGACCATTAGAGTTCTCAATAATTTTCTGAAACATAGTAGACCCAGGATGACCCAAATGGTCATGCCAAAAAAACAAAATGTGTGGGTCATGCCTTAAGCTTATGGCTTAAAATGGCATGTGTTTCAATAGTACTAATGGTTGTACAATATAGTCCCAAGAAGATAATGAAGAATTTCTCTAGTACAAGCTTATGGCTTCCAACACTAGATATGATGCATAAATATTCTTTATTCCCTTCATTAGTTGTTTCAATATGATACCCATTGAAGCGTATATCTTTAAAACTAAGCAGGTTTCTTCTGGAACTACTTGAATATAAGGCATTCAGAATAAATAAATGGGTACCATTTGGTAATGCCAAGTGAGCTCTACCAGAGCCTTCAATTATTTGCACAGGTCCAGCTATGGTAGACACCTTTTGTGTTGTATTGTCTAATGATAAAAAAAAATTGCAACTTTTTTAATATTGTATGTGTAGTGGCACTGTCAAGCAAACATGTGTCATCATTCAACATTTGCATGTCGTGATCCATACCCTTAAATAATAAACATAAAAGTAATCAACAATCTATCAGTCTATATATAATTGTAGATAAACTATGTATATTTTATATATAAGTAGCAAAAAGTGGGGATTTTACAGGGTCATATCAAAGCACATACATTACAAAAATGTCTTTTCAACATTTTGGAAAAAGTCAGAAGAGTCCAAATGAGTAACAATGACTGGATATTCAGATGTATTACCATTATTTTTCCATTGCATCAAATTTGTCTCTTTGGTTTTAATAGAAGCTCGATATTTTTCTATCACCTCTTTTGGTGCACGACAGACACGTGACCAATGTCCAAGTTTACCACATTTGTGACAAGTATCATATCTAGAAGAATTTTCAGCATTTTTCGCATGAATTTTATCATCTTTTCGGGCGGGAGCTTTAGACCATTTTTGGTAAGCGTTGTGATTACTTCTACTAGGGTAACCACCTTTGCTAAAGTATTTGTTATAACCACATCTGCTGGAGTAATCATTGTGGCTACCTCTTCCGGAGTTACCACCTTTTTTGAAGTATTTATTCTTATCACGTCCCCTGCCTCGACCTTTTAAGAGATGGTTTGGCATTATGATTTATCATCAAAACCTTAACATTTTCTTCTGCTACGAGGAGACAAATCACTAATTCAGAGTAATTAGTAAAGTGACATTCTCGATACTGCTGCTGCAGAAGCACACTTGATGCAGGAAATGTAGATTATGTTTTCTAAATCTGAGCATTTGTCACATTTTCACCGCAAAACTTAAGATGAGAAATGATATTAAACATTGCATAATTATATTCTGAGACCGTCTTAAAATCTTGAAATCTTAAATTTAACCATTCATTTTGGGCAAGAGAATGTATATAAGATGGTCATATCTGTCTTTTAAGGATTTCCATAAAACTAAAGGGTCTTCCTCAGTGAGATATTCATTTTTGAGGTCATCATGGATATGGTGACGTAAGAAAATAAATGCAGATGTTTTATTTTCTTTAGATATTGCATTTCCTTCTTTAATAGCATCACCTAATTTCTTAGCTTGTAAATGAAGTTTAGCATCACCTAATTTCTTCAGACATTTCCTTCAGATATTGCATTTTCTTCCATTAACAGCAAGAGCTTGAAACTCAAGTTTTGCGAGATTTGACATCTATCAGAAAACGTGTATAGATGACACACATAAATAATGTGTTCATAAAACTTTAGACCAAAAAATGTGAAATACATAGTATGTATTTTAATAATTCACAAGATATATATATATAAATGAATCAGAATGTAATATGAAATTAATTCGAGGTAGATATACGTACATCCAAAAACGCTTGGATTAAAAAAAAAACTAGAGTAAGTAGCAATGTCCGTTAGTTAGAATTACTCTTGATTCAGGTTCGTCAAATCAAAAACCAAAGAAACTATGATCGACTCAGTTGGTTAGAGTCATGCTGATAATGTGATGTAACTCAGGCAAATATACACATGTTGAATAATTGTGAAAATAATATCAGAATATGGATACTGCATCAATGAGATATTTCTTCTTATTAATCTCATGTATGTGTCATCTTTTCTCTTATGTATTTACACTATCACAAAAGCCTATTTATAGGCAAAAGTCCATCCATTACATGTTGACACATGTAAAGCTTGCATGTGGCACCTCATGGTAGGTGAACAACCACACTAACTTCTCTAATGTTCTTCATTGTTCTCTATTCATCAACGATCATTTACAGACCACATCTCTCGGGACTTTATCACACCATGAAAGTATGGTTAAATATATCGTATTTTCCAATTCTGAAAAAGGATGTGCATTGCAGATAATTTGATATTTTATCAAATATTACAACTCATACAAATATATTCGACATATTTGATATTAGACGATTAATACAACTAGAAATAGAGATATATATTGTGGATATATCCAAATATGGGGCAGCCTCTAGTTGCCGATGGTGTAGCAATTTCCGCTGTGTTGGTCAAACTGAGGTAGTAGGGGATGGTAAAGGCAGTGGTGACTACTGTAATGACGGTGGAATCGATGCTCTACTACCAACATGAGTTTTTATATGAGAATTATTTTTTGCTCTCAAAAATAGCGCAATCCTTGTATATATATGACCATAGAAAATTGTGAGTGTGATGTGGCCGACTACATGACTACTACAAAATAAGAAAACAAAAGAAGAAAAAACCAACATGCAACTAAGCCCGTTGAAAGGCAGGAGAGGTTATACCCATCAACCTGGCATCTCTATTGTCATTAATTTATATGCTTGGGAGGTGTAAATTAATTTGGAGGAAGCATATGACCAAATTTTTTTAAGTTCCTCATATCAAGGTTGGAGTTTGTAGCAAAGTTGTGGCAGTGTACATCTCAGTTTCAATCAATTAGGCTCCTTCTGGAACTCTTGTTACAGGGGAGGGTAAAAACCCACTTTTCAAGATAATCATCATGTGATTCACTTCGTTTTCAGTCAGTTGTGAATAACTTTTTTTCTTTTTTTACCTGGCTATGAATTTTGTCTGGTATGATGTAGGCTGTTACTGTTAGTTGCTAAGGCTCTTAAAGTCTTAATGCAAATTATAGAAGATCATTAATTTATCTGCTTATTATTTTTTCATTTTCTGGATACTTGCTGCTGTTCGGAGATTGATTCCCTTTAATTGGGTTGGGGTTCCTTTGGTGAACAATTAATCAGGGTCTTGGTTTTGATAGGTGATATTAAGCTCCAAACTCTAGAATTTCTTTCCTTCCAAAGGACCTAAATGCCTGCAAGGAGAACCCTGATCCAAAATCATATGTTAACTCTAGTGTAACCATCCTTCTTCCTCCCAACCCCCACCCAAAAAAAATGCTCCAAACCTGCTTTGAGAATTACAGGTGAAGAAGAGATAATTGGACTCTTCTTCCTCTTCACATAATTAGCAACACCTGTTGATAATATTCATTCCTCTTTTTTGAAGACCATCCGTTGGAAGTATTTTTCCAAGCGTTGAAAAAATTAACCCTTGGAAGAACAAACTTAATCTAGAAAATATAGTTACCAAATGGGGAGGTTGTGAAGCCTTTCATGACTTGCACACTGAAAACACGCCTGATTTTTCCTCCCATTTCCAATTTTCATCTTCATTATCAAGAACAACTAAACTCCTTGAAGGGCATCAGGAAACTGAAGAAGACAGTCAGTTTTGAATATCCTTGGTCGCTCTTCTGAGTCTGAAATTCTAATTTGAGCACCTAGAACTCCATTAGAGGCTTGAGCAATTGTCATTGAGTTATTGAGGGAGAGATTGTAAATTGCAATGAATCTCTAGTTGAGATAAACTTCTCCCCACAACACATCTTCCTCAAAAGCCACTATATCACCTCTACGGCTCTACCTATGTTCTTTTGAAAGTTGGGTTTGCAAAGTCATAATTACTCTCCACCAAACACACCAATATGGCAGGGCAACCGACTTAGAATATCAACCTCTACTTTGGATCCCATACTTTTCCGCAATAACTGCTCTCCAAAGGGATCCCACTTCCTTCCCGGATATCCAAATCCATTTTGCGATAAGACCTGGTGTTCTCCAAAGGGCTCCCACTTCCCACTTTATGAGCTTGCAAATCTCGGAGAGCTTTGAAATGGAAATATAAACTGTTCGACTTTGGAAGTAGATCTACGAACTCTTACATCTTTATAGAAGCTTACACCACGTGTTTTCTTGTAACCATCGTTTACCTTGAGAGAAGAAGACCTAAAGCACATATAAATTATAATCAAGACTTCAACTCCAGCATTATAATTCTGTTGATTGTTTGTAGTATTACAGCCCTTGTAGCACAAAACAGTGGGCCAAATGCCCAATGCAATGTTTTATGAAGAAACATTCAACCAAGCAATGCAAGATCGGTTGAAGCCCAAAAGTAAATGCAATTTTTTTTAAACTGAAATTTCCCTTCAATTAGTTGGCTTCCCTACTTCTTTCTCCATCTATTATGGCTTTCGAAAATTCTACGCTGCCTGGTGAGCAGTGCTTGGTCCATGCCAAGCACATGGAACCCTTGACAAAAAAAATAAAATAAATAAATAAATAAACAATCCTCCTAAAAAATGCAAACCCTTAGGGCTCAAAACTCTCGTCACCCTCCTCTGCCTCCAACTCCCGTCGCCCTCCTCCAGGCTCAGATTGCAAAGGCACAGTACAGTTTAAGGGACTTTGAAGAAGTTGAAATCATCTTCAAGGAATTACAAGAAAATGATCCCTACCGAGTTCCAATGGAAACTCCAGTCATGGATTCAAGAAAGAAGCGTCCCAACGAGCTTGGGTACAAGCAAGAACTAAGAAGAGAAATGGTATTTTGATATGGGTTCCTTACACTTATTACTTGTTTAGTTCTTTTGGTTATAATTTTGCTAACAAGAGCTAATATGAAAATAAATGAGATTTTTTATTTTTTTTTCATTTGATCCGCCTTCTTGTTTCTTTTGTTGGATGTTGAGTTTGGTTGAGAATTGAAAGGGGTATTTTTGTGGATTTGTTATATAGAACTAGGAACTTAGAAAAGAATATCAATCTGAATTCAAGCATTTTTTTTTCTAGGATTACTTATTCATTCAATTATTTGATAATCTTCAGGAATTGTTTTTCTAGGATTACTTCTTCATTCAATTATTTAATAATCCTATTGACATGGGTGTTTGTTGGATTCACGATTCAGACATTATTCAAGACACTAGCAATTTCATTCTCAACAATGACACTTTTCACTGGAATCACTCCGTTGTATGGATCAAGTCTGCTCTATGCAGGGCCAGCTAGCCTTGTTTGGGGATGGGTTGTAGTCACATTCTTCACTTGGTTTGTTGGGATTGCGATGGTTGAGATCTGCTCCTCTTTCCCGGTTTGTTTCTTTACAATTCTTTACATTCAATTTGCAATCTCTATTTTGTACCATTTAGGATTGAGTTATTTTTTGTGCTAAGCTGAACAGACAACCGGTTCTCTATACTTCTGGGTTGCCCACCTTGCTGGTCCAAAATGGGGACCATTTGCATCATGGGTTTGCGCTTGGCTGGAAACTATGGGCCTTATTGCTGGTATAGGTACACAGGTAAGAATCGATAAATTTCTTCTGTGAAGAGCATGTTCATTCTATTGATGCCTAATTGTGCATTGAATTCGGCTTACGATTCCACTGCTTACTTGATAGGCTTATGTGGGATCCCAGACATTACAGAGTATCATTCTTCTATGTACTGGCACAAACAAAGGTGGTGGATACTTTGCTCCTTATTGCTGGTATGGGCAGTGCTCAATACGTTTGCACTGGAAGTTATCGCATTTATTGACATAATTTCTATATGGTGGCAGGTAATTTTATTTTTGGCTATGTTGTTGTTTATGCACTTGCACACAACAACAGTTATTTGCAATAGGTTTACATCTTGCCTCAATATAAAACCCAACGTTGTATGGACTCTTTCAAAAGTGAGGCATGTCGTGTCTCTTACTTTTGGCAAAAGACAAACTCTCGTGCAATAACTTAGATCTTTTTTCAATATGCAGAGATTGATGATTGTAGACTATAAGGATCCCACTAAGGAGAGACAAATCTTTAGTAGTTTCAGCAATGCATTAGTAACTCAACAATAATGAGACAGCTTGACCTTTTAACTCGTCATTTTCAAGTCGTTGGAGGTACTGTCATAGTTATTCTGCTTCCCTTAGTAGCAGTGACAACACAACCTGCTTCCTATTTGTTTACTCACTTTGAGACAACTCCCGATTCAACTGGGATCTCAAGCAAAGCATATGCAGTCATTCTCTCTGTTCTTGTTAGTCAATACTCATTATACGGATACGATGCTGCAACACATTTAACAGAAGAAACAAGAAGCGCAGACAAGATGGACTTCGCTATCAATTGATAAATGTTTTGATGATCATCAGTGTAAGGTTTAACTTAATGTAGACGAGAGAACAATTGATTGCATTTTTGCACTGCTATGCTATCACATTTCTATCAAATAAATCTTCGAAATTTCTTCAAAGAGTTAAATTAAGTTGTTCCCATCTTTGGAGATATCGTGATTATTCCACGTTGAACGCATCATTTACTTTTTTTGTACAATATGCAACAACAATTTAGAAATTTAAAATGCAAAAAAACGAGGCACAACCTTATTATCAATATAAGTAGAAGGTATCCACAACCTGAAGAATGAGACAGAGTGCAACATTATCCACCAACTTAGAATGGTACTAAAAACTGGGAAAACCAAATGGAATCATAATGTTTACCAAGTCTCATTATTGAGAGTTTAGTTTTAAGTCACAGCCACAAGAGCTATTGTAAATCAGTGCCAAACACAATCACAATGATAGGAAACATTGGAACACAGGGTCTCTAACAACATCACTAATAAAACTGAGTAAGCTTTATTCAGGGCTGGTGAAGAAGTTGTTGATGCTTGGCATAATCTGAGGAGACTTGTTACGAACGAACTTCCTCAGTGGGTTCTCAACATACTTCTCACCCTCGGCAAAGTTATCCAACACTCCGGCATCCCGATTTTCCTTGTTCACCCTGTAAGAAAAAACAAGAAATTTGATAAGATAACTTGCAAAATGCAATGGAATGTGAAAATTCAGCTGAGAATTAAAACATAAACATATAAACTAGTAAAAGTGGTCAACTATTTGAACTCAATGCAAGATGCTAGTTCCTAAATCTGTTTTAGTCTCTGGGCGGTTTGCGGTGTAGGGTTGCAATGTTTGCTCACCAAGATCACGCAAAACCCCATAATTTTCCTAGTTTCAAAGGTTGATCCTAAAAAAACCTTGGAAATGCAGTTGGCCCCTTCAATGTAAAACTAGAGTCGATATTAAGAGTGGGAACTCGTGCAACAAATCTTCTACTCAAAAATCAACTAAAACCCGAATTTTTTTAAGAATGGGGACTGTGGGAAAGGGAAGATGGGGAAACTCTAGAGCACTAAATCCCTCCAATGAGAAGGGGTTGGGGGTCGCCAATTGGAAATGCTCCGAAAAGAGCTCCTTGCATTCATATTTGGGGATTGATTCCAATTAGGGATAGATACAATTTTTGAGAATAAATGCTAATCCATAGTACTCTTTTCCAAAATACTCCCTGATCCCGGCCCATCGCCAGGGGGAACGAAGGAATTTTGATGTCGTCCTTGAGCCGGCTTGGTGGGATCCCGATATCCTCCCAGCAACACCGAACAATAGCCCCTATGAGACATTTGTTGTGTGCAATACAAGATCAGTTGGTCTAATCATTGACTCTCAATCCTCAATGGTACAAAATAGATATTGCAAATTGAATGTAAAGTATTGTAAAGAAGCAAACCGGGAAAGAGGAGCAAATCTCAGCCATCGCAATCCCAACAAACCAAGTGAAGCATTACAACCCATCCCCAAACAAGGCTAGTTGGCCTTGCATATAGCAGACTTGATCCATACAATGGAGTGATTCCAGTGAAAAGTGTCATCGTTGAGAATGAAATTGCCAGTGTCTTGAATAATGTCTTAATCGTGAATCCAACAAACACCCATGTCAATAGGATTATCAAATAATTGAATAAGAAGTAATCTTAGAAAAAAATTCTTGAAGATTATCAAATAATTGAATGAATAAGTAATCCTAGAAAAAAAAATTCCTAAATTCAGATTGATCTTCTTTTCTAAGTTCCTAGTTCTATATAACAAATCCACAAAAATACCCCTTTCAATTCTCAACCAAACTCAACATCCAACAAAAGAAACAAGAAGGCGGATCAAATGAAAAAAAAAAAAAATCTCATTTATTTTCATATTTTCTCTTGTTAGCAAAACTATAACCAAAAAAACTAAACAAGTAATAAGTGTAAAGAATCCATATCAAAATACCATTTCTCTTCTTAGTTCTTGCTTGTACCCAAGCTCGTTGAGATGCTTCTCTCCTGAATCCATGACTGGAGTTTCCATTGGAACCCGGTAAGGATCATTTTCTTGTAATTCCTTGAAGATGATTTCAACTTCTTCAAAGTCCCTTAACTGTACTGCGCCTTTGCAATATGAGCCTGGAGGAAGGCGACAGAAGTTTTGAGCCCTAAGGGTTTGCATTTTTGAGGAGGATTGTTTTTTTTTTTTGTCAAGGGTTCCACGTGAACCATCCGCTGCACGTGCCTGGCACCATCCAAGCATGGACTAGGCACTGCTCACCAGGCAGTGTAGAACCGCTCTATGGCTTTTGCTAGGTGAATATGGGAACAAGTGGTTTGGTTATCTATTATTGCATCTATGCATGGGAGCAGTATACCATTACCATGAAGTGCCATATGAACTCATTACCTGTAAACAAATCTTGTAATATTTTTGATATATAAGGCTAGTAAATTTTGGTTTTTTAGTTTAGTTGGTTGATTTTTTTTCAGTTCATTGGGAATTTTTAGGAAAGATGTGGCATCAGAACCGGATTGAGTGCTGGTAAGTAGAGTGTGATCTACATTATTGGTTTTATTTATTATGTAGCATTGTCAGTAGAAGGAAGAAAACATTGAAAGTAATATTGTCCCTTGTTTTGCAGTTCTATTAGCAGAAGTTGTTGCTTTTATTGCTGCAGGCACTGTGCATCGAGTTTGTATCTCAACATGGTAATGCTTTCATCATATATGACATCATCTCAGCCAGATTAATTAATGTTAATGCTACATGATTATGCCTTTAGTTTACTTTCATTATGACTATTATTGATAGTTTTTGTTTCTAAGTCAATAAGCAAGCAAAAATCTTAATAATAAAAAGATGGCTTACCATGAGATTGAGCAAGCTAGGGTTTGAAGATGCTATGTTTACTGAAAAAATTACAGTGGCTCGTAAAAGAGAGTTTGTTGACCAAAATGGGAAAAGGAAAATTTGCTGTGAGGAAAAGTTTGGAAACATGAGGTTAAACACAACATCGTGTGTGCTATTGTTATGAATATTATCTAATCTCTGAAAAGAGTATTTGGATGTACGAGAAAAGATGTTGGAGAGCGTTACAAGTCTGTGCCCTATTCCATCTTGTGTAGAGTGTGGAAAAATAATTTGAATACAAGCTCTATTTTGTTTCCTTAGATTTCACAAACACATCCTCTACCATCACACTTTTTCCTTTCAGACCCACCTTAAACCATGGGTAAGCCAATTTTCAGCAAAAATTGAAAATGAAAGTAAAAAAAAATTGTCAATTAAAAATATTTCTTGACAAATTGCATTTCAAAGGAAATTGGATATAGGTAAAGATTTTTATGAATTTTATTTTGTCTTGATTATTTTCTAATTATTTTTTCCTTTTGTTTGTTTGTGTGTAGAACACTATGAAATTTATTTGTCGTTTGTTGTTTGTTACTGTTTTGTGGTGGCAATGGATGATGGTGGTTGCTATTGTCACTGTGAGCAAATTATCGGTTGTTGTAGTGTGGTGGTGGTTGTGGTGTTGTCTATTGATGGCAGTCGTTGCCAAAGGTGTTAGTTGTTGTGAACTGGTGGTAGGATCACGATTGTGGTCTGATAGTGTTGATAGGGATAGTGTTGGTTGTGTTGAGAATTGTTTGGTTGGTAAAGTCGTGCTGGTGCTGATGGCGAACATTGCATTTGTGGCTTTGAGAAAAAACACCCATTTCACAATTCTAGGAAATTATTTAAACTCTCTTTCTTATACTTTTCAAGATATTTTACAAGTGCACTAATTTTTTAATGTGCTCCATAATGCTATAAAATCTCCTTGAACTAAAATCTCCTATCCCAATGGTTGTCGGGTTGTTAGGTGTTCCTTGGAGATTTCCAGCTTCTCCTTTGCATTGAATGGGAAATGAGGGTCTCATTTGTTTTTTTTCCCTTGTACATTAAGGTTTATAGTTTAGTTAGTGCTTATTGAAATGCAATCCTCATTACAAACTCAAAACTGAATTACAATTTTATACCCGTGTTATTTTATTCTTTCGCTCATTCTCCTCCAAACTCTCCTTGGGGTTTTCCTTTTAAGTCAAACTGATGTAACTGAGTATTTTATCAACAATAGTATTTTAGCAGTAGTATGAATTATGGTATTATTGTAATAGGGTTGCCAATTAAGGTTCTAACATTGGTTTCTTATTAGGTGGTTTGCTTCTTGTTAGAGAAGTTAGGCCAGTTATATAAATAAGGCATAGGTTGCCCATTGTTAGTTGGTTGATTGATGAAAATAAGTTTATTTTGTTTATCAGTTTAATTCGTTTATCATTTTATTTCGTTTAACGTCAATTTGTTTATTCAATTGTTGCAATGTTTTAAATTCAGTTTATTTTACAATTTCAATTCTATCGATTGGTATCAAGGCCGAAGGGTTCTTATTGCTTGGTTCGATGTGAAAAAATGTTTGAAATGAAGATTTGGAGAAAAGTATGACAAAAGAAAAGATTGTGAAAACCATGCATCTATTATTTGCAGAATTCAAGGCCGAATGGAGGGTAGCCTGTGCAGAATCGAGGGCTGAAGTGATGGTAGAATTCATAGAATGGAGAGAAGCATCAACGGCCATAGGACAAACCCAAGAAGCACCACCGTCATCCGCAGCCAGCAAGAGCCTAGACCCAACACCATCAACGGCGGTGCACCCCCGTCGCACACTTATTGCCATTGAACTACCCAAAAGACCTTGATCAATTAATACCCAGCTCTGATGGCGGCAATCGCCACACTCTCTCCACTCGATAAATAGCCTCAATCGACCACCTCAAACCCCGTCGCACGTCCCAGCTGCAAGATTGAGCCACTCCTTTACAACCATCATCGTCACCTTGCAGCCACAAGCACCCCACAGTCAGAATTGACCACCTTAATCCATCAACCCACAACTCGATTGACAAAACCCTTTGCAGACCAACACCTTCTATCGAAAACCCCATTCACCGTCGATCGAATCAGGTCGTTCTCTTTTAATCTGTCACCCCTTGCCATCATTCCCCATTGACTAACAATTTCTCCCCAACACTCAACTTCCATGAAACCCCTTCCATTGTTCGGTCGCAACCCCACTCCCCTCCTTCCTCCCCGTCGCAGTTGCCCCCTCGGGCACACCAACCAACCCATCACAACCCTTTTCTCTTCTGTTACAAATTGAAGATCTGTGTTGAGGAAGAAGACACAATTTTCATCGTGGTCCCTACACCAAATTATATTTCAGTCCATGCTCCAAATTATATTTCAGTCCCTGCCCAAGATTTTTTACTTATGTCCCTTGTATCCCTTGGTTATTTGCACCTTTCCACCTGACAGTACCATACCCACCTTTGACTTTGTACCACCACAAAATATTGTTGATGATCCAATTTGGGTCCATTTTATGGCACATTTTGAGGAAAATTTTGCTCACACATATATTGCAATTTTGAAATGGATCTCCTTCGAGTTCGAGGACCTATCTACGGCTTTGTATTTGGTGGCTGACTTTGGATTTACGTGTTTGGTTCAGATCAACTACACAGGAAATGTTAGAAGTTGACTTCTACTTGGAATTTTCACATTGTGTTCTCTCTGTGGCTGTTGTGTTCCTTGGACTTCCAGCTTCAAGCCCGAGGATGAGCTTTTTCAACCCGAGGAGGTTGATGTAATTGGGTATTTTAGGAATAGTAGTATTTGAACAATAGTATGAATTGTAGTATTATTGTAATATGGTTTCCAATTAGGGTTCTAACATTGGTTTCCTATTAGGTTTAGGGTTAGTTTCTTGTTAGAGAAGTTACGTTAGTTATAAATAACATAGGTTGCCCATTGTTAGTTGGTTGATTGATGAAAATAAGTTTATTTTGTTTATTAGTTTAATTCGTTTATCGTTTTATTTCTTTTATCGTCAATTTATTTTATTCAATTATTACAATGTTTTCAATTCAGTTTATTTTACAAGTTCAATTCTGTCACAAACACACACCAAGAAATTTTATTGATGACAAACACACACCAAGAAATTTATTGATGAAAAAAGGTGTCTTACAAGCTCACATTACGGAAATAAACCCTAATAGATCTAATTAGAGATAAAATTGCTCCTTTACAATCTTGTACGTTTGTTGTGGTCTTGTTCTTTTCTGAAGGTGCAAGTGTAGGCGTGAAATAAAAGCCTGAACCTATAAAAGGATGTAAAGGAATTCTGAAATACTATTGTGTTTCTCATATTTTTTTCAATTATATAATTGGTCGTATAAATTTATTATAGTAGAGCAAATCAATTGAGGATGCTAATCGAACTTTGTATTCCATGTTACTAAACAACTATTTTCAATGTTTGAGTGCTTCAACTTTATGTTGTTTTTGGCATCTGTACTTGGGTTTTT
The DNA here is from genome assembly GCA_963556465.1 of Berberis vulgaris. Lineage (NCBI taxonomy): Eukaryota > Viridiplantae > Streptophyta > Magnoliopsida > Ranunculales > Berberidaceae > Berberis > Berberis vulgaris. Next base: position 46,037,171 of record OY747132.1, read on the forward strand.
CTTTGCAACTCCTGCGCTTGGTTTGCATAATAATTTATATTGTCCTCCTTTGCAACTTTCTCTTTTCGGTGGCTCTGCTATATGAAATGAATAAGCTCTCAGGGATGCTGATTGCCAAGAATGAGTCTAAAACAATGAGGCATTGAACATTGACTGATGACGGAATTTCTTATAGTCTTTGAGGGAACACGTTTTATAATTTTGACTGTTTATAGAGATCATTGACATTGTAACCTTTTCACTTCATAGAATTTCTTGCCTGCATGCAGGACGCGAATGATCATTTAAAGGTTGTGTTGATTAATATGCTACCTTTTGAATGATTTGCAAAGGGTTACCGAAGCTTTAGTTACTAATTGATATTATCAGAATGGAATGATTTTCACTTATGTGAGCCAGAACACTGACAATTCAGATCATGTCAAGATGGGTGTGATAAAATAGAAGAAAATTTTGGAAATTACTGGCTTTTAACTGGCTCCTGAGTTTTAGTGGCCAGGGAATGAATGAGTTGCATGCCCTGTACATGCGCAAAACAGTTACACCATGGTGATTACAAGTTCTCCATTCGATATTTCAAAAAGTTATAGTTTCTACATTTCCTTTAAACTTTTCTTATATTTATTACTCTCGCTTCTATTAATACCGATTTTGCCAATATGAACTAACTTCTAACATCTGATATTAGTCCTCTCAATAACACGAAATTAGACTTATTACTACCAACTTGAGATTGAAGTGTCCAATGTGAGGAAAAAAATAACCGCCATCATTTTAAAGTTCTAAGATGTACAAAAAATAATAATAATAGATAAAAAAAAAAAATCAACACACCTTTTGAGGAAACCAAAATGCATTTTGAGGCAAGATTCATGGCAAAAAAAGAAAAGGTTTCTGGTTAATTTGTATTTGGGTCCTATAGTTTGTATCAGTTTTGAGTTTTTTTTTTTTTTGGAAAGAGAGAGGGGGTTATTAAGGATCCCCAAACCTGGAAAAAAAGAGGAGCATTACAATCTCAAATATGTTTTTCCTATTTTATCATCATGTACAATGTCTTTCAAGTCCTCCGCAAAGGAACTGGGGGCAATCTCTATGAACTTTGTATTTGGAAACAAGCTTGCCAATCGATCTGCCAACCTGTTGGTTTCTTTGAAATCATGCATGATTCGATAGACCTCAAGTTGTCCTACCAAGTTCTTGATCCTCCTTATGATATGTCTAAGGTCCCAAGCAGCATGCATTTCTTTGGTCAAGTAATAAAAAACTGCATTAGTGTCTATTGATATTTCTAGCTTCATGATATTATTTTGTCTAGCTAGCTTGAGCCCACCTTCCACTCTTTGAAGTCATGTTTTATCATTGTCTGCCTGAAGATGAGCCCGAGCAAGCAGCAGTAACAACTCCCTCAGCGTCCCTGACTGCTGCACCAAATCCTCCATTGACTCCTTGCAAATACCCATCAAAATTGATCTTGTGCCATCCTAAGAGAGGGGGGGGGGGGGGGAGGGTTGATGTACATTTGATAGGAGCTTGATTTTTGTATATTGCATCAAGATTCCATTTGTCAAATAGTTGTCTGCTCAACGCATTGTCATCCACTTTCAGCTCCTCAGCACTGAACTTAAGCTTGATGTCTAAGTAAGTGCGTTTTCACAATCTCAGCCCCTGTACTGTATTGCTGCTCATGCAACCTATTAGTCCTTTCTGACCATAATGCGTACACTGTGGCGTTCAACGTAACTTTCTTCAGCTGAGCAATGCGACTGTTTCCTCGACAGTGCTGACAACACCATAGAAGTTCTCCTTCCCAGTCTAAATTTGGTCTCGAGTAGTTTAGGTAGTGCAACATCTTATTCCAAACGAATTTAGAATAAGTACACACGAAGAAGAGGTGGCTTGCAGCTTTCTTTCTTGATTGCAAAGGGAACATAAATCATGTTGAGTGACTCCCCATTTCTTTAGCTTGTTTAGAGTTTTAAGGGCTCCATGAATAAGCAACCATGTAATGAAGTTGTGCTTGGGCATGTTGCTTTTGAACCACACAACAAAGGACCAATCCACTCTTCTATTGCGATCCCTAATGGCTTCATTGGTGGCTTTCAGCTGAAACATTCCATCTTTGTTTGCACTCCACAACACCTCATCTTAATTACTTACATCCAATTCTACTCCATCCAAATAACTAGCAATTTCAGTGATAGAGTTCCTAGCACAGTGAGGTATGTGCCAAGAGTTTCCTCTTATGATGGCTGATACTATGGCATTTTCATGGAGAGTCGAGTCATACAAGAGCTCTTGTGGGAATATATCAATAAGGACGTCTATAGGGTGCCACGACTCCTTCCAAAAAAGAGTGTTCTCACCGTTTCCAATGGAGTGCAAAGCTAGATGAGACGCCTTAGCTCTGCACTCCAATATCCTTGTCCAACACCATGAAGCTTCTTTTGGAGCATGCATAATCCAGAAGTCTCTTTGTTTGATCAAATGTTTGTGGATCCATCTAACCCACAGAGTCTCTCTGAATCCATATATGTTTCATAGTTGCTGCTTCATTTCCAATCCGTATATCTCTGATGCCTAGCCCTCCTTCATTATAAGGATTGCATATCTTATCCCAGCTGACCATTGCCTTCTTGGCCAAAACATCACTGCCTAATCACAAAAAGTTGCGCAATATAACATTTATACAATCTAGCGTCTGCATAGGAAGACCATAACAAGCTGTCCAATACATATGCATTCTCGCCAAGACTGATTTTATGAGAACTAGCCTTCCAGCATATGTTAGGAACCTATTCTTCCAAGAGTTAACCTTCTTCCTGATTTTCTCAATGTTGGGCAAGCATTGCTGATGAGACAGGGTAGAGGATGAAAAAAAATGGTATGGAGAAAATAATATGCCAGGATAAGTTTTTCATTATACAAACAAGGGTATTTATTCAAGAAGTATCCTAGTAGCTTTAGGTAACTTCTGATAAGAATACAATTCAGTTTCCACAACTACAATATTCCTAAGATTTCCACAACTACAATATCCTAATCATATCCTTATATCATAGGAGAATCATTGATTCTCAACACTCCCTCTCAAGTTGGAGAGTGGATGTCAAGAGCTCCCAACTTGTGCAACATGCCATTGCAAGCGTCTTTTCCTAACGGCTTTGTGAGCATGTCCGCTACTTGTTGAGATGAAGTTACATATTTGGTTTCAACTGAACCATTTTGAATTTTTTCTCTAATGAAGTGGCAATCTATTTCAATATGCCTTGTTCTCACATGGAAGACCGGGTTAGCCGCAATGTGCAAAGCAGCTTGATTATCATAGTGAAGCATCGTTGTCTCCGGATGTGACACCTGTAGATCTCGCAATAAGTTACGCAGCTAGGTTATTTCACAACAAGCACTCGTCATGGCTCGATACTCGACTTCTACTGAAGAGGGAGAGACAGTTTTCTGTCTCATTGTCCTCCAAGATACCAGTGAATTTCCCAGAAAGACACAATAACTTGTTGTTGACCTTCTACTAGTGGGACAACCAGCCCAATCTAATCACAATAAGCTGTTAAACGCAAAGAATTATGAGCTGGGAAAAAAAGACCTCTTCCTGGAGAACTTTTAAGATACTTCAAAATACGGAGTGCTGCATCCCAATGTGGTTTCCTTGGTTCATGCATGAACCTGCTGAGGACATGAACTGCATAAGTAATATCGAGCCTAGTGATGGTCAAATAGATAAGGCGGCCTACCAACCTTCTATATTTTTGTGGATCTGCAAGAAATTCACCTGTGTCTGACAATTTGAGATTTTGTTTCATAGGAAAGCAAACTGGTCGTGTTCCTAATAAACCTCAATCTTTAATAATATCAAGAGCATACTTTCTCTGAGAAATTTCAATACATTTCTTGGAACGAGATACCTCAATACCCAAATGGATAGTGAGTACCTAATGAGGGAACTGGAGACAAATACTCTGATTGGATGGATGGTGGCAACGTGATGACATAATACTGGAGGTGTCTAGGAAAATTTCTGGTATGGTCTGACCGGCGAGGAGGTGGTGCGGTTGGTGGAGAGACATGAACGAGATAAGTAGGAAGCACTAGTGGGGAACTTTTAGATGAAGAGGAAGGGTTACCTGGTGAGGGAAGGGTGTGGTTAGTAAGAGAGGGGTCCGATGGAGATGGGAAGGGGACAACCCTGGTGAGTCATCGGGTAGGCTAGTAGGTAAGGCATCATGGTTGGTTGGTGGTGGTAAGGGGTCCGATAAAGGGAAATGATTAACTTGGGTATGCTCGGTCTTGAAAGGAAAAATATTTTCATGAAAAACAATGTCACGACTAGTAAATATTTTTCGAATGGACAAATCATAAAATTTGTAGGCCTTTTGCCCATGCGGATAGCTAAGGAAAACAAATTGCTTAGCACGTGGATCAAATTTGTGAGAAGTGTAGATATGTTTGGCATATGCAAGACACCCAACAACCTTTAAATGTGTATAGGATGGTGTTGCATTATACAATTTCTCAAATGGGGTTTTGTGGGAAAGAAGTAGGGTGGACAACCTGTTGATCAAATGAACTACTGTGAGGATGCATTCTCCCCAGAGATGAAGAGGGACGTTAGCTTGAAAGCGTAAGGCCCTTGCAGTTTCAAGGATATGACAATGCTTACGTTCGGCCACACCATTTTGTTGTTGTGTGGCGATGCAAGTATGTTGATATAAAGTTCCATGATCTTTGAAAAAAATCCCTTAATGAAAAAAATTCTCTCTCATTATCCACACGAATAGCTTGTATGGTGGTATTGAATTGAGTTTTAACCATGGAAAAAAAAAAGATTTGAGTAGTCATTGTGTTTCATTTTTGTGGTGCATAAGAAATACCCAAGTAAATCGAGAGAAATCATCCATAATTGTCAGGAAAAACCTAGCCCCAGAGATTGAGGAGTTCTGTGAGGCCCCCAAATATCACAATGAATAAGGGAAAAAGGTTTCATAGTGGAAATTGAACTTTTGTTAAACGGAAGGCGAGTTTGTTTTGCCAAATGACAGGCATCGCAAACATTATTCAAAGTTTTGCCTAAAACATGTAAACGCGAAGAAGAAGGGTGACCTAAACGACGATGCCATAAGTGTGCAGAAGCGGAAGCAAGGTGGCAGGATGGTTTGTTGATAGAAGGTGCTTGGTCAGAAGCCAACGCCACTAAGTGATAAAGCCCGTCACGTTGTTTACCCAAACCAATCGTCATCCTCATTGCCAGGTCCTGCAAGATACACCAAGAAGGAAAAAAAAGTCATTGAACATTGTAATCCCTTTGTGATGCGACAGACAGACATGAGATTGACTTTGAAGGTAGGGAATCAAAACATTTTTCAAAGAAATATGAGAATTAAGAGATAAAATACCAGTGGAAGTAATGGGTGTTGTATCTCCGCTTGGCAACATTACTAGCTGCATAGAGGGATTTTTAGCTTCGACTCTAAACATGTGAGAAGCTGAGGTGATATGGTCTGTAGCGCCACTATCAATAATCCAATTGTGATCATGAAAAGTTTGGTATTACCTGAGGATTGGTGGGAGTATTTTTCGTTCATCATATATTTTGAATCTGTTGATATTGGATCTCAGATAAGTTAGGCATGACAGCTTGGATTTCTTCTAATGTTAGGTTTGAGTTCACATGGTTCACAGTCCTGGTGCTTGCTCCCTCTTTGTTGTGACTCCCCTTAGGCTTATTAGAACCATGCACACGGTGCTCGGGTGGAAATTCGTGCAACTTGTAACAAGTATCAACAATATGGTGGTCTCGGTTGCAGTATGTGCAATGCAAAGACGTCTTATTGGCATTAGTAGGTGCTTGGCCTTGACGAACTGCCATGGCTGCTGACTCAATGGAAGGACGGGTACCTTGACGAACTGCCATGGCTGCAGATTCAATGGAAGAACGGGATGTGCCAAACTCTCTTTGTTTTTCTTCTTGTGTAATAAGGGAATATGCCTTGCGCAAAGTAGGCAAGGGTTGCATGAGAAAGATCTGTCCATGAACTGCACTATAAGACTCATTAAGCCCCATAAGAAATTGCATCAGAACATTGCGCTCATCACGCTCCATGTGTTTTTTCATAGCACCACAAGAACACAAGGGTAGATCATTATATGAGGCCAATTCATCACATAGTTTTTTTAGTTTGGTGAAATAACATGCTACGGACATTTGTTATTGAGAAAGAGAGGAAAGATCCCACTACAACTGAAAGATTCTTGGAGCATTGCTTTGGGAAAATCTTTCTTTGAGATCCTCCCAAACCTCAGGCGTTGTAGATGAATAAATCACACTGTCCGCGATGTCAGGTTCAATGGAATTAAGGATCCATGAAAGCACCATGTCATTGCAACGTTGCCAAAGAAGAAACTTGTTCAAGTTTGTCTCTTCTGAGGGTACCTCCAGCATTCCATCAATATACCCTAACTTATTTTTCGCGCTTAGGGAGATGCGCATAGAACGACACCATGTTGTGTAGTTGTCTCCATTAAGAAGCTTGGAGACAAGCACCATTCCAGGGTGACCAGAGTGATGAATAAAAAAAGGGCTAGAAGTTTCACGGTTCCTCCTAGCCAAAGAAATCTTTGTATTATCGGCCATGGTAATGGGATGATGAAAGAAAGATGGCTATAGTGATAGCTGGCGGCTGAAACAAGAGCTAGAATTAACCTGACTCTGATACCATGTAAAAGAATGGTATGGAGAAAATAATATGCCAGGATGAGTTTTTCATTATACAAGCAAGGGTATTTATACAAAAAGTATCCTATTAGCTTTAGGTAACTTCTGATAAGAATACAATTCAGTTTCCACAACTACAATATTCCTAAGATTTCGACAACTACAATATCCTAATCATATCCCTATAGTATCCTAATCATATCCCTATATCATAGAAGAATCATTGATTCTCAACATCTTCAATGCCTTCAGGGACATGCTGAGCAATAGGTTTTACATACTCTGGAATTTGTTCTGTCCTGATACAATTTGCAAGTTGCTTCCTGTACTCCTTTGTTGAGTGTCCTCTTGGCCAGCGTTTTGTAGTAAATCAACAGTGTTCTCCTGCTCCTCCTTGTTAGATGCACTCCCCATATTCAAGTTTTCATGTTCTCCCCTAGTAGGAGTTGTCTATTTTGTATGGCATGGTTTAAATGCTCGTTTGCCCTGAGCAATGATCCAACCATCAATTTCTTGGTTCTCAGCTTTGTAGGATTCTTTCTATTGGTTTCCATACCTTAGTCACTGCTCTCTTAGGAGTAGCATTCTTCATACATTGTAGCTTCGAATGGCCAAATACAGCGCAAGTAGTGCACTACATAGGGATCCAGGCATACTCCACTTCTACTATTCTATTGATCTCTTCATTGATCACCACAGGGATTTCTTTAGGGTATTGACTATTGATCTCCACTTCTACACATACCCTTGCAAATGCTAATTTATTACCCTTTTGTCTCCTTGTCGAGCATAATAGACCCAATTACACTTGCAATCTTTTGAATGCCTTCAGGATTCCAAAGGAATAGGGGAACTTTGAGAGAGTAATCCATATAGGCACATATTTTAGAGTTTCAGCTTCCTCGTCCATGGTAGTAGTCCATGATCTGACTATGAATAGCCTGCTTGCAATGTGTAACGATCCTATTTCCAAAGCTTTGTTCCTGTCTTCTTCATGTTTGATTTTAAACACAAAGTTTTCCCCCCATGAATATTCATATCGAACTCCCTCGTGGCCCATGATTTGATCAGTATCTCCTTCACATAGTTGAATGCTAGTCGTTTCCCTACAAATCTTCCAATAATTAGCTTTTCACATTTTGCGATTATGTCTGCAAACTCGGTCGTTTGAACCTTAACTACCTTCCATTCTCCAATTGGGGTTGCTCATACCTAAGTTTGGTAGCACCTGTGTTACGCCTCTGTTTTAGTTTGGAAGCCCAACTAGCCTTTGGCGCTGCTTCAGGTGTAGGTACTGTTCCATTGATGACAGTGTTTGTTCCTGTTTGGATGTTTGTTATAGCACTATTTTGGTTTGCAACACCATTCATAGGTACCGGCTTAAGGTTTCGCAGTACTCGTTTGAGCTCTTCTCCTTGTTCTTTGCTTAGATTTCCTAGTTTCTCCATTAAATCCTTGGGCAACATAGAACCATTGTTTCCTTCATCTTGATTCGTATCACCAGATCCCCTTTTGTCATTGGAAACACCTCCACAAGGGGCAGTGGAGGGTTCCATGTCGTCCAATGTCATCTTCCTGGATAAGTCAATCATTAGAGCGATCACCACCATCAACAACCCTCGAGTCACCTTGATCACCCTAACCCTAACCCTAGTAGAGCTTCGAACCCCAAATTCCAGTTTTGAGTTTGTCAAGCTTTGAGTCTGGGTCTCAGGTTTGTCAAGCTTTGAGTCTGGGTCTCAAGAACGCCAACTCTCCATTACAAACATATGACCTATACGCAAAGTTGGTATTAATTGTTGGACCTAAAATCTAAATTTATCTATACCAAAGTCAATATTATTTCAATAAAAATATAATTTCTTCAATTACTAGACAGAGAGTTAACCATCAACGAAATCTTGGACCCAGACTCAAATTTTGACAAACTTGGAATACAAATTCATAACTGGTACAAACTATAGGACCCAAATGTATGTTAACCCAAAATTTTCATCTAAAAACCTGACCTTCTCAAACCATCACCACCTCATTATTTTCACCTTATCTAAAAAATCTCCACCCTCTCAATCGAATACCACCCCCATTTCTTTTTTCCAATTCCCACCCTGTATAATCAACTCACCACCATCCTCCCCTCCCTTCCACCCTCTCTGAACCACCTCTACTAAATTACTACCCTCACCTTGCAATCCTTACTTTTTCTCTAATTCAATTAATTATTTGTCAAGTGTTGTACTATTAGGATTGTAGAATCTTGTACAGAAATAGTTTGTTCAATAATTTTATGAGAATGAATGTTATAGTTAAAATGAAATTCGGATTGACCCACAATGTTAACAAGAAAATGTAGAAAGGAGAAAGACTACACAATGTGCAACAACTAAATTTTCTAATTGTTCATCATCGAATTGCTTATCCAGAACGCGAACAACCTAATGTTGAGCATGATTGGACTCGACACCAACACAACGAGTAGCACTCATCATAGATAAGACATGTACTTCCTCTCATTAGCAATATTACTTGATCTAGTTGTAACTATCATAAATCGTAGCGAAGAGGTCGTAATCACCTTAAAGAAAGTGTGTGGCAATTAGATGCGTATGTCTAATATACATATTGAAAGAGGGGGAGGGAGTGTGAAAGTTTGCATTAGAGATAAGGGAGGGACATAGTGGTATTTTTACCTTGTGGCCAAAGTTATTGTTAATCCATAACTGAAATAGGGGTCTAAACTAAATATGTGCATCTGGTTTGAAATAATCCAAAAGAATGTAGTATAATTGTTTTAGTGAATATTTCGAAGCAAATAAGCTTATAGAAAGGTATCATTATAAAGAATATTAACTTTATTATATTAGTAGCCTATAAAGCTTGTAGGTTCTCCAAAATACCTTAAAATGTTAGTATTACGTTGGAAAAATAAAGTTTTCTTGGACTGCAAATTGTGCAAAGTACATGTTCACATATAGCCTTTTATTTGAGTCCATCAAAATATAGTTTGCACCAACTCATAGACACCAGAGAGGGAGTCAAACACATTTTGGTACATTTGCAAACCATTGGTACGAGTTTATTTTATCCTTATAGGCTATGCAAATTTAGGTTATTTTCCTGACCTCATAAGAGTCACTTGCAGAGAGGTTATATATTTAAGGATAACAATGCAACTATTTTTAGTGATCTATTAAACACACGTCAGTGATTACTTCCTCAAGTTATTGAAACAAAATAAGTCGAGAGTGTGTTTGGCACAAATCATTTCTCCAACATATAAGAAGCAATTGTTAGCTAACTTCATTTGTTGATCGACTAGCTAAAATGAAGACTATGCTACATGTGTTGCCCAACTATAACAAGGCTTTATCAAACTACATATTAATGATGAGATGATAACATAGTCTCGCTTTCAAATGTTATACCAGTTAATACTGAAATGAGAATATAATCACTTTCAAATGTTATACGAGTTAATGTATAATACTTAGTTGCTAATATATGTTGGAATATTTCTCGAGTGTTGGGTTAGTATTTTTTATTTGGTTATCACAAAGTATACTTAGAAGAGTGAAAAGCCCCAGGCTCTTGGCATAGGAAATTGATGAACACTAAGTGGTGTTTGATTTTGTAAGTGCTTAGAAACTAATTTATAACTGAAGTTAAACGAGATTCTGAATGAACTGTTTGTTTTGCTTCTAAATGGACTGCTGATTAGAAGCTGCAAAATTAAAAAAAGTGTCTGTTTTTAGGTGCTGACTTAAGTTGTTTGAAAATTTTGCCCACCACCACGATTCCCAACGTCCACCACAAACTGTCAACATTAACATCCTTCTCCACTTGTTTTCTTCTCCAAACACCATTTAGATCTCACCACCACCAGAAACCTATCTTATATCCCTCTCCCTTCCTCATACAATCTCCAATAGAAAGAAGAAAAAGAGGAATAGGAGGGGAAGGTGGTGGCGATGGTGCTCGTGTGGTAGAGAGGAGGTGGAGAATAGAGGGGTAGTTGGTAAAGGAGAAGGGTAGTAGTAGATGTTATGAATTTATTATAAAATTATTATTGAAATGAATTTTCATTAAGCATTCAATATTAAATCACGAACAACCCCTTATTCCAATCAAAACTTCAATTTTTTGTTGAAACTAAAATAAACACCCTTTTAGAGTGTGCACTTTCTATAAAGAATTTCAAGTTTAAATAAGAAAAAGAACCCATAAAAGTACGAGTGGTTCTAGAGAGCGAGGAGGCCCACCGCCTCGCTCCATAGAATTTCACTAATAGTATAGTGAGTGCAGAAAATTGACTTTAGAAACACCTCGAGTCATGGCAAGTATGGGTGGATTCAGCGACTATGGGTTTCTAAACTCAACATCAGTTTTGTTGTTTTTGGGTTTTTTCTTCATTCCTCATTTCTGGTATTTGGGAATATGAAGGAAGGTCAACACCTCTTGGTCCTCGTACTCACCTGGGTGTTCGTTCTTCGAAGAAGAATCATGGTGGGAGAGACGTCTCCAATTGGAAGCCCCCCTCCTCCTCCAGGGAAGGAACAACAAGCGGCTGGTGTGGGGATTCTCTTACAGATCATGATGCTTGTGCTTTCATTCGTTCTGGGTCATGTTCTTAGACGTCACAAAGTATACTATTTACCCGAAGCAAGCGCTTCTCTTCTTATCGGTATCATTGTTGGTGCTCTTGCCAACATTTCCAACACTGAATCCAACATCAGGTCTCTCTCATTGGGGTTTTCAAAAATCTATCAACCCATTCTCTCTAATTTACCAATTGAGTGAATGATCTTGTTGTTGTATTGAGTTTTGGTTTTGGTTGGTTGCAGGACTTGGTTCAACTTCCACGAAGAATTCTTCTTCCTCTTCTTGCTGCCCCCAATCATATTATATCCTTTTTTCACCACTACAGTACTTTTTATTTGCTAGTCTGGTGTTTGTTTTTTTTTTTCCTTGACTTTTCTTTGCTTTTCACTCAGTCAGGTTTCAGCCTATCACCTGTAAGTCTTAATGCCTTTGTCAATGAGTTTACATGCAATTTCTTCATTCTTGAATGTTGTGATGATTTGTTTAATTGGTTCAACAGAAACCCTTCTTCTCAAACTTTGGAGCAATTGTTACCTTTGCGATTCTTGGGACGTTTGTTGCTTCGGTTGTAACTGGGATTTTAGTGTATGTATTTTCATGTTCATTCATTGCTATCTAATTGATTAACAATTGGTGCTTTTTCTGTGCTGAATTATCTCCTCTTGTGTGCATGTAATAACTATCTTGATGGGGTCACATTGCTCATGTACAAACTGCCATTTTTCGAATGCCTGATGTTTGGTGCTCTGATTTCTGCTACAGATCCTGTCACTGTTTTATCTATATTTCAGGTTGGTTATGTCTTCCCCTTGCAATCCCATAATTGCTATTGTTGTTACTGTATCATCATTATTCCTATTGTCTTAAAACTTTACAAATCCACTTGGAAACCTTGCCTTGATAGCACAATTTTCATAGTAAGACAATTCCAAACCACTCGTCATATATAGAAAAAAAGGTTTAATATAAATCTCTTTTCTCTAAAAGCTCTAATGCAAAATATTTTAAAGTGTCCATGGTTGGGGCCACAACTTCAATTCCCTTAGATTTTAACTTTAGATGAAGGTAAAACAATAAATATTAGAGAATTTTTTTAAAATTTTTTTTAAAATCACAGAGACACCACACAATTTTTTTTTATCAGAAAAACAAGTATCATGTTATATCCAGAATGGGCCAAAGGCCAAAAAGATTAGTGCAATACACTACCAGAAACAAAAGATTTAAAAAAAGAAAACATTCTATCAAGAGAGGAGAATGTTGTTCCAGCTAAACATACAAGTGGAAAACTAAATGCCCCTGAATTTGTCCCAACTAGAAGCCCACAACCGCAAAGGGACCTTCACATCAATCCACAACTTGTCTAAATCCTTCCCACTATCTCTGAAGATTCTATTGTTCCTTTTCTTCTGTGCAGTTAAAAATGAGTTATAACTCCTTTATAATGTGTAACGGATGTAAAAAATATAAAGGTTAGATATAAAGGTAGGTGGTAACGGAAACCGATATATTGCTCATATAGCGGCCGTTATGAATAAAACGTTATAACTTGTAATGACATTATAAAGTTTGTTAAATATATTAAAAAAATGATTCATTTTTCTTTTCTTTTTTCAGATATAAGCAAAGAAGAAACCGAAAGAAGAAAAAAAAGAAACTGAAGAAGATGAAAACCGTACGATCAAACTAAAGAAGACGAAGAGCGTGTGATCTAACCTCCAGACCGTGCGATCGAACCGCCGGACTATGCGATCAAACCTCCGGCTTTCATGCGGGAACCTCCCTTGAACCTCCATTTCTATTATCTGCTTCCCCACCCATTTCTGGTAATCCTTGATGGAATTTTGGATTGTTTTGAAGAATTTGGGTCTATAAAATACACAAAAATCTGTTTGATGGGTTTATAAATCTTCCTGATCTGTTTGATGGGCAATTAGATGAGTTTATAAAATCAGCTGGTGTGGGGTTGCAGAGATATCACTAATACACAAAAATCAGCTTGATGAAACTTTTATTTTTATTCTCTCGGTTTCCATTTGATTTCCATATAAATACATTAAATCATAAATACTTAGTGGGGATATAAAAATATATTTAAAATATATATTTTATTATAGACCTTTATATACCGTTATATTCCTATATAATCCTTTATAACTTGTAACGCTCCTAGGCCATTATGGGTCCGTTATCTGTTTTAACTGCATAGCTTTCCCTCCAAATAATTTAGATCATAGCATAAATCAATCTATCCCAAACTCATCTACCAAACAAAGAAACGTTGGAAGGGGATGAGAAGAGGAGTGCCAATGCTCCACCCAATCAAGGAAAGAGTTGGAAAGTTGGCTCTCACTCGAAATTCAGACAAAGAAGATGATCAATAGATTCGTCTTGTTGCAAGCAGAGCACACAATAGTTGAGAGCACACAATGGTTGGAAAACATGATACCTCTCTTGTTGATGTTGCCAATAGTGAAGACTTTACCATGAAGGACAGTCCACATTAGAAAATTTGCTCTTGGAGGAATTTCTTTCATCCAAATGAAGGGGTGAACCTTTCAAATTCTCTCCAGATGACTAGAGGAGGGCATAACTGTACAACTGTTTGTAGCAATCCTTCATTGCAAAGAATCTTTCCCAAGCCAAAGCCACTCATCTGAATTCAAGTCCAAAGAAATAGGTTATGTGATAGCAAGCAGGTCAATCATCTGGAAAAATTTTCTAGTCATTCAGATTTCTTTTAAGTTGGAAATTCCAGCTACTTGCATTGGTGTCCCAAAATTCCTTGATCTTCCCTTGTTTAATTGTTTTAAGCAACATTGAAAGTTGATTCTCTCTCCATTATTGTGCTTCAAAGCAAATGTTTGTAGGACTGGGAAAGAATTCCGGTCCATCCTAGACCGGTATGCAAATCGGCTCCTACCGATTTCTACCATTTTCATACTGGTCCCGGTTCGACAAATTTAGTAGGTCCATCCCAGACTGTCCTGGTTCCTTTAGCCCAATGATGTTATAAAGTCCAAGCCCAATTCTAACCAAGCCCAATTCTAATCCCTTTGGACTACAACCTCAACCCGGTTACTTCTCCCCTCCCATCCCTGCCAGTCTCTCGCATCTTCCCTTCATCCCATCCAAATCTCTCTCTCAATCAACAAACTTCAAAAAATCAAGAAGTAGAAGAACCTGGTGCAAAGAAGATTGAGAGATTCTGTTTTCTGTTGTAGGAGTGGTGTTTGGATCCATATTGAAGAAACAAAGGCATCATTGAAGGTTGCTTCTCTTGCGACTTTGATGATGAGTCCATCGCTGTTAACTCTGCCATCCAGAAACCAAAATCATTTCGATTGACTAAAGCGAGCGAGCGAAGAGAGATGTCTTCTTCTCTTCTTCTTGTTGTCTGTCTGAGACACAAGTGACAGAGAAACAGAGGCCTCGCGCCGCTTCACTCCCAAAGATCGATTGTTTGATCAAGAAGAATGGCAGAGGGTTGTCCATTTCTTCCACCTTTTGTACAAGAAGTGCTTCGACATCTTCTTCCGTTAGATGAGAAAACCAAGGCAGCGCTGGCGAATCTTGGAGAAAAGGCCTCGCTATAACTCATCAACAAAACCCAGAGATTGGTGACTCATTTGACTTTGTCGAGGAAACGTGCTAGAATTGCAGACAAAAAGAAGAGAATTGCCAAGGCTAAGTTTGAATCAGAATGACATGGTTTCGTCCCGGACCACCTCGGTTTCAAACCGGTTTTGCCCAAAAACTTACTTGATCGTTGCATCCTATTTCACTGGACTTGGACAAGCCCAATCCCGGACTGTGCCCACTTCTAGATGCTTGATGGCACTAGGTGTTTTAACTTCATAATACCCTTCGACAAGGAACACCCAGAAGAAGAGGATGACTCCTTTTTAAATCGGTCCAGCTGATTAGCCTCATATGTATCAACAATAATCTGCCTCCGCAAAGCATCAGTCTCCATTACAAATCTTCATATTCATTTAAGGAGGAGAGCCTTGTTGAGTTCCTTGATTCTTTTAAAAACCTAGTCCCTCTATATATCTAGGTTGACAAATCTGTTTCCAGGTTAATAAGTGAAGTTTTTTTTGTTATATTGAGAAGACTCCCACTGGAAGGCTCTCTTTGGACATCAAATATTTTGTTTTCCAGGTAGAAAGCGTGCTCTCAATTCTATCAATAGTATCATCCCAAACTCTGATATTCTTGGATTTAGAGTCCAGAGGTAAGCCCAAGTATGAATATGGTATAGGGACCCCACTTTACAGCCTAGGATAGAGGCCATATCTTGAATAGCAAACACAACACCAATAGGATAAATGAGATACTTGGAGAACTAACTTTCAGCCTCAAAATCACTTCAAACCAAAGAAGTAAATCTTTAACAACCAAAACTTCATCTAAAGCTGCATCAATAAATGACAATGACACAATATGCGCATACTGAAGCAGGGCAATAGAGGGAGATGAAGGAGCAACTTGAAAGCCATAGATAGCGCCAACTGATTGGGGCTTGAGAGACCTGCAACTGCCACGGAGAAGAGAAGAGGAGAAAGAGGATTTCCTTGTCTGATTCCTCTAGTGGATTTGAAGTTGCCACTAGGGGAACCATTGATAGCTACTGAAAAGACGCAGTAGAGATGATTGTTTGAGGCTTCCATCAAATTCTGTAAATAGTTCTAGGATAGAGTCATAGGCTTTGTAGAAGTCAACCTTGATCATTC
The DNA here is from genome assembly GCA_963556465.1 of Berberis vulgaris. Lineage (NCBI taxonomy): Eukaryota > Viridiplantae > Streptophyta > Magnoliopsida > Ranunculales > Berberidaceae > Berberis > Berberis vulgaris. The sequence goes on from OY747132.1 coordinate 46,053,230, forward strand.
TCTCTCAGTCTAGAGTCAATGATCTCATTTGCAATAAGAACAATATCAATGAGTTGTCTTTTTCCCACCCCAACAAATTGAAATTGAGAGATGATTCGAGGAAACACCCCATTCAGTCTGCTGGAAAGGACTTTAGCAATAATTTGTAAATATAGTTGAGCAAGCTAATAGGCCCGAAATCCACAATGGAGTTTGGCTCTCTGATTTTGGGAATAAAGGAGATCAGAGTATAGTCGGTCTCCATTCAAGGAAGCCATTAGAATTGAAGTCTTCTATAACCCTCATGATATCAGTCTTCATGAACTCCCAACATTTCAAAAAAAGATCATTGAGTAACCCATCAAGACCAAGATCAACATACCCCTCCAACTGTTGCATGGCAAAGACAACTTCAGCTTTAGTGATATTGCATTGGAGGGATTATGCATTGGTGCTGTCCAATCTCTTAGGAGAGATATAAAGCCTCCACTCATGCTGCTGACTATAGTGTAAATGTATAAGATGTGATCAGAGATGAGCTGTTGGCCCAAGGAAACCTCCCTATTCAGCTTTAAGTGCAACATAGAGTTTGAAACTCTTCTAAGGTTTGCCAATTTATGGAAAAGTTAGAACAATAGTCACCATATCTGCCCCATTTGGGCCCAGATTTCCTCTTCCAGAAAACGTGTTCTCTCTTTAGCAACTTGTTCAAATCAGTTTTCAGATTAACTCTATGGGCCCATGCACTATCAATCAGATCCCTGTCTTCCTCTACTAACTCCAAATTGTGAAGAAGTGTTTGAGCATCATCAATGAGAGTATGAAGCTTCCTAAAGACTTTCTTATGCCAAGATTTCAACAAAGTTCCGAGCATCTTCAACTTCTTCTTCCAAAGGACAAAATCGCTTCTCCCTTGAAGGGCGAGGGAGTTCCAGTCATTTTGAATATCAGTGATAAGAGATTGGTGCTCATACCTCATTCTTTCAAATCGAAATGGTTTTGGCCCTGAAAGGTTGACATTAGGTTTGAGACAAATGGCATGGTGATCAGAACCACCTTTCTCCAAAAGCAATTCATTAAGTTTAGGCCAATGATTTAGCCCAATCAGTGCTACATAGGAATCTATCAACTCGAGAGAGGGAAGGTTGCCTTTGGTTATTACACCAAGTAAAATCCCTTCATTTGTGAATGAAATCAAGGAGATTATGCTTCTGAATGAAGTCAACAAATTATCTCCTCCTGTAAACTCTGCTCCCAACTCAGTTTTATCTTCTATAGTTTAATCACATTAAAGTTACCTCCAAGGAGCCATGGGGTATTAAAATACCCCGTGGTATCAAAGAAGCTCATCCCAAATTGAGATCAATACATGTTATCAACAGACCCATATGCATTGGTTATAGTCCACTCCCAATCATCCTCACAACCTCTTAAATGAACAGAGGGAGAACATACCTTTGAGAATGTCTAGTTGAACCCATCTATGAACATCCCACACAGTGAGCTACCTTGATAAGATCCTGATCAATCTCCCTCAACTTAGCTTCCTGGATGAAAGAAAATGTGTGGTTTGTACTTGGAGATCAGATGCTTGAGGCTAGCTCTTCTATCTAAAAACCCCAGACCATGACCACTCCAAGATAAGATTTGGATGTAATTCATCTTTAACCATGGATCCCTCTCTATGCTGCTTCTCGTCTAGCATCAACTTCCGAAAGTAGATGAGCAACCAAATAGTGATTATCATCCAGCTGACTCCAATTCGTGTTCCAAGAGAAAGGAGTTGAGAATTTCTCTCATTAGAAAGTGAGACATCAGTGTCGTGTCGAACATCAGATGGAGGTCTTACAACCTCAAAAAGAGCATCTCCATGCCTTGTATCACAGTTGAGATGCTGCTGTGAACCGCCACTACTCATTTTACCATGACTCAATTGAATAGCAGGGAGCCTGGAGGTGATCGTCCACTCTGCAGCTGAAAATCTTTGATAGGTACATCTTCCAAAAGAGATTCAGACTCACTATCAATTTGCCCCACTGAGCCTCCCTGCTCTTCAGGCGCCACCAATCACTTTTCAGCGTCTTCAAAGGAGACGTGGGTGAAGGAGAAACAATGTTGTTAAGAGAGTGAGAGACAGGCCTGGAGACATGACTAGGATTCTTTTGAGATTTGAACTTATTTTTGTTCTTTATCCTCGATGATCTTGAGGCATTATGATGTGCTGGCTGCAGGTTATTTCGGCCATTCTTGTCACTACTATAATTGCTGGGCTTGAAGTGAGGCTGTGGCCCAGGCCCGAGAATTGACTTATGAAGATGATCGCAGTCATGGGCCGAAGCAGCACTCACATGATTGGCATGAGTTTGATTTGAAGGTGCACGAGTGTGCTTCTCACGTGCACTTCTAGAAGAGTCCACTCTGCCAGTTGGAGCCAACTTGAAGAATTGGCCCATCACGAGAACCATTAGCTTTAAGACTCGCACCATCCAATGACTCATCATAGTCCCTCATTTCCATAGATGAGAGTGGCTCAAAATGATTTCGTGCAGTGATATGGGAGTGCTCAATAGTTCCCAAGGAGCATGAACCACTTTCCTTCCGTATTCTCTTTGATTAAGAAAAATGCCATGATGGTGATCAAAAGCTTGATTAGACACGCCATGAGAAGCAAATTGGTTCCTCTCCCTCACATCATAAATAGTTGTGTTGCTTAAAGCCCCCCACCACTAGTGGAGTTGAGAGGAGAGAAAACCACCACAGCGTGTTCACCATTAGGTTGTTGAAGAGAAGACCAAGTGGTATGCGAGAGGGGGACTTTCATCATCACCCATTGGCATCCATCTTCGTAGAAAGGGGATTCAACAAACAATGGCTGAGGAGAAAGGTACTCAAGAAATTGAGGTAAGGAGCCACCGAGCAGTGAGTGAGGAGAGGTTGTGGAGAACAAAATTGTTGATGAATTGACTGCAAAGGCAAAGTTGAGTGATGACTATCTAGAGCAGGTTAATGAGAGAGGGGAAGCAGAAGGTGGATGAGATGGATGATGATAAGTGGGAAGTGAACGGTCATTCCGTGCTTCTAGGTTCGAAATGTTGGTATGTTGAGAGGTTGTCTGGTGTTCACCCACCTAAGAACTTGTTCAAACGAAGAAGTTAATGATGAGAGATAAAAAAAGTAAGAAAGAGAGGAAGGGTAAATCTAAAGGAAAGAGGCAAAATATCCAAAGAGCATCAAATTGATTACCCTTCCTCAATAGTTAGTATTCCTAGTATATACCTTTTTCCTCATGCTGAGCTAAGCACTTAGGAAATAAAGACCAGTCTTGATGAAGTCAATAGCCGCTCCTATGATCTTGGCATAGCCTTAACTCATAGCTTTCCTTGGGGAATTGGAAAAAGTGATAACACCAATGTCAAAAAATTAGTTACTATGCTCATCCTTACAAATAAAAACTTCATTCTGATTTCCGAGTTTGTTAGCCATATCAAAATTTGTGTTGAACTTTATTTAAAATGGACGGCATAAACGGTATTAATCTTTAGATTTGGTATTGTTGTTATGGTTACCGGATAGAAATCTCAAAATGAGCCCATTTTTGTGAGGATTATTTGCATTGTGAGATATCATCAACATTAAAAGTCAACCCTTTACATTACGTTCCGGCGGCCGCGGCTCTTTGAGAGTGTAAAATGAATGTTAAAAATATGAGTGTCAAAATAACTTGAGCCATATTATATACCCTCCTACCTTTTAGCTGAGGAGTGGTAAAATTTATTTCATTCCACCCGGCATGTTGTTTGGCATTTGTTGGCCTAGCGGTAGTTTTTTCTTGTTGGGTGACTCCTTCACGTTTCATTAGTTAGACCTTTACAGCTGTGTTGGTTTAACAGTAATATAGGAAGCTGAAAACTTTCTTTCACTGTAATATTATTCATAGTGATATATGATATATCTACCATGAATTTAACAGTTGGCACCACTTGCAGGAATTTGGCACAGACGTGAACCTTTACGCCTTGGTGTTTGGAGAATCTGTTTTGAATGATGCGGTACGGGTGCTTGGTTTCTTATCTTTGAAAAACTGATTAGTCTGAATTTTCTTTTTAATCTACTAACATTTTTTTATATCTGGACATTCTGTTGATTGCGTGATGGACATTCTCAAGATGGCAATTTCCTTATACAGGTCAGTTTGATCTCCAGTTGGTTTTAAATTTCTATATTCAAGGCCCTCAATGTTCATTCAAACATTAAAATGTGCTTCTTTCAGGACTATGTCATCAGTGAAAAGTCATTCATCAGAAGAAAACTTCTGGGTCATCCTGAGATTTCTTGAGACCTTTGTTGGTTCACTATCATCAGGTTAAGCTTTACTTTGGGTTTGACCATATCCGTATTTTAATGTTGTCACAGTACCTATCATCATCTTGTTCTCCAAGGGTTGAGCACCAGACCAAAATGAAAATGATGTTTGGTTTGGAATCTGTCTAATTCATATAGTTGCTATCGGGGCGTTGTCTAAGCTAATACCCATCTTGTTGATGTGTAGTATTCCAATTTTTGTCCAAGGAATGTCAACCCCATGACAACGGGCTGTGTCTGAGTCATGTTTGACTTGTGCTCGTCTCCCACACTATACTTAAAATTCACAAGTATTTTCACTTCCTAGGTAATGTATATACGAAGTAACTAAAACATCTTCGTTAAATGAAGGAGTTATGTACTGGGCAGTCTCTCAAAACCCTTTCTAAGATTAAAAAGAACTTTTTATTTATTTAATTTAATTTAATTTTGGTTACTGACAGAAACTTTTTATCTTTGAGAAACTAATGGATGTGTAAGATTTCAAATGGCCTCCTTTACATTTTAGCTTTTGTGAGCAAAAAAAGTAATGCTTGCTTATGTAGCCTAAATATTGGTAACTTCAAGAAACAATTTGATAATAAATTCTAATTGAGTGAGATGAATATATATATATATATATATGTATATGTATATATCACATACTTAGTAACTATGTCGTTGTTGCAATGAAAGTTTGAGCATATAGCTTGTTCAAAAACTGTGTGTTCCAAATGCCAGTGTTTGATTTTATGTAATGAAAATACTAAAAGATTCTTGGTCATATTGTCACACATTGTTTGGATTTTTTTGACTTTACCCCAGAGTTTTATTGATTGCTATGCATGGGCAGGGGTTGGAGTCGGATTTACGTCAGCATTGATATCCTTCTTAGTTTTGTTTTGATCATTGATGTGAACCAAATTATGCTTATCTTCGGCTATTAATATATTGATAGACCTTAACCACGCAGAACCTGTTTAAGTATGCAGGCTTGGATATTGATAAGTGAGTAATACTACCTTAATTTTCCTGTCTCCTTTTCTTACTGTGGTATTATTTTATGTTTCACCACCAAACTCTATTATCGGCTGATACTTTTGTATTGTCCGTTGGTCTGTCCAGTCTCCAGAATTTGGAATGCTGTCTATTCGTTCTTTTCCCTTATTTCTCGTAAGTTATAACCTGTCTTTTGTATCATCTGGAGTTTCTTTTGGTGTTTTCTGGGATCATGGTTCTTGTAACAGAAAACAATCTTATCCTAGGTACATGCTGGCAGAAGGACTTGGCCTTTCTGGTATCGTTTCAATATTGATCACAGGAATAGTAAGTTGTAACTTTCTGGGGTTGTGGAAGTATAATTACATACCCTGTGTAAAGTTGTATCAAGACCATATCTGATATCCTTTTCAGGTTATGAAGCACTATACATTCTCAAATTTGTCTGAAAATTCACAACGATTTGTTGCTGCTTTCTTCCATTTGATATCTTCGTTAGCTGAAACATTTGTGTAAGTGAGACAGCAACTGTCATTGGTTATTGAATTTTTATAATGCACTTGATACTGTTTTCTTTGTAATAACACGATATCTATGTTGATATGGTCATTCTTTCCTGCAGATTTATATATATGGGCTTCGATATAGCTATGGAAAAGCATAGTTGGTCACATGTTGGATTCATCTTTTTCTCGATTGTATCCTTGTCATTGATTACTTAAAGCCTTTTGTTTTGTTTTTTTTGGCAACTTCCTGCGTTTGTTGTTTGATGTTCCGTAACTTTTTGCTTCCATGATTATACAGATATTCATTGGCGTTGCAAGGTTGGTTTATAATCCATTCCTTTACTAGCTTGCCAACATACTCATTTTTCCAAAAAAATGAAAAGGAAAAAAAAACCTATAACTATAAGAACATTAAAGACAAAATATGTGTTTCTTTTTCACTTCCATGTCCACCATCCAGGCCCGGCCCAACCCTTAGGCAACAAAGGTGTTGGCCTAGGGCACCACTCAATTGAGGACCCTCAAATTTTGTACAAACAAGATATTTTTGTAATAAAAAGAAAAACTATATGAAAAATTTGGTTCCTGCGTTACGAAAATCCACCAACAACGAACCACAGTCCAACAATTCCTCTAAAGTACGGACATTGTCACAGAGATTGAGGCCCCAACCTAACTTTTGTTTCTCTCTCCCTTAAGAAGGGCTTAAAAAATAAAAAATAAATAAAATAAAACTATGAAAATTTCCTTTTGACTTTACATAAATACATATAAGGGAACCCTAGTAAAAGTTTCGTTGGGCCCCAACTTCTATTGGACCAGCACTGCCTGCATCAGCATCATGAATATGGGACAGTATACAGTTGAACCATTTGGATTCATCATTAACTCAGCCGCATCGGGCCAGTATTTCTGACAGGTTATAACGTTCAAATTACGGTTCACATACCTGAGTGCAAGTGCTTTCATCTGATTTTGGGGATGTGCCATCATGCCATGGACAAGGCATGCAATGAATCTGATTTTTGGGGCCTTGGGTTGATCAGTTAGAATCGGTTATGAATTTGTGGTCCTTTGGGGAGGCGGGATCAGAGGGCGATTTGTAATTTTTGGATTTTGCTTTGTTGTGTTAAATGTCTCCTTGATTTCATCAGAATTGGGTTCCCTTTTTGCTTTTGGCCTTGGGCCTCCTCTTTATCTCTTATTCCCTTTCTTATTTATTTATTTATTTATTTATTTTTATAATTTTGCTTGCTTTGAGTTGCTAGAAAATAGTTTTCAGATTTCCCTTGATTTGTATGTTGAACTTGTATCTGAAGATATTTTAACCTGTATGGACGATCTTCTGTCAAGGGCGGCAAATGTTCTCCTGTGCTTATTTGGTCAATTTGGTTCGACCGCCAAATCATCAAATACCCATGAAACATCAAAAGGCACTTTGGTATAGTGGTAAGAAGATTAATTTTTTTTAAAGTTTCCTTTATATATTTGGTTCTTGCTAAATATTAGCATGATTCTGTGCAGGACTTAGAGGGGCTATGACTTTTGCGCTTGCTCTGCAATCAGTTCACGATCTTCCAGATGGACTTGGCCAAACCATATTCACAGCAACCACTGCAATAGTTGTTTTAACGGTACACAGTTTTTTACTCTTTCTTGTGATCTTTTGAGTGTTGGAGTTCCAAGCAAAGTTGGAATTTGTAATTAGTTAAGAATGTAGGACAGCCTTCATACTTGCACACAATTGACTGATGCATTTACATGTTAAAGGCCTGTCATACTCACAGCATGTTGGGTAGTTAGTTATTCCATCCCTGCTTGTCAATTTCCGTTGCACTTAAAGTTTCATTGACCAGCATTACATCATCAACAAATGATATGCATTAAGTTACCCTTATTTCCAATTTGGCATACAAAGAATAGAAAATTACTCCATTGAAAGAAGAATGACGAGAAACCCAACACCATAAAGTAACCACAACGTCCATAACTAAGACTCTAAGCTCTACCACTTTATCGATGAAAATTCTTAAATTGCTCTCTTTTCACAAAAGCCAACAAATGACAAAGGGAGTAGAGGATTCTCCATTTGGAGGAAAGATGAGAAGGAGTTGACCAAGATCTCAGTAATGTCTCCAAGGATTGGGCATCACCAAGAAACACAAAAAAGAAGAAAAAAATAAAAATAAAAGTGTTGTCAAATCACACTACTAGACCACACCATGGCCATACCACCTATGCAGTTAAAATGGATAACGGATCCATAACGGTCCAAGAGCGTTATAGGTCATAACGGTATATAACGGAATATCTTTTTAAATATATATTTTTAATACCCTACAAAGTATTAATGTGTTATAGATTCAAAAAAGTAAATTATATTCATAACATTAAATTCAAAAACAAAAAAAGTTCACAAAAAAATTCCCTTAGTATGAGTGAGATCGCGATCGACTCTTCGTCTTCTTCCTTTCTTCTTTTCTCGTTCTCTGTCAAACGATGAGCCTTGGTTCTCCGTCGATTAGGGACGGCGAACTCTGGTCCTTTCTTATGAGTTTAGGGTTCTAGTTCGATCGAGAATGAAATGGGTGATTTTTGTAATTTTTTATATTTATATATTAGAACAAAACATTAAAACGTTATATCGGAGCTGTGATACCATAACATGATAATGTCATAATGTAACGGCTCACCCCATTAAGCGTTATATTGATGTTATAACGCCGTTTTAACCGCACAACATACCACATCAATGTCCAAACCCCCATGGAAGAGCAACTCTTTGGATGGAATTCTATTCCAATGGACCAACTAAGGTCGACATGAAGAAAGAACCCCTTACCGAGAGGTAAGCACAAATTTTGTTAGCAAAAGTGCAACAATGAGCATACTTACGTTCATATGTAGAAAATGTCTTTCATCAGTCATTGTTTTCACACAAATTACCATTCTAGCTTATGTGGTCAAACATGCTCCTCTCTAGTTCTTTTACCAGTTTTACATCATTTTCTGATGAAGTAAACCAATTGGTGTTGATGGGATGCGAGAAGAAAATTTGTTCACAAGTAGCGTGAGAAAATTTTGCTTGTGAACAAATTTTAGAAACTTGCAGCCTCAATGCAAACATTTGAATGAACTTACATTCTTACAGCTGTAGTCAGTTCAAACATTTGAATGAATTGGGGCCTCTACTGATACAATCCTTTCTTGTTGTAAACTCAAATGTTTTCTAAATTAGCTTACCTTCATAAGTTTCGTGAAAAACATAATAAGAAAAAGTTAAAAAATAAAATAAAAAGAGAACACATTTAGGTTCTTTTTTCAATTGCTGATAAGATAAGATTGAGAGATTCATATTTTGATGCATTTTATTGGCAGCTTTAGTTTGTCTATCAAGAAAATATATCCATCCTTCGTAGTAATGAAAATTCGTCTGATCCTTTAGTAATTGAAAATTTGCACTAGTTTCTTGAATGACTAATGATCCATTTCAATGTCTTATTGCGAATGCAGGTCCTGTTGATTGGAGGGTCAACTGGTACTATGCTGGAAGCTTTAGAAGTTGTAGGAGACGTTCATGATGGTCCCTTGGATGAAGTAAGTTCCACAGTATTACATTATTTCTCGTAACTAAACCACATCATGAGTAATGAGTTCCAATTTTTTTTTTTCTGAAAGATCAATGCTAATTTGGTGTCTGTGCAAGAGGTGGATCACAACCAGCAAAAAATCAAAACTAATTTATGTGGCAAGATGGTACAGTACAACCTTACATTTTAATCCAACAGATAAGATTAGATATATGAATCTCATTGGGTGAAAGTTCCATGCACTTCTCTTTTGTTTTTTTTCGTTTGTTCAGATAGATTGCTTGTTGGTTTCCTCGATGTAATAATCATTGTCTAGAATGTTGATTTAATGTTACTTTCTTTTTTTTATCAGAAAAATTAAATATTGTATGATTAGGTGTAAAAAGGTTGAGGAGGGGCAGTAAAGATAAGAAGAAGACCCCTTCTCAGAACCCCTCTTCAGGTATTAGGGAAAACTATATACTCTCAGGGTGTGTTTGGTTGCATGGAATCCCATGCCATGGGAATCCATGAGAGGACCCCTACATTTTAAGTTAAATTGATGTATCACTCCACATCCACCATTTGGTTTTTGATCAATGGTGGGAATGAAAGTCCCATGAACATGAGAATCACATGCCTTGGGGGACCAAGGAGTGAAATTCTCATGTTTATGGGACTTTCATTCCCACCATTGATCACAAAATCAAATGGTGGTCAAATGGTAGATGTGGAGTGATATATCAATTTAGCCTAAAATGTAGGGGTCCCCTCATGGATTCTCATGGCATAGGATTCCATGCAACCAAACACACCCTCAATTGAAAAGCAAAATTAATCTCTCTAAATCTATCCCAACTGTACCCCCCATAACCACATTGCAACTTTTATCCATTTAATAGTTTTCTCCACATTCTTGAAGATCCTTTATATCTTTTTCCTCCATATCATCCGGACCATGGCATAAATTAATTTTACTTATTTCAAACTCTTTTAAACGAATATTATAGGAAATCTCTGTTTTGGAAGTCTTGTAGATCACAATTTATCATTAACTCCTTTTAATGTTTAGTTTAGAGATAATATGACATTATTCTATTATTGAAAAACTGACATTATTCTAGTTTTTGTTATTCACCTGTGACTGACCTACAGTTTTCTAGTTTACTCAGGGTGTGTTTGATTTCAAGCAAAATTTCCCCAATAAAATTTGTCAAAAAGCGAGAAGGGAGAGGAAGGAAACATGAAGAACATGAATTTTGTGATGATCACTATTCATCTTGGTTTGTTGCGAAGTTGTGGAAAATATTTTGTTAAGGGGAGAAGAAAAAATCTGTCAAAAATAGTCACCTTCAACCTCAAGATGGAAATTTTTATTTTTATTTTTTTTATTTTTTATTTTTTTCCGAATTCCTCTGTTTTTTATTTATTTATTTTAAATTCCCATTTTCCTTGGAATCAAACACACCCTTAAGGGTGTTTGGTGGCATCTAGTTCAATGAGTTCTCTGAGGGCATCATCCAGTGAAAGCAACACACTTTCTCAACATAAACCACCTTTTGAAAAAACCAAACAAACCAAACACAGACCTACATAACACACACATGACTGCCTTGTAGAAACCACATACTTGCCTTAAAAAATCCAAACAGAACAAGCATAAACCAGAAAGCGATCTCATCCTTCCTCCATTGCCTCCCATCTGCCAAGTCCAAGAGCATCCTGTTGTGTAATGATATTAAGCTCAACCTGGACAGGAGGGAGATAAAAGTAACATTCAATAGGTTTTTCATTTTCTGGGAGCCAGTCTTGCAGCTTGTATTGATTCTTTTTGGATAAAGGGGAACTTTGGTTCCTGCAAAATGGCTTCCTTTTCTCTGATCTTGTCCAACAGCCTGTAACAGAAACCAACTTAATGCAACCTCTGAACAGCTTAGAGTCCCACTGGAACCAACACAAGCTCTAGTCCAACAATGAGGCTTTGCATCTCATGGTAAAGGATTATTTCTCCATTACTCTACCAGGAAAACATAGCAGAAAATGGCTCTTGGTGTCTGTAATGACACCCTTTATACCGACATCTTTCTCATCAACAGCTCTGAGTCCATAACTTACCACCCCACTTGAGGAAGACACCATTGTCAAATTATAAATCAGTAGGTGCAGAAGAAACGAGTCCATATCCTTAACATGGGATTTTATCTACCAGAGAAGCTGAGCTTGATCTCTGACTTCATTAAGTAGGTGATCTCTTCGTTTCCAGTGTCTGTATTATGGAGACAATCGTTCCTTTCCCACCTGCTGGGTGTGACAGGAAATTCTAGTGGCCACTTTTAGCAAGCTATCAGATTTAAAATTTTCATTGATAATCCCTTCCCTCTTGAAGTCAGCATTATTAACTTCTTTTGGTAGCTGATTCCGGAGAGAACAGCCTTGCAGATAACTCAGAAATGAGACTCAATCAGTCTGGCTTAACCTCTATCCCTCTTTGAGAGAGAATTCCATGTAGGCAGGGAATCATTGCAAACTTTCCACATCTATTACCATATCCTTATAGGATTAGATATCGATTTGTATTAAATAAATCTTTTCTCAAGATCTGAACCTGCTAAGCAGAAGAAACTGTGAGTTATTAACACCAGGCTTCCATATGAGGATATCAAAATTTGGGCCTTGCCATCTCTTCTAACTTATCTTGTAGCACTGCTCTGACTAAGAGGGACAATAGAGCCCCTGAAATAGTTTCAGATATAACAGCTAAGCTTCTGATGTGGATCTATCACCTTTGGGTGGCATCAAGTTCTGCTAGTAGACTCATGGAGTGCCAAGGTTCGAGCAATTAATTCATACCTCTGCCATGGCCAATGATCTTTAGCGCAATGAGTTTTTGGGAGGTCCCTAATCTTCAAGATTCCAACAAGCCCAATAGCAACCATTAGGAACTTGGAGAGCCCAGATTTTTATTTTTTATTTTTTAAATGAGGTTTCTCCAAACCCTTGTGAATATGCAGAGCCTATTCTCTTTGTTTGCAATTGCAAAAGAAAATCTACTAATTTTCCTCCCCGGAGTTCAGGTCGAGGATTCTAATTCTTCCTTCTTCCTTAGGCGAGCATACCTTTCCCAAGTCCATAGGGAAATTTCACTACCTTTTCCACCTTACCCCACACGAAGTCTCCATAAATTTTCTTCACATTGAATGATAGACAAAGTAAAGATTCTACCCCATAGGTGAGCGCTAAGTTGATCAGCTTTGTTATACCTGCTTAGGACAAAGGTTTGGCTTTCCATCCTTGGATCGGTGGATCCTAAGAAAGGGATACAGTTAGCTGCTGCAAATCTTGAGTGTACAAAAGCCAAACCCAGATGCTTAATAGGGAGATACCCCACTTGGACTTCTAGGACAGTACAAAGCTCATCGATACTCGACTCATTAATTCCAACAAATGAGAATTCTTGAGTGGACTCGAGAACAGTCCAGAGATCTAAAGCCATACTATGTGTTAGTAAAGAAAACACACACATCATCTGCAAAGAGAGATGAGTGATAAGAGGATCAGATTGTCAGAGATTTAGGATGATGTTGCTGCCATCTCTTCAGGGAACAAACTTCCATAAATACCTTTTGATGTAGCTTCACTCCTCGCTATCAAGAGCCTTATTTAGGTGAACTTTGATTGTCCATTTGTCCTTGCTTGTCTAGCCTTTCCTATTTTAGCTTATGATAATTTCATGAGCAAAGCAAGCGTAAGTTGTCAACAAGGACACACACACACCACACTACATATATATATATAAGGAACCAAAACAGATATCGTGAACGACGGAATGTAATGTGAGGAAGAAATCATAATTTTTTAATTTAACTAATAAAAGTAGATACCATGCGAATGGCGGGTTTTCAGAATGTAATTAAAGTGAAAATGGCTTTTAAGAAACCTTTGGATACAACTTTTCTACTAATTCTCTTAGTGTTGCTATTCAACTTTTCTCCGAAGGAACTACTTATCAAATACAATTTGTATTCGAACATGAAAATCGGAGGCCCTTTTTGACCTTGTGCTTAGTAGTTTATCTTGTAGTAGTAATTTGGTCTATATGATTGACTTGACTTTAGCATCTGATGCTTTCTGTCTTTTCTTTTTCTTAAACGCAAAGCAGATGAGCAACCACGGGTATCCAATACTAGAAGTGGCAGAGTCGGGGGCTTTCGTGGCCATGAATAACAGATAATGTGCTAATCGTAGAGATCAGGTTAGCCATTACAATGTTGCTGGGCTGTGAAATGGATTGGAGCTAACGATACAGAAAGGAAAAAGTGTATACGACAACCAATTACTATGTAAGTGATAGGAAAGGGGTTTGAATGAATTGCGTTGTGCAGCAACAAAGAGAACGGATGATACACTCTCTAGCCCAATCAACTGATCCCCTAAATAGCAGCCTCCAAACTTGTACATACATTAATTGACGATTCAACATTGAATGAATACGGAACACATCAAGAAACCATTCTTTACATGAATTTCACCTTCAAATATACCTATGTTTACATTATTGGGTGTCCAGATTCTCTGCAAAATCATCAGTTTATTACATCTTTATATTAGTTTTGGATGTGTGAATGGAGGATGGAAGGCTATTATTTCAGTGAACAATAGCCGTTGGTAAGGTGTGATAGTTTGGATGAAAGGTTGACACTAGTAGTTGATGTGTTATGAGTTGGTTTTGTGATCAAGAAATATAAAGATTAATAGAGAATCTCAAAAAATTTAACTGTCAATCCTAATTTTCATGTGAACAAAGATTTCTTCATTTGGTTCTTATCTCAACACTTGATGTTGATTGCCGTGTCTAAAAATTGATGTTAACAGTAATAAAGTTTCCACCGAGATGAATTGAGTAGAGTAGTCGACACAAGTTGAGTTTAGCTGTTGTTAATTGTCATTAGTTAATTAACAAGGAAGATTAGTGTGTGGGGGCCGGCGGTACTAGATTATGGGAGTGGCAATTGGAATGGCACAGACATCCAAATTATAAACCTGGAAGCAATTCCCACCACAAACCCATTTTCATATTAATTTTTTTCACGTGCTGACCTTTTTCCCTTAGCTAACACGCTGCCCACTAGCGTCACACTCCCGTCGGACTAACTAGTCAAGGCACTTCGATGCTTGGCTAATGCTAAGTGATGCTACGAAAGCTTAAGTGAGGAAAAGGCTAAGGCACAAGTGTTTAGGCTTTTTGAAAGAATGCTTTGTATTGCTTGAGAGAGTTGTACAAGTGTTTTCTCTTATGATCTCTACAAATGAATGCCAAAGCCTATTTATAGGCCCTTAAAGTTCTAGAGGCTTCTAGCCTAGAACCTTCCACAATCCTCATTCAAAGGAGTATTCTCTATGCATCTAGAAAGTTCCCACCTCCAAAGGAACCAGAAATTACAAGGAGGCTTCTAGAAAATACTACACAAATCTGTACAAGGGTGTTCTAGACTTATCCATGCTAGAACACTCTAGAGAAAGCTAAGCTAGAATGTCCAAGAGCACTCTAGAACCTTCTGGAGGCATCTAGAGAAAGCTTGCTTCACCATCGGGCCTTTGCGGGCCTACTGCCAGCGCCCATATGATGCCTTGGATGCCTTGTTGCCTTGGTGAGGGATATTTTTAGAAATGGCTCGTGACATTCTCCCCCACCCAAGTCCTTGACGACCTCGTCAAGACTGTGCCTCGAATTCCGCGATCTTGCCCCGAAATTGCCATAGGTCATCCTCTTTCTCCCATGAGGCCTCACTGTTCGGTAGTCCCTTCCATCGAATGAGATACTCATTATAGCTTGGCACGCCTCTCCGTCGGATGAGCCTCTTTGCCTCGATGCTCTCGATCTTTCGATCAAAGGAAGTCACGACCGCGGTTGGTGCCCGATGTGACTCGCCCCTCGTTGGATCTTCTTTATCACCATGGTAGGGTTTGAGCATGCTCACATGGAACACCGGATGAATCTTGAGTTTGGGCGGCAACTCAAGCTTGTAAGAAACTCTCCCGACCTTCCGTAGGACGGGAAATGGCCCCTCGTACTTCCGCACTAGTCCCTTGTGCACCGAGCGGAAGACCTTGAACTGTTGTGGCAACAACTTGACCATGACCATGTCGCCCAGTTGGAACTCGAGAGGGCGTTTATGCTTGTCTGCCCACTTCTTCATCTTCTTAGACGCCTTGTCCAAGTACGCCTTCGTTATATCAAGCTGCTCATGCCACCCTCGTGCAAGCTTGTACGCAGCGGGGCTGCTACCTGTGTAGCCTGACGCAACGACTTGTGGAGTCAAGGGCTGCTGGCCCATGACGATCTCGAACGGACTTTGTTGCGTCGATTCGGACCGCTGCAAGTTGAATGAGAATTGAGCCACATCCATCAACTTGGCCCAATCCTTCTGGTTGGCACCCACAAAGTGCCTCAAGTATAACTCCAACAAGGCATTCACCCTTTCTGTTTGCCCATCGCTTTGCGGGTGAAAGCTTGTTGAGAAGTGTAGACCCGAACCCAAGAGCTTGAATAACTCCGTCCAGAATTTTGCTGTGAACCTTGGGTCCCGATCACTTATGATGCTCCGAGGCAAGCCCCAATACTTCACCACATGCTGAAAGAACAACTTGGCGGCTTGCTCGGCCGTGCAATCTCGTGGGGCAGGTATGAAAGTTCCATACTTGGAAAAGCGATCAACCACCACCATAATAGAGCCATACCCATCAGACTTGGGCAAGGCCGATATGAAATCCATCGATACACTCTCCCATGGCCTTTCTGGAATCGGCAAAGGCTGCAATAGTCCTGCCGGTACACGTTGCTCTATCTTGTCTTGTTGGCACACAAGACAAGTCTTCACATAGGCCTCGATATCGTCCCGCATATGAGGCCAATAGTAGTTCACCTCCAAGAGTGCCAATGTCCGCTGCATCCCCGGATGGCCAGCCCACATTGAATCGTGGCACTCCTTCATGATGTCTCGCCTAAGATTATCCAACTTAGGCACATAAATGCGACGACCGACGGTGTAGAGCACCCCATCCTCTACCCAAAACCGTCGAGTCTTCCCCTCCTTGGCCATCTCCATGAGTCCCTTGGCCAAGGGGTCTTGAGAAGTCCCCTCCTTGATCCGATCAAGAAGGTTGCTAGCGGCGCTGCTTGCGCTAGCGAGCATGGCCTTTTGGCTGAGAGCATCAGCAACAACATTAACTTTGCCCGGCTTGTACTCCATGACATAATCGAACTCCGCTAAGAAATTTTGCCACCGAGCTTGCTTGGGGCTGATCTTCTTCTGATTTTGAAAATAACTCGTAGCCACATTGTCGGTCATGATGGTAAACCGACTCCCAAGCAAATAGTGCCTCCAAGTCCGCAAGCAATGAATGATGGCTGTCATCTCCTTGTCATGCACTGGATACCGTCTCTCGGTATCATTGAGCTTGCGAGACTCATAGGCTATGGGATGCCCCTCTTGCATAAGTACCCCTCCGATGGCAAAGTCTGATGCATCGGTGTGAAGTTCGAACGACTTAGCATAATCGGGCAAGGCCAAGACAGGTTCCTTGGTGACTGCCTTCTTCAAATCATCGAACGCTTCTTGGCATTTCTCACTCCAATGCCACTGCACCTTCTTCTTCAGCAAGTCGGTCAGTGGGGCTGCTCTCGCCGAGTAGCTCAAAATGAATCTCCGATAATAATTGGCTAGCCCAAGGAAAGAACGTAGCTCCGAAACGTTCTTGGGTGGCTCCCATTCATTGATGGCCTACACTTTGTCCCGTTCCATCATGATCTTTCCAGCCTTGATGCGGTGCCCCAAGAAAGACACCTCGTCTTGGGCGAACGAGCACTTCTCCAATTTCACGTACAGCTCGCTCTCCCGTAATGCTTGGAAAACCTGTCGCAAGTGATGCACATGTTCTTCCAAGTTGTCGCTATACACGACGATATCGTCGAGATAGACAACTACAAATTTATCCAAGAAAGGCTGAAAGATTCTGTTCATTAAAGTGCAGAAAGTAGCCGGGGCATTGGTGAGACCAAAAGGCATCACCAAGAACTCATAAGACCCATAGCGAGTGACGCATGCCGTCTTTGGCTCATCTCCTTTGGCTATGCGCACTTGCCAATACCCCGATCGGAGATCCAGTTTAGAAAAGTACCTGGCTTTACCGAGCCTATCGAAAAGATCGGCAACCAAAGGAATTGGATACTTGTTCTTGATGGTTACTTTGTTAAGTGCTCGGTAATCGATGCACATACGCAAGGACCCGTCGTGCTTGCGTTGGAATAATACTGGTGCACCGAATGGGGCCTTGGATGGCCGAATGAACCCCGCGTCCAGCAGCTCCTTGAGTTGCTTGCGTAGCTCTTCCAACTCTGGCGGTGCCATCCGATAAGGCGCCATGGCTGGAGGCCTAGCCCCTGGCTCCAGCTCGATCATATGATCGACTTCCCTTCTTGGAGGAAGTCTCTTGGGTAGCTCTGGAGGCATGACATCTTCGTACTCTTTCAAAACTGCAGCTACCTCCTTCGGAACCTCGCTGGGTTGAGGCCCATCTTCGATCATCGTGGCCACAAATGTTGCTTGCCCCTTTTGCACGCCTTTCTTCACTTGAATGGCTGACAACATCTTGGCCTCCACGATCTCCCGAGTGACAGGGACAGAGCATGCTTCTCGATCATTTGCAATAGTCACCGACCCGTCCCTTTCTAATGTCCATGGCTTCACCGTATCCATGAACTCCATGCCCAGCACCAATGAGAAGTCGTCCATCGTGACGACAGTCAGGTCTACCGTCCCCTTCCATTCGCCCAAATGAAGGGAGACGCCTTGTGCTACACCATGGATAGACACCGGTGCTGTGTTGACGGTCTTCAAGGTGCCTGGCTCCTTGGTGAACTGCACGCCCAGCCTTGTTGCCTCCTTCAAAGCAACAAAGTTGTGCGTTGCACCCGTGTCGACGAGTGCCTTTGAAGCCTTGCCATTTACCTTGGCTTCCACAAACATAAGAGCGGA
This sequence comes from Berberis vulgaris, assembly GCA_963556465.1. NCBI lineage: Eukaryota > Viridiplantae > Streptophyta > Magnoliopsida > Ranunculales > Berberidaceae > Berberis > Berberis vulgaris. Next base: position 46,071,659 of record OY747132.1, read on the forward strand.
TTTCTTCGAACGGGGCAGCGTACTTACCTTAGCCACGTTGCTTTGCTTCACTGTAGCTTTGACGCTTCTTAGCAAGCGCAAAGTCCCCATTTGCGCCTCGTCCCCCGATGATTCCCCGGACGATCCACTCTTGCCAGCGATCATCGCATTGAGCTTCTGTCGCTGTGGGCACTCCCTAGCCCAGTGCGGCCCTCCGCACAAGAAGCAGTCGCGGTTTTTCACCTTGCTATCCGAGAAGGACTGCTTGGCTTTGTCCTTCCTCTCGAACTGCTTGCCGCTGCTGCTATTGCTGCTTCTTTCGGTGGGTTTTGCTCCCCCACCTTTTCCCTTGCTACTGCCGCCACTCTTGCTGCCGCCCTTGTGGCTTTTCGAATCAGCCTTGTATTCGAACAAGGATTCGGCAACTGCGATGGCCTCCGCAAGTGATTGAACGTTGTGTCTCTTTAACTCTTGCTCAGCCCATCGTTGTAGCCCATCCATGAAGTAGACGAGCTGAGTCTTCTCCGGCATGTCCGAGACTTCAAGCATAAGAGAAGTGAACTGCTTGACGTACTCTTTGATCGACCCCGTATGCTTCAGTCCACGCAGCCTCTTCATAGCAACTTCCTCCGCATTCTCCGGATAGAATTGCCGCTTGAAATCCGCCTTGAACTCGTCCCAAGTCTTAAGCGAGCAAAGACCCTTCTTGATATCCGACTCACGCCTCCTCCACCAAAGGATGGCATCATCACCCAAGTACATGGTGACGGTGGTGATCTTGGACTCATCGTCGTCCAAGCGCATCGCGTCGAAATATTTTTCAACACTCCATAGGAAGTTGTCGAGCTCCCTAGCATCGCGCTTCCCATGGTACTTTGGCGGCTCGGGCACCTTCATCTTTGGTCCCTCTCGTACAGTAGCACTACCTGCCACAGCCGCCTTGCATAGGTTGACGTCCGATTGTAAGGACTCAACCTGCTCCCGGATGGCTTGGAGCTGCCCCATCAGCGTGTCCTTGAGCTGGCCCATCTCGTTGCGCATAGCATCCGCAACTTGGTTGACGAGAAGTTGAGTCTCGTCCTTGGCTTCCACAGTGCCAAGCTCAAGGTCATGGACGCGGCTATCGAGTTGCTCGATATCCATAGTGACGCTAGCCAACGTCCCATTGAAGGACTCAACCTTCTGTTCCATCTCCCCGACGCTGTCTTGGAGATCCCCCACGGTCAGCTCCACCTTGGCCATACGATCCTCAAGCATGCTGGTCCGACTAGACTTTCTTCCAGTCTCCTCGATCACGGACCCTCCAACAGCACTCTCTTTGTTTCCCGACATGATCAGATTGCTCCGCACCTAACCTTCGTACACACAGCAGCTAGCACAACGCAACTTCAGCAAGACCGCCCCTACGATCGTCGCTGCTCTGATACCACGTGTCACGTGCTGACCTTTTTCCCTTGGCTAACAAGCTGCCCACTAGCGTCACACTCCCGTCGGACTAACTAGTCAAGGCACTTCGATGCTTGGCTAATGCTAAGTGATGCTACGAAAGCTTAAGTGAGGAAAAGGCTAAGGCACAAGTGTTTAGGCTTTTTGAAAGAATGCTTTGTATTGCTTGAGAGAGTTGTACAAGTGTTTTCTCTTATGATCTCTACAAATGAATGCCAAGGCCTATTTATAGGCCCTTAAAGTCCTAGAGGCTTCTAGCCTAGAACCTTCCACAATCCTCCTTCAAAGGAGTATTCTCTATGCATCTAGAAAGTTCCCACCTCCAAAGGAACCAGAAATTACAAGGAGGCTTCTAGAAAATACTACACAAATCTGTACAAGGGTGTTCTAGACTTATCCATGCTAGAACACTCTAGAGAAAGCTAAGCTAGAATGTCCAAGAGCACTCTAGAACCTTCTGGAGGCATCTAGAGAAAGCTTGCTGCACCATCGGGCCTTTGCGGGCCTACTGCCAGCGCCCATATGATGCCTTGGATGCCTTGTTGCCTTGGTGAGGGATATTTTTAGAAATGGCTCGTGACATCCTGCTCACTTATTATTTTCACTCACCATGCACTAGAATTTGTCTAACTGTCGAGGAAAACAGCGAGAATGCTCCCTCGCACTATGCATGCTAAAGGATCAATTGGTTTCAGTATTGTTTAGTTGATGGTCTGCGTCTCCGCGTGCGTTCAACTGGAAACAAATATAGATAATAGATACAGAGAGAATAGAAAGGGAGATTGCATGGGAATCCCTTCAGTCAGAACACCCGGCCCCTTAATAATAATGCATTTGTTTAACGGAAGGAAGCAAGCAAGTTAGAAGTCGCCACCTAGTTAGAACATTGCATGCATGCTGACTAAGGAGCCTCTTTTTTTTGTCTCACTAGTCTAGTATAGTTCCAAACTAATCCTCTCTCTTCTCGCAATCTCTCCTCCTCCAAACTAATCATCCTCAAAATCTCTAACTTCTCACGACCTCTCCTCTTCCAAACTTCTCCTCCTCTCAAGGGTTGTGTGAACCAACGATTGAAGAAGCTGGTGTTAACCGTAACGGTACTTTTCGTCTTCATCGATCCTCTTCTTCTTCTTGCAATCGTTTCTGCAACTTGCAAATACAATAAGGAGTGAGGGTTCTTTATACCCAGGTGGTGAGTTTATGCTTTGATTTTGATTGAGCATTCAACTCATGTGTTGTGTCTTTCTTCTTATTCTATTGTAGATGGATTGATTGCTGGCTGGATCCGCTTGAATTGAGTTGAGTTAGGTGAAGTGAGGGAGAACGCGCGATCTCAATTCGCAACAACACCTATCGACTTCTCAGCAGGCTGCGATCGATTTCTCAGCAGGTCAGTTCTCTATGCCACTTTTACGGAAATTTCATCCTCATCATACAGTTTGAGACTTAATCCATTAGATAAATTGTGTTTTATTCGTAAACATATCTCTTGTATGTTGAGGCACATAACAAAGTGATTGCCATGTGATAAAATATTCTGTGAATTAGTTGTAATATTCTCGTTAGAACCAATCAAACATTGCACACCACATAGATGTCGTTTCATTCTTAAGCTAGAGACTTCGCTAACCACAACCCGATTTCTCTTTAGTTTTTGATAATTATTCACTGTTCCCAAATTCTGTGATTAGCTGATCTTCTCTCAAGGTTTATTAAAAGGGTGTAACGCCAACCACGAATTTGGCATTGTTAGGTTTATTAAAAGGGTCCTCGATTCCTCCTTCCACATTTATATTCAATTGCAAATACACTTATTTTTTTCTATTAAATTCCAGTAAAATTCTTAAGAATTCAACCACCAATCTCAATCTTTAATTGCGGAGAAAACAAATTGCTACTATATCTCATGTGGATCTCTCTTATTCTAAGTAGGGAATAATTGGCAATGGAACTTTGTATGAAAACATGGTAAACTGTCCAAAGAATGTTAGACAGGGAAGACGACTCTGATGATTCTGAAAACGATACCTTGGATGATGAAAATGAAATGCCAATAGGCGAAGTTGAAGATAGTGATTCTGATTAGGTGGTGCTCAAGTAACATTTCATTTTGCCCCTGCATAAGTAATTATATACGTAAGACTTATAAATGTTATTATTATTTCTTGTAATTTTTTCTAATCTTGATTTCACTTTACAGATAACATTTGACAATGAGGAAAGAGAGTGAAAAAGGTTAAGGACCATGCACCACAAACATCACCTAGTGTGGTTTCGTCACCACATCCATTTGTTACATCCCCACCCCCACCCCTATCCCTACCCCAACCACCACCACCCCCACCTCCTCCCTCTCGACGATCTCCACTTGCTGCGTCCCCACCCTTTCCCCAACCACCACCACCCCCTCCTCCCTCTCGAAGATCTCCACCTGCTGCGTCCCCACCCCTTCCCCAAGGACCACCACTGCCACATGCTCCGTTTCAACGATCTCTGCCTGCTTTGTCACATCAGTCTCCATCTATTTTGCCAGAAGCTCCAGATGGTTCAGGTACGTACTACTCATTTTGTATATGAATACTACTATTAGTGAAACTCCTTTTTTATTTTATAAAACTACTCATTATATGTATGATTGGCAGACACTACTTTTGACTTTATTGAAAAAAATGGAAGCGTGGGAAATCGTGTGGCAAAGGTCTCCACAAAATTTTGGAGGCAAATAACGGAAAAAGATGCATGTTACTTTTGACATGAAGTATCATGTTCCTAATGATGAATTAGTGTCACTTCTTTTCACTTCTGAGCTTGGTAACAATGTTAGGACTTATGCTCCAGTTGGTTATCTTGGATGGAGCCCCTTTGGAGGACAAGCAGAGGATGTGGGAGAAACTATTGGTAATTTTAATTTCAGCTCATTTTAGTCATGATTCGAATTATTGCAAATACTCATTCGTTGTTGTGCATATTTGATGTTAGGTATTGTTTGAGTTGGACATGTCTAATCCCAAGATTCTTGAACACTTCTTGAAATGTGGAACACATGAGAAAGGACGAGCTACTCTACCCAAATCTGATATATGGAATGGGAGGCCAAAAAGTCATTCACAGTGGTTGTGTAATCTTTATGCATCTGAAGACTTTCAGGTAGATGTTTAAAATATTATTGATGTATTTGCATTTTATTTTTATACTTTTACGTCACATGCAAAATTTAAAATGCAGGAGATTTCCAAAATCAATACTACAAATAGATATGAGCAAAAGTATCATCACAAGGGAAGTGCGAAGCCATTTTTTCAGCACGCTAAAAATCCCACAAGGTATTAAAAACTAAGCTAATTATTATTGTTTTAATTATTATTTTTTTAATTTTTTTTATTGTTACTGTAATTTGAGCCGGATGGTGCACCATTGTCTGTGATCGACACATGGGGTACTCTCCACAAACACAAGAATGGCCAATGGATCAATGACACTGCTAAAGACACTTATGTTAGTCATTACTACTCTTTTTTCTGATTTAAAAATTCTTGGTCACTTATATATATATTTGCAATTAAATATTATAATATACAATTGTAGGATGATATGAGCAAAATGCGAGATGACCTTAAGGAGAAGTTGATAGAAAAAGCACACGAGGACACTCCATCTGATTCCATACAAGTTCCATTGGAAGGTCAGTTTGAAATAATGGGTAAAAAACTAGGGAGGTGCCAAAGGGGTTCTGGTCGAGTGGTTAAGGCTTGTGGGATTAGTCCCCAGGTCCTTGCTTCGAGACCCTCCAGCGGCATAATTTCTTTCGGGGTGATGTTGACCTATAGGTGGCACCTCGGGGGATAGGTTACGGATCCTATCAAACACCGGCTCAACTTCCAAAAAAAAAAAAAAAAAAAACTAGGGAGGAAACGAAAATCTATTTGTGGCGTAGGAGATTTTCCACGTATGGAGTCCTCTAACTCAAACTTCCCTTCATCTCTGGCTTCTAGTTCTCAGATAACTGAGATTCAAGATCAAGTCAAGCTATTGACAACCAATTTCCATAGTCTACAAAAGGAGAATCAACTATTAAAGGAACAATTGAAGTTGAATGAATAGCTGAATGCACAAATGCAGGTATTTATATTTTATCCATTTTTTTTATCCCTAATCTTAGTATTAATTGAGTTGAATGCACAATTGGTGGTTGTTTGTTAAGGCTAGCTAGCAATCCTTGTTTGGTCGTAGAGTAGTAAATGCATAATGTCCTACTGTTGGCTTCGCCCTTGATATGATTAAGAGTTTAAATGGATGTTCAACACCATCACTACCAATAAAAACAACCTAAAATAACCAAAAGGCACAATTTCGTAAGATACCGCACAAACTATCTGATCATAAAATGTAAATCAGACCCACAGATTGGTCTTTTACGACTTGGTTCATTCAAACAATGGATGATCAAACCATTAACTGTGAAAGGGAAATGGATATAGGAGCGAAATTCTCAATTCTAGGCAGATAGATGGATTTCTTGCAATAGAGATTCAGTAGAGATTCAGTTTGTAGTGTTTCTGATGAAGGGACAAAATGTGTTGAAGATAAGGTATTTTAGAAAAAAATTGTATTTTCTGACCCTGTTTCAGGTACATAACCCTGTTTTCTTTGTTTTTAGTGTATTTCCGGCCTTCAATTCAAGGTATGTGCCTAGTTTTGAAACATGTAAGCATGTCTTGGCCGAACAAGAATTTAGTTGGCAACTCAGAGTTAATGGATAGTAACAAAGTTTTCATTTGATGTTTCATGGAGTCGGATTTTATATAATATTGTTAATTTGACTTCAGTTTCCATGTTCTTAGCACGACAATTGGTTAATTAAGTTAGGTTTGCTAAACTTGAGAAAAAAAAGTTTAACTTAACTCATTACTCATTGCTTATCTAAGCAATGTAGTCTAAACTATAAAGCATCAAAATTATCAGATGTATTTATCAAGTCAAGTGTTTAAGTCGAAAGTAGTGGTGAGAACATGGGTATATTTAGCAGGCGTATCCACACATCTGATTAGCCATCTAAATTCCATGCCCAGACATGCTTACATGATGTTGCTGTTAAGTTTTGAAAAACAAATATAAATACCCCTCATACTAACTGGATTCTACAAATCAGTACACAATACAACATCTGTTCCTACTAACTATATACGATTTTAAACATAGATGGGTTCTTAGAGCTTTGCGTCAGCTGCTGGTATCTTTCTATCTCTTAACATACTCCTCTTTGCCTTCAATTCAGTTCAAGTAATGTGCAAATAAAACAAGAGTGTCTTATTTTTTTTATGAGCAAGTGGAAGATATTTATCTTTTGCTTTTGTTGTTTATTTTAGTTTATCTTTAGTTAGTAAACGTATTACCATATATGAAGTAATGACAATAGTTCGTGATCTATAGCAAGTTAGCAACCATGAGTGTGACCATATAGAAAATTAAATTATACTAACATTTATACTTGTTAATGTCGAATACATGCTTTTTTGGCAACTACAATGCAATTAGGTCATATCAACAGTGTTTCCTCCCGCCACGATCCAAACAGTTCTAATGGTAGTGATGTACATCCAAATGATCCTTATTTTGATGAGCTTGGTGACCATGATGGTGATGAAGAATGATTCAAGGAGGTGTGGGTATGAATAGATGATGAGTTAAGGAGCTTAGTGTTACTAGAGTAGACTTAGTTATTCAACATTAAAATGATGTAACTTGATATCATTATTGTATTCAGTTATATGACTTTGCATATGCAATGAAAGAATCCAATATTTTTTTTATGAATGGAAATTTTACTATTTTGATTTTAGATTGTGCATTACACAAAAAATAGGTGGTGTTATTTAAGAGTATGTGCTAATAGACAACTACAATAAATGGGTGAAGAATGAGTTGTCACAAATATAATGAAAGCGTGACGATAAATTCGTCATACGTAGATAATTTTAATGTATGAAGTCACAACCGTGACAAACTGTTCCTAACGTATAAATTATATAAGTGAGAATGATTCCTTATAGAAAGTTCATAGTAGATATTTAAATAACTATCGTGACAAACTGTTCCTTACATATAAGTCACATTAATGAAGAACGATTCGTCACAGAAAGTCACCACACGTGACGCCAGATTTTCGTTACGCATAACACTCTACAGTGACGACATTTTCGTCACCCGTGTTGTAATTGTATATTTGCGCACTAAGTTTATGTGAGGAACCACGCGCCACATAAGTGGACTTTCCGTGACGAGTTGTGAATTCGTCACCTAATACTTTCCTTAACGCCCTTTATGTGAGGGATGCTGTGATGACTGAAATTCCTCACCGTTGCTGAACGGTGATGAATAAACATGTTTCAATGAGGAATAACGTTCGTCACCAAAATCCAAATTTCTTGTAGTGACCGTTCAAGATATAGTATATAAAATGTACATTCCCTGCAGTATGTACAAATATTATCTTAGATGTTAGCAGGGATTGTATTTTCTTTCCGGACAACTAGCTAAACATCAAATATTAAGATAAGGAAATCAATCTTTTTAATTTGTATCATGTGCAATGGATATGGGGCGAGTTGTGTCGACCAACCATGCATATAGCCCTCATTGTGTTGTTGACCACATCATAGACAGTTCGCCAGTCTTAACATGCAAGTGATTAGTTTTTCGCTCAATATCTTGAGCTTTTTAGGATTATTAGTAACAAGTGTTATAAGATCGAGCATTAACACTTATATAACAAGTGTAATCTTTAATCTTCATTTTCAGTGGTCTAGGGAGCCCATTTATACCCCAAGCTTGCCTTTCAAAAAAAAAAAAAAAAAGATCGAGCATTATTAATCAGTAATGCAATTTCATTTGAATTTATTTTCCAATATTCTACTGAAAAAAAAAAGAGTTTTTTCAAATGAAATATAAAGCATAATTGAAGTTTTAAAAATCATGTAATACAGATGTTAGTTGAGATAATCTGATTGCCAACACATACACATGCTTAATTGAAGCATGGAAAACAACATAGCCTGAAAAATCAAATCAAAGGGAATTTAGACATCATACCATAAATTAATATAAAATGTCAAGTGTGCTTAATTAAATTCTTCATCCATATAAGGCGATTTTGAGGGCAGGTTTTCCTATTCAAAGACACATCTCAATGTTCTATGGTCATAGTCCATGCTTAAACACATCAACCCCCACCAACCCGTGGGAAGGGTTTTTAGATTTTTGCAAACTTGGGCTACTTAGCAGCGAATCCATATATGTACATAATTAATTTCTCATCCATTTAATAATTCTTATAAAATACAGTTAGTTCTAGGATGGATAATTTTTTTTGAGATATTCCATTCCTGGCCTTCTATTCCCATTTTTATATTAGTTTTTCTTTATTTCTGGACCCCTTATTCCATTCCCCACTGTCACCACCACCCTTGCTAGGTGTATTTATTTCATCACTCATCTCTTTCTCGCCGTCTTCTTCTTCTTCTTCCACTTCTAGCTCCTCCTACTACCAAGCTGATCATTTTTGCTTACATCCATTCCCTTGTTGTTTTCTGAATCCTTGATATATACTTGCTTGAGAGGTCTGTTGGTTTATCTTTCTTCTCTCTTTCCAATGTACTTACTTGTAGGTTTTGACAATTTTTTCTTCTCAAAAGGTTCTTGCTCCCAAAGGAATCAAAACTAGATCTTGAAAAGTTGTCCATTAGGAAACTTATTGTTGATTGATATGCAAGCGAGCTAGAGTTGTTTTTGCTTAAAGCATGCATGATTGAGAGAGATGGAGTGTCTATTGACGTGGAAATAATGTTTCTTCTAACTCAAAAGGGGTCTCATAATCTGAGGCAGTAATTATTATTTAGATGATAAACTTATTATTTACATGATCATAGATCTTACATGAAATAACACCTTATTTAAAAAACTTGTTGATGTTTCTGATTTCATAGTGTTGTTTTCACTATAGACAATAGAGTTAAGTGGGGTTGACATATTATTTCTTGTAATTGTAAAGGGTTATCTCATAGTTAAGGTAGCAAGTGTTCTTGAGTTGCAAACTTAAACATGAGGTACAACACAAGAAGTTCAAGCAATCATTTATCATTTTTAGTAGATAAAATATGGTGTTATTTCATAGCGTTTACTTGTCATGCTTAAGAAACCCTAACTATGAAAACATCATATATGAAAGACTACTCACCTGCACTCTTTCTGTTCCTCTACCAATTTGTTTACGGTAGTATTTCATACACCGGGATTGTAATATGCAATTTCAGGGTTTGTTTTGTGCAAGTAGCCAAGGATATTCATATCTTGAGTCTTAGCTCGTTAAAACAAGCAGGATTTGTCATGAAAGAAATAGAGAAATGTTTTAGCTAGTTTTTCCTATTGTTGTAGATTGCTTTTCACTAACATCTTCCTACCTTTATTTACAGGATACAAAGACAAAATACACAGGAAAGAACTAATTAAGAAAGATGATGCCAGGAAACAGACAGGTTTCGGCAGGGTTCAGATTCCATCCTACAGATGAGGAGCTTCTCTATTACTATCTGAGGAAGAAGGTGGCCTATGAAGTTATTGATCTTGATGTCATTGGAGATGTTGATCTGAATAAACTCGAACCTTGGGATCTTAAAGGTGAAAAAAACAAGTCATAGTTGTACATTCCTTTCCATCTTTTCATATATGTTATAGATGACCTATAACGTAAACCATAACACTAATTAAGGTGATTGGATCAAATGTACAGATAAATGCAGAATTGGATCTGGTCCTCAGAACGAATGGTACTTCTTCAGTCACAAAGATAAGAAATATCCAACCGGAACACGAACTAACAGAGCTACAAGTGCTGGATTTTGGAAAGCTACTGGGAGAGATAAAACTATTCACCTCAGCAATTCCAAGAGAATCGGCATGAGGAAAACCCTAGTTTTTTACACTGGAAGAGCCCCTCGACAGACTGGACCATGCACGAGTATCGTCTTGATGGGTACAAGATCTACATCTCAGTCACAGTTCCATTAATATATATCAGTACTCTATGCATTTTTGTTGATTCCCAGGACTAACCTAGTTATTTATCGGTGTAGCAGCAGCACCAGATGCAGGAAGATGGGTGGGTTGTTTGTAGGGTGTTCAAGAAGAAGAACCATCAAAAGGATTACCAAACTGAAGCTCAAGAGCAACAAGTTCACTATAAACAAATGAAGGCAAGTAGTGGATCTTCTCCCTTGACATTCTTACAGCCAAAACAAAATTTCCGACAACATTACAGTTTCACTTTCGACAGTTCGATGCATCTCCTGCAGCTGCTGAGTCCAGATTCAAGTGTGGCTCCTCCTCATCCAACATCTTATCTGTTGCCCCTTGCTCCGTTGAACGCCATGGACCTTAAGTGCACTCAAAACTTAATGAAATTGACATCGTGCAATGGCGTTGGAACTGCTGGTGGTGGGGACTTGTTCAACCAGAGAGGTTCAATGGAGATTGGTCTTTCTTGGACAAGATTCTTGCTTATCAACAAAGCTTGGATCATTTTGGCACTCATACTAAATGTAACTCATCGTCCCAAGTTGTTGAGGTAGGTCCTTCATCCGTTCGGAAGTTCCCATTTAACTACCTTTGGTTGTGAAGCAGATCTTTTCAAAATTTCCAAGTAAGAGATTAGGTTTTAAAACTTATTTAAGTAGTATCAGCGAGCTAAGAGTTAAATTGTATATAATCAGTGACTTGAATATTTTTTTGCTTCGGTTTAATTAATTTGTTGAACATAAATATTATATTCCTGTCTGACAATTCAGCTCGAGGCGAAAATCAAATAAAATGAGGGATTTCCACATTTTTCATTGCATTTCTTAATTTGCATTCATCTAAATTTTGGGATAAACAAACTGATCATTAATGGAATATCTATATTGCTTTGTTATAGATATTTCTGCATTTAGGCAATGACTAATCAACAAATATAATAACAGGGTGTTTGTGGCTTAAGATTTTTGAAGAAGACTGAAATTGAGGCTGAGTTGATTGTGAACGATGATCATTGTGGGAGTAGAAAATAACCTTTAGCCCAATTGAATAAAGAAGCCCAAAGATTTGGGCATTTCCTAAGAAATCCGAAGATTATCCACAAAAGCTACAAGTATAGGAGGTCCGAGCCCGGGCCCAATACAAACTCAGTATCAGTAGAACACTATTTACTCAGCAGTGGAGAAGTGCTCGGCGTCAACCACCATGCTCAGCTGAGCACGTGGGCTTGCAGAAGATATATCTCAAAACAGGAAGTTATAACCAATCATGGAAGTTACAACTGCTTGAAAGAAGTTGCAACCACTTGCAAGTAGATAACCTACTAATCTGCCATGCGTCTTACTCATCAGTCACGTGTCTTGCTCATTAGCCACGTGTCTCACTCATCAGCCAACAGTTAATTCTTTCAGCTTCAATAAATAATCAAATGCAAAACCTTCTGGAGGTAACATTTTCCTGACTTACAATTTTCTCTTCAAAGTATAGAGATATTTCTCATTTTCCTAAACACATTGTTCTAACTTTGGCATCGAAGTCCTCATGGCAGGCACCACACCGGTGTCAAGAATTAATTTCTACCTTGTGCAAATTACTCCGCATGATCAACATGTGATCCTATCTTATGCAGATTGTTCCGCGTGATCAGCACATGATCCGATGGAAATTTGCATCCACAAATTGGTGCTTTCAATGAGAGCTTGAATCAAACTCATTGTATGATCTCTTCCATTCACAAAAAAACTTTCATTCACTCAGTTTCAATTTCATTCACAAACACTTTTTCAATTCCATACAATGGTGGGAACTCGAAAACAAACTATCAAAAATAATGTTACAAGGTATTCTGCTCGTACTAGGCTGCCGTCGTCATCACAAGTTCAACCGTTACCAGTCGGACAACCACTGATAGTGGGTCTGCCACCGCCTGTTGACCATCAATCGCAACCTTCTGCCACAAGCCAAATGGAGATGATACAACAAGAGAATCTTGCAGGTCAGATCGCCAATCTGACCAAAATATTGGAAGAACAAGCCCAGGTGGTAGAGAGATTAGTGAGCGAACAAACAAAGCAGATGACACATCGTCGTCTACCAGTAGATCATGTGCATAGAAGTAGAAGTGGTCATCCATCAAAGGGAAACAATCCCTCGGAAGCGTTCATTTGAGATTAGGGCCACAAGTAAGTGTGCACTCTAGGCTCGGACCTCAAAGGGGAGTCTTCTCAAGGTTGGGCTCCCAAGCAACCGTGCACTCAAGACTAGGACCGCATATTACACCCAATATAAGTGTCAGCGCAGAAGACAGAATCTCGACGGATGTGAACAACGCAAAAGACCAGACCACTACACTGATTTGTCCCACGTCCCACACTCAGAGTCTCGTCAAATCAAGAGGAACCTTCAGGCGAATCCCATTGAGACTCTACCTCACTCACATGTAAGTAACAATCAAATTCAGAATGCGATGAGTCATCTACCACAATAATCAGAATCGAAATCGCCATACGGCCAATCAGCAGGATACACACAAGCCCTTGGGAGCAGACGATGTGGCACGAATGGTCAAAGAGTAGTTGATGAATTTACAGGTTATGAAAAATCCAGATGATACTCTGCGCAGAGAGGTGGCCTTGGTGAATCATTCGCCTTTTACAGATAACATTGAAGATGCTCCTCCACCAGCAATGTTTACCACACCAACTTTTACCCCCTTCAAGGGAGATTCTGATCCTGAGAGGCACTTGAAGCATTTTCGAAGTGTCATGACTCTGCACAAAAATGATGATCTGCTTATGTGCAAAATATTTGCTATGACTTTACAGGGAGTAGCCCAAGATTTGTTTTACACTTTGACTCCCCAGTCAATCAGCAACTTTGGAGATCTATCCCTTGTCTTCACAAAAGAATATTCATCTTACCGAACTGTCAAAAAACATGCCGACCACCTCTTCAACATGAAGAAGAAGTCAAACGAATCGCTCAGAGACTTCATTAAAAGATTCAAGGCAGAAAAAGCGAGCATAGTTGGGTGTGATGATCAAATTGCGTCCTCAACTTTCAAGAAGGGTCTGCCCGCAGATCACCCGTTGTATGGCGAGCTAACCATGAAACCAGGTAAACTTCTTGCAGAAGTCTTCACCATGGCAGAATGTTATGCATTGTGGGCCGATGAAAAAAATATTGTTAAGGCATCTGATGTGTTAAAAAATGATAGCCAACCTACACAAAAGAATATAGATCAAAAGGAGAATAAGAAGAACATGGGCGACAAACGTAGAACACACTCTCCAGCAAAAGACTCCTCTACCAGTAGAGCATACACAGAGTTCTCAGTTCCAATCAACCAAATTCTCCACGAGATAAAGAACCAACCTTGGCTGAAGAGACCGCCACCCATGAAGGGAGATCCGACAAAAAGAAATCCGAATAAATATTGTGCATTCCATGGAGCCACTGGTCACTTGACAAAAGAATGTCGAGCATGGAAGGACCACCTTGAGGAGTTAGTCAAAGCAGGACATTGCACAGAGCATGTAGCCAAAAAAGCCATTCAACAAATTGAAGAAAGAGATGCAGCCAAGGAACTTCCAAAGAAAGTCATAAGAATCAATGGAATTTTTGTTGAATCTGAACCTTTTGGTTTCACAAATAATGAAAGGAAACGAAAGATCAAACAAGCAATTTCGGTTGCTCAAGTGCAAATTGCCTCAGTCGATGGCCCCACAACTAGTTCCTCAATCGAAAATCAAATGATCGGTTACACTAAAAGTGACATGCAGGGCCTTGATCTACCACATGAAGACGCACTTGTCATCAACATCCAGATTGCTCATGCAATGATTGATAAAATTCATGTAGATGAGGGAAGTGCAGCCAATATACTTCAACTTTCGGTTGTCAAACAGATGAATTTAGAATCAATTATCACCAAAAAGACAAAAGTCTTGACTGCCTTCAATGGGGCTACATCAGTAACAATTGGCACTATGATCCTAGACATCTACTCACCACCAGTCATCTGCTCACAGACCTTTATGATAATAGATGAGCCCTTTCCCTACAACGGACTTTTGGGGAGACCATGGATAACTAAAATTGATGCCATCACATCTTGTCTACACAAAAAAATCAGATATCCAATCCCAGAAGGTGTAGTTGGAGAAATAAAGAGTGATCAAGCCATTGCAAAGAGGTGTGCAGCCCGAGTCTTGAAGGAAACGAAACAGAAGGAATTCATTCTCGTTACTTCAGCTGAAGCGAAAGGGAAGAAGCCTTCTACCCCAATAACAATTACAGCACTAGGATCAAGAAGGCGAAGTTCAATTTGAATCCTCAGTTGAGGAGGGATGAAGACCAGAAGAAGACACAGAACTTGTAATTCTTGATCCTAATCTGCCTGAAAGAAAGGTGAAAATTGGCTCTCGCCTCAGCGCAGATGAGAAGGCAGAGCATATTAGTTTCCTCCACAGCAACAAAGATGTGTTCGCTTGGTTAGCCTCAGACATGCCCGGAATTGATCCAACTGTGATCTGCCATAAACTGCATGTAGACCCAACCTTTAAACCTATCGTGCAGAACAGGCGGAACTTTGCCCCAGAAAGAATAACAATCATTGAGGCCGAGATTGACAAGCTCTTAGCAGCCGGTTTCATCGAGGAGGTATCCTACACCGACTGGTTGGCAAATGAGGTATTAGTCAAGAAAAAAGAAAAAGGAAAATGGAGAGTTTGTGTAGATTACATTGACCTCAACAAAAGCATGTCCCAAAGACAACTATCCTCTACCTTGCATTGATCAGTTAGTAGACTCTACATCTGGTAACCAGTTGCTCAATTTTCTGGATGCCTATTCAGGTTATAATCAGATTATGATGTATGAACCTGATAAAGCCAAAACTTCATTCGTCATCGAAAGGGGGACTTACTGCTACAAGGTAATTTAGCCTTTTGGTTTAAAAAATGTCGGAGCGACCTATCAAAGGTTAATGAACAGAATCTTCAAGCATTTAATTGGAATAATCATGGAGGTTTACGTAGACGACATGCTAATTAAAGGTCCTCAGCGGGTAGATCACATCAGAAATCTTGGAGAAACGTTTGGAATTCTAACGAAATATCGAATGAAATTAAATCCAGAGAAATGCACTTTTGGAGTTTCATCAGGAAGATTTTTGGGGTACCTAGTCACTCAGATGGGAATTGAAGCTCATCCAAATCAAATCAAAGCCATCCTTGACATGAAGTCACAATCAACTCCAAAAGAAATCCAAAGTCTCACAGGTAGAGTAGCCGTTTTGAATCGATTCCTAAGCAGATCAACAAACAAGTGTAAACCATTTTTTAAAGCATTGAAAAAAGGAAAGAAAGACAAATGGGATGAAGAGTGTGAAACTGCATTTAAAAATTTGAAAACTTACTTATCATCTCCTCCTCTACTGTCAAAACCTCAGCCGGGAGAAGACTTGTACCTCTACTTAGCAGTTTCAAATGTGGCAGTGAGTTCAGCTCTCATCAGAGAAGAACTAGGGGCACAACTTCCCGTATTTTACATATCTAAAGCTCTTCTCGATGCTGAGACCAGGTACCCAACAATGGAAAAATTAATTTTAGTACTTTTAGTTTTAGCAAAAAGTTAAGACCTTACTTTCAAGCTCATCGAGTGATTATCATGACGGAATATCCTTTACGTTCAATTCTCCACAGCCCGGATGCATCTCAAAGAATCATGAAATGGGCCATCGAGTTAAGCCAATACGATTTGATCTACCGACCAAGGACATCCATAAAGGCTCAAGCCTTAGCAGATTTCATAGTAGAATTCACACCTTCCTCAGCCGCTGAGACAAATTTAACCAGCAGAGCAGTGCTGCACCCCTCAACAGCAGAAGATTCCTCGGTTCATACTGGAACAGGGGCAGATCAACACAAAGATATGTGGCACTTATATGTAGATGGGTCGTCAAATCACAAGGGTGCCGGAGCAGGACTTGTCTTATTCACGCCCGACGAAACCATGGTAGAACAAGCCATTACACTTGGTTTCAAAGCCTCCAATAATGAAGCAGAGTACGAGGCCTTACTTGCTGGACTACGCCTAGCAAAGGAGTTGTCCGTTAAAAGGCTAGTCATCTATTCAGATTCTCAGCTTATAACCAGTCAGGCATCTGGTAAATACATTGCAAAACACCCAAGGATGATCCTCTACCTAGACAAAGTCCAAGAGCTTTTAAAGGCATTTCCAATATTCACAATTAAGCAGGTCCCTAGAGCAAGAAACTCTCATGCAGATACATTAGCGAACTTGGGGTCAGCCTTAGATTATCAATTCAAGCGCTCCATCCCAGTAGAGCACTTGGAGACACCAAGTATTGAAGAAGAAGCTGAGATGATGATAATCGATACTAGTCCTACTTGGCAAGATCCTATTATCGATTTTTTACTAAATGATAATCTGCCAACAGACAAGGTGCAAGCCAAGAAACTCCAACAGAAGGCTACAAGATATTATGTAAAGAAAGAAAAGCTCTACCGCAGATCATATTTGGGGCTAGACCTCACCTGTATTAGTTCTCCAGCAGTACTTGAAGTTCTGAGTTGCATTCATTAAGGATCTTGTGGAAATCATTCTGGGGGCAGATCACTGGCACAAAAAGCTTTGAGTGCTTGTTACTATTGGCCAACCATGCATCAAGATGCGAGAGACTTCGTACAAAGATGTGACAAATGCCAACGGTTCAAACCAATTCCTACTCAACTCGCAGAAGAATTGAATCCGCAGATCAGTCCATGGCTTTTCATGCAATGGGCAATTGACCTTGTAGGGTCAATGCCAATGGCTCCAGCACAAAAGAATATGATGATTGTGGCAACCGACTATTTCACAAAATGGATTGAAGCTGAAGCCCTCGCCTCTACCAAGGAAGCAGATGTAAAGAAATTTATTTGGCAAAACATAATCTGCCGATTTGGTATTCCGCATTCATTGTGACCGACAATGGTCTTCAATTTGTGGGAACGGAAATTACACTCTTCTTGGAGAAACACGACATAAAATGACAGAATTCAACTCCTAGGTATCCACAAGGAAATGGTCAAGCTGAAACATCCAACAAAACTATTCTGGATTGCATCAAAAAAAGATTAGATAAAGCTAAAGGAAAATGGGTTGAGGAGTTACATGGGTTTACCGCACAACCAAAAGGAGACCTACTGGAGAAACACCATTTTCCTTGGCCTTCGGAACCGAAACTATCATCCCACCCAACATAATAGTCCCTTCCTTGCGAACGGAAGTATCCAGCTTAGCAGCAAATACCAATGAAATGGCAACTAACTTGGATCTAGTAGAAGAGAAACGAGAGAAAATTATCACAAGAGTTGCCGCTTATCATCAGCAACTTATGTCCTATTACAATAAGCGAGTCAAGATCAGACAATTCCAACTTGGGGATTTATTTTTGAGAAAAGGCCTTCGTCACCAGAAAGGTAGAAGGGTCAAAAAAGTTAGATCCTAATTGGGAAGGACCGTATGTAGTGAGTAGAGTTGGCGGTCGGGGAAGCTATACACTGGACACGCTTGAAGGCAAAGAAATCTCTAGACAATGGAATGCCAACAACCTCAAAAAGTACTATGTGTAACTCATCTTCAGCAGAGGACGCTACAAGCAGATCATTTTGTCGTCGACAGACTACCTATCAAGTAAATTATAGTCTTTTAGCGTTTCAGAAATAAAATGCAATGTACATACTAAAACGACTTGATTGTATTTACCCTTTCCAGTAGAGGAACATACCTATTGGAAATGTGTAAGCATTGCACTTTTCTTTCTTCAGTCGAGGAATGTAAAAGTCCTACAAAAGGTTGTACTCGTATTTTTTCAAATAAAAATCATATCTCTCTTCAGCAGATGAGAGTATGTATGATACAACCCAAGATTGAGTTCTCACTTACAACTTCAGTTTGAAGCTCTTGTACAACAACGTATGAAACGACTATTCTTTCAGATAAGCAGAAGGTAGGACACCTCTTCTTATACGCAAAGAATAAAATACCTCTCCTCAACAGGCGAAAGGTAAACCCTACTCAGCAGGTACATGAAATCAATCTCTCCTCAGTAGTTGAACGGTAAAGTACCACTCATTGGCAGACGAAAACATGTATCCTCTCCTCAACCGAAGGGCACATCCTTTTCTCAATAAGTGAAAGGTACATCCATGCACATATGATAAATTAAAATTTTTTATGAAAATATTTTCTAAGTTTATTACTCATGCATTGTTTTTTGTATGGGAGACGATAGTTGAACATACTAAAAACAAAGAAAGCTTGGATTCATAATAACCAAAGTCGGCCAGCAGACCACAATTCAAATACATAAAAAAAGATGGTGGTACATAGCAAAAATGGTGGCTGCGTATATTTGCAAACCTCTTTCTTTTGCAACTATTACACCTTCCTCTCTTCCAGCCGTCCAACTCTTATCCTCAAAGGGAATGAACAACATCCTTTACACCACCAAATCTTCAATTGAAGTTGGAAAAACATCAACAATAAGCAAAGTCAAGGGATCCATATTTGCACACAATCCAACCATTGGTGCAATCCGACCACACATGTGGTAAAGGGAAGCAAAGGCAAGCTCTTTGGTATCTGGTGCTATGCTTTAATTCTCATGTTAGGAAATGGCTCATGTGTTTCTTCTACTTATTCATCACCAACCACTGTGACAAATTGCCATGTTAATTTTGGAGATTGGACTCTTGGTTTGTTTATGTTGGTTGTGGGAGTTCCTGATTTCAGTTCAAACTCATACTCAAGGGTCAGATTGCTCATATCTAGCATTGTTTTCATTGATGCTTTCTTGGGGTGCTATAAAGAAGTGTAATCACAGGAAATTACAAGCCATAGATCATCCAATGGAGGCTCAACTGAAATTTCGAACATCATCTATCTCAGGACTAAGTTGATGTGGTTTATAACAGGTAATGGCAGTTCTTTCATAGCAGTTAACCAAAAATAATAATAATTTATAGTCGAAGAATACCACCGACAGAGATTCCTCCTAGTCCATTGACGAACAATTCTTATCACTACCGACAGTTAACAATTACTCACCCTCGCCGCACATCGCCGAGGTGAATAATTCAAATTTACAGAGACTTTGTTTTTGGATTTGAATCCATATATTGGTGAAATCTGACGCTTACTTCAAATCGACAATTTCTTGTCTTCTGGCAATTAGTAAGTCAGTTAAAGAAACAATTGTCCCCTGCAACTGTAGAGAGGAAGATTTCTCGTCCTGGCGCTCTCGTATTCTCGAGTCCAACTCGCTACGCTCCTCCTCCACAGTTATTATAAAAACTGCTTCCTCCCAGTGACAGTCACAATCTCAAGTGGGTGGCTTGTTAAAGTATCTACTGCTGAGATAGTAAGACTTATTAAAGATGCAAAGGCAAGGCTTTCAGTTGAGTTCAACAAGTGGGTAAAAGGCATCAACTGGAGGATGGGGAAGATCCATTCAAACCACCACTTACCTACACCAATGAAGGGTATCCAGTTGATGATATGGTGTGTATCAGGTATGAACAAACTATCCTACACCAATGAAGGGTATCCAGTTGATGATATGGTGTGTATCAGGTATGCACAAACTATCCTTGCTTGATCAGATGATAAACCAAGAGAGAAAAAAAAAAAAATCTTACCTTGCAATTAGCCAAGCCGAAAGAAATAAGAAGTATAAGCTCCTGTGCTTCACCGTCTACAGATATGGAGGAGAAAGAAAAAAAATTTTCTTTTTGTGGGGAATAAAAAAAATAGAGATTGGTAAATTCCGAAAAAGGGAATAAAATAACCGTTTTGAAAAATAGAATTTATCTCAAGCTAGACTCCTAGTCATGATAGACTCCTCAATGACGATATTTGAGTACAAGAAGACTCCTAATCCAGATAGACTCCTCAACGAAGATATTTGAGTACAAGAAGACTTCTAATCCAGATAGAACTCTTCAATGAAGATGTTTCATTAAGAAGACTTCTAATCCAGATGAAACTCCTTGGTGGAAGTTTCTCAGTACAGAAGGAGCTTCATTTTTTGGCATGTTCCTTAGGCACATCCCCTTTGTTAAAATATATATATATAATAACAAAAAATATTATTATTATTATTATTATTATTTTTTTTATTTTATAAGACAAAGGAGATGAGGGGCATTTGTGGGAGCAGAAAATAACCTTTAGCCCAATTGGATAAAGAAGCCCAAAGATTTGGGCATTTCCTAAGAAACCCGAAGATTATCCACAAAAACTACAAGTATAGGAGGCCCGAGCTCGAGCCCAATACAAACTCAGTATCAGTAGAACACTATTTCCTCAGCAGAGGAGAAGTGCTTGTCGTCAACCACCATGCTCAACTGAGCACGTGGGCTTGCAGTAGAAATATCTCAAAACAGGAAGTTATAACCAATCATGGAAGTTACAACTGCCTGAAAGAAGTTGCAACCACTTGCAAGTAGATAACCTACTAATCTGCCATGCGTCTTACTCATCAGCCACGTGTCTTGCTCATCAACCACGTGTCTCACTCATCAACCAGCAGTTAATTCTTTCAGCCTCAATAAATAGTCAAATGCAAAACCTTCTGGAGGTAACATTTTCCTGACTTTTAATTTTCTCTTCAAAGTATAGAGATATTTCTCATTTTCCTAAACACATTGTTCTAACTTTGGCATCGGAGTCCCCATGACAGGCACCACACCGGTGTCAAGAATTAATTTCTACCTTATGCAGATTACTCCGCGTGATCAACACGTGATCCTATCTTATGCAGATTGTTCCTCGTGATCAACACGTGATCCGACTAAAATTTGCATCCACAATCATCAGGGTGAATTTGCTGTAGGGGTGCATATCACATTTATTTGCACTACAAAGCAACCTGATATGAGTTGTCTTTGTCACAAATTGTGATTTGCTCGACACATTCTAAGAGATTTGTTGCACATACTAATAGTTATTTTAATAACCCCAAGCATGTAAACAATTACCTGGAGTGAGTTATGCCCTAAAAGACTTCATTCAACGATACACAAATTAAAGGCATCTTCCTCAAAAATCTAATTCACTTCATAATGCTAATATTCTTTTCTCCAAGTACAATGTCCTATATCACATCTTAATATGACTAATGTCATAGCAAACCAGTCTTTCACCAACCAATTTTGTTTTCTATCCTATTATTCCATTGAAGGGCTTGTTCCTCTCCCTAAGTTATTGGTTTCATCAGTAGAAAATGTTAAGCATCTTCCAAAGTTTGCAACCTGCTGTGAACAACACCGGTGAAAAGCAGTAAACCAAGTCTTAGCACTCGGTGAAAAGAGGCCACTAAATTATCTAATACTAAATTTAGTTTTTCAAATAGACCATAACAAACACGCAACAATAGGGAGAATCAGGTTAGCGTGATCTCATCTAATCCAAATTGCAAATTGGTTAAATCAAGAATTTGCTTAAACGGAAATACTAGTCAATTGCAAATTGGTTAAATGAATACTACGGCCCAAGAATTCTCTCAAGTGCGTGGCAAAAATTGGATGCTCCAACATTAGGCCATTAAGAAGTATAGCTTCTTCAACCTGCTATTATTTGAGTAATTCAGTTGCAATATAAGCAACTGGATCAAGACAAAATATTGCAGCATTTGAAAGAGCAAGAGAAATGTTCATCATCCCCCCACGCAGCTCATTTGGAACATACCTCTGACGATTTAGCGAAAAAATCAGTTATGTCCAAGAAGACTGTAATCACGCCACTATAACAGGAGACCAGAGATGAGATTAACTTACATGGTCATCAATTTTGCAAGTGAAGGTAAAATTATGCCAACAAATACATGGAAAAAGCAGAAGAGTGTCACTAGAGCTCCAATATTCTGCAAATTGAACCACAAGGTTCAGATCCCCAACCATAGAGCTTTCTTCCCAATGGGAAATATACCTGATATCCGAATGAAGATAGAAAGTAGGGCTGGCTATTTAAGACCGAAAAATCAAACCGAACTGGGGACCGACCCGGACCGGAACAGTCGGTCTGATTTTTAGGTCCGACCCGAAAATTGCGGTCTGGTCCTCGGTTCCAACTTTCCAAGGCCGCCGGTTAACCGGCCCGGCCCAACTCGAAAATTTAAAGAGAAAACTAAATATCCAATTCCCAAAGCCCAACCCAAACTTTACCCTCCAACATCAAAACCCAACCCAAACTATACCCCTTTAACATCAAAAGCCTATTCCCCTCCAACATCAAAACCTATCAATATTTAATTTTAAATCTGTAACCCAACATATTTTGATAAGCTTCCATTTATCAAAATTAAATATTGTATAGGGTTTCACAATTTTTGGTAAAAGAGTCAAAAGCTATGCCACCACAACGTGGAAAACAACCCACCAATTGCAATCAATCACAAACCCCACCTTTCTCACCACCATTTTCATTAAAAAATCAACATTTTTTCAAACAACTCACACTATCCCACAGCAGCAGAAGAGTGAGAGACTGAGATCTCCCTCAAACTTCAAGGGTTACAAACTCAACAGAGGAGTGTTGGGGGTGGGGAGAGGGCGAGATCTGCTCCGATGTGTGTGTGTGTGTGTCGGGGGAGGGGGGCTATCTTCCAGTGGTTGAACCCGTCCTCCCTCCTCATCTTTATCCTCACTTCCTCGCCACTACACAAGCCCGAGAATCGGCCCGACCTGAATTTTCGATTACCTGGAACCTCGGTTAACCGGTCTTACCGGTCCGATCTCGGTCCATAAAAATCCAGTTTTTTAAATTTCGGTCAGGTCCTCAGTTTTGAAAAATCGGGCCAGTTAACTAGACCTGCCCAGCTCTAATAGAAAGTGCTCTTTTTGTACCGCATGGTGATTTATGTATTTATACAGTATATACAATGAAGTAAAATCATCGACGACAAACCTCAGTGCAGAGTAATTGAAAATATGATAAATGTAGTTTGGTTTCTTTGTGTGAATATTTCTTACCATAACATATTCAGTAGAAATCCATAACATATTGATTAAGAGATTGAGCTTAAGGAAACAATTGATAATCATGTAAAAATATAACATGAGATGTGACCCTAGTGTTAGATAGACAATGCTTTCATTCATCACGTGACAAAAATATAATTTTACTTTGTCTGGATGTAAATTATGCAACTTTTAGTTTGTTGGGTAGATTTTTACAGAATTGGCAATGCTTCAAACCTACTCTCACATCTTTATCATTACAACCTATTGCCTTATACTAGTTACTTCATTTTTACTAAACAATTACAGCCTGAGGAAAAAATTAGCAAACAAATGTAATGAGCTTTAATTTCATATATTCGAGAACTCGAATGATAATCAAGCCAAACTTTCATGTGTTGTAATATGAGAGAAATTATTCTTTGGACAACCTGAAAGAAATTGATCTCCTTAACGAGTACTCATCAAACATCATGAATTCATTATGCAATTGACCCCATCATTTTGATTAAGAAAACCATATAAAATTAATTCGAATTGGGGGTTTTTTCTTTGATCATTCTAACACTTTTATATATAGCTGTCAAGGATGATAGTAGTTAGCAAGTCATGCAACCTAAGGATATCCACCATGGGGGGATTCTTCATTCTTTAGAGACTTCTTCCTTCCAATATATAAAGACTAGCTTTCTTAAGCTGATTTTTTGTTTTTGTTTTTTTGTGGCTACTTAAAGATGCAACAAAAGCTATCAACCCTAACATTGACTAGAGTATTAAGCTTTAGATACTCATTGATTTAAAGTTTTAATTTGATTAAAAGGGACAAATTCAAAAAAGTCTACAAGGAATAAAGGGGAAAAATATGAACTTCGTGTAATGGGTACGAGAGATTCCAAAAGTCTAAAAAACCCAAATGAGAGAAAGGAGGGAAAAGGGAGACAAAGACATGGAAATGGAAAGAAAGAGATCATCTTAAGAAAAGGAAAAGCCAATTTTTGCATGCTTACTGCTAATTTCATTGGTTACAGAAAAAGGCAAAGGCATTTGAGTTTAAGAGGGCAGCTGAGAATATTAATGCATGAAACTACATTGCGAAACCTGACGAGCAGTCATCGAAAAAGTCCAAGAAATCCAAGTCTTAGTTGACTACTAAAGATAATTGCAGCATGATAAAGCTTTAACATGGATCTACAGGTTGCCTATTCGTTCAAAGTCATTCAGGGCTGATCTTCAGCTTTCTGCAGCAACGCAGAGTACAGTTCTATTCTCATGTCCAATCTTTCTTGGTTAGGTGGCGTGGGGGATTTTGGATCCTCTTATGTACTGTTCAATGACACAGTCTTTTGGTGTTTGGATCAGTGCAACTATTGTTGCACAAAAACTGGATTTTAATAATTTTTTCAATACAACTAAGGATGCGCGTGATCCCTTTTTGTTTCTTCTATTTTCTGTCTTTTCTTTTTACCATTTGAGTCTGAAATAATTGAACACTAGACAAACATTAACCAAGACTACTCTAATTTCATAGCGAGGCATACAATTGATGCATCTACGATTTTCATAAAGCTTGAGAAGACCTAGAATGATTCCTCTCATTCTTCTCATCTTCCTTCATCCAACTCGCCATTTCTCACACAAAACCTCCCAATACTTCAACAAAACACATACATTTTATCAAATTGAAGACAACAAACCTTTCAACGTCAATAATTCTAATCAAACTATCAAATCAGACATCGAAACCCTAGATTTGGCACTCTAATCAATCAAATAAGCTAATTCAACAAAAAAACCCCTAAAAACTCACGTGAAGAACGATTTCTGAACCCTAGGTCAAATTCCCGCAATTGTGAAAATGATGATAAACTATGAAATCACATCTACTTCACATTACAAACTAAGGATCAACATACATCGATCAATAGTGACATGGATCAATGTGGAAATCAACAGAGATCTAAGATGTATTGAACATAGATCTATTCATACTCACAAATGGTTTATAGTCATCGAAATCAATAGAGATCGATAAACAGAGAATGAACGTTTCGATTAAGAGAGCTTGAGATCGAGATGAGCGTTTAGAAAATAGTTTTTAGTTTTTGCAGAAGTTGGGTTTAGAAATGAAATGAATAGTAAAAGAAACCAATAATTAGTAATTTAAGTAAAAAAAAATGTATTTCTTAGTTATTTCTATACATAATATATTTATTAAAATTACTAATAGTAACTTAACTTAGTAATTAGTAACATCTTTTTGTGTTACAGGACTTGTAACATAATAAAGCGTTACAAATTAAAAATATTGATGTTGCTAATTACCCATTTTGGTGTAGTGCATCTTTAGCACCCAAGTGAGCTAATCCATATGAGTCAGGATCTGGTCTACACGGGGGTTTACCGCAATTGCTTCAAGGGAGGGCCTTATTGTTGTCATGCTCCGGTGGTTGGAGCATCTTGGCCCAGTGGTGGGACTCCGCCGAATGGAGCTTTGACTGGCTCAACGTCCCTATCGTTAGGAAGAGATATAGTGTTGGTCACCATGCTTTAGGGTTTTTGGTTTTGGCATGATGTGTGTTTTGTTTTTTAAGGTTCACGAAAATGACCACTTCCCATAGACGACGCAAAATTGATGTGTGCAAATTCGTCCTCCTTGACATAACCTATAAAATGAACTACAATGAACTAAAGACCACCGTGTGGGTAGCCAAAGGGACTCCGATGGTAAAGTCGAGCTTTAAACAAGGTGGATTGGCTGATAAAATTAGGGTTGCATACCTTAGTTGTTCCTTTTGTTCACCTTATATAATGAGAGAATTTGTCTCATTCCTTGACTCTCCCTCTAATTGCGCAATAAAGGGAGAAAATCTTATTTAGATCCTCCTATCAAGTTTCTCTCGCTTCCATGACTTGACCTTGGTGTTTGTTTCCTTTTAGGACTCAATGTCCTTCTCCTAGTTGGACTAGGAGTGACTTAAATGGGTCTTGGGCTATTCTGACCCAAATGTCTGCATTCTGGCCTTTCTGTCTTGGGCCAAGCTCCTAGATTTCTGCCATATTGGGCTTGTGTAATCTGGGCTTGATCTCTTGACTTATAGGCTGAATTAGGCCTAATAGCGACCTGACCTGGGCTTGATTAGGTCCTGACTTGGGCCTGGTCCTTCCATGTCATCTTCTATTAGGGTTGGTTTGTGCCAAGTGTCCGGCTACGATTAGATGATTAGTCGACATTTCATCAAATTCGTATATTTCTAACACACATAAGTTTTCAGTTCTTATTGTACAATTATGCTATTTTATATGTTCTTAAATTAATAACCAAAAATACCTTTTACTGTATTTATGTTAGATACACTCTTATTTATCATGTAAAAGGGGGTTTCAGAACAATAAATTAGATGCATTTCCTAAACAAATCACAAAAATATGATAACTAATCATGTCAAAATGTGTCAAATATGATGAGGTGCCAAACCCAAACCAGACAGACTTAATTGTGTGTGTAGCGTAATCAAGTGGTCATGCTTGTTGATTGTTCGGCAAAGAGCGATTATAGTTAGGAATGGGTTTTGGTTGGAGATGAAAAGTTCAGTGATAGTAGATGAGGGTGATTGTGGGCGGTAATTTGGTGATTGACAATTGGGGATGAAAACGAACAATTGAAGAAGATGGGTTAGGAGGGGCATTTTATTTTGAATGGAAGAAGTTGGAGTGTTTTGTTGAATCTTGGTCAACAGGGGCTGACTTTTGATATAGAGTGGTAACCCTAAAAAGTGAACTTCTTGGAACGATTCCTAATTGACAATTAGAGCCAGTTTGATCGCTTAAGACTTTTAGAAAATTCAGCGGTTTCCTAATCAAGTGGTTTATTAACATGTCTGAAATCTAAATTTAGTGGTTCTATTGCTCGAAGCCTAGTCTGAATAAAATGGGCGACGACGGCCTAAAAAGTGGGAGCTTAGTCAGTACTCATCTAGCCTGGTGAAGACAGCTTGCCAGAGATCATTGTCCAACTATAGATAATGATCACCAAATTTATTACTCGAAGCCTAGTATAAATAGAACGGGCAACGACGGCCTAGAAAGTGGGAGCTTAGCCAGTGCTCGTATAGTCTAGTGGTCTTGCTAGGGATCATTGTCCAACCATAGATAATGATCGTTGAATTTTTTCACTGGAAGCCAAGTCTGAATAAAAACGAGCGACGACAACCTAGAAAGTGGAAGCTTAGTCAGTACTCATGTAGACTTGTGAAAACAGCTTGCCAGGGATTGTTGTCTTTTTGCAGACAATGATTGCCGAACCTTATCGCTCAAACACCACGTCTAAAAAAAAGGGAGCACAATCAACACTTGTACAACCTGACATATGCTCTCCCGGATTGTTGTACTCTCGAGAGCAACGCGTAGCAAGCTTTGACTACTGACGATAAATCAAGATTGAAGCTACGACCCAGTACTTAAGAAAGTAAAAAGGGATCAAAGAAAGAGAAGTGCAAAACGTCATAATCAAGCACGCAAACAATAGACTGACTCAATAACACGATAACACAGTTTAGCTATAAAGCTCACATGTACAAAAAGCTACTTGATAAACACTCTTTAAGACATTTTTCAGAAGTTACAATTTTTTGGAGAACTTGTTCTAGAGGCCGAAGAGCCACTTACATCAGAAAGAACTGTAGGAAATAAAACAACATTATCTGAAGCGGGTCTTGAGTTGCAAGACGGGGACGCAGGATCAGAAACTTTTGCCTCACCAATCTTCCAGAAAACAGTCTTCCTATATCGGTCAAAGTCAAGCTCCACATAGGATTCTCATATTCAATCAGCCCAAGCAGCACCAGCCTACCACAAGATATATCAGGAGATCCTGAAGTTCCACACTGAGCTTTGGGCTCTGCTAAACTTGTTTTTGCCTCCGATAGTCTGTGGGAAAGCAAAGCCACAGGAGATTCCTCCTCTACCAATCGTTTTCTTAGTGAATTCTGCTCCGCTAGAGCATTCGTAGCCTGAGCCTCAACTTCATGAACTCAGCATCGCCTGCCAGCTAGATCAAATTCATACTCCAGGAGCAAAGCAACCAATTCAGATTCATGAGACTGCACCTTGTCCACCGACTCCTTTAGCTGCTCACATAAGAGGCCCAACCTATAGAGCGCGTTCGAGTACGACCTGCAAAGCTTCACAAAAGACTCCTCCGCATCATGAACTATACTACGAGCGTTAGGGTATAGATTATCCTTAACAAATGACGACATTGAACCTTTGGTAGACCAGCTCCGCATCCAAAGATTTGCTAACAGGAAGATTAGCCCGACGCTCATCATTAGGCTCTGGGGGAAAATAAGATCCGCTTATCAAGGTAGCAGGCCTAGCAGGCTGAAGATCATTAGGGACAACATTTACTTTGTCGACATCCACCAGCTTTGAAAAATTCCCCTCCAATACAATTAAAGGAACAAGAGTTTCAAGACAGACACTCCACCCTAGGAGCTATATCTTTAGCGGACAGCTTGGGCCCAGACCCTGCAACCGTCACTTCCTGCTCTAGCAGGATTGGTTTTAAAAAAGAACCAACCTTGCTGCCAGCCCGCCTTCTCCTGGGACGACCGATAAGCGACATCGTCACCTCCAACTAAGACTGCTTTGAAGGGCTAGGTATTGTGAGCCTCATCTTCTTGGAACGACCACCACCAGTCTCCCTCGGTGATGACCTAGCACAGCAGGGCCTGCATGGAAGTACCTGAACAATCAACTCCGCACGACGTTGTCTGCAGCCAATACCTCCTCACTGATTCTTCCTCCTCAGTAAGACTTGGAACCACAAATTTACCTGCACAACATGGCAAAACAACATATCAATTTCTGCGAAAGTACATGGAAGTATAAAAAGAGGAAAAACGTTACACTCACAGAGATCGAATTTGAAGTGTCTGACAAGAGTCCACCATCCACCTTGAAGTACGGGGAATTAGAAGAAGCCAAAAAGCAATACTTTTGCCAAACATTGAAGTCCTCAGACAAAAAGCCCAAGCACTTTGGAGTACTCAACCAACAGACTCCATGAGCATTAAGACAAGGAGAAGTCATCAAGTGGAATGTTTGCGGAGTCAACAGGAGGCTAGCAAACTTGGCCCTGATAAGGACAACAATCAAAGTCCTGAACCCGTTAGACATCATTTGAGCAGATGGAATACGAAGGTGCGCAAGGAAGCACCAAATATCCTCCAGAACTGGAACGCGAAGCCCTGCTTGGAACATGCTTTGGTGCAAGGCAATGAACCCTTGCGGGGGAGTCAACGGATTGTGAATAACACTCAATAAGGTAAGCTCCAAAGTTTCAGGAACCCCATAGTCCTCACGAAGCTTATCCAAATCAGACCCCTTCTCTTTTCCAGGTAAAAAGGATGGAAAACATAGAACATATTCTATCCGAGGGTAAGTTCGGCGTTGTCCGCCACGAAGAGAAAGTTTTATCTATTTAAAAAAAAAAGATTAGCAACGAAGAGCACAGAAAAACGAAAACAGAAAAGGACGTAGAAAAGACACAAGGTGAAGAAACTCCCTCTAAGAAAAGTGTTGGCTAATATAAGCAACATGCAGTCACATCCCCTCTCCTTATTGAACGACCACGAACTCATTAATGATGTGCGCCGCTCGAGACAACGTTTCAGGTTCAATCATTACAACTGTATAGATTCTATAAAAGCGATTTAGTGGACCGATTTGATGGCCTACTAACTCGGGGAGAACAGCTGATGATACACCAAACCGTCCTTTGAGTTGTAATGAGCCATTAAGCCCACACGTTATGCGATCAAGCACAAAACTCGCAAGACCTTATATGAGAGATCTACCCAAGACTGGCAGGCCAGCAACACATTGGATCCGACTAAGAAATAAATACTAGAATATAAGTTGGGCAAGGACATTTCCTTGCATGGACAACACTAAAAACGGGAAACTTCTCCCACAGATCTAGAAGCACGAGTCATGTAGGGAAATTATCCCACATGGACAACTCCCAATTAGGAAAGAACCTCTAGCAAGATCTCTTTCCTAAACTACGCCACCAAAGGCCTAGCCGAATAAGGACTTCTACACTATAAAATGGAGATAAGATTGATGAACTTAAGGTATGCTACAGAAACCCAATTTACAACTTTAAGCCTTTCCTAAGGTTTATCTGACTTAAACATCGGAATGCCATTGACTGCCATGCAGTGGTTCTTGGCTCACGTGTGCAACTTGTGCAGGTCTAGGTAAGCAACGAGGAATGAGAGCATGAATCAACTACATACGTTTGGCGCCGTCTATGGCGAACGACAGAGTTCATCAGAAAAAATAGTAGTACCACTTTTTCTAGAGAATCAGTGAGATGGTGACAACAAGGTCTCGCAACAATGGAGATGATGTTGCACCCTTGAATGCTCAAACCGGCAGAGCGCTGCCGTTCCACCACCGCCACAGGAGGAACCTCCTCAAACCCTCGTGCCGGTGACAGCCATTGCAGACCCAAGGGTGGACCTACTTTTAACACAGATGCAACAAATCATACAAATACTGAAGAGACTCAAATCCCTCAAGTAGAATTCGGATGAGACGTTGAGAGAGTACGTCGTGCACTTCAAGCACGAGTTGAGCCTCATCAGCGGTTGCAACAATGAAATTTCCATTGCAGTCTTCACTAAAGGTTTGAGGATAGGAAAGTTTTATAACTTCCTTACTTTGGACCCCCCATATAATATGGCAAACTTGCTGATGGAAGCACATAATTACATCGTTCTAGACGAGAAACTAACCGCCAAAAAAATGCAAAATCCGAGAAGAAGCCCTTTGTCTCTTGGGATGAGAAAGATGAGAAAAACAAGGAGCACTACAATGAAGTGTGTCCTACATAGAGTAAACTCAGAAATCGAACATTCCAACTAGTTCCGACAAAGGTTGCTCTGCAAACAACTGACCAACTCAGCTTATGAAGACCAATGGATGTATCATATTCACTCTCAGAGATCGATCATGCCTCTAACTTTCACAAACATGGACCTCCAAGGCGTCCGCACTCCGCATAATGATGCCTTGGTGATACCGGTCTCAATAGCAAACTGGGGAGTGAGAAGGTCTTTAGTAGACACTGGAAGTTGTACGGATGTGTTGTTCCTAAACACGTTCCACAACATGCAACTGAAAAAAGAAAATCTAAGCCCCTTGATAGATCCCCTGGTCGGACTCGGCGAGGAGAAATATTTTCCTATGGGGAGGATCAAATTAACAGTAGTGGCAGGAGAACCACGACTCCAAAAAATAATCCTTCCGGAATTCATGGTGGTCGATGGACAGTCTACCTACAACATCATCCTGGGGAGACCCTGGCGTCACCAGATGAAGGCAACGGTCTCCACTTTACAGTAGTGCGTCAAGTACCCTGTTAATCAAACAGTGGGCACAATACGAGGAAATTAGCCGACTGCTAGAATCTGCCACTACACAGCACTAAACTGGCTCAATAGCGGTCAACATCAGATTGATACCATGATTGATGCTCCCCTAAGCTCGGGTTCAGAGTTGAGTAATGACTCTTCCCACCCAGATGAGGAGGCCCCTGTTAGCCCGAGGGGAAGACCCAACATCGGTCAACCAGAATAGGAACCAGTGATTGTGTATCTGGATAGCCCTAGTAATAGTAGAACCATTCAAATAGGCTCTCACCAAAGCAAAGAGTTCGCGGAACAACTGATAGCACTGCTATGAAAGAATCAATACATCTGCCTGGACGATGAGGGATATGATTGGAATAAATTCTTCCATAATAACACATCGATTAATCGTAGACCAAACACGAAAATTGGTCAGACGAAAGAAAAAACATGTGGCCCCCGAGAGGAACTAGAACATTAATGACGAAGTGCAAGGGATACTCAATGCTGATATGATCAAAGAATCACAGTACTTGGATTGACTGGCGAACACCGTCTTGGTTAAAAAGAAAAATGAAAAGTGGAGAGTCTGCATAAGCTACATCGACTTGAACAAGGCATGCCCAAAGGACAACTTTTCGCTTCCCCGCATCGATTAGATTGTAGATGCCACGTCCGGACATGACCTCTTGAGTTTTATGGATGCCTACTCCGAATATAACTAGATACAAATGCTCCCCTGGACCAAGAGAAAACGTATTTCATCACCAAAAGGGAGATATATTGGGATCGGGCGATGCCATTCAACCTCAAGAACGCAGGTGAAACATACCAACATCTAGTGAACAAAATGTTCGAAAATAAGGAACATGGAAGTCTACATTGACAACATATTGATCAAGAGCCTCCATAGCCCAGATCACATACCGATTTTGCCAAAGCATTTGGCCAACTCCGCAAGTATTAAATGAAGCTAAACCCACAGAAATGCATGTTTGGGGTCGAATCGGGCAAGTTCCTAGGTTACATAGTGAACCAGAGAGGAATAAAAGCAGATCCAGGCTCTTCTCAATATGAAATCCCCGTCCTCCATCAGGGAAGTTCAGAGCATGACCAGAAGGGCGGCAACACTTAATAGGTTTATCTCTAAGTCATCAGACAAGTGCCTTTATTTCTTCAAGATTCTCAGAGGGAACAAGGCCTTTAGCTGGGACGAAGAGTGCGAGCAGGCCTTCCAGAACTTAAAGTCGTACATGGGAAGTATCGAGATACTCTCAAAACCAACCCGGGAGAAACACTATATTTGTATCTAGCCATCTCAGATCAAACTATCAGTTCAACTCTTGTATGGAATGATGAGGGGATATAGAGACCAATGTACTATGCCAGCAAAACTTTCATGGAAGCCAAAACAAACTATCAGGATCTAGAGAAGCTAACTTTGGCATTGGTCATATTTTCCAGGAAGCTGAGGCTCTACTTTTAGGTCCATTCTATCACAATTCTGACCAAACACCCACTTCGCACAATGCTACACAAGCCAGAATTATCTGGCAGGATGGTTAAATGGTTGGTGGAACTAGGACAGTTTAATATCAACTACGCTCCACGAACGACTATAAAAGCCCAAGCATTAGCAGACTTCATCACCGAATTTACAGGTGGTGGGGATCAAGAGCCAAACAACTCAGAGCAAGGACCAAACGAACTAGGTTGGATCCTGCGTTGCGACGGGTCAGCCACGCAGAAAAGAAGTGGTGCCAGTATCACACTCTACTCTCCAAGCGGCTTCATCTTGGAAAATGCGGTAAAATTTAGTTTCCCAGCCTTGAACAATGAGGCAGAATATGAGGCCTTCTTGTTCAGAATAAAACTAACAAAAGGAATCGAGGTAACTATAACTGCTTATAGTGACTCACGTCTGGTAGTCAACTAGGTTATATGGGATTTTAAAAGTAAAGACCCAAAAATGAAAGCCTACCGCGAGAAGGTCATTAACGCAACATGCCAATTCAGAAGATTTGAAGTTTTATAGTGTCCGCGTGACGACAACGAAAGAGCCGACGCACTGGTCAGGCAAGCCTCAGCTACTGCAGAGACCGTTAATAGGCTTATCAAATTCTAAGAGTAGTCAAGTATGGAAGAAGATGAGGTCAATGATCTTTACGCAATTGAAGTGGATTCAAGCTAGATGAATCTCATTGTTGAGTACATCAAAGATGGGCCCTTTCAACCGAAAAATCAGAGGCCAGAAAACTGGAAAATAGGGCATGCGGTACACCCTCCTGAATGACAAACTCTACAAAAGATCAGCCACGGGTCCCCTGCTTAATATTTATTTTGAGAAATAATTATTTGAAATCCTGAATTTAATTTTTACATTATACCGTCGATTGTGTATTATTGAATCCAAATCTGAGATTCAGGGTTTTCAGATATTTCGATGATTGTGTTGGTTATTTGTGAATGAATTACGTATCAGGTTTTCTAAAAGCATGATATACTTGAATGAAATCGAATAGTGAAGGAATTTTGGTGTGATTAGGCTTTGGTGTAATGACATTGGACTTGTATGCTTCGTTTTCGAGTTTGCATAGTATGTCATGTTTTACCGTGGATTTTCGAGTCTTGAGCATGTATGATAATCGAATTGAATAAATTTATCATTGGTGAATTGGGTCATGTTGGGACCCTGACATAGTCGTGGTTTTATAAAAATTGCTGAATTGATTATGATTGCACGTCTGTTACCTTTGATTATGTACATACTCGTCATTTGTGCATGTGGATGTTAGTGTAAGTGTCTTTACCCCGCTCTAATGCCTGTTGTGCCGATGCTTAGGAGCTTGCTCGCATCGTGAGTTGGATGGTGCTTGAGATGACTCGCACCTGACATTGAGGACGCTATTGCATGTGGCAAGCTTGCTGAGGTGCGGTGAGCTCTCGCACGCACTTGCCACTATAGAGTGCAGTAGGACGGGTCCCGGAGGACGTGCTTTGGAGATTACTCGCTTTCCCTCCCAGTGCGCTTGAGTTTGATTGTGTTAGGTTGGCCGTGTTAGGCCAATCGTTCGAGATGTTTGAGTTTGTATCCTGGCAGATGGCACCCCATTAGGATACAAACAAGCCCGAAGTGGTACTGGTGCACGTTGTGGGATGTGTCTGGGTGAGACACAGTCGTAGGGTATGCGGATACCTACGATATGAGACACTTATACAGAATTTTACAGAATTTTTGGTTTCGACTTGATTGCTATACCTAGGAGACTAGGAAGAACTATGAGATTGTCTTTATTTTCATCGCTTGATATTTACCATGTTTGAATCACGTGTAATGATCAGCATATATCGGAAACTTGTAGTTATTGTTGAATCTGAAATGTTTGTGTTATTGCTTGAACTTAGAAACATTATCCTTAGAGACACGGTGTGATTTAGACTTTAGGACTTGTTACTTATCCTTTATTGTCTGGCATGAATTTTCCTTGTATATTATTCTGTGATTTGTATTTAGTTCGCTCGCACCAGCTAGCTTTGTGCTTTGCTGACCCCACAAGGGGTGTGCTTCTATTGGAGTGCAGGCAGTGTTGGTGTTCCTGCTGATCGTGGCGCGTAGGCCCCGTTTTCCGTTGTAGGCGCGTTTTGTGTTGTTTGGTCGTGTCCACCCTGTACGGGTATGTTTTGTTTACTTTGTGTTATCAGGTGTACTATATTGTTATACTAGATGCTTGTATATTGGTTTTTTCGCTATGACTCTAGCGGGGCGAATCAAATATACTTATTTTGTTCAAATTTTTATCGTAGTTTTTATTTCCGTTTCATTCTCGTATCAAGAATGTGTTATATTATGATGTTGTGGCCAGTTACGATCCGCCTGTATTACGGGTTAGTTCACGCATTGGCACACTGCAATTCCAGTGGCAGGTCGGGGCGTGACAGCGCTGGTGGACACACGAAGCTCACTCAATGTCCTATTCTACAACGTGTTCGGCAGCATGGACCTCAAGGAGGAAAACCTGACGTCCTCAGATTACCCGCTGATTGGATTCAGCAGGGAAAAATACTTCCCCATCGGAGAGATAAGGTTAGCAACAGTGGCAGGAGAACCGCAACTAAGAAATGTCATGTTTCTGGACTTCATGGTAGTACACGCGTTATCGACCTACAACCTTATCTTAGGAAGATCATGGTTCCACCAGATGGA
The DNA here is from genome assembly GCA_963556465.1 of Berberis vulgaris. NCBI lineage: Eukaryota > Viridiplantae > Streptophyta > Magnoliopsida > Ranunculales > Berberidaceae > Berberis > Berberis vulgaris. The sequence continues at coordinate 46,107,799 of OY747132.1, forward strand.
AGCAGTAGTTTCCACCCTTCACCAGTGCGCTAAGTATACCTCTAACCACTCCGAAGGTACAATACGTGGAGACCAACCTACTGCACGAAGCTGCCATTACGCCACACTAAAACAGATAGAATGCTCCCAGATCCGACTACATCCTATGGAGCAGCTTGAACCCGTGTCAGGAAGAATGACGATAGAGGCTAAGGCACACGGGAACAAAAACCCCCGATCTTTTGTCAGTGCGGAGATTAACCCCTCTACAAGGTTTATTCTTCAGTAACCTCTGTAACGCCAAATAATCTCAACAGCTCGTTGAGAACACTGACTATTCGCTAAGGCAATCCGAATTCACATCAAGGCCAAGATCAATCTCTCTCGGTCAACAGTTAGTCTTTTTCGATTGTTTATTTCCTTTCCCATAATCAATGTAGAGTTTTGGTTCTTAGAGACTTGTGTGATTTGAATTCATTTAAGAAATAAAGGAAGAATGGCAAAAACAAACTCTATTAATTACTAGAAAGATGCAACAACAAATGCCTTGAGGCAAATACAATTTTTTTTTTTTTTTTTGAAAGGCAAGCGTAGGGGTTTATATGGGCTCCCCGGACCACTGAAATTGAAAAAAAAAAGAGATTGATTACATTCGTGCATATTTCCTACCTCTAGCATCATCAAATACAATCTTCTTAATATCTTCCGCGAAGGAACTTGGGATTATCTCAACAAACTCTTGAGTTGGTAAGTGCTTTGCTAATTTATCCGCGGCCTGGTTTGTCTCCCGTACTGCGTGCATGAGTCTGCAACCTTCGAATTGTGTTAGAGCTGCCTTGATCCTTCTAGTGATATGCACTGCTTCCCGTGGGGGTGCTCTGTCAGTAGTAAGGAACTTGAGAGCAATGTTGGAGTCCATACTAAACTCCAGTCTGCGTAATGCGTGTCGCTAGGCAAGCTGGATACCCAATTCAATCCCCTGTAACTCGTGAAGTAGTACCGTTTGCGCTCTTTGGCTCCCTGCCCCGGCTGCCACCATTACTCCATCATGGTCCCTAATGAGTGCTGCGTATCCCCCTTTTGTGCCTGTGACTGAGCCATCAGAGTTCACCTTGAACCATCCATGTTTAGGTCGCTCCCATGCATGTAAGGTGAAGGTCTGGAGTGGTATTGGACCTCTAGTCTCCAATTGTCAAAAAGTTTTCTATTATCCGCATTATCCTCGACTCGAAGGTCTAGGACTGAGGCACGTAGTCTGACGTCCTCTATGATCTTATTCTCCACTTCAATGGCTGCCCGAAATTTGGACTGGAAGAGCCTGCAATTCCTCTCTGTCCAGAGGTGATAAGTAGTGGCATTGAGGGCCAGTCGCTTGAGCACACTGTTGGGTGATGTACCAGAGAAGTGCAGCTCACACCAACTCCACTCAGCAGCCCAGTCCATGACTTGGTGCTTAAGGCCTAGTTGGAGTAGGATGCGCATCCATATGAAGCTGGAGTATCTGCATTTGAAGAATAAGTGTTCTTCACATTCAGGTTTGTCACTGCATAGAGGGCAAGAAGACCTGTCAACAACTCCCCATTTCAGTAATTTATCCTAGGTTTTAAGGGCCTTATGCATTGCTAACCAGGTGATGAAACTCTGTCTGGGTATCCTCCCAGTGAACCACACCAGCTTGGACCATGACACTGATTGAGATCTTCTTCTCGTTGAGTGATAAACGCTTTTGTTAGAGAAGTCCCCATCTTGGCCTCCCATCCAGGTAATGACATCTCTGTGCGCAGTGTCTAGTTCCACCATTCCCAGGTCTGCACATATGTCTGGAATGTGCAATCTGTCATGTTGTCTGATGTCCCAGTGATTATTGTGTATCAAAGCACTGACTGTAGCATTACGGTGTAGAGTTGAGTGGTATGTAAGGTGCTGTGGGAAGCTGTTTAGGAGGATACCCATAGGGTGCCAAGGATCTTTCCATAGTTTAGTTTCTTTCCCATCTCCAATAGAATGGACAATGAGTGAGCTAGCATGTTTCCTGCACTTGAGTATGTTGCGTCAGCACCAGGATGCCTCATTTGGGATAGCCATAGTCCAGAAATGTCTATCTCTGATTAAGTGAGCTTTAGTCCATCGAACCCATAGGTTATCCTTATTTATTCCATACATGCCTCATCATGGCTGCCTTGTTTGATGTTTCAATGCATCTAATGCCCAGGCCTCCCTCTTTGTAAGGCTGCATATACGTTGCCAATTGACCATAGGAGTCTTTGTATAAGTATCAGAGCCTGACCATAGAAAGTTCCTCATCAGATATCAAGGTTGTGACTCTTCCTACATAGGAGAGTACCAGTCTGTTCAACATTGTTGTGATATCAAGGCAGCTGGTTATCAGCTGAAGTTCTTCACTGGGAACCCCAGATGCAAACAAGTTGCTTTTGGTGCAATTGATAGCCAGGCCAGTGCACGACCTGAAGCTCCTTAGGGCCTCAGTTAGAGCCATTGCAGACCGAGTATCTCCCCGAAAGAAGGCTAGTAAGTCATCTGCAAAACATAGATGGGTGACTAGGGGATTGGTGCACTTGGGGTGCAGCCCGTACTCTCCTGCTTCTACTTTCTCCTTGAGGATTAAATGCAGGACTTCCATTACTAGAACGAACAGGTATGGTGACATTGGACATCCCTGCCTAATTCCTCTCTTGGCCCTAATGAATCCTTTAGGAGACCCATTGATAGAGATGGAGAATCTAGGTGTCGTGATGCAGACCTTCACCCAGTCAAGGAACAGGCTAGGAAATTGCATTTTCTGCATGACATGCTCAATCGTTTCCCACCTAACCGTATCGTAAGCCTTCCCGAGGTCTATTTTAGCTGTGCATCTAGCATCTACATACTACAAGCATCTGAAATCAGTGCGACGTGAAGTAAAGACTCGCTTAGATGATCTAACTACGTAAAGGTATCAAAATAAGACTCCATTCAATCTCTTCGCGAAGACTGGAATGAACAAGAGCAGGTTGAAAATATCATGTTCAATGCTTCCGCAGACATACCCCTCAAATATGGTCTGAGGTGGTACAAAATCAGCAATCAGAAGAACCGCAAAAATTTACGGCCAAGTCACAAGCTCAATCCGATCAACCGAATGAATTTGGGACAAGTATCAGGTAGACGCGGAACACATGCCCTATCCCGTGGCAGGAAAGACATGAACGTCTGAGATTCGATGGCCCACTCCGACAGGCCATGTCCAATTCCACTCCAACCCGGATGTCAACTTTCAGATCATGGCGAGGCGACGGAGCTAATCGAGAAGTTGTGGGGGCTGATGCTCAAACAATGGCTGCTGGTGCTATCTCTGAAATTAAACATTCAGGAACAACGATAAGCACCAACAAATGAACGACAAACATTTCTTAGAAGAGAGTGCTTATTACTTCTCGGCAATGTGAAAAGAGATTAAGAGATCTCAGCAGATCAACCACGTGCCCACCTAGAATAGGTGACCACGCATAATGGTGATTATGATCAGTGCAAATGTCAGAAAATTTGAAGACTCCATTGTTGTAGATCTTTCTTCAGCCTTTGGAAAACCCAAAGCATTTTCCTTAAACAAGAACATTACAAGGAATATGCTCTGCGAAGGATAGTGCCTACAATGATGGAAGAACACCATTATATAGACTTAATGGTTCACCAAACGGGCAACCCAGCATTAACTATCAAGCACTGAATACTGTATGGGAAATGCGGAGACGGCGGTTCCCAAGGAAACTGCACAGACCACGTTCGTTTAATTAATGGCATTGCACACAACCCCATCAATTGAGGGGGAGTAACCTATACCCAATTATCCCGAAGCTTTCACCATACACGTGTTACAGCGCGATCTATGTCGTACACATAACACAATTGTACAGGAAACCCTAGCTCTTCCTCTGCGTGCCCATAGGCTCGGCCCACCATTCAAATAGTATTCTACTACATGCTTGGCACGAGCACAAATCCAAATCAGTTTTGACGCACAGATCATTCCTACGGATAACTGTTTAATTTAAGGTAATGTTGTCCACACAGTGTGCGACACTAGCGGACATGGGTTTGCACGCCCTCAAACAGGCGAAATCTCTCTCCAATCGGGCAAGCTTAGTCAGCCAAGGCTGATGACGACGACTTCTGGTACGTCCCGACACCTAGTCTGCCCAGCGTGAATCCGGACGGTTTAGGAAGTGGGAGTCTAATCAGCGATATCACGCCTGGTGATGACGACTCGCCAGGGATCATTGCCCCCTTCGTGGTCAATTATCGCCGAACCCAATCAGGTAAGCCTAGTCGGTGACGATTGACAATGAAATATTTTGATCAAATCCCAGACCTGTAGCTCCTACTTTGCGGGTGTAGATGGTTTGGAAGGTGGGAGCCTAGTCAGTCCCAAACTAATTCCAACAGCTCGCCACGGGACCATTGCTTTTCAGTGTTGCCGCCAAATTACTAACCTTGGACTTGTAGTCCCATTGCACGGGTGTGGATAGTTTAGAAGGTGGGAGCCTAGTCAGTCCCAAATTTATTCTGACGGCCCGCCATGGGACCACTGCTTTTCAGCGTGGCCGCCGAATTGCTAACTTTGGACTTGTAGCCCCACTGAGTGGGTGTGGATAGTTTAGAAGGTGGGAGCTTAGTCAGTCGCAAACTGATTTCGACGGCTCACCACGGGACCACTGCTCTTCAGCGTGGTTGCCGAAAACTCAGAAATTTGTAGCTTCATGCGCATAGGTGTAAATGATTTAGAAGGTGGGAGCTTAGTCAGTCCAGAACTAATTATGACGGCTTGCCATGGGACCACTATTTTTCTGCCTGGTCGCCGAACCCCTTTGCTTAAACTTGTATCCCCCACCGCGCGAGTGTAAATTGTTCGAAATGTGGGGACTAGTCAGTCCATGACTGTTGTCGACGGCTAACCACGAGACTACTGCTATTCAGCGTGGTCGCCAAATCCTTACTCCCCGAACCTGTAATCCACAATGTTCGTACATAAATGGTTTGGAAGGTGGGAGCCCCAAGTAGCTCACCATCCGACCACCACTCTCCTACGAAACAGTGGCCGCAAAGTCAAATCTAGTTAAGTTAGTGTCTTCATGCTGAAATGGAGTGGTATCCTAATACCAGCAGAGACAACTCACGCCGACATATAGACCATCTGGCTAGTGCCCAAATAAATGCTACATAGTGTGTCAGCCCGAGCTTACGACACCTGACTAGGCACAAACACTTCAATGCGTACGCTCGGCTATCGCAACTCGCCCATAGTAGGAACTGCAACCGACTAATCAAATAAGCAAGGCTAGCCTCCAGCAGCTTACCTTGAAGACTAGACAGCAGCTTGGGCAAATCATCCCCAAGCTAAACTGTCTGCAACATGCCCATTATCGAACATGACTATGCAACAGTGATTCTGAAGTCATTCGCAACAAACGGTCAATCTCTTGGCAACAGCCGACCATTCGGCGTCCTAATGATTCAACCAGCCTATGCTAAAGCAAGACGACAAAGTGAAACGAAAAACATACAATATAGGAAACGAACACCAAACAGATAATTTTTTTTTCTTTAACGGTCGAACAAAATGAGTGCAAAATATAGAGTTCACTCCTTATCAGGAGAAAGTATAGAAACATAAGAGCTAAGCTTAGAGGGGGAAGGATCAAGAGTCGCGTCCACACGCACCACGGCCTTGGCATCAGGGTCCAAATTGTCCTCCTCGTCCGATGACGCAAAGGCAACACACAAGTCTACATACGACATCTTCTTATAGCGGCCGAGATTCCACTCTGAATGCTCCTCCTTCATCAGCGCTAGCAGCTCCAGCCTGCCATGTACGACCCAACGAAACTCGCATTTGCCTTGTTCCTATAGAAGCTCTTCCTCTCGCGCCTTTGCATCAGCAAGTTTACGTTCCAATATCTCCAACTTGCCTGTCAGCGGGTCAACCTGAGACTGCTTTGTGGCCAGACTACTCTTCACAGTGCTGAGCTCATGCCATTCCAATTCAAGTTGGTCATCGGCCTTTCTCGCCTCCCAGGCATTGAACTCTACATCAAATTTCAATTGTTGCTTTGGAGCAACCCAGTCAACCTCCTTTAAAGCATTCTCTTCAGCAAGAGATCGCATTTTAGAACGCACCTCAGCCGCAGCTTCATGTGCAACCTCTGCGTCTCGACAGACCCGGTTCAACTCTTACTTGAGTCCTCTCTCTCGGACACAGCCTCTGCCAGATCATGCTCAAGGGCCTCTAGACGAGCCCTCCGAGTCTCAGCAACCACGACTGACCACTCCAGCTCCTTTTCCTCAGCCTGCTTCTGTAACCGCTCAATTTCATAAAACGCGTCAGAATACAGCGCTTGCATGTGCGAGAAGACACATTCCATGGTGTATACCCTCTCATGAGTTGCCTCGACCTTTGTCCCAGCAACGACCACCTGGCTCAAGTGAGACATACCCAACATAAGATACGACTTGACAGGATCCGGAGGGAGAAGAGAAAGCGAATTATCCAAAGGACCCTCCAACACTGCGAGCTGTGGCCTGGAACGAGATGGTGAACAATATAGACTTCATGAAACTTGGCCCATGCCATGACGGCCACTATCAGATAGCGCACCAATGGGACGATCAGATCCCACAACCACAGGCAGATTTTCACAGGAACCTTTTATTGGAAAAGTTCTGCACAAATCAACACCAGCAAAAGTCGCCATTGTAACTCACACCAGTTGCTCATTCAAAGCTTCGGCCTGTGCATCGCTAAGATTTGACCTGTCTTCGATACTTGCAAACCGCAAATAATCTTTTTCCCAGCCAGATACATCAGTTTTCGCCCTGACGGGCCGATTAGACTCATGCTCTTCCCTTACTGGAGCGGGTCCTGTTGAAGGCAACCCAGTTCTTACATGGGACCTAATCGAACTCACGAAAGAGGCAATCGTCTTAGACAGCTCCTCCACGTCAGACAGAACATGAGTTTTGGCCCCAATAGCTTTTATCTTCCTAAAAGGGGCCTCATCTTTAAGCATGACCCGCGATGCTCGGTACAGAGTGGGAGCTAAATGCCTGTTGTCCCACAACCCACTATGGATGAAGTTTGGGATGCTTATGACATCCACCACGTTCCTCGTTGAGAAGCTGCAAAACGTCTTTATAATATTTTGCTCCTCTAGGGTAAAGGAAGTGGTGGGAAACCATCCTGCGAAGAGACACCAACAATGATTAGCCAACCTGTAATCTAGCATAGCAGAGTCAAAAGAAAAGGCTACACTTACGAAGCGTCCTGAACTCTCCTTCGAGCGAACAAACCTTGAACCGGAAGTACTTTGAATTTGCAGGGAGCAAGAAGAAATACTTTTGCCAAAACTTGAAGTCGTCTGGCAAATTCGTGAAGTAGGTCAACGATGTCATCTTAAAGAAGACATTACCTTTCAACCGAGGAGAAGTTAGCAACTAGATTACCCTTGGAGTGACGCAAACGCCAACCTTCTTCGCCCTGATTAGAATGAAAAGGATAATCCTATATCCATCATGTCCCAATTGGGCCGGAGGAGTCTCAAGAAGGTTTAAGAATTCCCAAATCACGTCCAGAACGGGAAAATGCACTCTAGTTTAAAGAATCCCATGATGCAAGCGGATGAACCCCGTCAGTGGCAACATTAGCGTCTTGTCACCCTTCAGGACATACAACGGCAGGTCCTTGGAAACCCCAAACTTTGTACGGATTTCAGTGAAATCAAACTCGAAAAGCAACCTGTCTTCTAAAAACTCCAAGCCCTTGGCCAAGGTTGCGTCATCAAGAAGGTCTTGTTGAGACATGAAAAAGACAGACAATCTTTTATAAATAAAAAGATGAACAAAGTAGTATCTTCAAGAGCAAAGAGTCAGACTTTGCACTAAGGATGGCCTAAATAGGGATTAGGTTCTTGCCACTTTTTCGCTGAACCAACGCACGTTCAATTAATGCAGCGCGCGACTCAAGCAACGATTTAGACTTAATCATCATGATTGGGATATCTTTTCAAGAGATGACTTGGCGAACCGATGATACACAAAAATGGTCACATCCTTGAGCCATACACGTGTCATGATGATCTCGAGTAATTACGGGCCCCAACATTAGTCCAACACTGATCCAGCCCAAACGAACCCGAACTCTTACAGCATGCTAGGCCCAAGTGTCTCACAGCTATCCTCAATACCCGTAAGTCCTACTAAGTCAAGTAACTCGAGGATTAGTTTCTGACATGCAATTCCAGTAGCTCTCTGCTTCCAACTAGGAAGCAAATACCAAAGTACATTCCACGCACAAAAACTTCCAGTAGAGATGCAATTCCAGTAGCTCTCTTGGATTGTGAATTATCTCCTGCATATCTAGGAGCATGGGGATAACATAGAACTTCCCTTCTACAACACGACTCCTAAGTAGAGATGGATCGCCATGAAGATCTATTTCATAAACTACGCCTTTGATGGCCTTGTAGAACCAGGACTTCTGCACTATAAATAAGACATGAGGTTGGTAAGCTAAGGTACTTTACAAATTTCCTGTTTACAACATTGCACCTTCCTCAGATCCCTATCTGACTTTAGCGTCGGAGTGCCATAGGCCACCACCACGGTGGTCCGTGGCTCACGTGTGTTACTTGTGCAGGTTAGCGGGACAAGGTCAAACAGAGAGCGAAAAATGACTGCATCAGTAATGAATTTTAGATTTTTGTAACATACTCAAACTGTCATTGACTACACTAAGTTCATTTTGTGCCAGGAGGAGTTGCTCTTCTATTTTTCTCACGCTCTAGGTATTAAAATGAATATCATCTTCCAGCTGTTGACATCTGGTATCCACTTGGACTCCTTATTGGCCTTCTTCGCACCCAGAGCATGCATCTCAACATGCGCCTTGGTTGCAGTCTCCTGAGCAAGTTTTAAGTCACGACAAACTTGTCTCAGTTTTGCTTCCAACCTGTCCATCGCGGATACCGCCGTTGCCAAATCAGACTCAAGTGATTCCAAGCGGACCCTCTGAGCCTTTGATTTTGTCTGCCAGGCCTCCAAGTCAACATCTAATTAAACATGCCTCTGACTTTCAAAATTCTTATTCAATTATTGATTTCGTGAAGAGCATTAGAGTACAACTTCTTCAAATTCGCAAAGACTCGCTCCATGGTATACACTCTCTCATGAACAACCTCAACTTTCATCCCAACATCGGCCACTTTATTCAGATTTGACATCGCCAGCATGAGCTGTTTCTGCCCCTTGTCCAGCATGAGTATAATTTGCCAGCAAGTCATTCCATCTACTAATATGCCTCCTGGAGGCATAAGAAACATCAACCTTTTGATGCTACGCCTGGTTGATCATCTTTACTGCATCAGAGGTGAATAGACTGATCTGCAACATCTGGGTGAAGGTCCATTAGGACCAGAATCACACCAGCACCGCCCTTTGCTGTCTTTACAACATTAGGACCCTCCTTCACTATTTTTCCTTACTCACAACGATTGTTTCTATCTCATGAGCCGATTTGGAAGCAGTTGATGGGGAAGAAGGAAGAAAGTTATCTCACGGACCCATCATCACCTCAATCTGAGGTTGAGATCGGGACGAAGAACAATACGGGCGACGTGGAGGGGACCTTTCACTGTAGGGACAACAATCAGGCGACACTTCACCAGGTCGAGGGTTATACTCAAAATTCTCCAATTAAAAAGGACGAGTCTGACCATCATCGAACAAAGTTGCCATACCCGCTTGCAACAATAGGTTGTTCATAACCTTCACCTGCTCAGTGATCTATTTCATTGCATCTTAAACCCCCACCATTTGCAACAATAGGTTGCCATACCCGCTTGCAACAATAGGAACAATAGCTTCCGCCCCAGCGGATGAATCAATATCTTGCTCCTTAACTTTGTGCCCCCTCCAAAGGGGCTGACCGCTCAGGAACATTTTTTGGCACAGTGCGAGGCTTCTTTGAAAGCACAGAATAATAAAGTTCTTCATTCAACTCTACCCTCCTTGAAGGGCTAGGAATCTTAACCTTCGAGAGCGCTTCCATTTCTTCGAAGAAGGTTCGCTTTTGGACTTCGGTTTCGGGACTCTAAAAAGAGTGGGAGCCTCATGCCAGTAAGCCCACAGGCAGCTACGATTGATATTACAGGGTTGGACGACATCCTCACCCGCATTTGAGGCATGTCAGAAAATTTATCAATGTCTGCTTCGTCCTCAGAAGAAAAAGGCGTCGTTGGAAATTTCCCAACATAAAACATGGATAACAATTCAATATGTAGTCAACACAACTGAGATCGTGAACGAAATTAAACTCACTAAGTTGTTCGAACTTCTTCTCGATTAAACGACCATTAAACTCAAAATACTTCGAGTCCGCAAGAGCCATGAAGCAATACTTCTGCCAAAACTTTTGATCGTCAGGCCACTTGCCAAAACAAGCCGACGACTTCAACATGCACACTGTGTGCTCATTTATCCAATGAGAAGTGAGCAATTAGGTCACCCTCGGAGAAACTCGAACACCAGTGTCCTTCGCCCTAATCGAAATTGCGATCACCGTCTTGTACCCTTTTGGCCCTAACCAGGAAGCTTCGAATTTCCTTGATGACCGGAAAATGAACGCCAAATTGAAGCATACCTCAGTGCAAGTAGATAAATCCTTCTGAAGGAGACAATGGCGTCTGACTAGCGCCCAATGTGAAGAGTACATGATCATCAGAGAGCCCATATTTTTTGCAAAGGCCCTCCATATTCTACTCGGAAATTGATTTCTCCTAAAAGCCTTATAACATAGCAAACAGTTCATCGGGAAGCTGATTATGGCCCGCCATGGAAGAATATACAAACTATTGATTGTGGAAGTTGAACAAAGCAAAAAGTACAGAAAGCGAAACTACAAAACATAATCTCTGGAATCGAAGGAGTAAAGAAATTAAACTCTGCAGAGAAGGGGATTTATATAGAAACAAGGATTTTTTGCCCTTTTTGAGCAGTCAAATACCCAATTAATGATGCAAGCCACTCGAGGAGATGATTTGAACTCAATCATCATGACTGCCAAATTTCTTCAAGACATGACTTAGTGAACGAGCGAGCTGGCCGACTAACTCGGGGGGAGTAGCTGATGATACATCAAACCGTCCAGTAATCCGTGTTGTACACGTGTCATAATGATTTCGTCAACAGAGCAAACAAGGCCCAATTGTGCGCCCAACCTGGCAAAGCCTAGACAACGCGAAGCCCACTAAGGTAGGGTTCAGGATGTTGGACCCAAACAACAGGGCCCTAGTAAGCCCATACATCACATGGTCAAGCCCAACACCCGTAAGACCTAATAAGGCAAGTATTTGGGGGATCAAACTAAGACGGGCATGCCAGATATACACTGACTATTATCAGGAAACAAATACCAGAGTATAAGTCATGCATGGAAACTCTCTTGCATGGAGAACACTCCACGAGGGAAGAATCTCCCATAGATCTAGGAGTACAAGTCGTGTAGGGAAACTCTCCTACATAGATGACTCCTAATAAGGAAAGGATCTCCAACAAGATATCTTTCCATAAACTACGCCACCAAAAGCCTAGCCAAACATGGAGTCTTTCATGATAAATAGGCCACAAGGTTGAGGAACAAATGTACGCCACAAAACACAATTTACAACATGACACCTTTCTCAAGGCTGGTCTGACGTAAGCATAGGAGTGCTATCGGCCGCCAAAATGGTGGTCTTTGGTTCACGTGTGTTCCCTGTGCAGGTCAAGGTCAAGGAGAACATGATTTGACACCATCACATACAATCCTCTCTTTTGCGACATACGTCACTCTTTCCTAGTGTCCTTGCATCACTTCTATGTTCATCTTCAATTTTTACACCATCAAAGTTGATGATACATCAAAATAGACTATCACTGAAGCCATACAAGTGGCAGAAAACATCCATCACGAGGATCTGACATCTCATCTATTGGACCAGCTCGTAAAACCCAAGAAGGTTAAAGCCAACCAAAGAGGCCCAAACAAGGCCCACTATAAAGACACAATCAAAACCCAATTCCAGGCCCGAACGCATAACCCAAATCCAGGCTTGACACGAGTTCTCTAAAACTGAAGAGGAACGTTGCGCAAAAAAAAATCATGGGGGAGTTACGCCTCCATGGACGCATCTCCATAAAAGAAGAAACTGTTACGAGAAACATCTCATTCTGTTGCGCCTCACATGCTTAAGTCATGTAGAGAATTAACCGTGACCATTATAAAAGGTAAAGGGAACATTCAACAAAGGTATGCAACTTTAACTGAGTTTTGTCCATATTTACTTCCTTATTCAAACAGAGTCGTTGACTTAAGCATCGGAATGCCTTCGACCACCAAAAAGGTGGTCATTGGTAGTCTAACATCTGTTTTGCAGGTCAAACTCATAGGAGGACGCAATTTGGATGCATCAGTTTGGCGTCGTCAGTGAGGAACCACAAGTTTCATTTCTAAAAAGAAGATCCACAAATGACACACCCTAAAAATCCTCAACTCGACAACGATAAAAATAATTCTCTTATTTACAACAATGTATCACAAACAACTTGCGAACAAGACGCATCTCAAATTATTGGGCCAATGGCACCTGATAATCAAGATCCACAGCATGCAATAGCCCAGACAACCCAGACATCCGGTGATGTTTTCACAGATCCTCGGGTAGACCTGCTTATGGTTCATATGAACTACATGACGAAGATGCTAGAAAAACTCACCCAGGAGCCCATTCAGCCAGTTGATCTTGTCCAGGCACTGCCCCAACAAAACTCTACCAACCGAACTTAAGGAAGTGACAAAGTTCCAGCAAAACCCCAATAGGGAAACCTTGAGAGCAATGAACTCCTCCAAGGCAAGACTCCACAGTGTGACAAAACGCTTGCTAAAATCCTGTTCAAAATCGGGGTAACTGATCCCAACATATTATACGAATTAGCCAAGCCGACATTCTCTGACGCCCTCATGATAACTCCCATGCAGAAAAAAGTTCACTCTGCCAAAGTTCGAATATGATGGTACCACTGACCCAATATATCACCTGAAACACTTCCACCACATATGGCATTGAAGGAGACCACAAAGTCGATCTTGTGTAGAACATTTCCAACTAGCCTTACCTCCACATCATTGAATTGGTTCAACAGCCTACCACTAGGTCAATAGATTCTTTCCTGGCATTAGCCACCGCTTTTATCACCAGATTCATCGGAAGCCAGCGGATGAGGAAAAGACCACACTACCTCCTCTGTATCAAACAAAATCCCGAAGAGACAATACGAGAATACGTCACTCGTTTCACCAATGAACTGACGATGATGATGGATGCAGCAACGACATAGCCGCCGCAACTTTCATCGCCAGACTAAAGAAATGTCCCTTTTTAAATGCTCTCAACCTGGAACCTCTAAAAGGCATGGCAGTCTTATTGAAAACAACCCAAAACACACATTTCTCTTGAGGAGATGAAAGCAGCCAGGTGGAAAAATGAACAAAAATTAGAGAATCATTCGAGGAAACGGGAAATAAAGGAAGAGAGAAAACGTGATGACAGATCACTGGAGGATAGCATTCATTTGAAGAAGGATCAGAATGACGAAAGAACTGATTCAAACCAGCAAGAGTTCCAGAGCTGCAGTCAGCACGGCCCTAACACAAGCAACAAGCGTGAAGAAGAAGACATATAAACCATATATAACCTTGAAAACAAGTCGAGCCAATATACTGAAGCACATAGAAAAATGAGATGACATCAACTAGCCACTCAGGATGAGAGGAGACCAGGAAAGAATAGACAAAAACAAATAATGTTCCTTCCATAAGAACTATGGGCACGATACCAAAGACTGCTACAATCAAAAAGACAAAATTGAGCATTGGGTTAAGAAAAAACGACTCGACTAGTTCATCGGAATGCTAGACATACAACTTAAATGGAAAGAAAAAATAGATACCACTACGACATCAAAAAATAGCCCAGAGAACTAATATACGCCCTACACTACATGGTCGAAGGAAACAAAACAATCAATCCAACAGAAGAAGCAGCCAGAAATACCTCCCACTCGAGCTGATTTATATCAAACAGAAGTACTAACGGAACTAGACAAGACATTTTACCAATGCATAAAACATGGAGGAGTTTGCACCAATCAATTAACACCATTCAAGGACCCTACCAACAGATGTAAGTTCGACTCGAATTACCAACAACAAAATTGACAGCGACGGACTTGATCGAACTTCGACAGTTGCTGCCAATCACGAACCTAACATAAGCATGATTGGACAATTCGGTGTTGATGTGAGCATGATTGGACAATTTGGTGTTGATATGAGCATGATTGGACAATTTAGTGCTAACGTGAACATGATTGGACATTTTGGTGTTGGTTTGAGCATGATCGAACAAACCAACACTGCTCAACTACCAGATCAAAAAACACCCCAAGTTTGTTAGCTATGATAACATATACAACGAACGATCAAAGCATAACCCATAGCAAATACGGCGAATAAAGGCGTAGACAAAACAATAAAAACATCAAGCTTTAACACGAGGATTAACATCAACCAAGCAAAAGAAGTCAGAACAACAAAAACATCAATATTTAATACGAGGATCGACATCAACCAAACAAAGGAAGACAAATCAACAAAAATATCAATCTTTAATACGAGGATCGACATCAACCAAGCAAAAGAATACAAAGCAAATCACTTTTCAATCCAGCATAAATGCTTTAGAAAAACAACATTTAGGGTTGGTTAGAGCATCCGAAAGTGAAATATCAATAAAATTACAAATTTGGAATCACCATCTTATGCGTGGACGACAAGATAAATGCGTCAAAAATTAGCCACACAGAGCAATCGACATACCAAGCCATGAGAAATCGTGACAAAAGTCGGATATATATAATAAAAACTTCTGGTCTGATCAACCAAGAAGTAAAAGTTGGATGAACAAGTCAACTTAAAATGAATAACTTTGAGTCGACTGTGACATTGAACCAACAAAGTAAAAGTTGGACGAACCAGTCAACTTAAAACAGAAAACTTTGAGTCGACTGAGGCGTTGAACCAACGAAGTAAAAGTTGGACGAATGAGTCAACTTAACAAAGAAAACTTTGAGTTGACTGAGGCGTCGAACCAATGAAGTAAAAGTTGGATGAACGAGTCACCTTAACACTGAAAATTCGAATCGAATAAGACGTCAAAACAACGAAGTAAAAGTTGTCGACTAAGACGTCGAACCAACAAAGTAAAAGTTGGACAAAGGAGTCAACTTAACACAGAAAACTTTGAGTCTACTGAGACATCGAACAAACGAAGTAAAAGTTGGACGAACGAGTCAACTTAACATATAAAACATCGAGTCGATTGAGACGTCAAACAAACGAAGTAAAGGTTGGACGAATAAGTCAACATAACACATAAAACTTCGAGTCGACTGAGACGTCGAACCAACGAAGTATAAGTTGGATGAGCGAGTCAACTTAACACATAAAGCTTCGAGTCCACTAAAATGTCGAACCAACGAAGTAAAAGTTGGACGAAGGAGTCAAATTAATTAAGAAAACTTTGAGTCGATTGAGGCGTCGAACCAACGAAGTAAAAGTTGGACGAACGAGTCAACTTAACAAGGTAAATTTCAAGTCGACTGAGATGTCGAACCAATAAAGTAAGAGTTGGACGAACGAGTCAACTTAACACAAAACTTTGAGTCGACCGATACATCGAACCGACGAAGTCAAATTGAAAGAAAAAATTGACATGATTCAAAGAGCTACGGATAGACCAATATGTTAAACAAACAAAGTCAAAATTGAGGTAAAAAATCAACTTCCTCGCGCAAACTCCAACGCATCAAGAAGGATAAAGTCAACCCATCTCAAGACAACTACTGTGTCAAAGCGTGAAAGTAGCCATAAAAAATTTGAAGTAAAGCTCGATACGACTACTACTGGACTAAAAAGGAGCAAGTAACATACAACGAGTCGACAAGATAAACTAAGAAAACACGCAGTACAAAAAAAAACTTTTTTCATTAACAATACTATTTTGTTACATCCAGAGAAGAAGATGAAGGAGTAGGAAAAGAAATGGAGGCAACCATAGGATCATCAGCCACATCATCTACGAGAGAGGGCAAAGTTCTATCTTCAGAAGGAAGTGGAAGCAATGGTTCTTCAACCATTGGGGCGCTCGAAGTGGGCAAAGAAATTTATTCACCATCATCATCTTTGAAATCATGATCAACCAATTGGTGGTACCTAGATAAATCCATACCGAGCCCCTCGCTATAATAAGGAAGCTCAATCCGCTCATCAACAATTCACTTCTAGTGTTCAACTTCGACAATATGAAGCTTGTCCTTGGCAATAGCAAGTTCATTCTTTGCCATGACAAGCCGTCCCTCGGTGGTGGTAAGAATAACATAAATATCTGCCTTAAACTCGTAGAGCGCAACTGTCAACTGCTCCACCCACCTCTCAACAATATCGCGACTAACAGATTGTTCAATCTCAGTACAAAAAGCCTCATCATAAGATGCCTTCTCGGCGGATAACTCCTTCTCCACATCACGGGCACGAACCCCATCCAACTTCGCTTTCAATGACTTAAGCTCACCAGCAAATTTATCCCGCATACTTTTCGCCTCAATCAACGAAGTTCGAGCAGCCCTGGCCGTTTTCTCTGACTTTGTGCATTGCACTCTCAACACGTCGAATTGGGAAAGAACGTGAAAAAATACCAACAAGAACGTCGCCAACTTTCTCCAAAGAAACCACCTGATCACGACTGACTCGATAGACTGAGCCCATCACCACTGCATAAGCGAGATGATTCATCCCGTCCATTTCTACCCAAGACCATAATCAAGGTGATCACTTGGATACAATTCGGGCATCAAATGTCTTTCCATTGATCGTCTGTGCCATTTATTTATCAACTTGCGCACACCATCTTGCACGTCAGGCTGAGTAAACCAGCAAAACTTGTCTGACTTGATACATATATCTTTTGGGCTAGGCTCAGTCCAGCCAACTCGTGGATGAAGAACACGAGGATCCAGAAGCACTGAGGAACCACCCCCAACAGCCGAAAGGTCATAAGTGTAATACCTGTACTTTTCATTGACCTTAATAAATATTTTTGTACATAAAGTGTTCCAGTTTATTATTTTTAGTTTCTTGTTAAAATAATATAGGTATATGCATGTAGTAGGCTCATGCCTATGCATGCCTGGTGTGTTGCTATGTTTGATGTGAAATTTTTCTAATCGTATAAGATCTGAGTAATTTCTCATTTGAAAAAATATTTTAAAATCTCATTTAGTTTGTCAAGTCATTTTTTTTCAAAACTCACATGACTCCCTTACCTTCCAAATCTAGGGACGAAATTCTTTTGAGGTGTGTATATTGTAATACCCGCCTTATTAAATAAATATAAAAACTTCTTATTTATTAATTGTGACATATATTGTAATCTCATTTATTGGGAAAATAATTTTTTTTGTTTGCCATTGCTAAATAGAATAAGGTGTGTGTGTGCATGTGTGTGTCAGTGTGTTTAGCCAAAATTAGAAAATCCTAAAATAAAACCTAATTAAAGAGATTGACCTAAGTAAACTAGTTAGCCATACTCTTTTAAAAAAAAGGGAGGTTCACATATACTTTAGTTAAACCCTAATCTTGATGCATTTTACTCAATTTTGCCTGGGTTTGGGTTTGTATTGGGGGCAGCTTGGAGAGAACATGCAGAGAGGTGTTGCTGGAGGTGATATTTTTCAGTGGGTTTTGAAAGGTTGTTGCAGGGTGTTTGAGGGCTGATTCAGGTGTAATTCGGGTCTGCTTGCAGGGTTGTTTCAGGATCTGAATCAGAGCTGATTCATGGTCTGATTTAGGGTCTGATTCGGAGTTGATTTAGTGCTGATTCAGGTTTATTTCTGGGCTGAATCAGGAGGTTTTTAGAGCTGTTTCAGGTCTGATTCAATGCTGAATTGTAGCTGTTAAGGGGCTGTTTTGCAGTGATGTTTGCAGTGGTTTTCAGGCCTGCTAGAGGGGTTTTGAAAGGCTGTTCCAGAGTGTTGTCAAGGTCTGTTAGAGGGGTTCTCATGGGCTGTAACATGGCTCTTAAGGAGCGGTTGCAGGTTGTTTACAAGGTTGATTGCAGGGTGTTTACAGGGCTGATTGCAGGGTTTGCGGTAGTGCATGCCAATTGGTGAGTTTTCTTCATTCTATTTTGTACGTGAAATTAAAAAGGTTGGGTTTGTTGATTACATTTGAAGTTTTTGAGTTTTTCGATATGCTTTTTGCTTTAAAGTTTATTTACTACAATGGATTTGTTTCAAATTGATGGAAAGCATGTTAGGATCTAAGATCTGATTGGCTTTTGATGGATTTTTTGTTTGTTGATTGGTTTTGTTTGCAGGGGTGAAAGTTGGTTAAGTTGATGTAAAAAGGTGTTTTTTTTCCATCTTTTGATTGATTAGGACCTTTTGTGTCATTGAATCTATGGATTAACGTTTTTGTTGAAAAGTTGTCACCATTGAGTGATTCTAGCTAGGGGAGAAATACCCATTGGTTGTTTTCATCATTTGGCAAATGGTAGTGTTTGAACTTGATTTGTGTGATTTCGTATCACCCCATAGCCTTAACAATCCCTCCTAACAATGGCGGAACCAAAACCAGAGACACCCCTTGTTATCCCAACCTGTACTTAGTTTGATTATAATGTGGTTTGGGTTTAATTTGGTTAAAATTATTTGAAATTTATTTTGGGAGTATTCATCATTTGAGGAGATGCATTGGGTATTTGTATTGTTATTGCATATGTGTAGTTATATTTGTACTATTCGCTTATGACTCCAATTCTTTTGTCATGCAAATAGACTTGTCAAGGAATATGAATTTCCTATACTGAATGGACTTGATCATCGTCTTGTTAAAATATTTGTTTACGGAATAATGCTAGTTTCCCAAAAGAATGAGTTAATATTGTGGTTGATTTGTTTATGGTTGACAAAGTGTCACCGTAAAAGAGTTTCAGAATTAGTTGATTTTATGCTCTTTTCCACAACTCCAAAAAATATGAGAAAAAAAGAGAAATGAAAAATGTGTTTTTATATACAGACTTACTTGTATACGAGGTATATAATTTTGGCATGCAGACTTGCTTGCATACCGGGTACATCGTTCCATGTGAGTTCGGTAGTACGTGTAATTTAAATTTTTTTTTGCTGTGGATCGAACATCGAGTGAGATGACATGTTTCTCGATGTGGCACCCACCTGGAACATGTACACTTCGAGTGGTTTTGAAGGTAAGGGATGCACACTTGGGTGAGGTGTCTTCGGCACAGGAAAAGAGTGCGATTGTGGAAAAGAAGCAATTTTTTTTTGTGTATATGCATGGTTGCCTTGAGGAAAGAAACTACATGCTCATTCAATTATTGGTTGAGAACTACATGTATTCCTTAAGGTAAATACATTTTTTGTAAGTATTTCATAATATGATTTCCTTGAGGGAAAAATTTAAGTGCTCGTTCGATCATTGAATGAGAACTATGTCTTCCTTAAGAAAAAAAATTGTTTGGTTGTTGGTATTTCAATGATGATGTATTAGGGTTATGAGCTGTACTTTGTTGAAAATAAATTTCTCAATAACGTATGAAAATATCGGTGAAAATAATATTCATGAAGAATACTGATAAATTTAGAAATTTCATCCATTTGGTTCTAGACGTTTTGTGCAAGATGGTAAGTCTACTAACATTTCTGCAGGTCAGACTTACCATGGTAAAAATTCACAGTGTAAGTATTGGTAAAATAAATGTTTATTTTAGGTACGATGAAACTTATTATTATGACATGTTTACCTCATTAAGGAACTACATATTTTTGAGTTATTGTTTCCTTATGTATGTAATAGATGAAATTTATTTGATAGAGTTGATAATTACTCATACTAGCTACCTCGACCGAAGTAAGTTCATGTTTTTTTTTTGTAAGTTCTTATTGGAACGTAGTCATTTAGCCTTTCTCAGTTTAGAAAGTCATTGAGGCAGCGATATGGGAGGTTTACTTGGGGGATGGAATCTCCAAAGAGTTACCTGGTTAGAATTTTTGTTTATGTTATTTTTTTTATTTAATGTTTCTGTTGTTAAATTTTTTTTGTCCCGAGTTTCGGGGAAGCGGATAATCCTAATCCTACGTGGATAAAAGGATTTCAGTTTTCTCGAAAATCAGGGCGTGACAGTTTGGTATTAGAGCATTTGGTTAGCCTAGGCTGGAGTAGAGTCTAGGTGATCCTCGAAATGTGGATATGGGTGAACAAGAGTGTAAATGTCTATAGATAAATTAACAAGGGTGAACCTTGAACTTGTAGTATTATTTCATTTTCTTCATGAATCTCGTGATGAAATTTCTTTGACTTTGCATGTGCGGAGAGTAATCATATCTTGTTTTAATGTCAATATTGGAGGTCATTATTTTGTTTAGTTTCCCTTGTAGTGAGTTGTTATCATGAGTGTTTGGTTAACTTTTCAGCAAATCTCGGGACGAGATTCCTTTTTAGTTGTATATATTATAGCATCCCGTATTTTTTTAATACTTATTAAATTTTATAATATATCTTTGTGTGATTGTCTTTAGGAAGTCATGGGCATATGCATGAGCTACATGTTTGTCCAGGTGATATGTTGTTTGTTTCTTAAAGAGGGTTAGTAGAAAATCTATTTTGAAATAATTTATTATTTGGACTCTAGTGTTGTTTCATTCAGTAAATTGTTGGCTTATTGTAGAAATAATTACCTACTTACCCCTCTACGAATCTCGGGACGATATTCTTTTGAGGTGTATATATTGTAACACCCATACTTTTCATTGACCTTAATAAATATTTTTGTACATAAAGTGTTCAAGTTTATTATTTTTAGTTTTTTGTTAAAATAATATAGGTATATGCATGTAGTAGCCTCGTGTCTATGCATGCCTGGTGTGTTGCTTTGTTTGACGTGAAAATTTTCTATTACTATAAGATCTGAGTAATTTCTCATCTGAAAATATATTTTAAAATCTCATTTCGTTTGCCAAGTCATTTTTTTCAAAGCTCACATGACTCCCTTACCTTCCGAATCCCAGGAGGGGATTCTTTTGAGGTGTATATATTGTAATACCCACCTAATTAAATAAATATAAAACTTCTTATTTATTAATTGTGGCATATATTATAATCTCATTTATTGGGAAAAAAAATTTGTTTGCCATTGCTAAATAGAATAAGTTGTGTGTGTCTAGCCAAAATTAGGAAATCCTAAAATAAAACCTAATGAAAGAGTTTTCCCTAAGTAAACTAGTTAGCCACACTCTTTTAAAAAAAGGGAGTTACACATATACTTTAGTTAAACCCTAATCTTGATGGGTTTTACTCAATTTTGCTTGGGGTTGGGTTTGTATTGGGGGCGGCTTGGAGAGAACATGCAAAGAGGTGATGTTGGATGTGATGTTTTTCAATGAGTTTTGAAGGGTTGTTGCAGGGTGTTAGAGGGTTGATTCAGTGCGGAATTATAGTTGTTAATGGGTTGTTTTGTGGTGTTGTTTGCAGTGGTTTTCAGGCTTGCTGGAGGGGTTTTAAAGGGTTGTTCCAGAGCGTTGTCAAGGGATATTATATGGGTTTTCATGGGTTGTAACTCGTAAAGAACGGTTACAAGCTGTTTACAAGGTTGATTGCAGGGTATTTACATGGCTGATTGCAGGGTTTGCGGGAAGTGCATGCCAAACTGGTGAGTCTTTTTCATTTTATTTTGTATGTGAAATTAAGAAGGTTGGGTTTGTTGATTACATTTGAAGTTTGTGATTTTTCGATCTTGGTTTTGCTTTAAAGTTGATTAACTACAATGGGTTTGTTTCAAATTGATGGAAAGTGATGATACATAAAAACGATCACACCTCTAGGCCATACACGTGTCATGATAAACTCAAGGAAATACGGGCCCGAGCATCAACCCAACAATGAACAGGCCCAATCGGTTCTAAGCCTGCTCAATTCAATCCGCCAAGTGGACCCGAACTCTCACAACATGCTAGGCCCACACGTCTCACGTCTATTCTCAACACCCATAAGTCCCACTAAGGCAAGTATCTCGAGGATTAGCTTATGACGGGAAACTACAGCTGCTCTCTGCTTTCAACCAGGAAACAAATACTATAGTACATTCAACGCAGGGAAACTCCCTTCCATGGAGTGCTGTTGGATTGGGAACTATTTCCCGCGTATCTAGGAGCACAGGGCTAACAGGGAACTTCTTTCCTACAACACGACTCCTACTTAGAGAAGGATCTCTACAAAGATCTCATTCCTAAGCTACACCTACGATGGCCTGGTAGAACCAGGACTCCTTTCACTATAAATAAGACATGATGTTGGTTAGTTAAGGTACACTACAAATTCCATGTTACATCATTACACCTTTCTTAGATCCCTGTCTAACTTTAGCATCGGAGTGCCATCGGCCAGCACAACGGTGGTCTGTAGCAAAAAATGACTGCATCAGTTTGGTGTCGTCTTTGGGGACGACATTTACATTAAGCGTCGTCCCCCTTCAAAACACAGAGATGGTGACCACTAGGTCACACAACGGCAGGAAACCAGGGGACACGTCAAACACTCAGGCTGTTCTTACTCCACCCCTTTCAGCAGTTCACGTCACGCGCGGACAACCGACTCATGCTCCTAGAACAACGGTAGCACCAACAAACCCCGAGGATCCATCGGCCAATGGAATATGTGTGCTTCATAGAACATACTCCGAGTCCGAACTTTCCAACAAGTCAAGAAAATGGTTTCTACGAAATATGAGGATCCAAGTGATACATGGCAAACAACCGATACAATATGGTTGGAAACGAGGCCCATCCACACCACTGGTATTTACGAAGGAATATTTCCAAGGCGTACAACTCCAACACAATGATGCCTTAGTGATAATGGTTTCTATGGCAGGCTAGGAGGTAAGGAGATCCTTATTAGACACTGGGAGCATGATGAACATCTTGTTTCTCCACAGGTTCTGCAACATGCAACTGGAAGAAACAACGTTGACCCCTGATAGTCGCCCGATGATCGACTTCAGTGGCGAAAGGCAGCTCCCGGTGGGAAAGATACATATGATTACAATGGCAGGAGAGCAACCTGCTCAGAAAGACCTGTTTCAAGAATTCATAGTGATCAACGTGCCTTCGGCGTATAATGCGGTCCTAGGTAGACCCTGGATACACTAGATGGAAGCAGCAGTATCCGCCTTGCATCAATGCGTCAAGTTCCAAACAAGCTGAGTGATTGGTACATTTAGAGGCGACCAGGTAGTTGCCACGGAGTGTTAGTACATGACGACCCTGCCACCTGGCAATTCCCAATCTGCGGCTGTCACAGTGGCTAGGATGACTTTCTGTTCGGCCCAAAGTGCAGGAGGAAAACAGCTGACCCCAGACAATGAAGCACCTATAAGCCCTTGAGGCAGGCCCAATGCTGGACAACAAGAGGAAGAAACCATTACGATCCACCTTGACAACCATCACAACAACAAGGCCATTCAGATCGGTTCTTACTTGAGCGAGGTAGTAACGAAACAACTCATAGAGTTGTTGTAGCGTAGCTTGGACATCTTCGCCTGGACCATGCCGGACATGGTGGGAATCAACCCATCGATAATAACCCATCGCCTCAAGGTGGACTCCTCGAAGAAAATTGTCAGGCATAAGAAAAAACCTATGGCGCCCGAAAGAAACGCGATCATAAACAAGGAGGTACAACATTTACTCAACGCGGGCATGATCAAGGAAGCATGATACCTCGTCTGGCTGGCAAACAGTGTTCTCGTAAAAAAAAACAAAAAATGGAGAGTGTGTGTAGACTACACTGACCTAAACAAAATGTGACCAAAGGATAACTTCCCACTCCCCCGCATAGATCAGATCGTGGACGCCACTTCAAGGCACAACCTACTCAACTTCATCAACGCCTACTAAGGCTATAATCAAATATTGATGCACCCCCAGAACAAGAGAAAACCTCTTTTGTAAAGGAAAAGGGGATATACTGCTATAAGGTAATGGCATTCGGTTTAAAGAATGCAGGCACTACATACCAGCGACTGGTTAACCGGATGTTCAAATAAAAAATCGGCAAGAAACATGGAGGTCTACATAGACATGCTGGTCAAAAGCCTCCACAACCCTGACCATGTGCACGACCTCGCTGAAGCGTTCAACCAACTCAAGAAATACAAGATGAAGCTCAACCCACAAAAGTGCACGTTCGGAGTCGAGTCTAGAAAATTCTTGGGCTATTTAGTAAACAAAAGGGGAATCGAGACCGACCCAAAACAGATTCAGACCCTTCTCAACATGAAAGCCCTGGACAACATCAAAGACATTCAGAGCCTGATTGGAAGGGTAACAACACTCAACAGATTCATATCAAAATTTTCCAACAAATGCCTGACTTTCTTTAATATACTACGGGGTGGCAAAGGGTTCTCGTGGAATGAAGAGTGCAAACAAGCCTTTCAAAGCCTGAAAGCATACATGGGGAGCCCAGAGCTACTCTCGAAGCCAACAATAGGAGAAACACTTAACTTGTACTTGTCTCTTTCCGAACACGCTGTCAGTTCGACTCTCGTACGGGACGATCGAGAAACCCAGAGACCAGTATATTACACCAGCAAAATCTTCGTGGAAGCAGAAGAACATTATCCAGACCTGGAAAATATGGCTCTAGTACTGGTCGTATCCTCCAAGAAACTGAGGCCCTATTTTCAACCCACTCCATAACGGTCCTGACAAAACATCTACTCCGCTCGGTACTGCATAAACTCGAGCTATCAGGCAGGATGGTGAAATGGTGAAAAAGGCAGTCAGGTTCGGCTTCCTCAATTCAAACAATGAGGTCGAATACGAAGCCCTTCTGTCCGGCCTAAAGCTAGCATTAGGGATCGGTATAGGTCCTCTAATAGCTTACAGCGACTCAGGCTGGTAGTCAACTAGGTCAAAGGGGATTTCAATAGCAAGGACCTATGCATGATAGCCTACTGCGACAAGGTACATAGCATAATAGGCAGGTTTAAGAGCTGTGAACTCACGCAATGCCCCAGAGATGACAACAAAAGAGCCGACGACCTAGCCAAAGAAGCCTCAGTCTTCGATAAAGTTTCAAGCGGCCTTGTCGAATATCAAGAACAATCAAGCATTGCTGAAGGAGAATATACAAATATTTGTGTTGTAGAAACACAACAAAATTGGATGACACCGATACTGGAATATATAGCAACCGAAAAGGTTGAATCAAGAAGACTTAATAACAGAGCAGCAAGGTACACTCTTATAAACCACAAGTTATACAGGAAATCGATGACAAAGTCCCTGCTCTGATGTCTGTTGCCTTCAGAGGCAGGCCAAGTCTTGGGAACAATCCACAACGGTATATGAGGGAATCACGCATGCGGGAGAACCCTCGCCCACAAAGCCCTGACGCTAGGGTGCTATTGGCCGACCATGCAACGAGACGCTAAAGATACCCTCCGCAAGTACAACAAGTGTCAGAAATTCGCGCCATATACCCATATGTCAGCCCAACCACTAACTCTAACGACTAGTCCATGGCCATTCACGCAATGGGGAATTGACATCGTCGGGCCACCCCCGGTATCGACTGGTGAAAATTCCTTCTTGTGGTCGTCGACTACTTCACTAAATGGGTCGAGGTCGAGCCCTTATCCAAAATAGAGCAGATCCAGATCTAAAAATTCATATGGGCCACAATTGTCTGCAGATTTGGCATCCCCAGAGTATTGGTTAGTTACAACGAAACTCGGTTCGAAGGTAGTAAGGTCAAAGAACTGTGTGAGAAGCTCGGTATCAATCACCACTTCTCCTCACCAGGACACCCCAAGGCCAATGAGCGAAAGTTACCAATCGGACGATCCTTGAAGCCATCAAAAGAAAGCTCGACGCAGCCAAAGGAAAATGGGTTCCAGAGCTACCCAAAATACTTTGGGCATATCAAACAACTAAAATAGCCTCTACTGAAGAGACACCCTTCGCCCTAGAATACGGGTCTGAAGCCATGGTGTCGATAGAACTCGAGGTGCCAACCTTCTACATGGAAGAGTTTAGACCAGACGGCAACGACGAAGCCTTGTGCGTGGAACTGGACCTCTTTGACGAAAAATGGGATTTAGCCGCCTACCAACAACAGATGGCGCAATACTACAACAAGAAGGTCAAGCCATGCAAATTCGAACTGGAATTGGGTACTCTAGAAGACCCAACAAAACACCAAAGAAGCCGGAGCGGGAAAGCTAAATTCGAACTGGGAAGGGCCTTACAAAGTTGCAAAGGTCAACAAGTCGGGAACGTACTTGCTGAAAGACGCTGACAGCGACGGGCTCAAATGAACATGGAATGTGGATCACCTCAAAAAATATTAACAATAAAATATTTTGCTTTTACCAAAATTTCCACTGTTGTTCGTTACAACCCTCGACCAGCCCGACTATGACCAGACTCGAATATCACTCCAAAGCCTAATCCGCTTCGCACGAGTCACAATTGCTAAGGAAGTTGGGGTATTGTCAGCGCTGGTCCGCTGATGACGATGATTCGCCAAGGAATCTTTGCCCTCAACACAGACAATGATCACCAAACTTGCCAGGTAAGCTTAGTTAGTTCGCGACCGATGACAACGACTTATGATGCCCAAAGCCTAATCCACTTCACGCGGGTCACAACGGTTGAGGAAGTGGGAGTCTAGTCAGCGTTGGTCCACTGATGACGATGAATCACCAAGGGATCATTGCCCTCACTACAGATAATGATCGCCGAACTTGCTAGGTAAGCTTAGTCAGTTCGCGACTGATGAAGACGCCTTCTGGTGCGCAAAGTCTAATCCGCTTCGCACAGTCATGATGGCAGAGGAAGTGAGGGCCTAGTCAGCGCTGGTCCGCTGATGAGGACGACTCGCCAAGGGATAATTTCCCTCAATACAGATAATGATCGTCGAACTTGAAAGGCAAGCTTAGTAAGTTCGTGACTGATGGCGGCGACTTCTGGTGTCCAAAGACTAATCCGCTTCATGCGGGTCACGATGGCTGAGGAAGTGGGAGCCTAGTCAGCGCTGGTCTGCTAATGATGACAACTCGCCAAGGGATCATTGCTCTCAATACAGACAATGATCGCCAATCTTGCCAGGTAAGCTTAGTCAGTTCGCGACTAATGTCGACGGCTTTTGGTGCCCAAAGCCTAATAAGCCTTGCAGGTTCATGACGGCTGCGGAAGTGGGAACCTAGTTAGTATTGGTTCGCTGATGACGAAGACTCGCCAAGGGATCGTTGCTGTCAATACAAACAATGATTTCCAAATTTTCCAAGTAAGCTCAGTCAGTTCGCGACTGATGACGACGGTTTTTGGTGCCCAAAGTCGCACGGGTCATGACAGCTAAGGAAGTTGTAGCCTAGTCAGTGTTGGTCCACTCATGACGATGACTCACCAAGGGATCATTGCTCTCAGTACAGATAATGATTGTCGAACCTACCAGGCAAGCTTAGTCAGTTTGCAACAGACGGCGATGAATTTCAGTACACGAGACCTAATCCGCTCATTGTGGATCACAAAGGCCGAAGGAATAGGAGCAGAAGTCAGCGTTAGTCCACTAACACTTAGAACAACCCAAAGCAGCAATATATTTTTACTGACGAAAACAAAAATTTCACCTAGTAGTGCAAACTCTACGGTCTACGAAGCAACTAAAATAAACATGATAATAGGGGACAAAACAACACTTTCTTTCAAAAAAACATGTCTATATATAATCTGTCCAAGATGGGACGTTATAATCATTCTAAGGAGAAGCATCCTCCTCATCAGTAAGCCTCGCGGTGCCAAAGCCCTCCCCTTGATTGGTTGGCCCAAAAATAACTCTCCTGTAGCGAGCAAAATCAAGGTCAATTCCGGGATGATCTTCCCTAATCAGCTCCAGGATCTCCAGTTTACCACGAACAACATCAGACAAGATTAACGGCCTCTTGCCTGACACGTCAAAGTCCACTGTGCCCAACAAGGCCTCATAGTGCAAGTGCTCCTCCGCCAGCAATCGCTCCGCCTCCAGAGTGCGGTGAAACCCCTCATCAACTGCGACTTTCAGCAGCTACCTTTCGATGACCGATTTTGTCTTCGCTCACTTCCTTTTGGCCTCCATGCCCTCGCGGTTAGTGATAATGCCAAAATCCTGCAACCTACCTTCCAGGGAGTTCGCCAGATAGAGAGCGTCTGAATATGACGTCCACGAAGGCCTTCTCCAATGCAAGAACCCTTCCACGAGCTTCGAGGTGCAGCAAAATAGGACAGTATGACTCCAGAGACCGCGATGACGCAAAACCTCAACACGTGGTCCAACTTCCTCCCTCGCTAAATTAGCAGGGGGAGTCGGAGCATCTGGAGAAAGGTCGCAACCCCCAAGGGTGTCACCTGTACAGACCGCAACATACTAAGGGGAGAGGTCGCCCTGACAGAGTTTGCCTCTTCCTCAGGAAAACAATGGGAGGTACATTCGCATCAAATTCAGCAAGCCCGAAGGGACTGGGCAAGGCCAGACTTCTCTTCCTCGTGCGATGAGCAACCACCCCCTTAGCCGGTGAACCTGACATGGGTCGAGAACCATAAGAACACAGTAGCAAACCACATCGTGAAACATTGCTTGGCATTACGACCTCTTCAACGAAAGTCAAAGGGAGCTTGAGAAACTCCCTCTGTATTCGCTTCTTTTCCTTGCTGAGAGATGAAATAACGAACCTCCCAAAAAAATGAACAACGTCAAAACTAATATCACAAGAAGAACATATAAAAATATGCATACACCGACGACCAAGAGACTCACATAGATCAAACTGGAAGTATCGAGACACTCTACGACTCCCGAGCTTGAAGTAACCAGAATCTGCCGAAGCAAATAACCATTGCTTCTCCCAAGATTCGACATTGTCCGCCGCCAGCCACAGAAAAAAGGACATTTCAACACACAGATACCCTTAGAATCCATTCGAGCCACGGTCAGATGATGGATTACCGATGAGGTCAAACGGAGGCCAACGTCATGATCCCTCAAGAGAATTGCTAGTAGTATTTTGAACCCACTTGACACCATTTGAGCGGGATGCATTCGAAAATGAGTAAAGAAGCACCAAACATCATCTGGCATGGGAAGCCGGATCCCGGACTTGAACATGCCTCGGTGCAAGCCTATGAACCCATGAGGAGGCACAGTCGGACCTAAAACTCCAAACGTGGGAACAATTTGCAAATGTTTAGGAAGGTAGTACAAACTACGAAGCCTAACCAACTCATTTTTGTCGACCAAACTAACTTCAAAGAAATTAATACAAGCAAGGGATAACGGATCCTTGGAAGAAAGTTTAACATTGTCAGCAATCAGAAGATAACGCAAATAATAATAGGGAAATCCTCCTCAAGACGGTGAATATTTATAGGGAAGGCCCACACTTTCCCTCTTTGAACAGTCACGTACCCATTACTGTCATGTGTCGCTCAAAACGAACGCTTTGAGTCCAATCATCGCGACGGTACGGTTGTATTTTCAAGAGTCAGTGGACCGACTTAACACCCCACTCACTCTGGGGGAGTAACTGATGATACATAAAAACGGTCACACCTCTAGGCCATACACGTGCCATGATAATCTCGAAAAAATATGGGCCCCAACATCATCCCAACACCGAACCCTTAGGAGGGGAACAACAGCTGGAAACGGCTGCTAATACCCCGTAGGCTGAGGAGCAGGCCCAAGCGGTTCTAAGCCTGCTCAATTCAATCCGCCAGGCGGACTCAAACTCTCAAAGCATGTTAAGCCCACACGCCTCATAGCTATCCTCAATACCCATAAGTCCAACCAAGGCAAGTATTTCGAGAATTAGCTTTGGATGGGCAACTACAGTTGCTCTCTGCTTCCAACCAAAAAGCAAATACCAGAGTACAATCCACATAGGGAAACTTATTTCCACAGATTTATCTTGGATTGGGAACTATCTCTTGCGTATCTAGGAGCACAAGACTAACATGATACTTCCCTCTTACAACACGACTCCTAATTAGAGAAGGATTTCCACGAAGATCTCCTTCCTAAACTATTCCTACGATGGCCTGGTAGAACAAGAACTCCTTGCACTATAAATAAGACATGAGGTTGGTAAGCTAAGGTACGCTAGAAATTCCATGTTAGAATTACACCTTCCTCAGATCCCTTCTGACTTTCACTACACTACAATGGGCCATTAATAACAATTGAGTATAGCATTTTTTTTTTTATGTTTGTGCTGTGAAAAGCTCAAATTTTAATGACATTAAAGTGTTAAAACAATATGGAAAAGGAGCAGAATATTTAAAAAACTAAACCACTCAATTTTGGTGAAAATATTTAGAAAACCGCTCGCTCCCTCGATAAAAAGCCAATAAAAATCATCGTTTTCTCTCTCGTTTGCTGTTTCCCTCAAACCATCTAGAAGTTTCAGAGAGTGAGAGGGGGAGATCCAAGGAGAGAAATCGAAGGAGAGAACGAGGGAGAATGGGAGAGATCGAGATTCAGGGAGAGAGAAAGTGAGGGAGATCACGAGATGCACAAAACCATATACGTACACACAATGTTATTTGGATCGATCATTTTGAAGAGGAAAAGAGATGAAGATCTTTTACTTCTTGGTATTCGGGGCACTGTTGTTGCTGTTGGCAATGCTGGAGCTCAACAAGAACGACAACTACCATTCATCAACACTTCCACTGCTTTCAATTCATTCAATAACAACTATGTTGTTGTCTAGTCTTTCATGATGGGTAAGCTAGATCTTCCATTTTATCAACATTTCTTGATCTAGGGTCGAGCATTTATCTTGTTTGTTTAGACCTATGTATCTTCAATTTCATTGATTTTACTGAGTTTTAGATGTTGGCGTCTTTAACTTGTAATTCAATCATTTAAGTTTGTTTTCATACTGGGGTTTGGACATTATTGGCTAATCTGTGGTTAAGATGTTAAATCTATAATGGGTGTTCAATGTTTTGATTTTAATTGGTTGATTTTAGGTTAACTGGTAGGAAATAATCATGCTTTTTAGTAGGGCAGGTCCGGTTAACCAGCCCTAATAACCAAAACCGAGGATCGGACCGAGCTTTAAAAAAATAGATTTTCAGGGATCGAGCCCTGACCGGTGAGATCGGTTAATCGGAGTCTCGGGTAATCGAGAATTCGGGCCTGTCCGGGCCGATTTTTGGGCTTGGGCGGTAGTGAGGAGTTGAGACAAAGATACGTGAGGAGGGAGGATGGATAAAGTTCCAATCTCATCTCAAATCCCCAAAGCACTTGAACACTCACTTGCTCGCTCTTGTATATAACACCCATGCACAACTATTGAAACAGAGAGTCGGTCGCCACAATGAAGAAGATGTCTAGTTCTCCATTTCTTATTTTCTTCTTTTTTGCTCTATTAATCAACATCCATTGTAAGGGAGAAGATAAAGATGTAGGTGCAGCAGTAACAGAGGTAAAACCCAAGTTCCAATCTTTTACAACCCCAAGCCCCACCAACCCCATATCTTTTCTTTTCAAAAAGGGGTAAAACCCAATCCCTCCAATCTCTAAAAAATCCAATATTTTAGCAACCCCACTTTATAAGACCTCACCTTTCTTCATTCCCCACCAACTGCACTTGACAAATCTTAAAAAAAAACAAATCTGACAGAAAATAGGTCGCGAATGTAGCATCATCGACGACATCGGTGTGTGGCCATGGCATTTCGTGGTGGTGGTGGTGGTTCGACGATAGTAAAGAAGAAGAGTGATGAAGAAGAGAGGGAGGCTGCAAGATCTGTCTAATCAAAATTTGTGTTGCTGCTCCATGACCAGAGAGGGAAAAGAGAGAGGAAACAAAGAGCTGAGCTTTGAGTTTGACTTTTGATGTGAATATAGAATCCTATGTCATATGTGCCCTATGGGTATTGCTTGGGTTGGGCATTTGATGGGGAGATAGAATTTGCAAGTTAGAGAAAAATGCTTGGGTTGGGCTTTGGGGAAAGTGGTCATTAGTTTTTTTAAAATATTCGAGTCAGGCCGGTTACCCGTCGGGTTTTGAGAATGGAAACCGATAACTCGACCGACGTATCCAGGCCGAGTCGGGCTTTGGGACGGCTAATAAAATAATAATAAAAAATCAGACCAAATCGGACCAAGCAGTTCGGTTCCCGGTCTGGGCCTCATTTTCGGTCTCAAATGCCCAACCCTACTTTTCAGTGTTTTATAGCTTGTAAAGTGTTTGATATGTTGTTTCTGACATTCTGCGTATCAGCAAGCTTAATTGTGGTGTTGCCAGAAGATTTGATATTGTGCAGCAGAGTCTGTCCTTGTTGTTGAGGTTGCTAGTTGTGCTTAATTGTAGTGCTGCCAAAAAATGGTTAGCTTCCGATGATGCCGTATGTGCTTCGAGAGCTTCATAACAACAAATTCTTGCAGTTCGTAGTAGAAGGGGTGTTGTTGCATTATATAATTTAGCAAAATCTGCATCACTTCTTTGACCTGTATCTTTGTATGACTGGGGTAAGCCTTGCAAATCACTGAGTTGAAATGATAGTTTTCTTAGTTACTAATATATGTTTTATGTTTGGTTTTCTGTTGTGTTATTTGAAATGCAAAGTATAAGTTCTTAACCTCACAGTTTAGTTGAATGGGCAACATTGAATTTGAAACCTGAAATATTCCAAGAAGTTGTATGTGCATTACGGATTTTAAAGGATTTTCTTATATGTATCCCAACCAATTGGCTTGAGCAGTCATGTTTTGTTCCTTGTGAATCCTTTTTGTATCTGAGCTATTTAGTTTTTATTTTTTTTTAAATTCTTTTTATAGTATCTATTTGATAAGCCTTGGTAACATCATTTCTTAATTGATATTTAACAGAAATTGGATTTTGAAGTGATTGTTGAGTCTCTCTTTGTTCATTAGTATTTTCTTGATAAATAATAATAGTAATTGGTTTTTGGAATTCACATACCTCAATTTTTCACCTCTTTTCGTGAAACAATTACTATTCAAAATTTTAGCTATATTAGTAAGTAAGATATTAATTTGCATCAATGATCTTGACATTGTTTTTTTTAACCATTTGTGCATTCCTGCAATTTTTTCCCTTTATGTTGTCTTAATAGAGAAGTTTCAGGCACAACATATGTTTGGCAAATGATTTATGGTGAAGATAGACTGCTCGTTGTGTAGTTCGAAGATACTGAGGAACTTAAACTTCTACATATTAATCTTGTTTTATTAATTATACTTGTTTTATACAAAAGTGGAAGCTTAGTGTTAAGAAAGTCGATGCTTAGTGTTAAGTTGTTTATAATGTCAATACACATTTACATCATAATGATATTATTTGGTGCAGGTACGAATTGCTCTTTTATCCACGATATCATCTAGATCAAAGCTGTTTACTTTGTCGAAAACCATTTCTAGGCAAGCTGATGGTCATGGACATGTTTGAAGATTGTATACATGTCACATATCGGCCATTTTATGTACACATATTCCATGTGGACATCTCGGGTGAATTAGCGCCTTTTAGTACTCCAACTCTAGAGGTATACAAGTTATTTTAAGTTGTTTTTTCTTTGTTAACCACTTAATCTTATTGAGCTTTTCTAAGTCCTTGTTTCTTCAGGAATTATTAGTTGTTGACTTTGAGATATATTGTGGTTGGACATACTCTTTTTTTCTTTTTTTGGTTGGACATACTCTATAATGCTTATCTTATATGTATTTTAAGTAATGACAAACAATTTTCTGCAATACGGGAGCTTTCAATAATGAATGCAAAAATCCATCATGCAGCAATGAGATTCATTTCCGATCAACCTCCAAAGGAATATATGTCAATGAACCATTTCTCATCTACATCTAATTCATTAGTCGAACAACATGTTAGGTATTTTTTAGTTATCTAATATATTTCATTCATTTTCATTTGACTATAGTCAGCTGACTGTTGTATGCTATGGCAGATGTTTGAGTCCAAGAAAAAATTGAGAGCATTCGTTACTTGATTTGGATGAGGGACATGAGAGAGAGCTCACAGATTCAGTAGAGCTGTTTTGGGTCACTTGTAGCCAATTGGAGAAAGCCAACCTTATTGAGGAGGTTTTGTGGTTAGATTGTTTATTTATTTATTTTTATTATTATTTTCATATAGCTCTTTCGAATGTCAAAAGAGGAGTTTGAATTGCCTAGTATCGGTCCTATAACATTACCTTATAACTCTGTACTACTGGGGTTCATTGTTTCCTTTGTTAAAGGATGTAAAGATTTGGAGAAGGTTGTTGTATGTCACCCTATTTTTCACCTTACAACAACAAAATCATACTTGCTTCCTTTAACTTATGAGGTACTTCCAACTGAGCTCCTCCTGATAGCAGAGAATGAAATCAGCCCATAAGTGTTTATAAATGGAAGAATTCAGTCTCACCCATTGGTCATCTTCTCTAATGCAAGCTTAGAGAATTCAGTCTCAAGCTTCTGATTCCAAGCAACAAAAAAGCTGGGTATTGTTGTAATGGTGCCCTGTGATACTTCAAAATGTGTATGCTACTATTTGAATACTTGAATATGTATGTGTATCAGAGAAATTTAGCTCCTCTGTCTCTCTAGGAAAAAACAGTAATGTTGAAAGTTAGAACAATTTATTGTGCTAGACAAATTTTAAGATCAACATAGGGAAAATGAGTACCATAGATTTGGGTGTTATTTGCTTTGTATGTTAACAAATTGTCTGAAGTAGCTTGATCTGTGATCTGAATGTTTTGAGTCAGGTTAGTAAGGCACTAATTGGAGAATATATAGCTGCTCAAAATAGGAAGAACTCGTTTAAAGGTTTGGGATTAAAGCATATGAATGATCCTTGCCCTGTTATTCCAACTCAACTCACAAGCATTGTCATCAGGAGTACCCAATTTCAGGTGATAAACTTTAACTAGAGACTTATGTTAATGATTCATGCATTATACTTGTATTTGTTGATGCTAGTATGATATTAGTAAACAATATCTGACACAGACCTGGAGAAATCGCCACCTAAATTCTAAAAGATATATGAGCATAGTCGTGTTTGTGTGAAACTTTATCAAAGGATTGTTTGTAATTTTTTTAAATTTGTGGCCGTATACAATGTTCTAACGGGTGAGATTCTTCTGCTAATTCTTTGTTGAAGATACATGTTCAACACAATGAGACCCATTCATAAAAACATTGCTTGAAAGAAGCGACAAGTCCTTCTACACCCAAATGCCTAGGATTGGTTGTACTTGGATTCATCGGTCTCCATTTCAACATATCTTAATGGTTGTGAACCTAGCTATGTAGGAGTTTGGTTGCTAATGAGAAGGGTATTAGGTGCTGATAAATTGATACAGGTCCTTAAACTATGTTTTGATGACAAACTGCTGTATTCAGTATGATAGAACATTTGCTTCTGTACTATAGAATTGTTGTTTAGTGTGTTGCTATGTGCTTCAGTCCATGTCAGTTTAGCTAATTTCATCAGTTTAGCTGATTTCAGCTTGTTGGGTTCTTTTTCCTCTTTGATCACGTCAGTAGAATATTTCACTTGTTGGGTTGTTATCCTCTAAGATAGATTTGTGTTTGTTTTTTATCTTTTTTTATCTTTTTTAAGCTGGATGTCTTATTCTTATTTCTAGTATGTCTGATATGTGGATATTTCTTCTTTCTTGTTTTCTTGATATATTTTCCAGGCGTGAAGATAGAGTTTGTCGGTACGTTCCCAGCCTTTTGAAGATGGTAACATTGCACTGCAATTGCTATCATCCTACGTACATGGTTGGATTCTATTTACTAATATGATTATGAAGAACCATATATTGACTTATTTTGGATTCTATGTCACTACACCAAAAGGCATGTTTAACTACAGGGAGATGGCCACGGCTCTAAACCGTTGGTTTATTTGCCACAGCCGAAAACCGTGGCTATAATGGCCAACGGTTTAAAACCGTGGCTAAAAAAATAAAAACCGTGGCTATACACTACACCAAAAGGGTTGCCACGGCCAAAAACCGTGGCTAACTGCCAACGGTTTAAAATCGTGGCTATAAGCTTTTCACGTGCCTATATGGAGGGAGCAGTTTCGCGCCTTGGCGAAAAAAATTGGGGAAATCAGATTGAAACAGTGGCGCGGTCATTGCGAAAAAAGGTTTCGCCGTATTGCAGAGAGAGGAGCAGAGGAGAAGACTTTCACACTCTGATTCTGCAGAGAGAGGAGCAGAGGAGAGTGTGAAGAGAAAGAAGAAGAAGTGAATCTATTTAGTTTCCTGCTTAATAGTTCATCAAACAAACACACAGAAATTTGTTGAATCTGTTTATTTTCGATCTGCTTAATATTTCCTGATAGAAATTTGAATAGCTACGGCTGAGCTGCTCTTCTCAAACAAACTATTTGAAAGTAATATACACTAGTGATAGAAATTGAGATACACTTTGTGATTTTTTTTTGGGTCGATCATTTGGATAGTAACAAAACGAAGCGTGTTTTTAATATAAAAATGGCTTTAATTGTTGGTGTTCCGAACATTGACATTTTATGGTTCACCAATGACTTGTCTTATTCTTTCTGATTCAAAATTTTATTATGGGATTGGGAAGTTGCATAGTTATGGATTTAATGCATCTGACAGAATATATTGACATTTTCTCTTCTTACTTGCACTTTCTTTTTCACATTGTAAGTCGACTTCCCAAGTTTGATTGTCTCACTCATTCATTAGGTGTGTTTATATAAGCTCTATTGATCTATGCCCAACTTTAATGTAGTTACTTGATGTATATTATATAAGGCCATTTAAAAAATGATTGAAAAAAAAAAAAGCAAACATAATGGAAGAGGATGTAAATATTAGTAGGTTAATGGCTTTACAGCTAATGCTTTTGAGTAATCACTATAACCTACTAACTATTTAAGATATATTAGACTTTTCCCTTTTTTGATTTTCCCTCTTTAGGATTTCAACTTGCTTGATGCATAGTTTTAGGACATATTTTGGACAAAATTTGAAAGAGTTTTGCATTCTGTTGACTTTGT
The DNA here is from genome assembly GCA_963556465.1 of Berberis vulgaris. Taxonomy (NCBI): domain Eukaryota; kingdom Viridiplantae; phylum Streptophyta; class Magnoliopsida; order Ranunculales; family Berberidaceae; genus Berberis; species Berberis vulgaris. The sequence goes on from OY747132.1 coordinate 46,145,064, forward strand.
TGATATTTTGGGTCAGACATTAATAATGTCTAACCTAATAGTACCGTTATTTGTAGGAGAGAATTCGTATAGGTAAGGAACTTCTTGAAACAAAGCGGATTGAGGAACATAAAGAAAGAAAACGGTTTGTCTTGATACGAAAAATCTTTTTGGTTGGAAAATGTTTTATTGTCTTCAGTCTTCACCATTATCTTGTTTCACTTCACCCATTTCTGTGCAATTTATTTGTTTGCCCCCTAAAACTAAAATGGATTTATTTTCCTGTTTTAGGATAATTGCCTTGCGAAAAGCAGAGAGAGGAGCAGAGGAGAAGACTTTCACACTCTGATTCTGCAGAGAGAGGAGCAGAGGAGAGTGTGAAGAGAAAGAAGAAAAAGTGAATCTGTTTTGTTTCCTGCTTAATAGTTCATCAAACAAACACACAGAAATTTGTTGAATCTGTTTATTTTCGATCTGCTTAATATTTCCTGATAGAAATTTGAATAGCTACGGCTGAGCTGCTCTTCTCAAACAAACTATTTGAAAGTAATACACACTAGTGATAGAAATTGAGATACACATTGCGATTTTTTTTTTGGGTCGATCATTTGGATAGTAACAAAATGAAGCGTGTTTTTAATATAAAAATGGCTTTAATTGTTGGTGTTCCGAGCATTGACATTTTATGGTTCACCAATGACTTGTCTTTTTCTTTCTGATTCAAAATTTTATTATGGGATTGGGAAGTTGCATAGTTATGGATTTAATGCATCTGACAGAATATATTGACATTTTCTCTTCTTACTTGCACTTTCTTTTTCACATTGTAAGTCGACTTCCCAAGTTTGATTGTCTCACTCATTCATTAGGTGTGTTTATATAAGCTCTATTGATCTATGCCCAACTTTAATGTAGTTACTTGATGTATATTATATAAGGCCATTTAAAAAATGATTGAAAAAAAAAAAAGCAAACATAATGGAAGAGGATGTAAATATTAGTAGGTTAATGGCTTTACAGCTAATGCTTTTGAGTAATCACTATAACCTACTAACTATTTAAGATATATTAGACTTTTCCCTTTTTTGATTTTCCCTCTTTAGGATTTCAACTTGCTTGATGCATAGTTTTAGGACATATTTTGGACAAAATTTGAAAGAGTTTTGCATTCTGTTGACTTTGTTGATATTTTGGGTCAGACATTAATAATGTCTAACCTAATAGTACCGTTATTTGTAGGAGAGAATTCGTATAGGTAAGGAACTTCTTGAAACAAAGCGGATTGAGGAACATAAAGAAAGAAAACGGTTTGTCTTGATACGAAAAATCTTTTTGGTTGGAAAATGTTTTATTGTCTTCAGTCTTCACCATTATCTTGTTTCACTTCACCCATTTCTGTGCAATTTATTTGTTTGCCCCCTAAAACTAAAATGGATTTATTTTCCTGTTTTAGGATAATTGCCTTGCGAAAAGCAGAGAGAGGAGCAGAGGAGAAGACTTTCACACTCTGATTCTGCAGAGAGAGGAGCAGAGGAGAGTGTGAAGAGAAAGAAGAAAAAGTGAATCTGTTTTGTTTCCTGCTTAATAGTTCATCAAACAAACACACAGAAATTTGTTGAATCTGTTTATTTTCGATCTGCTTAATATTTCCTGATAGAAATTTGAATAGCTACGGCTGAGCTGCTCTTCTCAAACAAACTATTTGAAAGTAATACACACTAGTGATAGAAATTGAGATACACATTGCGATTTTTTTTTTGGGTCGATCATTTGGATAGTAACAAAATGAAGCGTGTTTTTAATATAAAAATGGCTTTAATTGTTGGTGTTCCGAGCATTGACATTTTATGGTTCACCAATGACTTGTCTTTTTCTTTCTGATTCAAAATTTTATTATGGGATTGGGAAGTTGCATAGTTATGGATTTAATGCATCTGACAGAATATATTGACATTTTCTCTTCTTACTTGCACTTTCTTTTTCACATTGTAAGTCGACTTCCCAAGTTTGATTGTCTCACTCATTCATTAGGTGTGTTTATATAAGCTCTATTGATCTATGCCCAACTTTAATGTAGTTACTTGATGTATATTATATAAGGCCATTTAAAAATTGATTGAAAAAAAAAAAGCAAACATAATGGAAGAGGATGTAAATATTAGTAGGTTAATGGCTTTACAGCTAATGCTTTTGAGTAATCACTATAACCTACTAACTATTTAAGATATATTAGACTTTTCCCTTTTTTGATTTTCCCTCTTTAGGATTTCAACTTGCTTGATGCATAGTTTTAGGACATATTTTGGACAAAATTTGAAAGAGTTTTGCATTCTGTTGACTTTGTTGATATTTTGGGTCAGACATTAATAATGTCTAACCTAATAGTACCGTTATTTGTAGGAGAGAATTCGTATAGGTAAGGAACTTCTTGAAACAAAGCGGATTGAGGAACATAAAGAAAGAAAACGGTTTGTCTTGATACGAAAAATCTTTTTGGTTGGAAAATGTTTTATTGTCTTCAGTCTTCACCATTATCTTGTTTCACTTCACCCATTTCTGTGCAATTTATTTGTTTGCCCCCTAAAACTAAAATGGATTTATTTTCCTGTTTTAGGATAATTGCCTTGCGAAAAGCAGAGAGAGGAGCAGAGGAGAAGACTTTCACACTCTGATTCTGCAGAGAGAGGAGCAGAGGAGAGTGTGAAGAGAAAGAAGAAAAAGTGAATCTGTTTTGTTTCCTGCTTAATAGTTCATCAAACAAACACACAGAAATTTGTTGAATCTGTTTATTTTCGATCTGCTTAATATTTCCTGATAGAAATTTGAATAGCTACGGCTGAGCTGCTCTTCTCAAACAAACTATTTGAAAGTAATACACACTAGTGATAGAAATTGAGATACACATTGCGATTTTTTTTTTGGGTCGATCATTTGGATAGTAACAAAATGAAGCGTGTTTTTAATATAAAAATGGCTTTAATTGTTGGTGTTCCGAGCATTGACATTTTATGGTTCACCAATGACTTCTCTTTTTCTTTCTGATTCAAAATTTTATTATGGGATTGGGAAGTTGCATAGTTATGGATTTAATGCATCTGACAGAATATATTGACATTTTCTCTTCTTACTTGCACTTTCTTTTTCACATTGTAAGTCGACTTCCCAAGTTTGATTGTCTCACTCATTCATTAGGTGTGTTTATATAAGCTCTATTGATCTATGCCCAACTTTAATGTAGTTACTTGATGTATATTATATAAGGCCATTTAAAAAATGATTGAAAAAAAAAGCAAACATAATGGAAGAGGATGTAAATATTAGTAGGTTAATGGCTTTACAGCTAATGCTTTTGAGTAATCACTATAACCTACTGACTATTTAAGATGTATTAGACTTTTCCTTTTTTTGATTTTCCCTCTTTAGGATTTCAACTTGGTTGATGCATAGTTCTAGGACATATTTTGGAAAAAATTTGAAAGAGTTTTGCATTCTGTTGATTTTGTTGATATTTTTGGTCAGACATTAATAATGTCTAACCTAATAGTACCGTTATTTTTAGGAGAGAATTCGTATAGGTAAGGAACTTCTTGAAGCAAAGCGGATTGAGGAAGATAAAGAAAGAAAACAGTTTGTCTTGATAAAAAAAATCTTTTTGGTTGGAAAATGTTTTATTGTCTTCAGTCTTCACCATTATCTTGTTTCACTTCACCCATTACTGTGCAATTTATTTGTTTGCCCCCTAAAACTAAAATGGATTCATTTTCCTATTGTAGGATAATTGCCTTGCGGAAAGCAGAGAGAGGAGCAGAGGAGAAGACTTTCACACTCTGATTCTGCAGAGAGAGGAGCAGAGGAGAGTGTGAAGAGAAAGAAGAAGAAGTGAATCTGTTTAGTTTCCTGCTTAATAGTTCATCAAACAAACACACAGAAATTTGTTGAATCTGTTTATTTTCGATCTGCTTAATATTTCCTGATAGAAATTTGTATAGCTACGGCTGAGCTGCTCTTCTCAAACAAACTATTTGAAAGTAATACACACTAGTGATAGAAATTGAGATACACTTTGCGATTTTCTTTTGGGTCGATCATTTGGATAGTAACAAAACGAAGCGTGTTTTTAATATAAAAATGGCTTTAATTGTTGGTGTTCCGAGCATTGACATTTTATGGTTCACCAATGACTTGTCTGTTTCTTTCTGATTCAAAATTTTATTATGGGATTGGGAAGTTGCATAGTTATGGATTTAATGCATCTGACAGAATATATTGACATTTTCTCTTCTTACTTGCACTTTCTTTTTCACATTGTAAGTCGACTTCCCAAGTTTGATTGTCTCACTCATTCATTAGGTGTGTTTATATAAGCTCTATTGATCTATGGCCAACTTTAATGTAATTACTTGATGTATATTATATAAGGCCATTTAAGAAATGATTGAAAAAAAAAAGCAAACATAATGGAAGAGGATGTAAGTATTAGTAGGTTAATGGCTTTACAGCTAATGCTTTTGAGTAATCACTATAACCTACTGACTATTTAAGATGTATTAGACTTTTTCTTTTTTTGATTTTCCATCTTTAGGATTTCAACTTGGTTGATGCATAGTTCTAGGACATATTTTGGACAAAATTTGAAAGAGTTTTGCATTCTGTTGATTTTGTTGATATTTTTGGTCAGACATTAATAATGTCTAACCTAATAGTACCGTTATTTGTAGGAGAGAATTCGTATAGGTAAGGAACTTCTTGAAGCAAAGCGGATTGAGGAAGATAAAGAAAGAAAACGGTTTGTCTTGATACGAAAAATCTTTTTGGTTGGAAAATGTTTTATTGTCTTCAGTCTTCACCATTATCTTGTTTCACTTCACCCATTACTGTGCAATTTATTTGTTTGCCCCCTAAAACTAAAATGGATTCATTTTCCTATTGTTGGATAATTGCCTTTCGGAAAGCAGAGAGAGGAGCAGAGGAGAAGACTTTCACACTCTGATTCTGCAGAGAGAGGAGCAGAGGAGAGTGTCAAGAGAAAGAAGAAGAAGTGAATCTGTTTAGTTTCCTGCTTAATAGTTCATCAAACAAACACACAGAAATTTGTTGAATCTGTTTATTTTCGATCTGTTTAATATTTCCTGATAGAAATTTGTATAGCTACGACTGAGCTGCTCTTCTCAAACAAACTATTTGAAAGTAATACACACTAGTGATAGAAATTGAGATACACTTTGCGATTTTTTTTTGGGTCGATCATTTGGATAGTAACAAAACGAATCGTGTTTTTAATATAAAAATGGCTTTAATTGTTGGTGTTCCGAGCATTGACATTTTATGGTTCACCAATGACTTGTCTGTTTCTTTCTGATTCAAAATTTTATTATGGGATTGGGAAGTTGCATAGTTATGGATTTAATGCATCTGACAGAATATATTGACATTTTCTCTTCTTACTTGCACTTTCTTTTTCACATTGTAAGTCGACTTCCCAAGTTTGATTGTCTCACTCATTCATTAGGTGTGTTTATATAAGCTCTATTGATCTATGGCCAACTTTAATGTAATTACTTGATGTATATTATATAAGGCCATTTAAGAAATGATTGAAAAAAAAAAAGCAAACATAATGGAAGAGGATGTAAGTATTAGTAGGTTAATGGCTTTACAGCTAATGCTTTTGAGTAATCACTATAACCTACTGACTATTTAAGATGTATTAGACTTTTTCTTTTTTTGATTTTCCCTCTTTAGGATTTCAACTTGGTTGATGCATAGTTCTAGGACATATTTTGGACAAAATTTGAAAGAGTTTTGCATTCTGTTGATTTTGTTGATATTTTTGGTCAGACATTAATAATGTCTAACCTCATAGTACCGTCATTTGTAGGAGAGAATTCGTATAGGTAAGGAACTTCCTGAAGCAAAGCGGATTGAGGAAGATAAAGAAAGAAAACGGTTTGTCTTGATACGAAAAATCTTTTTGGTTGGAAAATGTTTTATTGTCTTCAGTCTTCACCATTATCTTGTTTCACTTCACCCATTACTGTGCAATTTATTTGTTTGCCCCCTCAAACTAAAATGGATTCATTTTCCTGTTGTAGGATAATTGCCTTGCGGAAAGCAGAGAGAGGAGTAGAGGAGAAGACTTTCACACTCTGATTCTGCAGAGAGAGGAGCAGAGGAGAGTGTGAAGAGAAAGAAGAAGAAGTGAATCTGTTTAGTTTCCTGCTTAATAGTTCATCAAACAAACACACAGAAATTTGTTGAATCTGTTTATTTTCGATCTGCTTAATATTTCATGATAGAAATTTGTATAGCTACGGCTGAGCTGCTCTTCTCAAACAAACTATGTGAAAGTAATACACACTAGTGATAGAAATTGAGATACACTTTGCGATTTTTTTTTGGGTCGATCATTTGGATAGTAACAAAACGAAGCGTGTCTTTAATATAAAAATGGCTTTCATTGTTGGTGTTCCGAGCATTGACATTTTATGGTTCACCAATGACTTGTCTTTTTCTTTCTGATTCAAAATTTTATTATGGGATTGGGAAGTTGCCTAGTTATGGATTTAATGCATCTGACAGAATATATTGACATTTTCTCTTCTTACTTGCACTTTCTTTTTCACATTGTAAGTCGACTTCCCAAGTTTGATTGTCTCACTCATTCATTAGGTGTGTTTATATAAGCTCTATTGATCTATGGCCAACTTTAATGTAATTACTTGATGTATATTATATAAGGCCATTTAAAAAATGATTGAAAAAAAAAAGCAAACATAATGGAAGAGGATGTAAATATTAGTAGGTTAATGGCTTTACAGCTAATGCTTTTGAGTAATCACTATAACCTACTGACTATTTAAGATGTATTAGACTTTTCCCTTTTTTGATTTTCCCTCTTTAGGATTTCAACTTGGTTGATGCATAGTTCTAGGACATATTTTGGACAAAATTTGAAAGAGTTTTGCATTCTGTTGATTTTGTTGATATTTTTGGTCAGACATTAATAATGTCTAACCTAATAGTACCGTTATTTGTAGGAGAGAATTCTTATAGGTAAGGAACGGAACATCTTGAAGCAAAGCGGATTGAGGAAGATAAAGAAAGAAAACGGTTTGTCTTGATACGAAAAATCTTTTTGGTTGGAAAATGTTTTATTGTCTTCAGTCTTCACCATTATCTTGTTTCACTTCACCCATTACTGTGCAATTTATTTATTTGCCCCCTAAAACTAAAATGGATTCATTTTCCTGTTGTAGGATAATTGCCTTGCGGAAAGCAGAGAGAGGAGCAGAGGAGAAGACTTTCACACTCTGATTCTGCAGAGAGAGGAGCAGAGGAGAGTGTGAAGAGAAAGAAGAAGAAATGAATCTGTTTAGTTTCCTGCTTAATAGTTCATCAAACAAACACACAGAAATTTGTTGAATCTGTTTATTTTTTATCTTCTTAATATTTCCTGATAGAAATTTGTATAGCTACGGATGAGCTGCTCTTCTCAAACAAACTATTTGAAAGTAATACACACTAGTGATAGAAATTGAGATACACTTTGCGATTTTTTTTTGGGTGGATCATTTGGATAGTAACAAAACGAAGCGTGTTTTTAATCTAAAAATGGCTTCAATTGTTGGTGTTCCGAGCATTGACATTTTATGGTTCACCAATGACTTGTCTTTTTCTTTCGGATTCAAAATTTTATTATGGGATTGGGAAGTTGCATAGTTATGGATTTAATGCATCTGACAGAATAGATTGACATTTTCTCTTCTTACTTGCACTTTCTTTTTCACATTGTAAGTCGACTTCCCAAGTTTGATTGTCTCACTCATTGATTAGGTGTGTTTATATAAGCTCTATTGATCTATGGCCAACTTTAATGTAGTTACTTGATGTATATTAAATAAGGCCATTTAAAAAAATGATTGAAAAAAAAAAGCAAACATAATGGAAGAGGATGTAAATATTAGTAGGTTAATGGCTTTACAGGTAATGCTTTTGAGTAATCACTATAACCTACTGACTACTTAAGATGTATTAGACTTTTCCCTTTTTTGATTTTCCCTCTTTAGGATTTCAACTTGGTTTATGCATAGTGCTAGGACATATTTTGGACAAAATTTGAAAGAGTTTTGCATTCTGTTGATTTTGTTGATATTTTTGGTCGGACATTAATAATGTCTAACCTAATAGTACCGTTATTTGTAGGAGAGAATTCGTATAGGTAAGGAACTTCTTGAAGCAAAGCGGATTGAGGAAGATAAAGAAAGAAAACGGTTTGTCTTGATACGAAAAATCTTTTTGGTTGGAAAATGTTTTATTGTCTTCAGTCTTCACCATTATCTTGTTTCACTTCACCCATTACTGTGCAATTTATTTGTTTGCCCCCTAAAACTAAAATGGATTCATTTTCCTGTTGTAGGATAATTGCCTTGCGGAAAGCAGAGAGAGGAGCAGAGGAGAAGACTTTCACACTCTGATTCTGCAGAGAGAGGAGCAGAGGAGAGTGTGAAGAGAAAGAAGAATAAATGAATCTGTTTAGTTTCCTGCTTAATAGTTCATCAAACAAACACACAGAAATTTGTTGAATCTGTTTATTTTCGATCTGCTTAATATTTCCTGATACTAATTTGTATAGCTACGGCTGAGCTGCTTTTCTCAAACAAACTATTTGAAAGTAATACACACTAGTGATAGAAATTGAGATACACTTTGCGATTTTTTTTATGGTCGATCATTTGGATAGTAACAAAACGAAGAGTGTTTTTAATATAAAAATGGCTTCAATTGTTGGTGTTCCGAGCATTGACATTTTATGGTTCACCAATGACTTGTCTTTTTCTTTCTGATTCAAAATTTTATTATGGGATTGGGAAGTTGCATAGTTATGGATTTAATGCATCTGACAGAATATATTGACATTTTCTCTTCTTACTTGCATTTTCTTTTTCACATTGTAAGTCGACTTCCCAAGTTTGATTGTCTCACTCATTGATTAGGTGTGTTTATATAAGCTCTATTGATCTATGGCCAACTTTAATGTAGTTGCTTGATGTATATTATATAAGGCCATTTAAAAAATGATTGAAAAAAAAAAGCAAACATAATGGAAGAGGATGTAAATATTAGTAGGTTAATGGCTTTACAGCTAATGCTTTTGAGTAATCACTATAACCTACTGACTATTTAAGATGTATTAGACTTTTCCCTTTTTTGATTTTCCCTCTTTAGGATTTCAACTTGGTTGATGCATAGTGCTAGGACATATTTTGGACAAACTTTGAAAGAGTTTTGCATTCTGTTGATTTTGTTGATATTTTTGGTTAGACATTAATAATGTCTAACCTAATAGTACCGTTATTTGTAGGAGAGAATTCGTATAGGTAAGGAACTTCTTGAAGCAAAGCGGATTGAGGAAGATAAAGAAAGAAAACGGTTTGTCTTGATACGAAAAATCTTTTTGGTTGGAAAATGTTTTATTGTCTTCAGTCTTCACCATTATCTTGTTTCACTTCACCCATTACTGTGCAATTTATTTGTTTGCCCCCTAAAACTAAAATGGATTCATTTTCCTGTTGTAGGATAATTGCCTTGCGGAAAGCAGAGAAGGAGGAGGAGAGAAAAACAAGGGAGAAGATCCGTCAGAAACTCGAAGAGGATAAGGTATATGTTGAATTCTCAACTTATCTTTTATTGAGGTATGATTGAAGAATAATTTGCTTAAGTTCATACTTCATAAACACATTTAATGAGGCTGAGAATTCTTATTTTATTGAGGTATGATTTCAGTTGGCCACCCTCCCTCCTTTTTCCTTCTCTCTTCAGTTTGTCACCACCCCAGATCCCCTCCCCTCTTATCTTTCCCCATCTATGATCAGTGTTCTAAAAATCGCTAGGCGCTGGGCGGGCGGCGGGCAGGTGCCTAGCGCCCAGGGGCCTAGGCGGTCTTAGGTTTTGTATTATAACTTTAATAATTTACAAAAGTTAAGCATAATACCTTATCAATTACATCCAATTTAATGCCAATATACATATGCAAAATTTAAAAACATGAAAAATTAACAATCATGAACAAAATTTATTAAAACTCAAATGACTGAAGTTGGTCATGATGGGTACTTTATATAAATTTGAATTTGTGTACACTTTTATTTTTCTTCAAATTGCATGAATAACCTCAGTTATGTTTGATAAAATCTACATCAGTAAAATTGGTACCGGCAGATCCTTTGAGAATTCCATTAAGTAATCATCATTTGCTACATTTAGACATATACTGAATAAAAAATAATTAAATAGTTTATTTTTAAAAAATAGGAAATAAAAATAAAATAAGAACACAATCAACCTTATTAAAAAAAAAAAAAAAAATCGCCCCGACCGCCTAGAGTCCGCCTAGGCCCCCCAGACCCCGCCTAGATCCCGCCCAGACCCGCCTAGAGTCCGCATAGGCCGCCTAGACCCGCCTAGGCCACCCAGACCTCGCCTAGATCCCGCCCAGACCCGCCCAGACTGCCCGCCCAGCCATTAATCTGGGCGGTTTTTCACCTTCTAGCGCCCTAGGCCGATTTTTAGAACACTGTTCATCGCCACCCAGCGCCGTTGCCACCTTCCCCTCTCATCCTCTCTTTACTCAAGGGTAATTTTGTCAACAAAATTAGGCAAGTGAGGTGTTTAACAGTCGAGGGACAGAAACTGTTAGTCTTGGTTATGACTGCAATACGGATATCTATTCGGGTGATCTCATATTAGCTATTTATTATGGGTGTAAATCACAACTAACCCTTATTATTATTGTTATTACTAATATTATTATTATCATTATTATTTTGGGTGGCCTTCTTTTACTTGAGCATATATCTAGTATGGACTGTATAGTAGACCTTATACATGACAATTTTTATGTTTTTCAAAAACTCCCTTGAGATTGGTCTACTAAAATAGTAAGCAACTTTACATTAAACTTAAATCCTAAAAAGAATTAAGCTATGAAGCATGTAACCCTTTGAACATTGCCCTGTAATATTGAAACCTAACTTGTCGAACCAATCTCACGCAATCTTCAAGGAACAAAAATTGCAATTACACAGCTGGACTCCTCAGGATATTAAATCTCTGATGAACTGAAACTGATTGGAAAGATGGAGGTAGTGTCAATAAAAGCATATCTTTATTTCTATTTGTTTTCTCAAAACAATTCTAAGAACAATTCTTGGATGAACACCTCGTTATACTAGCGGTAACCTAGTATCGGCACCGTTCTCTTGAACTGTTTAAAGAATTATCTTCAAATGATTATTGTTATTCTTGTCTATTTTTATCTGTGTGTTTTACTATTTCTGTATGTTCTTTTTCCTGTGTTCAACTATCTGTTCGAGACTGTAAGTTTAGTTTGCTTTCTGAAACCTAGTAGTCCTGGGTGCAAATGGTTTCACATTTGCGACAAGTTCTTCGGATGAATGTTTGGTGACACAAGATATATAGTGGTGTCTCCATGGATGCCATTGCTCATTTTGTTGCTAGTAAGAAAGATAAGAGGCCAAAGGACCAACTAGTCAAATGGTATGGAGTTGTTAGAGACATACTGGTGCTAGACTACATAGATTTCAAAGAAACTGTCTTCTATTGTGATTGGGTCAAAGTGGAAGATAAGAAAAATGCATATAAGGTGGACCCAATTTGGAACCATGAGATGGTAAACTTGTCGAAGCTAAAAGACAAAAGAAAGGTGGAAGAGGATCCATTCATTTTAGCTCAAGAAGCAAGTGGGTATTTTATTCGAAAGATCAATCAAATGACGGGTGGCATGTAGTTCTACATACTCAAAGAGGCTTGAACACTAATGTCGATAAAAAGGAAACTCCCACTGTGTATCAAAGCATCTTGAAAGACAACCCCAACCTGAAGAGCTTACTGGAATTTTAATTGACTATGCTACAATATTTTTTTATGCACTTCTAATGCTATTTTAGTCATCCTCTTTGGTTGAGACCAATTATTTTGTCTTTGTTTCTTATTTTTACTTTTGAGTTGGGAAAGGGAAGCTTTGTAGCTAAGTATTCATAATGGCTTTTCCAATGCTTTATAAAAATCTATTTGTGGTGATATGTTGTGGAAGGAAACTATCTATAAATGTAGTGTATATAGTTGTTTCTTATTTCTTTTTGTTTGATAATGGTTAATATCTATAATGTCATTGATAGAAATGGGTAGTACTCGCGACAATCTCTCCACCAATGATGTCACTACATCTACAAATGATGACAGTGAAGTTAAAAAGACCATACAGTTCAATGTCCATGGTTTAGCAGTTGGACCTGGTGCTAGAAATTTCAATAAACACATTGGAAAGCTTGTTGAAACCCTTGTGCCCATCAAATTCAAGGGTTGGCATCATGTTACTGACAACTACAAAGAGGATGTGTGGAATGGCCTCAAGGTGAGATTTTACATCATTGATTTTCATAATGTCTTATTTTATTGTCAACTTATATCTCAATGGCTTATTTGCAGCGTGAATACGACATCCCAAATTATGTGAAAAGGAATGTGCATTTGAAAATGTTAGAATATTTCAGAAGGTTCAAGGCAGATCTTAGGAAGGACTATTTGGATAAGTATCCTACCATTGAGGAACAAGAAAAGCATGTTCCAAATGGTGTAAGAGAGGAGGATTGGAAGGAGTTTGTTCGCTATGAGAGCACCCCTGAAGCGAAGGCAATTAGAGCCCAAAATGTCAAAAACAAAAAGGCTTCAAAGTATGTATGGGGGGGGGGGGGGTGGTAGCCAAAAGAGTGCTGCAGAAGTAGAGTATGAAATGGTAATTGAGTTTCTAGCTATTAGTACAATAATAACCATTTAACTATATAGGCTGAGACTAATCTTTCAAGTATATAGGTTGAGAAGAACCCTGATGGGGAACCAGTCACACGCACTGATATATGGATTGCTTGTCACACGGGAAAGGATGGAAAACCCACGCATGGTGCTGAACTATATATGGTATGTGCCCAATGTTGTCTTTTATACACAATTCTTAATTTACTTTGTAGTTGTTTGAATATTATTTGTGTCCTGTATTATTTTATTTTATCATTCTTTTGAAGGAACAAGTTAAAGCAAAAAAGGTCGCCTTGCAAGAATCTTCAACCCAGGGTACCACTGACCTCACTATTGATAATGATCCTCTAAGCCAAGTGTTTGGCCAAGAAGAAAGGGGACGTGTTCGTTGTGTTGGAACCACCGTCTCTAAAAGGAAGTATGATGCTTCACTTCCCGCTCGTTCATTGCTTTTGGATAAAACATTGGAAGTAAAAAAAATTAGCGAAAAATATGATAGATTGGAAGAAAATGTTCAATGGATACGAGAGAGACTTGAAAATGGAAGTTATGTGAGACCATCAACAAGTGAAGGAACACAAGGAGGGACACAAAGAATTGAAGATACACCTTCGTCCCGTGCACAATCGACAAGGCAACCAGAAAATCCATTACCTCCTTCTCCATTACCACCATCTTCTCAAGGTGTTGCGAGGTTTCCTTCTCCAAGCAATCCTGTTCCTTCAATGTCAAGGACTTACAAAGTTTGTGATTGGCATAAGAATGTCATTGCGATAGCAATAGAGGTTGTAGATCCTATCCATCGATTCTCTTGCGATTGCCATGGATCATTGAACCCTGCAACAGAGATCAGACTTTCCTTATGCTTCAAATATATGACTGAGGTGAAACTTTACAAGAGTGATCCAAAAGGAGACATGATGGGGGATTTGGACGTTGGTGATTTCTTCGTATGGTGTAAAAATCATGTGGAACTTGATGATTGATAGTTACAACTACCTTGGTGGTTACAACCTTGAACGATATCCTTGATGCTTGCTATTTTTGTGGACTTGCATGCAATACTGTAGTAGTGTTGTTTTCTTGTTGAATATATGTATATATATATACTACCTTGTTTTTTTGAACGATATCATTGGTTTTGGTAGTCCCAAATCTGTAATTTTAATTTGGATTTGGTAGTCCCAAATATGTAATCTTAGTAGTGTTGTTTTCTTGTTGAATATATGTATATATATATACTTACCTATGTTTTTTAAATTTATAACAACCCTTTTTTAACTCCACCAATGTAAAGGTTCTTTTTTACATTGTCGGTCCCAAGCCCGGATAAAGGAGGAGGGATGAGGGTATGTTTACCTTTATCAATTTTTGTGTTAAGTTTCATTATATTTTTTTCATTGTGATATGGTTATCTGGTTCTTATATATATATATTAAATTTTCTGATGTGCAGGTGGCTATTGCAGATTGAAGGAATCAGATAATGCAGATAAGGTTTTTTGACATGATGATGATACATTGTAAATGGTGTAGTTTATGTTGTACAGGGTGCAAAAGTTACTTGCAGATTGAAGGAATCAGATAATGTGGAAGTATCTCATGCAGGACGAACATTCGAAGAAGCTAAAAAGTTGGTTGAGCAAAGCTTTGGGAACTATGTTGGAAGCAATGTAATGGTGGCAGCAAAAGAGGAGTTGAGTAAAATACACTTTGGGCACGTGATTGTTCATTTTAAGGTAAATTGCCCCCTTCTTTCATGGAGTCTACGCTCTGAATAAAAAAAAAAACAGGAAAAAGCTTATGAATTAATTCATTTGATCGTATATGCAGGATCACAAGGACAAAATCTTGCACTGAACTATTTCAAAGTCAGGAAGCACAACTGCAGAACCTGCTGCTCATGTCCGTGCTTCCTAAGGATGATGCAAATGAAAGGGACTGCATTTTGGAGGTGAGAGCAGGTAATACATGAGCATCTTCTTTTCTATCTTAATTTATAAAAAACAAAAAAACAAACTTCTTCAGGACGCGCGTATGTGGTACGCGAAAATGGAGTCTGTTAGTAAATCGTGGAGTCTGTCAATTAGTTGCTGTGTTAGTAAATCGTGGAGTCTGTTAGTTAGTGCTCTGAATGGTGGAGTCTATCAGTTAGTGTTCTGCTAGTGAATGGGGCAGTATGTCTAGATGTTCTGTAGTCTGTCAAGTCTTATAACTTCGGTTAGTTTCCTCCATCTTAGATACTACTATAAATGTAAGAATAGTAGGAGCAATTAGGGAACTTTTACTGACTGAATTCTGTTGTACATTGAGCTCTGCTATGAAATTCTGTAAAGACACTGAGAGCCAATTATGTGAGTTCTGAAATTCTAAAAATAATGAAAATGTGGTGATACTCATTTTACTGAGAATGCTATCAGTCTCTTGGTGATACTCATTTTACTGAGAATGCTATCATTCTCTTACATCTTACTTCTTACAGGTTACCCCATTCTTAGTCCGCAAGGTGTTTACGCAGATATTCTCATTCGTTAATGTTCAGCTATTCAACAGGTTTCTGTTCTTGAATCTCCAATACAATTTGTAACAAAATTTATTGTAATGAAATAGACTATTGATTCAGTAATTCTATTCCTATTACCATTTCGCAGCCTTCTTTTGCGACGCGAGTGTTGTTCATTCAGCAACGGAGAGTATGTAAAAGCAGGGTTATCTGAGTTGGAGTAATGGTGTATTACTGCCACTGAATAGGTCAGTTTGAATCCATACCCTACTTTTTCAGCAATTATTTTGCAAACTTCTAATGTCAAAATATGTACAGTATGCAGGCTCAGCTTGGGAGGAATTAAGGCATATCAGACAAGCAGTTGGTTTCCTGATGCGATTTAGACAAGCATGTTTTTTGTTTCAGTAGTGCATTATTTTCATTTTAGTATTAGCCTAATCCTCTATTTAATTTTTGGGACTTTAGGTCATACATCAGAAGCCCAAAAAGACCTTGAATGAAATAACAAAAGAACTCTGCCCGGTGGGTGACTCCACTATAAACTCCAAATCTTAAAACAATATTATTTTTCTTCTTCCAGGATGACCTTTACTTTTTATCCCCTGCCTTTTCAGGTACTCAGCATACAACACAATGTACGGGGATGACAAATATGGCACTCACCCTTCACTGACAGAGCAATCAACAGATTGCTCCCCATTCACTGTTTTGTTTCTCTATGCCTTTTCCTTGTATAAGTAAATCTGATTGTGCAGGAGGATATTGTGGCCAAGCTGATTGACTTTTTGCAGGCCCCTCATGCTACAACCAACACTTCACTTGCAGAGAAGGAGCAGGTCCTATCTTCTATGGTGTTTTTAGATGACTTAAAGAATTTATTTATGGTTGTAGTGGCTTATGTTATATCTTTTTTCCCAAAAATTTTAGCCAAGTACCCCTAGAAAGTGTAATAGAGCAGTCGAGAAAACAATCTCAAAGTCAGAAACTCATTATGTTTAATTATGTTTTAAATTGATTTTTGTTTCACATGTATGTATGAAACTCATTTTTGTTTGTTTAAAGCTGATTTGAACTCTTCATCCAATATTTTTACTTCCCTTTTATTGGTTTACTCCCTACTGAATTATATTGATGAGTTCATGCTAAATAGTCGTAGAATTTTTATTTTATATTATTATTAACTTATTTTATTTACTTCATTACTAATGTTCTTCTGTAATTGATGTTATCAGGAAACATTGTCTCCAGTTGTGTGTTTGCAGCTCCAGCGTAAGCAGTGTTCTAAAAATCGCTAGGCGCTGGGCGGGCGGCGAGCAGGTGCCTAGCGCCCAGGGGCCTAGGCGGGTGCCTAGGCGGGCGCCTAGGCGGCACCTAGGCGGTCTTAGGTTTTGTATTATTACTTTAATAATTTACAAAAGTTAAGCATAATACATTATCAATTACATCCAATTTAATGCCAGTATACATATGCAAAATTTTAAAACATGAAAAATTACCAATAGTGAACAAAATTTATTAAAACTCAAATGACTGAAGTTGGTCATGATGGGTACTTTATATAAATTTGAATGTGTACTCTTTTATTTTTCTTCAAATTGCATAAATAACCTCAGTTATATTTGATAAAATCTACATTAGTAAAATTGGTACCGACAGATCATTCGAGAATTCCATTAAGTAATCATCATTTGCTACATTTAGACATATACTGAATAAAAAATAATTAAATAGTTTATTATTAAAAAGTAGGAAATAAAATAAAATAAGAACACAATTAGCCATATTAAAAATTTTAAAAAAATTAAAAAAATTTAAAAAAAATTAAAAAAAATAAAAATCTCCCAGACCGCCTAGAGTCCGCCTAGACCCCGCCTAGGCCGCCTAGACCCGCCCAGACCCGCCTAGACCCGCCCAGCCCGCCCAGCCGCCCAGACAGCCCGCCCAGCCATTAATCTGGGCGGTTTTCCACCTTCTAGCGCCTAGGCGCCGCCTAGGCGGCCGCCTAGACCGATTTTTAGAACACTGAGCGTAAGTCCATCTTCCTATCTTTTGCCTAACTGCATTTTTTTTTGTCCATGTACAAATTAGCTGAGGTTGTGGGTGCTGATCACTATTAATTTTGTTTGCAGTCCGACATTTTATCAAATTTACAAGAGAAAATCAACTGAAGGATTTCAGTCAGTTCCTTATGTGGTTGCACTGTTCAGTGCCATGCTTTGGTTCTACTATGGATTCATTAAAACCCATGTTGTGGCCCTAATCACCATTAATGCAATTGGTTGTGTTGTTGAGACCTTATACATCACCATCTACTACAAATACTCAACAAGGGACAGCAGGGTATGTAAACTATATATCATTTACTGATTATCCCACATTCTTAATTAGTAATTTTCTTTTGATGCATTTTCTATTATATTGTAATGACTGATTAATTATCCATTGTTCTTCATTGTAGGTCTATTTATTCAAATTAATATTACTTCATACTCACTTCCCTCTCCCCTGCTCACTCTCTGCTGTCTAAGGTATGTGAATACTTTCTTTCTTCCTTCACTTTGGTTTTGGATAGATAAGTACATGCATGAATTTGCTACAAATCAATGTTTATTGTTTATTGCATGAATTTGGATAGATAAGTGTTTCTTCATTCAATTAAAAAAATTAACGTACTTATTGTTTATTGCAATCTGAAATCATATCCCTCCACTGAAAATTAACTTATTGGTAATATGATTCAAGCATAATCTGATCCCCAGAAGAGGGATGAATATCTGCAAAGGTTGATGGAACTCCCAAATCAGGAAAATTCTCCACTTGTACATATTTATTGCAAAACAAGTGAGGTTCCATAAGGAAGAATCCATGGCTATTGTTTTGTTCTGATGAGATGAATTTTATTAGAGTGCGTGGTTGAAATTATAAATATATATATTACTATAATTACAAAGAAGAATGGGTCAAGTTTTTCTTCTGGATTTTCACCTTTAATTTGCTTGGTGTACTTTCTTTCCTTCATCGTGGATGATGGATGTTTGGTACAGTTAAGTTTCACTGTAAAACAAAACATTGAAACAACAATGTTGTACTCAATCTTCTTTCAGTCTTTGATATAGATATAGATACCATGTTTTGGATTTTGTGTTTTTATCGATTACCATTGATTTATGCATTTTGAAGGTGTAACCAAAGAATGAGATTTCGCGAAATTTCGGAAATGTTTTTAGAATTAGAAAAGAAAAATATTGAAATTTCAACCTGCTATTAAAAGGTGCAACAATAAATATAATCCAATTATATAAAAGTGCAATAGTAAATAGAATTCAACTATAAATCTCATCAACATTAATATAATCCAACCATGAACCATGTCTATAAAAGTACAACTGTCAATACATTGTTCTTCAAAAATAAGTCTCATCAACACAGTACACACTGATGTCTATAAAAGTACAACTGTCAATACATTGCTACCGAAAGCCAAATGATGTTGAAAGATACATTTTTGTGGGCGATGGAAAATCGGTGGATGTTGAGGCAATAGGGCATTTTAGGTTACTGTTGAGAACTGGTTTTTATTTGGATTTGAAAAACACTTTTGTTGTACCGTCCTTTAGACAAAATTTGGTTTTTGTTTCTTTATTGAACAAATCTGGTTATAATTGTTCATTTGGAACCAATTCAAATATTGTTGGTACTGGTTCATTAAGTATGTTTGATAACCTATGTTTGCTTGATACTATTGCATCATATAATGAAACCTTGCATGTGGATTCATGGGGTACTAAACGCAAGTTAAACAAAGAAAATTCAGCAAAATTATGGCACAAGCGTTTGGTCATATATCCAAATCTAGAATTGAAAGACTTGTGTCAGAAGGCATTTTGGATTCACTTGACTTTTCAGACTTAGATGTCTGTGTTGAGTGCATCAAGGGAAAACAAACAAAACAAAATAGATTAGGTGCTAATAGATTTTTAGACGTCTTAGAATTGATACATACGGATATCTGTGGACAATTCCCTACGACTTCTTGGAATGGTCAACGATACTTTATATCATTCATAGAAGATTATCACATTATGGGTACCTTTATCTCATTCATGAGAAATCAGAGTCACTGGATGTGTTCAAGTCTTTCAAATTTGAAGTCGAAAACAAACTCAGTAAGAAAATTAAGTGTGTTAGATCTGATTGTGGTAGAGAGTACTACAGCAGATATGACGATTCAGGAAAACAATGTCCAAGGCCATTTGCTAAATTCCTAGAGGAATGTGGAATCATCCCACAGTACACCATGCCAGGTTCACCTAGCATTAATGGTGTCGCTGAAAGACGAAACAGAACTCTGAAGGATATGGTAAGGAGTATGATTAGTCATTCTACCTTACTAGAATCACTCTGGGGAAAAGCAATAAAAAAACCAGCTTATATACTAAATAGAGTACCAACTAAAGCAGGTGGCAAAACTCCTTATGAACTTTAAACAGGCAGAAAGCATAGTTTAAAACACTTTCACATTTGGGGATGTCCATCTTATGCTAGGCCTTATAGGCCAAATGAAAACAAATTGGACTCCAAGACAGTAACCAGCTACTTTATTGGTTATTCAGAGCAATCCAGGGGCTACAAATTTTATGATCCCACAATTAGGTCCATTTTTAAACGGGAACTGCGACATCTTTTAAGGATGTTTAGTTTGAGGGAAGAAATAAGGTAAGAGACGTTGTCTTTGAAGAGGAATCGGTTTCGACTCCTACTACTATTTTTGACAATGTACATGTTTTTGTACCTATCATTGATCAAAAAGCAGATCTGAAACCTCAACAAGACAATGTTAAACAACTCCCTGTTCAAATTGAAGTAAATGTTCCAGAGGAACAAACTCAACAACCTCAATGACAAATGCCATTAAGGAGATCCACGAGAGAAATGAAAAATGTTATTCCGGATGATTACATAGTTTTTTCTCTAAGAACATGAGGAACATGATGGATTGGTGGAAAATGATCAAATCAACTTCCATCAAGCCATGCAGGATTCTAAGTCTCAAAAGTGGATAGATGCTATGAATGAGGAGTACAAGTCTATGCAAGACAATCAAGTTTGGGATCTTGTCCCATTACCTAAAAATACAAAGCCCATTGGTTGTAAATGGATATTCAAAACCAAGAGGGATTCAAAAGGTAATGTGGAGAGATATAAGACTCGTCTTGTAGCTAAAGGCTTCACTCAAAAGGAAGGCATCGACTATAAAGAGACTCTCTCTCCAGTTTCAAAGAAAGACTCATTTAGGATAATCATGGCACTTGTTGCGCACTTTGACCTTGAGCTACATCAGATGGATGTTAAGACAACATTTCTCAATGGCGACATTGATGAAACAATTTAAATGGTGCAATCAGAAAACTTTGTGTCTAGAAACCCGAAGAATATGGTTTGCAAACTAAAGAAATCCATCTATGGGCTCAAGCAAGTTTTCCGTCAATGGTACCACAAATTTCATCAAGTAATTGTCTCATTTGATAATTGTGTGTATCATAAGTTCGGTGGGAATAAGCATATATTCTTGGTTTTGTATGTTGATTACATACTGCTTGCCACTAATAACAAAGACATGTTCCACGGAACTAAGAGATTTCTATCAGATAAGTTTGAAATGAAAGATCTTTGTGAAACTTCTTTTGTTTTAGGATTCAGATACACTGAGATCGCTCTCGGGGTATTCTTGGATTATCGCAAAAGAGCTATATAAAAAAGGTGCTTAAAAGATTTGACAGGCAAAATTGTAAACCAGGAGACACCCCTGTAGCTTAAGGAGGCAAATTCAGTCTTAAACAATGCCCTAGGAATAAACTTGAAGTTAAAGAAATGCAAGAGATTCCCTATGCATCACCTGTTGAGAGTCTAATGTATGCTCTGGTTTGTACACGTCCAGATATAGCATTCATTGTTGGAATGCTAGGCAGATATTTAGACAACCCTGGGATGGATCACTGGAAAGCAACCAAATGGGTTATGAGATATTTACAGAGAACTAAGGATTCCATGCTCACATACAAGAAATCAGACTAGTTGGAGTTCATAGGGTATTCTGATTTTGCTGGATGCCAAGATAGTAGGAAATCCATATCAGGCTACATTTATCTGTTAGCTAGAGGAGCTATTTCCTGAAGGAGTGCCAAGCAGACACTCATAGTTTCTTCCACTATGGAAGCAGAATATGTAGCATGTTTTGAGGCATCCAATCATGGATTATGGCTGCGAAATTTTGTCACCGGGCTGCGCATTCTGAGTAGTATTGAACGACCATTAAAGTTATATTGTGACAATAACTCAACAGTTCTATATGCCAACAACAACAGGAGCTCATCTAGATCAGATTATATTGACATAAAGTTCCTAGTTTTGAAAGAGAGAGTACAGAATAAACAGATTTTCATATAGCACATTGGGACAAACTCCATGATTGTGGATCCGCTTACTAAGGGATTACCACCCAAGGTCTTTCATGAGCACACTGCTCATATGGGTGTTATATCATTTGAGGATATTTTGGTTTAGTGGGAGTTTGTATATTTGATTGCTCTATATTGGATTTTGGACACATTTTGTGTATTTCGGTATTTTTTGCAGAAATAAAGTATTCAGTTTATTCACACTCTGGTTTATTGTGTTAAAGTTTGATCTCAATAAAGTTTAAAGTAGGACTAGTTGGAAATACACATGTTTAGATCATGTTACATGTAATTTCCACGCTACGCATCCATGATTGATCTATGTCATTTGATTGTATGGGTATACTTGACTATTGATGGATTTAGTTGTGCTAAATGTGGCGAAAGTTCCTTTAATCCTATACATGTATAGTCAATGGATGAGATTGTTTGAAAATACCTTCAAATGTGATAGCAAATTTTGAGCTCATTAGGTTATACACATTTTTTTAAGGTAACATATGTGGCCCAAGTGGGAGATTGTTGGAAAAATCCAACATGTGTGGGCACACATATGTTTTTAATGTGTATTGCTATCTTAAAGTATAGCCCAAATAAATTATGATCTAATATGGTTAATTGGGCTACGGTATTAAAATGTCATGGGCTTAATGTGTAGATACACTTAAGCAATTTCTAATTTGATGAGGGATAAAATTAGAAATTGGTAAGTTGGAATAACTGATAACCCATCAGTTATAACTTCTGGGTTATGGTCCCCAGTTGAGCGTGTGTTTTGTTTCTTCTGAAATTCCCTTCTACAGAGAGATATAAAGAAAAACATACGTTATCAACTGGAAGATCAAGATTCATCCCTTCCTTGAAGTGCTATCATGGATCAAGGTACACTTCCGTTTTGTTTTTGTTGTTCTATTCTCATTGAATCAATATGGAGCATACAACTATATCTGTAGAAAATTAATCTTATACCTTCTTCTCTGCTTCAGATCACGAACCAGCAAAGCAGCAACATAGTAGCAAACGGAGAGAGTTATCTCCTCTGTTCTTCATCACACAACCAACAACCAATAAATTCAGAGAAAGCTTTTTTCTTTCTCCTCCACGAAGAACAACAAGAGCAGCAAGAGACGTCGCCAAGAGCAAACTGTAGAGCTAGATTTCAGCAAGGAGCAAGATCAATCACAACTTCGCAGCCAACAGTGGACGTTCACACTAGAGAGTTATCTTCAATTTTAGCCCGTGAGAGGGAGTTTCACATCAGAGGGGGAGTTTCACGTCAGAAAGGAAGTTATTCACGCCAGAGAACGAAGTACACAGGCAGCCAGAAAAAGAGAATTCACATCCTAGAGGGAGGAAATAAATTGTAGCCTTCTCTTTTTAAAACCCTTTTTTTATTTCGCTTCCTTTCCTAACAGGTTTCAACCTAAAACTTCTTGTGAAAACGGTTTCCATTTTTAACTAGGCTTCCTTTTTTAATTACTTGGCCTTGCACGTGGCACAAGTTCCTTTTTCTCCTTAGATACAACTAAAGTACCTGTCAGATACCAAAATACACATAATGTAACTAAGTAGAAACTTATTATAAAAAATACTTGAATTAACCAAATGATCTAACAAAATTACACTTAGAAAAGCGATGTTCAGAGTGCAGTTTTATGCACTCATCACATCCCCAACCAACTTATTGCTAGTCTCTAGCAATTAAAGCGACTCAAATTCAGTAAAACTAAAAACAGAAATAAAACTTCTATCTATACCACTTTCGCTGGCACTTTCGATTGCATTTAGCAAATGCAACAAGCCTTTAAACCCCTAGGTGTACCTAGTGGATGAGTTATAATCTCATAAAGATTTTACCAAAGTGGTACCTACAAACACTATGTTATTTTCAACAAATTACTCAGTCTTAACTTCCAATCCCACAAATACAAATTGTAAATGAGAGTAAAATATCACAAAAATTTGGTTCTCATTCATTAGCAAATTAAAAAAAAATAAACTCCATCTTCACAA
This sequence comes from Berberis vulgaris, assembly GCA_963556465.1. Taxonomy (NCBI): domain Eukaryota; kingdom Viridiplantae; phylum Streptophyta; class Magnoliopsida; order Ranunculales; family Berberidaceae; genus Berberis; species Berberis vulgaris. The sequence goes on from OY747132.1 coordinate 46,168,853, forward strand.
GTTTTAGGAACTCAAAATAGGGTGCATCACTTATAAATAACTAATGAGAAGGCACGAGTCCCCGTTGGTGTAAAGTGAATCCACACATAATTATGGAGCTTCAAAGTAATTATTATATACATGACTTACTACATCAAAATTCATTGGAATTTCCGTTTGATGAAACAATTAGGGCAATGCATAATGGATACAAACACAAATTAAGACCTCCTTTTCTTTATTTTACTTTTCAAGGATATATATATAAATATGTGTGTGTGTGTATGTGCAATGTCGAAACTCCCTTAATTTTTCTAATTGACCCATGTATCGAACTTTAAACCAATGACTCCCAAACCAGATGGCTTTAGGACATTTGGTGTAAAAACACCCCTACGGGTTTACTAACCTGAGTAAAAAAGACTACGAAGTTAAACTAGCTACAACTTGACTTCAACATGTGCAATGTCTAGCTCCCTTAAGTTTTGTAATTGACTCATTTATCAAGCTTTAGACCAATGACTCCCAAACTAGATGGTTTTAGAGCATTAGGTGTATAAACACCCCTAAGGGTTTACTAACTCGAGTAAAAAAATACTACGAAGCTAAACTAGTTTATTTATACTTTAATATTATGCCAAGGTTACTCATCCAACAAATCTCCTAATTTATCCTGAGATATAGCATGCATATTTGGTTTCACCTTTTCATACCCCACACTATGTGCCAGTGTGCATGTGCTAATTTCAAAGTATAACAAGTGAAATACTCACTAATAAAAAATGAGTAGTACAAATTTAGATTTCCTAGACACATGATCATGTGTTCACCCTTTTAAACTCGCTAATTAATTTTGAATCAAAACTAAAGTTCAACAACACTCTCAAAAAAAACTTAGTTCAACATAACCAAGCCAAGACATCATTGCAAAATTCCTTTTTTTTTAACTTTTAATTATTATTTTTATAATTATTGTTTTCTAAATAAAAGACAAAAAAAACCTTTTTATACCCCTAACCTAAAATGGACATTGTCCTCATTGTTAAATCAATCCTTGTAATGAGGAGGGGAAGAGAAAAATATAACATTGATTTAACAACTAGCAAAATAAAATACTAAAATAATAAAAAGTAAGCAAGTGAGGGACTTAGTTGGATTTCTATAACTCATGAACGCCTTAGCATAAAGTTTTCTTATTCTCTTTGGGTTACCTCCCAAGTAGTGCTAAGTTTATAGTCTTTAGCAAGACTGTGCGACTCCCACGCTAAGTATTGGACAGAGTGGAAAGTCATGTCCTCATCTCCAAGGTCAAAATTCATATCAATGTAGGGATTCACTCTATGTCCGTTACCTTGAATGTTAGATTTTTCTCTTTGCTATGAACCTCCAAAGCTCTATGAGGGAAAACCTTGATCACAACATAAGGACCATACCATCTAGACTTGAGCTTCCCAGGAAAAAGGTTCAATTTTGAATTGTAAATCAACACCTTCCGTCCCACATGAAACTCTTTCCGAATAAGGTTTTATCATGATACGCCTTCGTTATTTTCCTTGCGTCTCTTGGAATTCTCATAGTCATCATGCCTCAATTTCTCTAACTCATTACCTCCTATTGGATTCTCAAAACTTCTGTAGCTGCAGCTTCCTCTTGTCACCAACCTGTTTCATATTCGGTGCCCTAACAATGGAAGGAACAAAAGTCATATTGGTAGGCACAAGAGTTTCAAAAGAAGTTGCATACTTACTTAAATGAGACTTAAAAGCCTCAATAGAGTGTATGGCTTCAGTGATGTCCATCATCACACTATCATCTTCAAGCTCAGGATTCGGCTTTGAGAAACTATAAGTGATGGCAGCCTTCAAAGGATTAATTTTATGTATCTGAAAAACTTGCTCAACAGCATTTTGAACAACATCAATATTAAAACAATCATGCTCATCGTGGGGTAATTTTAATGCATCAAATACCTTAAATCCTATCTTTTCGTCATTTGCTCCTGATGTGTCCAAATCTCGTCTTCCTGTGAGTTTGACTTGCAAAACAGAAGTTAGACTGCTAAATACCACCTTTTTGGTGCTCGAAGACATTTCGATGTTAAGTCAACAACTCTATTTGAATAAGGTAGTAAATCTAGACAAAACTCAGTTAAAATTGCATACCTTGGTCAATTGTTCCATTTACCTTATATAATGGTTGCGATTAAATCCCTGTGTGAGTTAAGCATGTGAAGCGCAACGGAGGGAGATGTTCCTCGTAACAGTCTCCTCCTTTATGGAGATGCGTCCATTGAGGCGTAACTCCCTCCACAACTCTTTTCTTATACAACATTCCTCTTCTTTATGAGAGAACTCGTGTGGACCCGGATTTGGGCCTAAATTGTGTCTTCTTCTGATGGGCCATGTTTGGGCTTTTATAAAAGATACCTGATCCTCGTGATGGATGTTTCCTGCCACGTGTATGGTTGCGACGTCGATCCATTTTGATGTATCATCACCTACTCCCCCTAGTTAGTAGATATGCTCATGTATACACAAACTGTGTGGCGATTAGGTTTTTGATTTCAACATTACGACGAATTTAGTGTTGTTGCTAGCTATTGTTGCTGTTGTCTCTCCGATGTTTTATCCGCCTACTCATTTCAGCGTGATTTCTGGAATTTCTTGTGATTATCATATCTTGCACGTTCTCCCAAAAGTGGACCTTTTGTTGCTCGTGAGGAGTTGATTTTGGGGTTTTTCCCTATTACGCCTTTTTTGATTTCCAATTGTTGATTTTTTTATCCCTTGTTTTTGCTTTGCAATCATGTCGAGCTTCATGGTTTTGAGTGGTGATGATGTTTACGAAGCTTCCTTTTCGCCTAAGTGGGCGACGCATTCGACTTTGGATAGCATTGGTCATGATTATTCGTTGTCGGCGACCTAGAAATCATTTTCCCCGAAGAGGCAACAGTCCATGTCATCCAAAGCATGGATATATCTCTTTGTACACTGGTATATTCAATTCTAGCTTTAGGCTTCCAGCTCCTCAGATTGTCCGGGAGTACCTAGATTTTGTGGGCATCGCCCCCACATAACTGGTTCCTAATAGTTGGAAGGTGATGATTGCAACCTTAGAAAGGGCTATCGCATTCGGTGTCCCTATGAATTTTAGGGTCTTGCATTCCTTGGTGGGGTTTAGTGTAAATGCTAACTGCACCTGTTGTCTTCGCTCTCCATCTTATTTTAAGAGTTTGCGAGAGGATTATGGGGGTTAATTGAGGCTCTGGTTTTATGCTAACGGTCATTTTGAAACGCTAAGTGGGTCAAGATGTCGTTTGACGAACAAGAGTTCTGTTGTTAGTTTGACAAGCTTCCCCGAGTCTCAATAAAAGATTTCCTTACTACGGATGCCATTATCCATAATGGCTTGTATTCGTCGAGTGAGGCGGCGTGCGCAGAGCCTACTATAGGCCATGTTTCGGAGGTGACTGTTGCATGTACAGGTGATGTGGATGTTAGTTGTGGAGAGAGTTTCATTAAAGAATCTGGAAACTGAATTGCTTATGTTGATGTCAGAGGTTCTAGGAGTGTTGGCTCAATTGTTAGAAAGAGGAAAATCCCCAGGCCTCCCAGCCTTTCTAAGATGTTGGCAATTAGTCCTAGCCACGTCTCGAAGAAGAAAAAGCTCACCACATCGATTTGTGATGTCGTTAGGGTTCCCTCCCCTTCTACTTTTCCCCAAAAAGGAGGACGTGGTTTAGAGGATGACTCTTCTACCTCAGAAGATGAGGAAATAAATCAAGTTCTTGAAAGGAGCAAAAAAACGGTTTTTCATCCTTTAGACGACCATGAAAAGAGTCTTGTTGCCTCGTACGGTTTGCCTGTTTCTGCTGACCTGATGATTGATAACTCTCGCATCATTGAAAATATAATGCTTCAGCTTGGTGTTGAGCAGTCTGAGAATCTGAAGAGTACTAAGACTTTGGATGACATCGAGTATGATCCGACACTGGAAAATCAAGTCGTTACTCGAGCTCGAACTTCAAACTCCTCGTTTCTTCTGCTGTTACTGGGACCTCAGGATCGGCTGTTACCCACTCCACTTCTCATCCTATCTCGGTTGCGCTCGAGAAGTTTTGCTGGCTTTCCGAGATTGTGAGTGTTGATGTGTAGAACAACACTCACAATCTCATTGGCTGTTGTCATGGATGGTTGGCTAATAGGGCTTTCATGTTTTTACATCCGCCATGCCGTCATGATGATGATGGTCTTCAGCACCTTATGGAAAGAATGACTCATCTTACTTATGCGGTCGTGATGGAGTTCAATTATAAGGCTGCTCGTGATCAGGTGGCGCTCATCAAGCGGAAGTTCGCAAGACATATCTTGGTTCTTTCTCACGTTCTCTGCCAGCTTGATTCATTGAAAACTCAGAGCGCAACGCATGCAAGGGTTTCACATACTGCACAGACTTCGTTGAAGTGGCCTGAGGCCATTCGGGACAAGTTCGCTTCTGATCTCAAAACATCTAATGTTGAGTTGGATAGGTTGCGGTCCCGTCTGGATATTGCTGAGAAGGAGTTGTCTAACCGAAAGGCTGAGCGTGATGAGGCCACTCATTTTACCGAAGGGTGTTCTGCCAATCTCAAGGCTTATGTGAATTATGAGTTCTTGCGGCCAAGTCTGTGGTTTTTGCAAGACTTACAATCATTGATAATGAATTGGAATCGACCAGAGTCGAGCTATCATCTGTTACTGAAATGCTAAAGGCTGCAGAGGCAGCAGATTGGAAAAGAGTGGTCGATGGCCGTCACGACTTCTTGGATCTCCTAGAAACGCAAGGCTTATATTTATCTGAATATCATTGCTTCTTCGAGCAAGAATTCAACGATGTGGACGAAATCGTTCCTGATTCACGGAGTGATCCTATTGTCGAATAACCTTTTCAGTATTTGTCGGAGCTTGCACCACCTAGTAATGTTGCTGCTAACACCGATGTTCCTTCTCAACCGTTTCTTTTTATTCCCTTGTAATCAGTAAAAACTTTATATTTTGAATTTTTTGTGTCCAGTATGTCTAGCTTATTAGCCTTTTACTTTCGATATTCCTAGTAGAATTCTGACTCGTTCATTCAAATTTTTGTGAATGCCTTCAATGTTTGACATACTAGTCGTGTAGAAGCTCTTTTTTACGGAATCTGAATCTATATCTAGATTACGAGTCGCACATTATAGTCGACGAGAAAAAGTTTGGCTTGTATGTCCTGGTACTTTACTACTTTATGGTTGATCAGGCTAGAAGCTTCATGTTTATGTCCAACTCGTTCGCTCGATACATATATTTATTTGTTGCTCGATATTCTAGCCGTGCTGAGTATTTTCACGAATGATATTTTTCAGTCTGACTTTCTTGTCGTGACTGAACTTTTGTCGTGACTGAACTTTTGTCGTTTTGAACTTGAGGTGAAGTATTGAGCGAAGAAGTTTATTAATAATATATTTTTAAGTGCTCTACATTCCATGGCCGCTGTAGCTTTTAACCCTCCTTGATTTCCAACCAGTATGTTTCTGGTTTGTTGATCTTTATTATTCTATATGATCCTTCCCAATTTGGGTTTAGTCTGCTCGCACCTAGTTCCTTTGTGTTGAGCTAGACTTTCCGGAATGACCAGCCGCCAATGTCAAAAGTATGGATTCTTACCCTCTTATTGTAATATCTAGCCATACGCTATTGGTAGGCCATTGTATTGATAGAAGTTGCTTTTCATTTTTCCTCAAGGAGGTCTAGCCCGACTCTTACTGCCTCGACGTTATCTTCAGAGCAAAATTCTTTGGTCCTGAACGTCGGCATACCGATCTCCACGGGTATCATTGCTTCAAATCCGTACGCAATGAAGAAAAGGGGTTTCCCCTATCAGAGTTCTTTTTGTTGCTCTATATGCCCATAGGACACTTAACAACTCAGAAGTCCACAATCCTTTCACTGCCTCGAGCCTTTTTTTGACCGCTTCCAAGATTGTCTTGTGGATGGGCGATTGCCGAGAAGTGTTGCTGGATGTTTAGGTTTTCACATAGCACTTTGATCTTCTTTCCTTCGAATTGTTTCCCGTTGTCCGTAACAATTACCCTTGGGATCCCGAATCTGCATATTATGTATTTTCAAAGAAACTTCTCGACTTGGGTTTCTCATATCTTTGCTAGAGGCTCTACTTCTACCCACATAGTGAAGTAATCTACTGCCACGAGTAGAAACTTCTTTTTGTCGGACACGGGGAGTAGTTCTACGATGTCCATTCCTCATTGCAAATGGCCAAAGGTACATCTTTGGCACTTATCGCAGCATGTGAGTGTACGGGGCAAATCTTTGGCACTTGTTGCATGTGCGAACGAGTTTTTGAGCATCTGCTTGCATCATTGGCCAATAATATCCTAGTGTGAGTGCTTTATGAGCCAGAGTTCTTCCCCTTGGGTGATTTCCGCATGTATCGTTGTGGATTTATTATAGGACATATTTAGCATCTTCTCGTGAAAGGCACCTTAGTAATGCACTTGTGGCAGATCTTCTGTAGACTCTGTTGTTAATTATTGTGTATCGTGTCGCCTGATATTGTAGTTTTCGGGCCTCCATCTTATCTATTGGGAGCTCTCTGTTTGATATATACGCCAGGATTAGAGTTGTCCAGTTGATCTCTTGATTTATGGTGCGTGCTTCTTCCAACTGGTTTTCAAGTATGGAGCTTCCTTGCATCATGACGAATGGATTATCATTCTCTTTAGCTTGTGATGCTTCATTTGTCAGTTCGTCAGCTCTTTTGTGATTTTGGTTGAGAAAAAACGGAAATGGAGAGGGAAGGAAAAGGGATAGAAATGAAGAAGAAATGAGAAGATTTTAGGCAAAGAAACCAGCTGGATTGCGCAGACGCGGGAGGGGATGAGGAAGATGAATAGTATGCAGTTATTTAACTGATTTTCTATAATTTTGGTCGTAAAAAAGGAACAGAAAATGAGAAGGAAAAAATATGAATAGAAAATAAGTAGAGATGAGATGGTTTTAGACGAAGAAACCCGTCGGATCACTCGGTCGCATGTGGAGGAAGACGATGAACAATACACATGAGAGGGGAAAGACGATGAACAATACATGCAAGGGGGATATATGTTTTAAACTTGGGTGGCTATTTGCACCCACTGAATTTCTGAGGGCACTCGCCAAGAAAATTAAAAAAAATAAATTTAAATTCAGTTAACATAAACACTATGTAATTAATACAGAATTAAAAAAAATCATGGTTTTAATTTTTCAGAGCACATACTTCCATTATGCATTTTTTTTAAAAATACAATATGAATCGTTTTTTAAGGGTCGCTTCACTTGTGTAAAGCCACTACTTTACGCTTCGCTTTTTGAAAAAAAGCAAGCCATCGAATTTCACTTCACGCTTTAATTACCTTGGTTGGAAGGGTACATTTGTATCTGATTATAGTAAGAGTATGCATCCATAAAGCTCAGTAGTTTGTGTCCGGCGGTTACATCCAATATCTGGTATATCCGTGGAAGTAGGAAACTGTCTTTTAGGCAGGCCTTATTCAGATCGGTGTAGTCCATGCATTCCCTCCATTTGCCTTTATTTTTCCTTACTAGTACCGTGTTGGCCAACCAATCTAGGTACCGAGCTTCTTTTATCATCCCTGCATTAATAAGGCGGTGCACTTTTTCGCTTTTGTCTGATTACATTCTGGAGCAACCGGTCTTCTTTTTTGCCGAACCGACTTCTTGTCTGGGTTTGTTTGTAATTTGTTAGAAATGACGGACGGGTTTATTCCCACCATGTTCTTCATCGTCCATGCAAAAACATCTTCATTATCTTTCAACAGTTGGATTAGTTCATCGGCGAACTCTGGGTGAATCTTTGTGCCAATCCGGACTGTTTTCTCTATTTCGTTGTCTGGGTAGACCACGACCATTTTTTCTTTTGGCTATCAAGTGTTCGGTCGATCATGTGGGCAGGTTGGAGCCATATTATCATCTAGGAGGTCGAGTTTCATCTGACCAAGTTGATGTGAAAGCTCTTCCGGTCGTTGTAATAATTGCTATTTATGGGGAGCTTTTATCATTGCGTAATGACACTCACAGGCCACTGGTTGATCTCCTTTGATTCTCCCGACACCATTTTTCAGTATGATACTTCAAGCATTGGTTCATAAAGAATAGCATTTTGTGTACCAGGGCCTTTCGAGTAGCATGTTGTACGCAGAACGAACATCAACAACAAGGAAATCCATCAATAACACTCGTTGCTTTCCTACTTCTCCTACCTCGACTGGTAGTTGAATCATCCATAGCGACATTATTCTCCAATGAAACCCACCATTAGTTGATCGCTGAGTTAGAACATCTCATTAGTGAACCACATCCTTCAGAACGTTGTTAGGTATAAGAGGTTGGTTGAACTACTCATGTCGACCAACACTCTCTTGATTTCCCACCTGGCTATCAGCACCGAAATCACTAAGGCATCATTGTGCGGGAATTTCACCCCATCTGCATCTTAGTTAGATAAGGTCAGAGTCCTTTATATCATTCTTAGGCATTGCACTGATGGATATTGGTATCTAATATTTGATCGTAAGTCTCTGACTATTCTCTTTTGGGATAGGTTGGATTGCTCATTTTCTCAGCTGCACCATGCAAGATGTATATTAGCTTCTTTGATTCTCCTGACATAGATTATTTCGTCTTCGAACTCTCTCAGCTTGACGAATTCTCCAAGTCGTCCTTCTCTGACACGACGTTCAATCTCGTCCCTCAAGTTGTGACAATCTTCGGTATCGTGGAAGGAGCAGTATTTGCTCTTGTTTCGTCTTTCTGGACGCCCTCTCATTTTTTGTGGCCACTTGATGTTTTTCCATTTTGCCATAGCTTTAAGGACCTTGCATTGACTTGTTATTAAGGTCATGAACGATTTCTCTGTTGGTCATTCATGTTTGGGCTTCTTCTGTTGTAGCCTTACATCTTTCGTTGGCTGAATTCGGGACTGTATTGGTCTGATGTCTCTTAAGCTGGGTGTTTTCTACTCGAGGCTTGTTGCCCTCCAGGTTTTGGGTGAGTTTGTCCACCATTTTGATCATGTGATCTATCTGAGTCATGAGCATCTCTACACGAGGGTCCAAGGGGATTCCCCAAGATGTCAGAGTCGTCTGAATCGTAATATGTTGTGGCTCCCTTCTTTCCGACGTGACTGGTTCGAGGTTTGTCGCTGGGTTTATATCATGAGACAAGTTGCATTGATAATCACCAGATTGAGGGTATTAGAGTATTCCATTGGTTATGATAGCTTTTGATCGTTAATTAGATCTCGGTGAGTTTTGTCACTGTGGATCTTCTTTTCAGAAAGGAAACTTGTCGTTCCCCACAGACGATGCCAAACTGATGCATTCAATTTCATCCTCCTATGAGTTTGACCTGCAAAACAGATGTTAGACTGCCAAATACCACCTTTTTGGTGGCCGAAAACACTTCAATACTTAAGTCAGCAACTCTGTTTGAATAAGGAAAATCTTGACAAAACTCAGTTAAAGTTGCATACCTTGGTCGATTGTTCCCTTTACCTTATATAATGGTCGTGGTTAATTTCCCGTGTGACTTAAGCATGTTAAGCCCAACGGAGGGAGATGTTCCTAGTAACAGTCTCCTCCTTTATGGAGATGCGTCCATGGAATAGTAAAACTGTTTGGATCATTAAGCTTGGGCATAATTTTCTCAACAAAACTGCACTTACCTCTTCATTCAATGTAACTCTCTCATATTCTTGAAACTTTCTTTTGTGAGTACAACAATCCTTTAAAATTTTGGCATAATATGAAATATTTTGAATTGCATGAAATAAAGGAATATTAATTTCTATTTTCCTTAAAGTTTCAAAAATATCACAAAATTTATTACCTTTATTTTGTTTGACTAACCTTTGAAGAAAGGGTGGCAATATCACATTCTCCTTCTTACTTACCTTGTTGGAGTTTGAGGTACCTATTGGATGTGCTTCCACTTATTCTTCCCCATTTTAATCTATTCTCACCTTATTGTTAATAACTTTACCACTCCTAAGGCTTGTCACGGCTTTGAGCTGCTCGTGTTCTCTCAGGTTTGGTATAGTTTGTGCTGAAAACTCTCCCTTCTTTCTCTCACTAAACTCCTTGACAAATTTCCCTACTTGTGCATCCAATCTCTTAATGGCTTGACTGATCTGAGCATTGGTTTATTATTGTTTAGCAATGAACTAAAATATGGCACCTTCGAGACTATCTTTCGTCTGCTCAGGATTCGGTTGTTCCCCTTGTGGTGGAGGTTTTAATATTATTTCCCTACTAAAAATTTCTCTATTGTCCCTGTGGATCTAGACTGTTCTAATTTCCACTCCAAGAGGTGGGAGTGATTTTCCCACCATGAATTTTAAATATTGGATTAGAAGTTGTTCTTGAGAGGATAGTTATTTTGTCCCACATAGTTTGCATGTTTTCGCTCTATAAAAGAAGACATTGGACAAGTTTCATAGGTATGATTGGAATGAAAACATATAGCACATACCTCGACTTGAGCAACTTGTTGAACTAAGGAAATGTTCTGAGTTGACATTGCTTTGAGAAGCATATATAGCTTCTTCTCCATTGCCGTCATCTGAGTTTGGATTCCAACATTAGTGCTTACCTCATAAAAACCTACCTTTCACTCCTGGCATCCCTCTTGATGAGAATTGTTGAGCATTCTCACTTACGATCTCAAACAACTCAACAACTTTAACATTGTTTTTTTCCATAAGCACACCTCCACAAGTAGAATCAACAAGACTTTTATTAGTACCATTTGAACCTTCGTAAAAAGCTTGTACCTGATCCTCTTGAGATAGATTGTGGTGTAGACATTTGAAAAGTAGTTCATTGAAATGTTCTCATGCTTTAAAGAAAATATCTCCATCTTTCTGTTGGAAAGTTTTAATTTTCTTTATGAGTTTCCTTGTCTTTTGAGCTTGAAAAAACTTCTTTAAAATTTTAGCTATCAAGTTTTCCCAATTATTAATGGAACCTGTAGTGAAAGAGTTTAACAACAGCTTAGCATTATCTTTTAACAAAAAAAAAGGAAAAAGATTAACCCGATTGATTCTGGATCTAAGCCCTAGATATTCTGAGTCTTGCAAAGATCAAAGAAATCTCTAATGTGTAGATTCTTCAGAAGGTGTGCTCCTATAATGTGGCACTGTGTTAAGCAAGTGAGGAGATAAATTGAAGTTGTGTTTCGATGTTGGCTGGAATGCAATGCAGATGGTTGATTGAGATTTTGTAGAATAAAAGATGTTCTTCATTGCTTCCGCACTAGTAGATTTTCTACTTGCTCTTGGTCCATTTCTTCCTCAGATTCTATCTTCACAGCTTCCCTTTTAAGTCATCCAAAGGTTCATTCAATCTCTAGATCGTATACACTAATGTTTATGGCCTGGGACCTACGACCATTCATAAACGAGATTCAATCTTGCAAGACAACACGTATGGAGTAAATGTTTCAAGAAGAATAGATACTAAATAAATCAAAGTGAAATTATTGAGCATATTTTTTAGGTTTTTTAATAATAAAAATAATCAAAATAAAAGAGAAATTTAAACACAATTTAACGCAATCCCCAGCAACAACGCAAATAATATGTTGCACAATTATTAAACTAATTAATAAGCTTATAATTGTACGGTTTAACTAGCAAGAGGACAATATGCAACAAATATTCTAGATAGCAAGAACGAGATCATTCCCACGAGGATTTGATTAATTAAGTTTAAAACAACTTTCCTAACACTAATACTTCAATGAACCTATTAATTAATTAAATATGAAACAGACAATGCGATGCGAAAAACTAAATGTAAAATTAAATAAATTCAAATTATGAGAAAATAAGCTAGTGATTCGATATCCGCTACTAGTCATCTTTCTTTAAATAACAACATACACAATGATACAAACTAAATTTCAATGCTCAAATTTTGCCAACCTAGATGAACGTTGCATAAGAAAAGAGTCGTGGGGTGAGTTACACCTCCACGGCCGCATCTCCATAAAGGAAGAGACTGTTACGAGAAACGTCTCATTCCGTTGCGCCTCACATGCTTAAGTAACACAGAGAATTAACCGCGACCATTATAAAAGGTAAAGGGAACATTCGACAAATGTGTGCAACTTTAACTAAGTTTTGTTTAAATTTACTTCCTATTTCAAACGGAGTTGCTGATTTAAGCATCGGAGTGCCTTTGGCCACCAAAAAAGTGGTCTTTTGCAGTTTAACATCTGTTTTGCAGGTCAAACTCAAAGAAGGACGTGATTTGGACGCATCAGTTTGATGCCATCCGTAGGAAACGACAAGTTTCCTTTCTGAAAACAAGATCCCTAGTAACAAAGTTCACCAAAATCTAATCAATGAGACTGGCTATCAGACGAGATGACACACTCTACAGATCCTCAACCCAGCGATAATCACAATAACCCTCCTACTGGCAACACTGTATCGCAAGCATCCCACGAACAAGACGCAACAATGATCAATAGGCCAATTGCACCCGACAATCAAGGCCAACAACATGCAATAGCTCAGGCAACCCAAACATCCAGTGGCACCGCTACGGAACCATAGATAGAACTGTTTGTGGTCCTGATGAACCACATGACAAAGTTGTTGGAAAATCTCACTTTGGAACACATTTAGTCAGCCGATCCTGTCCAAGCGTTGCCCCAGCAAAAATTCTACCAACCGAACCCGAGAAAGCAACGAGGCTCCTACAGAACCTCAACAAAGAAATAAACATCCCCAGGGTAAGACTCCATAATGAGACGGAACGCCTACTGAAATCCCATTCAGAATCGGAGTCACGGATCCCAACGTATTGTATGAACTAGTCAAGCCACCATTCTCTGACGCCCTCAGGATAACTCCCATGTCAAAGAAGTTCACTCCACCAAATTTCAAATTGTACGATGGCCCCACAACCCAACAGATCATTTGAGACATTTTCACCACATGATGGCGTTGAAGGAGACTACGGAATCAATCTTGTGTAGAATATTTCTGACTAGTCTTACCTCCGTAGTGATTAACTGGTTCAACAACTTACCACCAAGGTCAATAAACTCCTTCCAGGCGCTAGCCACCGCCTTTATCATAAGATTCATCGGAAGTCAGCAGATGAGGGAAGACCACACTACCTCCTCCATATCAAAGAAAAGCCCGAAAAAATGATAAGGGAATACGTCACTCATTTCACTAATGAGTTGATGATGATCGATAGATGCAATGATGACACGGCGGTCGCTACTTTCATCGACGAGCTGAAATATGCCCTTTTTTATGATCTCAACCTGGAACCCCCAAAAGCATGGCGATTCTGTTGAAAACAGCCCAAAAGCACATTTCTCTCAAGGAGATGAAAGCTGCAAGGAAGAAAAATGACCAAGAAATAGATAATCATTCAAAGAAACGGGAAAGGAGTGAGGAAAAAAGACAAGATGACAAACCCTGGGAGGATAGCATTCAGTCAAAGAGGCATCAGAATGGCGGAAGGACCGAATCCAACCAACGAGAATCCGAGAAGCTGCAATCGGCACGGCCTAGACATAAGCGGTTAACAAGTGTGATGAAAAATACATACAAACCGTACACAACCCTGAAGACAAACCGGGCCAATATACTGAAATATATGGCGAATTGAGAAAATGTCAACTGGCCACTCAGAATGTGAGGAGACCCATAAAGAAGAGACAAGAGCAAGTATTGTTCCTTCCACAAGGATCACAGGCTACAAACTAAAAGATGAAATTGAGCATTGGGTTTAGAGAGGACGACTCGACGAATTCATTGGAATGCCAGACAAGCAGCTCAATGGAAAAGAAAAGGCAGATTCCACCATAGGATCAAAAGAACAACCTAGGGAACTAATATACGCCTCACACTGCATTTTCAAGGGGAACAAAACGATCAACCCAACTGAAGAAGCAGTCGGAAACACCTCCCACTCGAGTTGATCTATATTGAAGTAGGAGTACGAACACAAGACGAACCATTTCACCTATGCGCAGTAAAAAACACGGAGAAGCTTTTTCTCAGTCAAACTAACACAATTCAAAAACCCTACTGACGAATGCAAGCCCAACCTGACTTACCAACAACAAAAATTGACGATGACAAACCCGATTATACCTTGGCAGTTGGTGTTGATGCAAACATGATTAGACAATTCGGTGTTGATGTGAACATGGTGGGACAATTTGGAGTTGTAGAGAGCATGATCAGATAATTCAACGTTGTTCAACTACAAAGTTGAAAAATGCCTCGAGTCTAGCAGCTACAATAACATATCCAAAAAATGACAAAACATAACCAATAGTAAATCCGGAGACTTGAAGACATAGGCGAAGCAAGATGAAACAACAAAAACATAAATCTCTAACGACACAAGGATCGACATCAACCGAGCAAAGGTCAGGTGAACGAAGCAAGCAACTCTACGATATAGCATAACTTTTCAAGAACAATCGCTACTATTGGTGAGAATATCGAGAAAAAATATCAATAAAATTACAATTTCGGGATCCCTATATTGAGCATGGACAACAGAATAAAGTCATCTAGACTCGATAATACGGAGCAATCGACACATCAAGCTGACACAAGTCGGATATATATAGTAAAATTTTGGTCTTACCAAAGAGCAGAAGAGAGAGTATAATATATACTATAAAACCACCCTGCAAACAAATTCTCTCATTTCTATGCATCCAATCCAAAGTGCAGAAGAGTACAATGTGTTTATCAAACGCAAAGAGATTGACAAAAAATATGTATTAAAAATAAATAAATAAATATGTAAGTGAGTACATCAGTTTAAAAAATTGTTGCAATTATTATTACAAATTCGAAAAAGTTGCATTTAAAATCCAAAAAAAATCTTATATCAAAAAAATTCTTAATTGGAATCCATTAGAAACAGTCCTCCATTAACAACATGAGTATTCTTCTTCTATATCTTAGTAATTAATTAGAGTTATTTTAGGATTAACAAAATGTGTTTGGGTACACCAAGCAATTTTTAAAAGCTAAATTTAAATAATGAAATTGGGGGCATCGAGCAAAACAATCGGGTACACCTAGCAACTCCCAAAAATACTTGAATTAATAACAAAATAATCTAGAAATTACACTTAGAATAGTGATGTTTAGAGTGCACTTTTACGCCATCATCACTTAACATAATCAAAGCGATGTTCAATTAGGATATTCCGCTGCGAGTTAAAAAATTTGGTTCACAATGTCCGCTGCGTTTGGTTTCTTTTCATTTTCAGGTAGCGTACGCAGATTAAATTGTGATTGTTGTTATTTGATTCGCAATAGTTGTTGCAAGTTTTTATATCACACTCGCAGTGGCTCGTGCATTTGCAGTTTGAAATTTTTGCTGTCAAAAAAATTTGAAGTTGTCTGAAATTTTTGCTATAAAATTTTTTTATCATGTTTATTTTATTATCAAATAACGTTTTAGTCATTACCATGATATAAAGCTCCCATACAACTAGTCATCCATTAAATGAAAAACCGATAAAAATCTTCATGAAATGTAAAATATAATTTGTTGATATTTAATTATCAAAAAGGTACAAGTCATCGCAGAGTACAAAGACGTTGACTTCTGTTACAGTTACATTATCATATGTATACATGTCATTTACAAAATGTGCAAAAAGTTACAAAATGTAGTTCAAACATCAATTTGGACGACCTCTTACGACTTCTTCTTTTGTTTGGATGCATTGTACTTCTTAACCGTCACGTCACCTATCTGCAGTTGGCCATCAAACAGATTTTTCCATGATATTGCTTCTGAAAACATGTGAGAAGGCCAAGTCGGTATTGTCCGAAGCAATGGTGGTCATGGTGTCATAAGAAGGAAGACAAAGTGGGAAACTATGGTAAAGGTGTGCAATGAAACATATCCATACGTCATTCATGTTTGACGGCGGCGGAAGAATGGAAAACATGTAGTACTCTGGTTCCCATAACACACAAACACACAATCATAATAGTTTGCTGCCAGCTCTAACATATTCAGTTGAATCAACCACTTTTCCATTGTTATACATATAAGGCCTTTGGGAATTTTCAGAGCATTTTTCACAATCTTCGCCCTTCCGTCATTTCACATTCGAACCCACAAGTCATGTTACCTTCTAACTCCATTAGTACTCATGTCTCACTTGCCTCGAACCACTCTTCTCGTCGTAACAACTCCTTTAGTACTCATGTCTCACTTGTCTGAATCCACAATGGTATCGGCGAGTAGATTCTGAATATCCTTAACATAATCCATAATCCACAGAGGAATTTGTTTCATAAAGGTAGTTTTCCACTTCGACGCCTTCTTTTTTGGCTTAGAAAAACTTTTTTGACTTCTAAGCTCCTCTTGTCTATTTTTGTACTCGTTAACGGAGGAATCCCCTCTCATGGAATTCTCATGCTTAGACAATTTCTTCTTTTTAGGTCTCTCTTTGCCCATTATACTTTTAGTTGGTTCAATCGTGACACATGAATTAGGGCAACTCAAATCTAATAGCTTCTTCTTCAACAACTACTGATCATGAGTGGATTTAAATAACTTTTGCGTAACGGTGACGACCGCTGGATCTATAATCATATCTGCAGTTGCACGTAGAGGTCTTTTGCCAAGTTGTATTCATGTTTGTGTAAGATAGACAATGGAAGTTGTCTTCTAAGAGTTAAATATTGTGTCATTTCATGAGTACAAGGCAACCCATGAGTGGTTTTCATCATGCATCGACACTTGACTGGGTCGGTGCCCACAAATTAAGCTTCAAATCTATCAATTTTAGATAGCATCAAGTCAAGATCCTTATGCGACATGGACCCATGAAGTTTTTCAAATAAGGGAGGAATATGCTCTCTTTTTTTTACCTTCATCTGACTTTTTCTGAAGGATTCTTCAATCTCTACAAATTGGACATGGATTATGTCATGCAATTTTTGTCCATACATTATAAAATGTGCCTTGGGGAATTCTCCAACATTTTATTTAACCGGAGTGTGTGTTTTCAATGGGACCAGTTGTTCGTTGGCCAAAATGCATGAAATTGTTAGTTCATGCTTTCACAAAGAACTCCTTATGCGGATACCAAACAATTTGGCGATAGTCCAAACATTTGGGATATGATGCCCATCTTCTCTCAAACTCAACAAAGCCCTTGTTCTATTCTTGCTCTGTAGTTGATCTATACAAACCTGATAAAGATTCAAAAAACTCGTTCCATCCCTTATTATCCTCAAAGTCTTTTTTGCAATTATTTTCATTTGTATTTATGTGTCACCTGCACAACAAGCTCTTTGCTTCTGGAAAGACTCGCTCAATGGTTTTGATCAACCCAAGCTCTGTCAGTCACAAACACCTTATGCAAGTTGTTTGGCTCAAACACTCTCAGTAGTTTTCTAATGCCTAAGTGTATGTTTTTTCGATTTCAGATGATTAAACAACACCCAACATTGAAAGTCTTGTCAGTCGAGTGACACCCACAACCTCAAATAGCCACATTCTGTAGCGTTTGGTTTTGTAGGTGCAGTCTATAAGCATCACCATTGGGAAACACTTAGCCTGTAGAATTGACTCGAGATGCCATAAAAAACTACTGTAACTCTATTTTGATCATCGACTGTAAGCCACTCAATATAACTATTCTCGCTCGACAAACATTGCGGCTTGCAAAGTTGTCTTACCTTTTAGTTTGAGTGTCTTTAGCTGATGAATGCCATTATCAACAGTATTCAAATATGATATATTGTTGGGAAACATCTCTTTCAAACCGGACAATATGTAGCAAGGGGATACACCAGATGTTGACATGTTATGAAAATATGCGGCCAAAAAGATTTTGATCATTCAGATCAATTGCAACTTTCGAAGCTCGTTACTTTGTGGCACCCCTTTCAACTTGGATCGGCACCCACACTTCTTTGTACTAGTGGATCAACCAACCTCCACTTTTTGCCTTTGATTTTTCTTGATCTTCCCTCCCCTTTCACATCCCAAGTGGATCCTTCTTTTACATCTGCTATCAGAGGGTTTTGACTTTGTGATTATGAGAATTATGTTATTCCCCCTACGAACATCTTGACACAAAGCTATCAAGGACGACTTCTGATGATACATCAAAATAGACCAATTATCACGGCCATTCACGTGGCATGAAATCCCATCACGAGAATGCAGCGCCCGATCTAGTGGGCCATCTCATAAAGCCAAGGAAGAATGAGGCCAATTATAGAGACCCAGACTAGGCCCACTACTAAGGAGACATAAACAGGACCCGAATCCAAGTCCACATAATTCAAAGCCCAAGTCCAGAACCGATACGCGTTCTCTCATAAAGAAGAAGAACGTTGCACCAAGAAAGAGCTGTGGAGGAACTATCGCCTCCACGAACGCATCTCCATGAAGGAGAAGACTGTTACAAAAACATCTCTTCCATTGTGCCTCACACGCTTAAGTCATGTCGAGAGTTAACCACGACCATTATAAAAGGTAAAGGGAACATTTGAGAAAGGTAACTTTAATTGAGTTTTGTCCAAATTTACATCATTCTTCAACCAGAGTTACTGACTTAAGCATCAGAGTGCCTTCGGCCACAGGTGGTCCTTGGCAATCTAACAGATGTTTTGCAGGTCAAACTCACAGAATGACGAATTTTGGACGCATCAGTTTGGCATCGTCCATGGGGTACGACGAGTTTCCTTTTTTTTTTTTAAAATAGAACACACAGTGACAAGGCTCGCCACAACCTAACGAAAAATCGACAAAGCCATAAGAAGAAATAATGCAGTCTACAGAACCCCAATCCAATAATGATCATGACAACTCTCCCATTGACGCATCATTAACAGCTTAGGGAGAAGATGCGGCCCAAAACACCAAACCAATAGCATCTGAGAATGTGGATCTGCTGCACGCAATAGTCAAGACAACCCATACGACCGTCGACGCTGCCACAGACCCTCAGGTAGACCTATTCATTGACCAGATGAAATACATGACAGAGATGCTGGAGAAAACCACCCAAGAACGCATTCAGCTAGCCGACCCTACTCCAGTACCACCTCAACAAAACTTCACTATCCAAACTCAAGGGAGTGACGAAGCCCTAGTGGAACCCCTGCAGGGAAACGTCGAGAGCAACGAGCTCCATCGAGACAAGACTCCGCAGTACGGCGGAACGGTTGCTGAGATCCCATTTAGGATCGGAGTTGTGGATCCCAATGTACTATACAAGTTGGCCAAGCCACCATTCTCTGTCGAACTCATGAAGAAGGCAATGCCAAAGAAATTCACTCTGCCAAAGTTCGAAGTGTATGATGGTACCACTGACCCAACTGATCACCTAAGACATTTTCACCACATAATTGCTCTAAAAGAAACCACAGAGTTGATCATGTGCAAAACATTCCTAACCAGCTTCACATCCACAGCAATGAACTGGTTCAACAGCCTACCACCGAGGTTAATAGAATCTTTCCAAGCCTTAGCCATTGCCTTCATTACCAGATTCATCGGGAGCCATTAGATGAGGAAAGGACCCCACTACCTTCTGCACATTCGACAAAAGCCAGAAGAAACAATACGGGAGTATGTCACTCGCTTCACCAAGTTAACGATGATTGATGGATGCAACAATGACACAGCCACTATAACTTTCATCGACGGGTTGAAGAGATGCGCTTTCTTCGATGCCCTCAACTTGGAACCTCCAAAACGCATGGCGATTCCGATGAAAATAGCAAAGAAACATATTTCCCTTGAATAAATGAAAGTTGCAAGGAGAAATAATGAGTAGGAGAAGGAGAACCATTCGAGGAAACAGGAAAAAAAAAGATGAAAGAATGTGAGATGGTGGATCACAAAGGACAACAGTCATTTAAAGAAACATCGGATAGACGAACGGATGGAGCCCAACCAATAGGAATCTAGGAAATCACCTATAAAGGAATTAACGGTGACAAACCCTATCAGGACCTAACAAGCAGTGCCAAATGAGGAGCAACAATGACCCAAGCATACAAGGTCATAAATTAAAAAGAATAGCATCGGCACGGATGCCAATGCAAGGATAGACACTAGTGATGCAAGAATAAAAAATATTAAAAAAGGAACACTCCATAGTGTAACGAAGCCACTCCAGAAGAACGATCGCTAAAATGGTAAAAAAATCAATAAAGTTTCATTTTCAGAATTGACATCTCACAAAAGCAAACAACTTCGTAGCACAACTATGCAAAACAATCAACGCAAAAAACCCAAAAGGAATTAGGTCGCAAGTTAGGTATTCACAGTAAACATCTGGTTTGATCAACCAAAAAAGTAAAAGCAAGACAAATGAGTCAACTACGTGTAATAACTTCGAGTCGACTAGAATGTCACACAAAACGAAGTAAGAATTGGACACCCAAGTCAAACAACGGGGACTCCTTCAGGAGCCGGATCGTACACGTGGCATGTAAACCCATCACAAGAATACAGCGCCCGATCTAGTGGGCCAGCTCATAAAGCCCAAGAATAATGAGGCCAATTATAGAGGCAGACTAGGCCCACCACTAAGGAGACGTTAATAGGACCTGAATCCAAGTCTAGACAAATCAAAGCCCATGTCAAGGCCTGATACGCGTTATCTCATAAATAAGAAGAACGTCGCACTAAGAAAAAGTCGTGGAGGAACTTACGCCTCCACGAACGCATCTCCATGAAGGAGGAGATTGTTTCAAAAACTTCTCCTTCGATTGCGCCTCACATGCTTAAGTCACGCCGAGAATTAATCACGACCATTATAAAAGGTAAACGGAACATTCGACAAATGTATGTAACTTTAACTTAGTTTTGTCCAGATTTACATCCTTCTTCCAACAGAGTTACTAATTTAAGCATCAGAATGCCTTTGACCACCAAAAGGTGGTCCTAGGCAGTCTAATAGTTGTTTAGCAGATCAAACTCACAGGAGGACAAATTTTCGTCGCATCAACTTTGATAGAAATACCTACAAAAAAATAATGCATGCTGACGTTAGGAACACTAATGAACTTGTTAATAAATGAACTTGTGAAACAAGAATAAATAATATCATTCCGACAAAAATTAACCTTACCTCTTGCGTCACAAATAAGTCGTCATCATCGACTGCCTCTTCTATTCGTTCATCATTCGTGTCAACATCATCATCATCCTTCTACATTAAATAAATAAAAACATTTGCTATTCTATTCATATATTAAGAAAGGTAATGAATAAAACCATTAAGGCAAGGTTACATCTAGAAGGTTGGTATCTTCCAAATATACTTTAAGTGTCTCCGGATCGTCAAGATTATGTGAAGGTATCTTGAAATCTATTACATCGATGATGCATTCTATGCACAAAAATAACAACAACAACAACAATCAATCAAACTAACTAACTCTAAAAATAAGCAAGTTTTAGGGTTCAAATATTAATAACGAACCCTAAAAATAACAATGTTGCTTCAAATATAAACCAAAAGGGAAATTAAACATGATATTACAATAAAAACAACAACAAAAAAATACCCATGCAAGCCCATTTCAAGTTGAGAGTGTACCTCATGTGGAGTGGATTGTTCTTCATCTTGAAAATGTTCATCTTCGTTTTTTCGCTCCTATAAATGGAGTACAATGTTGTTTCTCAACTCTAGCATTATCCTCTTCAAGCCTACCAAGATCATTTTTACTAAACTCATCCATTTCTAGATACAAACTTCACCAAAATCCTAACAAACAAAGATATATAAAAATAAAAAAAAGACGATGAAGACGTAAAAGTAAGGGAGAGACGTCGGTGTTGGGGTCATCCGGCGAACTTGGGATGGAAGACAAGCATTAGAAAATGAAGTAGGAAGGATGAACACGTTTTCTCGCACGAGAGAGGAAATGAAACAATATAGAGGGAGAGAGATGATGAAGATGAGTAAGAGAGGGAAAGGGAGGATGAAGACAGTGGCAAGTCATTTGTTTTCCGACGAGATTGGGAGGAGAATGGTGGGAGTGGAAGAGTCATTTGTACGAGTGGCATGGGGTTTTTCGCTGGATTTGGGAGAAAAGAAAATATATTTTTTGTGTATATAGTGGTGGTGTCCTTCAGCGAAATTGGTAGTGTTATTTTGCAAAGGCCATAAAATAATAACGTTACATTTGGGTTGATAACAATAACATAACACGTTTATAACAATAATATAACATTATAGATGTAGCATAGATTCAATTCGGCAGGATAATATTACTTGTGTTTTGGGCTCATTAGCTACAACATAGTCCTCAACTCTCACCTCATTTAATGGGGTTGCTTCCCATTTACTCAAAATGTTATAACACCTCAAACTCTCTCTTCTCTCTCTCATCTTCTCTCTCTTTTTAAACCATTTTTTTTCTCTCATTTGTCTATCCTCTTTAACTTACTCAGCAAGCAACCATTTTCGAAACTATTCTTATGATTTTGAAGCAATTCTTATCGTCACATTAAAACTTCTCAGCGTAATTGACACAAAGTGAGATATATTGAAAAGTGTGTGAGGTAAGACATTTAAAAGTTTAGGCTACTAATACATGAAAACAAAAGAAGATTTGAACTTTGTGTATGCTGAAAACTTGAGCAATGGTACCCTTTCGATGGTTTTGTAATCAATTTAACCAAAAAATAACTCAATATCACCATCTATATCAAAAGTATTTGCTCTTTTCAAGATGCAGCAAAAACATGCACCTACCATGAGTAATGAGATCCTACAAAAGATGGAGAAAGTTGGTGTTCTTGCCGATATTGAAAATAAGATTTGAACTGTGTATGCTGAAAAATTGAGCAATAGTACCTTTTCAATGATTTTGTAATCAATTATAACAAAAATACAACTCAATGTCACCATCTAAATCAAGAATATCTTTTCATTTCATAATCAGAAAGAACATGAAATTCACATGAGTAATGAGATCATACAAAAAATGGAGAAATTTTGTAGGATCTTTTATGTAGCCTAAAAGATCACTTGCTCGAGTTGGAGAGAGCTAAAATCTTTCCCAACAACAACATAACATGAAGAAGAAAATAACAACAACATATTGAAGGGAGAAAATCCATTTTACACAGAAAAAATAAATACAAGGATAACAATATAGCACAAAGAAGAAGCATAAACGAGAAAAGAAGAAAATAGTATTACCTATTGAGAGATTGAAATGTCTTAGAGGGAGGTAATATTAGGATTATTAGTGTACATAATTACTAGTGTACATATTTACCAGATTGATTCACCCAGAATCAGTCCAAATACATGATTGTATCAGCAGCCAAGAATCGGTCCACATACATGATTATATCAGCAGCCAAGAATCAGTCCACATACAATATATGAAGTTTCTAATCATATCTTAGCATAATATATGCTAGGATATTCTTCCGTTCTGGGTTTATCTTACTTGATATGATTTGTAGTAGTTTCTAAATGTATTTCTAGTGTAGGTTATATAAACTCATCTTAGGTCTCTTGTAAGGTATCAATTCAATAAAGTTCTTCTTCATGTTCTAAACTTATTATGGTATTAGAGCAAGGTTAGATAAAAAATTTCTTTCGGTGAGCATTCCGCTGCACATCTCATCGTCCATATTCATTCAGTTCTTGAAGTTAGTTAAACATCATGCCCGAAGGTGATAATTCCCATGGCACACAGCAGCAATCAGCTCTCACAAATCCCACATCACCATACTTCCTTCATCCATCTTCTAATCCAAGTTCCGTCTTGACTCAAATTAAGTTAAAGGGTGAAAATAATTCTTCGTGGGAACAATCTGTTATTTTGGCCTTAAGATCACAAAATACAATAGGATTTATTCATGGCTCAATTCCAAAACCAAACAAAAATGATCCCCAATTTGTGGCTTGGGAAATTGTTCACTCTATGTTATGCTTCTGGATTTCAAACGCTCTCGATGACCCTATGAGGGCCACCGTTTCTCGTCTCAGTAATGTTAAGACCTTATGGGATTGTCTCAAGACTAGATACTCGGTTAAAAATGGACCTAAAGTTTACAAAATATGGTCTGACCTCACTCTCACCAAACAAACCGGCTCCTCCATTATGTCATACTATACCCAATTTCTAGGGATGTGGGAAGATCTCTCAAATTTGTCTCCTTTAGAATCTTGTACTTGTGAAAATGGCTCACCAATTCTTGTTTGGTTTAATAATCTCAAGTCCTACCAATTTCTCATGGGCTTAGATGAGTCGTATAACACTTTGCACACGCAAATTATTAATATGGAGCCGCTTCTGGACCTTGACCGGGTATATGCTATGGTGAGTCAAGAAGAAAGCCACAGATCTGCTCTCCAGCCCCGAGATTCTACCCTTGCCGTGGGCTTTGCTGACCAATCCCGATCATCTTCAACTGGGCCATCCTCACTGCAGCAATAGAACAAGTTCAGTCGACTGGACGCCCCTTTTGCACTCACTGTCAACGACTTGGCCATGTGTATGAGCGATGTCGGAGTCGCCTTGGCATATCTCCTCCACCAAATAGAGGTCGCGGATGAGGTAGAGGTCACGGACGAGGTAGAGGCCGCTTTTCCCAATCAAGTCGTAGGCAGTCCTCTTCTGCCGCCTTTGCCGCTGCAACACAGTGGGGCGTTTCATCCCTTGCTCCTGCCGAGACAGCCTCTGCCGGATTCTCATCATCCGCATCAATTATGGTATCAGAGCAAGGTTAGATAATTTTTTTCTTTCGATGAACATTCCGTTGCACATCGCATCATCCATATTCATTCAGTTCTTGAAGTTAGTTAAACATCATGCCCGAAGGTGATAATTCCCATGGCACGCAGTAGCAATCAGCTCTCACAAATCCATCTTTTAATCCAGGTTCCGTCTTGACTCAAATTAAGTTAAAGGGTGAAAATTATTCTTCGTGGGAACAATCTGTTATTTTGGCCTTAAGATCATAGAATAAAATAGGATTTATTGATGGCTCAATTTCAAAACCAAACAAAAATGATCCCCAATTTGTGGCTTGGGAAATTGTTAATTCTATGTTATGCTCCTGGATTTAAAACTCTCTCGATGACCCTATTAGGGCCACCATTTCTCGTCTAAGTAATGTTAAGACCTTATGGGACTGTCTCAAGACTAGATACTCTGTTAAAAATGGACCTAAAGTCGACAAAATATGGTCTGACCTCACTCTCACCAAACAAACCGGCTCCTCCATTATGTCATACTATACCCAATTTCTTGGGATGTGGGAAGATCTCTCAAATTTTTCTCCTTTAGAGTCTTGTACTTGTGAAAATG
Source organism: Berberis vulgaris (assembly GCA_963556465.1). NCBI lineage: Eukaryota > Viridiplantae > Streptophyta > Magnoliopsida > Ranunculales > Berberidaceae > Berberis > Berberis vulgaris. The sequence goes on from OY747132.1 coordinate 46,194,242, forward strand.
GCTCACCAATTCTTGTTTGGTTTAATAATCTCAAGACCTACCAATTTATCATGGGCTTAGATGAGTCGTATAACACTTTGCACACGCAAATTATTAATATGGAGCCGCTTCCAGACCTTGACCGGGTATATGCTATGGTGAGTCAAAAAGAAAGCCACAGATCCGCTCTCCAGCCCCGGGATTCTACCCCTGTTTTGGGCTTTGCTGTCCAATCCCGATTATCTTCAACTGGGCCATCCTCACAGAAGCAACAACAATAAGTTCTGTCGACTGGAAGCCCTTTTTGCACTCACTGTCAATGACTTGGCCATCTGTATGAGCGATGTTGGGGTCGCCTTGGCATATCTCGTCCACCAAATAGAGGTCGCGCACAAGGAAGAGCCCGCTTTTCCCAATAAGGCCGGGGGCAGTCCTCCTCCGCCGCCTTTGCCGCTGCAACACAGTGGGGCATTTCATCCCCTGCTCCTGCCGAGACAGCCTCTGCCAAATTCTCATCATCCGCATCGATTCCGGGCCTTTCTCATGATCAAGTTCAACGTTTACTGGCCTTGATCGAGCCCAGATCAGAAACTGAACAATTATCCGGTAAGCAAAATTCCGATGTTTGTTTACTTATTGATAGTGGAGCCTCGCACCATATGACCGGTAATATTTCTATTTTATCTAATGTTTGTGACATTACTCCGTCGCCTATCGGTTTGCCCGATGGGGAACATACATCTACTGTTAAAGAGGGAACATGTGTCTTGCAACCCGGTCTTACTCTTCACCATGTGTTATTTGTGCCTAATCTGGCCGTGAATTTGATCTCTGTTAGTAAGTTGATTTATGACACCAATTGCCTCGTGACGTTTACTGATCGCTTGTGTATTTTACAGGACCACACCACGAGGATCTCGATTTGATTGGGTGAGTCACGAGGAGGGGTGTACCATTATCGACCAGTGGCGGTCGCGACAGCATCAGTGGCCCGAGCTCCGGAATCCTATGGTACATGGCATCGTCAGTTGGGACATCCTTCTTTTAAACCTATGTCGTTATTAAGTATTGATGGCAATAAGGTCGATAGGTCCGCCAAACAGTCTATTTGTGATATTTGTTGTCGAGCCAAACAAACTCGGTCTAGTTTTCCTTTACGTAGTAATTGTGCAACAAAAAGGTTTGATTTGATTCATTGTGACATTTGGGGCCCTTATCGACAGTCTATTATTTCTGGTGCAAGATATTTCTTTATTATTATTGATGATTTCAGTCGTGCAATATGGGTTTATTTGATGCATGAAAAAAGTGAGACTTATTATGGTATCAGAGCAAGGTTAGATAAAGTTTTTTCTTTCGGTGAGCATTCCGTTGCACATCTCATCATCCATATTCATTCAGTTCTTGAAGTTAGTTAAACATCATGCTCGAATGTGATAATTCCCATAGCACGCAGCAACAATCAGCTCTCACAAATCCCACATCACCATACTTCCTTCATCCATCTTCTAATCCAGGTTCCATCTTGACTCAAATTAAGTTAAAGGGTGAAAATTATTCTTCGTGGGAACAATCTGTTATTTTGGCCTTAAGATCATAGAATAAAATAGGATTTATTGATGGCTCCATTTCAAAACCAAACAAAAATGATCCCCAATTTGTGGCTTGGGAAATTGTTAACTCTATGTTATGCTCCCGGAGTTCAAACTCTCTCGATGACCCTATTAGGGCCACCGTTTCTCGTCTCAGTAATGTTAAGACCTTATGGGACTGTCTCAAGACTAGATACTCTGTTAAAAATGGACCTAAAATCTACAAAATATGGTCCGACCTCACTCTCACCAAACAAACCGGCTCCTCCATTATGTCATACTATACCCAATTTCTTGGGATGTGGGAAGATCTCTCAAATTTGTCTCCTTTAGAGTCTTGTACTTGTGAAAATGGCTCACCAATTCTTGTTTGGTATAATAATCTCAAGACCTACCAATTTATCATGGGCTTAGATGAGTCGTATAACACTTTGCGCACGCAAATTATTAATATGGAGTCGCTTCCAGACCTTGACTGGGTATATACTATGGTGAGTCATGAAGAAAGCCACAGATCCGCTCTCCAGCCCCGAGATTCTACCCCTGCCGTGGGCTTTGCTGTCCAATCCCGATCATCTTCAACTGGGCCATCCTCACTGCAGCAACAGCAACAAGTTCAGTCGACTGGACGCCCCTTTTACACTCACTGTCAACGACTTGGCCATGTATGAGCGATGTTGGAGTCACCTTGGCATATCTCCTCCACAAAGTAGAGGTCGCGGATGAGGTAGAGACCGCTTTTCCCCATCAGCCCGTGGGCAATCCTCCTCCGCCGCTTTTGCCGCTGCAACACAGTGGGGCGTTTCATCCCCTGCTCCTGCCAAGACAGCAATTGCCGGATTTTCATCATCCGCAATTATTTCGGGCCTTTCTCATGATCAAGTCCAACGTTTACTGGCCTTGATCGAGCCCAGTCCAGAAATTGAACAATTATCCGGTAAGCAAAATTTCGATGTTTGTTTACTTATTGATAGTGGAGCCTCGCACCATATGATTGGTAATATTTCTATTTTATCTATTGTTTGTGACATTGCTCCGTCGCCTATCGGTTTGCCCGATGGGGAACATACATCTACTGTTAAAGAGGGAACATGTGTCTTGCAACCCGGTCTTACTCTTCACCATGTGTTATTTGTGCCTAATCTGGCCGTGAATTTGATCTTTGTTAGTAAGTTCATTTATGACACCAATTGCCTCGTGACATTTACTGATCGTTTGTTTATTTTACAGGACCGCACCACGAGGAGCCCGATTTGATTGGGTGAGTCACAAGGAAGGGTGTACCATTATCGACCAGTGGCAGTCGTGACAGCATCAGTGGCCCGAGCTCCGGAATCATATGATACATGGCATCGTCAGTTGGGACGTCCTTCTTTTAAACCTATGTCGTTATTAAGTATTGATGGCAATAAGGTCGATATGTCCGCCAAACAGTCTATTTGTGATATTTGTTGTCGAGCCAAACAAACTCGGTTTAGTTTTCCTGTAAGTAGTAATTGTGCTACGAAAAGGTTTGATTTGAGTCATTGTGACATTTGGGGCCCTTATCGACAGTCTACTATTTCTGGTGCAAGATATTTCTTTACTATTATTGATGATTTCAGTAGTGCAGTATGGGTTTATTTGATGCATGAAAAAAGTGAGGCTAGTTTATTATTGAGACAATTTTGTTCCCTTGCCAAAACGCAATTTGAAGCATCAGTCAAAATAATTCGTAGTGATAACAGATTGGAGTTCACATCGACACCCATGACTTCCTTTTATGCTCAACATGGCATTATACATCAAACCAGTATGGTCGATACCCCGCAACAAAATGGCCGAGTTTACAGAAAAAACATCGTCATGTTTTAGATGTTGTCCGAGCCTTATTATTTCAAGCATCCCTACCTATTGAATTTTGGGGTGAATTTGTCCTCACTGCCGCTCATCTCATTAATTGTACACCCACACCTCTTTTACAGGTCTTTACACCTCTCAAAAAATTATACTCTCAAACACCCTATCTTACCCATCTCCGGGTTTTTGGTTGTTTGTGTTATGCCCATCATAAAGATCGCTCAAAAGACAAATTTGCCCCTCACAGTCGCCGATGTGTGTTCTTGGGTTATCCTCATGGAAAAAAAGGTTGGAAAGTTATGGATTTGGAGACCGATAAAATTTTTGTCTCAAGGGACGTTATATTTGATGAACAAAATTGTCCTTTCTCTCAACCCAATGCCTCACCAACATGTCCTTCCTCTCCATTACTACTAGCTAATGATTGGGATTGGAAGCAGTTGAGTACTGAGATCTTGGTGTCCCCACGTTTGGAGTCAGGGGGAGGTGTTCCTTCCAATGGGTCTTCTTCTTCCCATGTTGAGCCATTCAACACCCCTGCTCGGTCAGCTCCTGTCACTCCTACGGCCTCAGCGCCTCCTAGGGACGAGCAAGCTCCTGCTGTCCCATCTCTTGTTGCACCATATCAGGCCGTGACCACCCAGCCTCTTGGTCGCGGCCAACGCTATAGACAGTCGCATGCCCGTCTCCGTGATTATGTATGCCACACAACACAAGTTTTACACCCCTCTTTGTCTCCTCCTTCCACCGGGTCCTCAGGTACACGGTATCCTTTAGCCAATTATATTACTTGTGCAAATTTCTCGGCTTCTCATTCACAATTCTTGGCAGCTGTAACTGTTGGGGTTGAACCCCGATCATTTACTGAGGCTGTGCAGGATTCTAATTGGCGTAAGGTCATGCAATCTGAAATCGATGCTTTGGAGCGCAATGGTACATGGACCATTACCAATCTTCCTGCAGGTAAAAAGCCCATTGGCTGCAAATGGGTGTACAAATTGAAATATAATTCTGATGGTATTATTTAGCGGTACAAAGCCCGCGTTGTGGTCCGCGGAGACACTCAGATTGAAGGCATAAACTATGGTGAAACTTTTGCCCCGGTTGCTAAATTGGTCAGTGTTCGGACATTTTTGCTGTTGCGGTTATTAAAGGTTAGGAATTACACCAACTAGATGCTAACAATGCCTTCCTTCATGGTGATCTTCATGAGGAGGTTTACATGCGTCTTCCGCTGGGATTCTCTTCTTCTCATCCCAATAAAGTTTGTCGGCTTCGAAAATCTCTTTATGGTCTTCGCTAATCACCGCAAAATTTTTTCGCCAAGCTTGCCACTGCTCTTCGTAATTATGGTTTTCTTCAGTCTCATGTCGATCATACTCTGTTTACCTACCGTAGAAATGATAATTTTTGTCTGTTCTTGTCCATGTTGATGATCTTATTGTGGCAGGCAATAATTCACAGGCTTGCATTTCTTTCAAGAAATATCTTAATGATTGTTTTTAGCTTAAAGATCTGGGGCCTCTCAAATACTTCCTTGGCATTGAGGCAGCACGCAACTCTTCCGGTCTTTGCTTATGCCAACGGAAGTACACTCTTGATGTTTTGAAGGAAGCGGGTCTTATGGGTGCCAAGCCAGTTGCGACACCCATGGAGCAGAACCATACTCTTGCTCGTGCAACGGGTCGCCTTCTTCATGACCCGGGTCGCTATCATCGACTGGTGGGACGTCTTGTCTATTTATCTATCACACGTCTGCATATTTGTTACGTTGTTCACATTTTGACCCAGTTTTTGTATGAGCCGCGGCAAGACCATCTCGACGCTGTGTTTTGAGTCCTTCGCTATCTCAAAGGGACCCCGGGTCAGGGTATTGTACTTCGCTCAGATAGCTCTCTCCAATTCTATGCTTTCTGTGACTCGGACTGGGCCGCCTGCCCACTGACACGCCGTTCCCTCACGGCTTATTTCATTCAACTCGGGTCCTCTCCTGTGGTTTGGAAAACGAAGAAACAGCCCACTGTGGCTCGCTCATCCGCAAAAGCTGAATACCGCGCCATGGCTGTAACTACTTGTGAGCTCACTTGGATGAAATTCTTCCTGTCGTCTCTTGGGGTTTTCCACGCGAAGCCCATGCGCCTTTTCTGTGATAATCAGGCGGCACTTCACATCGCCTCGAATCCGATCTTCCACGAGCGTACAAAGCATATCGAAGTGGATTGTCACTATGTCCGGGAACAGTTACTCGCTGGGAATATTTCCACATCTTATGTTCCGTCTTCAAAGCAGTCTGCCAATATTTTCACTAAAGCCCTTGGTCATCAACAATTCCAGTTTCTACTTGGCAAGTTGGGTGTTCGAAATCCTCACTCTCCAACTTGAGGGGGAGTATTAGGATTATTAGTGTACATAATTACTAGTGTACATATTTACCAGATTGATTCACCCATAATCAGTCCAAATACATGATTGTATCAGCAGCCAAGAATCAATCCACATACATGATTATATCAGCAGCCAAGAATCAGTCCACATACAAGATATGAAGTTTCTAATCATATCCTAGCATAATATTTGCTAGGATATTCTTCCGTTCTGGGTTTATCTTACTTGATATGATTTGTAGTTTCTAAATGTATTTCTAGTGTAGGTTATATAAACTCATCTTAGGTCTCTTGTAAAGTACCAATTCAATAAAGTTCTTCTTCATGTTCTAAACTTATTAGGTAAACTCTACTGTCATTGCTTGAGTGCCTAAAGTTAATAATCCTACTTTCTTTAGTGATTTTAGGCATGTTGCTTGTTGTAATGTCATGTATAAATGTATTACCAAACTCATGACGAACCGGACGAAGGGCACCATACATTAAAATATTAGTGAGCCCAAGCTATTAGCTTTCATACAGAGGGGCCATATACCCAAGACAACATCATGCTTGCTCATGAACTTGTCCGAAACTATCATAGAGATCAAGATCCCCCTCATTATGCAACCAAGATAGATCTCAAAAATGGATATATGGTGAAATGGGATGATATTCTGCATGTTCTAGTTAAGATGAACTTCCCCTTATTTTTCGTTACATGGACCAAGGAATGTATCTCTTTGCCGAAGTTTTCCATCTTGTTGAATAGTTGTCCCAATGGATACATATCAAAGGTACCAGAGGGATTTGTCCCAATGTCTCCCTATTTGTTTGTTTCTCGCATTTCATGCTCAAACAGAAAGTGCATGAAGGTACATACAGATTGTACTACAAATGTGCAGACCCTTTTATCACTCATTTAAGTTACCTAGATGACTTGATAGTCTTTTTTTTCATGGTGATGAAGAGTCTGCTAAAGCATTGATTGACACTCTCCAAGTAATCAAACTGTGCACAAGATTTGGAGGTAAATTTCAAAAAAAAAAAAAAACACATTGTTTTGTGTTGGAGTACCTCAAGCATAAATAAATGCAATCAGTTCACACCTTCCTTTCATCATAGGAGGGACTCTGTTTCTGTACAGTGAGAGAGAAAAATAAATGAAGTTACCCTTTTTTAAGATCAAAGTAGTAAAACTAATAAAACAAACATGGGTAAGAACGAGAGAATCCAAGAAGAGAAATGGCAAAATGGGGTTGTGCTGAGCTGTGTTATCTTACATGATTTGATTCTTTGTCCAAAGAATGCTGTATTGATGGAAATGTTCAGTAGGATCAAACCAGAGACCATATCTCTCTTCCCTCCCAACATTTGAGCTTCCATTTCCATATACGTTTGTCTGAATCCTCCATTCTTTGCCTCTGATGTTCCCTAAGAACTCAAAATCCAACTCGTCGTGGTTCTTCTCATACTTATCTCCATTAGATATCTGAAACAACACAGTCCGATTCAATTTATTTTTGCTTTCAATTCAATAGGTATTATAGAAATACAATACAACAACTCACATAAAAGGCAACCACTACGCCTGCTGTGTAATCTGATGGTAGCTTAATGGAGGCACTGAAGAACCCATGAAGGTAAAGATCTTGAGAGACAAACCCAGCACCTGCACAAGTAGCAAACAAAGTTAATATTCTATGGAAAAAAATTCAAGAGACAAAAAGGGAGGTTAGCAAGCAAACCTGATTTTTTATCAAGGGAGAGATGAACAGTCTTCCCATCTCTATGGATGAGGAGATTAGAATCTCCAAAGAGTTGTGAGTAGCTATCATCAAAAGACAACATGGGCACATTTAGATTTCTTTTGAACTGATCATAATGGGGTTTAGCACTAGTTGAAGGTAAGGCAGCAAGAATTGCAAGTGAGAAAACCACCATAAAAATTTTGAAAGAAACCATCATCTCTACTCTAGCAATAACAAAAATGGAAAAATCTCCAAGCTCTGCTTCTTCTTCACTTTCTCACTGAGGAAGAAGAAGGTTTGAATCTATGGTATCTACACAAAAATGGGGATGAGAGAGAGAGAGTAAATGGAGCGGAGCAGAGCGAGCGGAGGAGCAGGGAGTGTCACGAGGATGGGCTTGATTGAAAAGGGAGCTTGTGTGGGTTCACGTGGCAAACACCCTCCTTCTGGCACGTGCTTGGGAGGGTCCGGACAGCAAACGAGCTACATGAGCAAGCCCCCTAGAATTATTCCATTGGACAACTTCCAGTTTATTTTCTTAGGATCCCGCTCATCTCTACGCGTCTCATGCATGATTTATGTTGTCCCATCATTGATAAGATAGGAACTAAAGTCAACTCCTAGAAAAACAAGGCACTTTCATATGTTGGGAAAGTGGTGCTCATCAAGTCGGTGTTGAGCAGCATGTATGTGTACTAAACATCTTGCTATGAATTTCCAAAGCACACCATCAAAAAAGTTAACTCCATCCTCAAAATTTTCCTGTGGTTCGGCGACGATTCCTCTTGAAAAAAACCAATCATAAGTTGGAAACCATATGCCACCCATACAATGAAGGAGGTCTTGGTATCTGGAGTATAGAAACATGCAATGAAGCTGCTACCATGAGACATATTTGAAATATTGCAACCAACAAAAAGAACCTTTGGGTGGCGTGGGTTAAGAATCAACTAATTAAGAACATAGATTTTTGGTTAAGATGGACATCCTAAGCGACGCGTCGTGGTATTGGAGGAAGATATTGAACAGCAGAAAAAGTGCATCAAACTTTCTCTTGCATTCCATTGGCAATGGAGAGAACACTCTGTTTTGGAAACATCCTTGGCACCCAGCAAGTATGCTCATGTATTAACTCCCACCAGAATTGTTTTACGACTCTCTTCTCCACAAAAAGGCCAAGGTGAGTGATGTAATACGATATGGTGAATGGCATATCCCTATGCACGTCGCTCCCTCCATTAGTGACCTAATTGAGGACCTATATATATAGAAATAGAGACATAGTTGATGATGATGAAATAATTTGGGTTGCTGGACCTGGTGGTATGTTCTCCATGAAATCTACGAATGAGTTGTTGAGTCACAAGAACAATAGGGCTGAATAGAGCAATTTGATATGGTACAAAAATAACATCCCAAGACATGGGTGGCTAGCCATAACCAATGCTTTAAAAACATTGGACAAACTCCGAGCTTGGGGTTCAGGTACAACAGTCTACTATCCGCAAGGGAAACTAAAACTACATCACATTTGTTATTCTAGCTTTGTATGGAGAAGTTTTCTGATATTGTTTGGCTACAACAAACAAATATGGAGCTGGCTAATGGAGCTTAACTGGTGTAGAAACCAATTTGCAGGTAACTCTATCGAATGCACAATAAAGAAGCTTGAGTTCAGCGCCACAATCTACCAAATTTGGGCAGAAAGGAACAGATGAGTGCATCAGTATGTGCAGATCACTGTGGCAGAGCTTGTAAACAGCATATATGATGAAGTGAGACTCAAAATTGCAGTTATAGACAAGATTGTTATGGAACCGGATGCAAATAAACAGTTGTTTGGTCGATGGGGAACAAATTTGCAATTTTAGCACAAAATGGAGAAGCTGCCACCTAGCTGGTTGAAAGCAAAGTTGGATGGATCATTGTAAGGGCTTGTTGGAGGGTATAGTGCAGTTCATCAAGGATGAGCACGACACAGTAACAACATCATGCACATAGGCAGTAGTTTTTTATTCAGCTATAAAACACAAATTGTAAGGTTTTGAAGCAGCATTCGAAATTGATTGATTTTCCATGGAATGAGGATGTGAAAATTTTTGTTCATTTGTTGACCTTTATCATTTCTTTGTAGTAGTACCTAGTTCATTTGCTGAGGATGTGAATTTTTTTTGTTCATGAGGTTAGGGAAAAGATACACTAAAATGTAATCTCTTAGTTTTCAAAAGGTTACGGGATCCTAAATAAACCCCAACTCAATTTCCAAAAAAAAATGTTGTGGGGGAAAGGGGAAGTCGCATGGCAGCCCATTTGTGTGAGAAAGCCATAGATGAGGGGAGCCCACAAAGTAGTTTTCCCGAAAAGTGATTGTAGAGAAGAAAGGTTGTGAACCTTAGTTGTGATTATGAAGAGGGGGATAATTGTGGTATTTTAAAATATTAGTGAGGATAGTTTGGGAAATAAAAAATGAGTCAATTTAAAATTAGAAGTAGTAAACAAATGGTTTGAATGGACTCTTATTCAGAGCTTATGTTCTAACTAGGGCTGAAAATCGAACTGACGGTTCGGTTTTTCACCTAAACCGTGAAACAAACCGACTTAGGTCGGTTTTAAAATTTTCAAACCGAACCGACCATTAACAAAACCGATCCGAAACCGAACCGATTCTAATTTATGCAAACCGTAACCGAACCGAACCGACTAAAATCGAATCAAAACCGAAAATAAACCGAACCGACCGACTATTTTAAACATATTGTATTATTTATATATATAAATTATATATTATTTATTATATATATTTGGTCGGTTAAGTTTGGTCGGTTAAAATCACATAGAAACCGAAAATCGAACCGACCACTTCGGGTTTGAGTTTTTTAAAACCAAAACCGATCCGAACCAAATTTAAAAACCGAACCAATCGGTTCGGTTTAGATCGGTTCGGTCGGTTTAATCGGTTTGATCGGTTTTTTGTTCAGCCCTAGTTCTAACTATAAGCAAAAATTAACACCATCTAAGCCTATTCTAATACTTCTGAACTCTTCATTTACTTTATTTGAATGACATCGAATTCGGAATCAAATATTCGGGTATTTGAATTCCTCAATTAATCACTGCCTTCAAAATTTGAAGTTAGAAAACCTAAGCTTCTTTGGAGGTTATGCAATTTATGGTAAACTTATGGTCCTCTTGATTCATTGAAGAAATAATTGCATTCAAACCTTTGGATGTTGCATGTGATACATATTACTAGGACTCTAATATGTAAATGCCTTGATAGTGGTGGTTTTTTTCACTATCATACATGTCATTATATGTATCATCATTTTGAATTTTCAAAACATGTAGTTATTTACATTAATGTAAGATAAAAGCGTCATATGTTCCATGCTAAAGATGTTAACCCCCGAGTGTTCAACTAGGATCTGATACCAGCTAAAAGTGTCATGAACTCTAGGCTAAAAGGGGTGATGAATAGTGATGATACATCAAAATAGACCGTCATCACAACCTTACACGTGGAAGAAAACATCCATCACGAGGATCTGACATCCCATCTACTAGGCCAGCTCATAAAATCGAAGAAGGCAAAACCAATCAAAAAGGCCCAAAATGGCCCATTAAAGGAGGACGTAATTGAAGCCCAAATCCAAGCCCACGCAAATTAAAGCCCAACTCCATGCCCTAACTAGTTATCTCATAAAGAAGAGTCGTGGAAGGAGTTACACTTCCACGGACGCATCTCCATAAAGGAGGAGACTGTTATGAGAAACGTCTCTTTTTGTTGTGCCTCACATGCTTAAGTAACACAAAGAATTGACCGTGACCATTATAAAAGGTAAAGGGAACATTCGACAAATGTATGCAACTTTAACTAAGTTTTGTTCAAATTTTCTTCCTTCTTCAAACAGAGTTGCTGATTTAAGCATCGAAATGCCTTCGGCCACCAAAAAGGTGGTATTTGACAATCTAACATCTGTTTTGCAGGTCAAACTCATAGGAGGACGAGATTCGGACACATCAGTTTGGTATCATCCGTAGGTAACGACAAGTTTCCTTTCTGAAAAGAAGATTCATAGTGACAAAGTTCACCAAAACCTAATCGACGACCGATGGGCTATCATAACAGATGACACATTCTACAGATTCTCAACCCAGCGACAATCACAATAACCCTCCTAATGACAACATTGTACCGCAAGCAGCCCGCGAACAAAATGTTGCAATGACCATTGGGCCAAATGCGCCCGACAATCAAGGTCAACAGCATGCAATATCTCAAGCAACCCAAACATCCTCCAACACCGCTACGGACCCACAAGTAGACCTGCTTATGGTCCAGATGAACCACATGACAAAGTTGTTGGAAAAACTAACTCAGAAGCACAATCAGTCAGTCGATCATGTCCAAGCGTTGCCCTAGCAAAAGTTCCACCATCCGAACCCGAGAAAGCGAAGTGGCTCCTACAGAACCTCAACAGGGAAATCTTGAGAGTAATGAACTTCCCCAGGGTAAGACTCCACAGAAAAACGAAACGCCTACTAAAATCCCATTCAGAATCGAATCACGGATCCCAACGTATTGTAGGAACTAGCCAAGCCACCATTCTCCCATGCCCTTATGATAACTCCCATGCCAAAGAAGTTCACTCCACCAAAGTTCAAAGTGTATGATGGCACCACCGACCCAAAAGATCATTTGAGACATTTTCACCACATGATGGCGTTGAAGGAGACTACGGAGTCAATCTTGTGCATAACATTTCCGACTAATCTTACCTCCATAGTAATGAACTGGTTCAACAACTTACCACCGAGATCAATAGACTCCTTCTAGGCACTAGCCACCACTTTTATTACAAGATTCATCAGAAGTTAGTTGATGAGGAAAGGACCACACTACCTTCTCCATATCAAACAAAAGCCCAAAGGGACGATAAGGGAATACGTCACTCGTTTCACTAACGAGCTGACGTTGATCGATGGATGCAGCGATGACATGGCCGCCACTACTTTTACTGTGGGAATGAAAAGAGGCAGCCTTTTATGCTCTCAACTTGGAACCCCCAAAAAGCATGGCGATCCGATTGAAAACAGCCCAAAAGCACATTTTTCTCGAGGAGATGAAAGCTACCAGGAGGAAAAACGACCAAGAAAGGGAGAATCACTCAAAGAAACGGGAAAGGAGGGGGGAAAGAAAATGAGATGAAGGACCCCAAGAGGATATCATTCAGTCAAAGAGGCATCGGAATGGCGGAAGGACCAAATCCAGCCAGTAAGAATTCAAGGAGTTGCAGTTAGCACGGCCCAGACACGAGAGGATAATAAGTGTGATAAAAAAGACATACAACCCGTACATAGCCTTGAAAACAAGCCGGGCCAATATACTGAAATATATGGTGAATTGGAAAAACTTCAACTGGCCACTCAGAATGAGAGGAGACCAAAAACGTATAGACAAAAGCAAGTATTGTTCCTTCCACAAGGATCATGGGCACGATACTGAAGATGGATACAAACTAAAAGATGAAATTGACCATTGGGTTCAGAGAGGACGACTCGACGAATTCATTGGAATGCCAGACAAGCAAATCAAAGGAAAATAAAAGGAATATGCCAACACATGATCAAAATAACAACCGAGGGAACTAATATACGCTTTACACTGCATGGCCATGGGGAAACTGAAAAAGCAGTCGAAAACACTTCCCACTTGGACTGAACTATATTGAAGTAGGAGTACTAACGCCAATCGAACCATTTCACCGATGCGCAGTAAAAGAACATGGAAAAGTTATTTTCAGTCAAACTAACACAAGTCAATAACCCAACTGACGGATGCAAGCCTAAACAAAATTACCAACAATAAAATTGACGACGACGGACCGGATTAAACCGTGGCAGGTTGTGTTGATGCAAGCATGATTAGACAATTCAGTGTTGATGTGAGCATGATGGGACAGTTTGGGGCGGATGAGAGCATGATTTGATAATTCAACATTGTTCAGCTACCAAGACGGAAAGCGCCTCGAGTTCAGTAGCTACAATAACATATCCAACAAATGACAAAACATAACCAATTGCAAAATCTAGAGACTTGAAGACATAAGTGAAGCAAGACGAAACAACAAAACATAAATCTCTAATGACAGAAGGATCAACATCAACCGAGCAAAGGTCATATGGACGAAGCAAACCACTCTACGATATAGCGTAACTTTTCAAGAACGATCGCTAGGGTTGGTGAGAATATCAAGAAAAGAATATCAATAAAGTTATAAGTTCAGAATCCTCATATTGAGCATGGACAGCAGAATAAAGTCATCAAGACTCGATAATACGGAGCAATCGGTACATCAAACCGAGACAGGTTAGATATATATAATAAACTCTTGGTCTTATCAACCACGGCGTAGAAGGTTGGACGAACGAGTCAACTTAATAAAAGCAACTTCGGGTTGACTAGAATGTCAAACCAACGAAGCGAAAGTAGGACGAACGAGTCAACTTAATTTTAAAAAACAACTTCAAGTCGACTACAACATCAAGCCAACAAAGTGAAAGTTGGACGAACGAGTCAACTTAATTCAAAATCTTCGAATCAACTAAAACGTCGAACCAACGAAGTGAAAGTTGGACGAGTGAGTCAACTTAATAAAAGTAACTTCGGTTTGACTAGTACATCAAACCAACTAAGTGAAATTGGACGAATGAGTCAACTTAGTAAAAACAACTTCGGGTTGACTAATATGTCAAACCAACGAAGAGAAAGTGGGACGAACGAGTCAACTTAATTCAAAAGCTTTGAGTCGACTAAAACGTCGAACCAACAAAGTGAAAGTTGGATGAGCAAGTCAACTTAAAAAAAAGTTACTTTGGGTTGACTAGTACGTCAAACCAACGAAGTGAAAGTTGGATGAATGAGTCAACTTAATAAAAGTAACTTCGAGTTGACTAGTACGTCGAACCAACAAAGTGAAAATTGGATGAACGAGTCAACTTAATAAAAGAAACTTCGGGTTGACTAGTACGCAAACCAACGGAGTGATAGTTGGACGAACAAGTCAACTCAATTCAAAAGCTTCGGGTCGACTAGTACGTTGAACCAACGAAGTAAAAGTTGAAGAACGAGTCAACTCAATAAAAGCAACTTCGGGTTGATTAGTACGTCAAACCAACGAAGTGAAAGTTGGATGAACGAGTCAACTTAATAAAAACAACTTCGAATAAACTAATGCATAAAACCAACGAAGTGAAAGTTGGACGAACGAGTCAACTTTATCAGAGAGCTTCGGGTCAACTAGTACACTAAATCGAAGAGGTAAAAGTTGAACGAACAAACCAGCTTTCTCATAAAAACTTCGATACAACCAGCACAAGGTTGAGACGGAAAAAAGTCAACTTACTCAAATAAACTCCGATACATTAAAGAGAAAGGATAAAGTCAACCCACTTCAAGGCAACCAACGCGTCAGAACATAAAAAAAATTTAGATCAAGAAGTTCGGACATGATCAAGAATGTAGCCGTAAAGGCTTCCTAATTGGTCGAAAAATCAAACTGGAGATACACAGTGAAACACATTTCGACAACTACGGCTGGCCTAAAAAAGGTATAAGCAACATGAACGAGTCAACAAGACAAATTACGACTACGAAGAAAAATAAGAACACCAAGGAAAATTTTGTGTTCCTTAATAAAACTATTCTATTACATTCAAAGAAAAAGGTAAAAGAGAAGGGGATCAAGTTGAGGCAATCATAACATCATTGACAGCGTCATCTGAGGGACGAGAGGAAGTCGGATCACTGCAGGAGCTTTCTCTTCAAGAGAAGATGGAAGCAATGTGTAACGACTCAATCCGCACAGTAACATATTGTCCGCTCTGGGCCCAACCGGCCCGTACGGCTTTCAAACGTGTGTTACTATGGGGATCCAACCTCGCACATAAGTAGCACATCCCTCTTCCGCACCCAGGCGATGTGGGACTATCCCCCCTTTGTAGCTTGCCAACCCTCTTGGGCCCAGCCTATTGGGCTTCAACCCTCACCCTCCCCCTTAGGTCCGCCCACTCAATAGTCTCACACAATGGCTCTTCAACCGGTGGATCATTCGAAGAACTCGAAATGTTTTCATCACCATCTTCATCTCCAAAGGTCTGATCGACCAAGTGACAGTACTGAGACAAATCAAAACCAAGCCCCTTGATATAGTCAAGAAGCTCATTCCGTTCATCAACAATTCGTTGCCAATCTGCCACCTCTATAATGTGAAGTATGTCTTTGACGGAAACAAGTTATTCCTAGCCGCAATAAGTCGTCCTTGAGCGGTAGTAAGCATCGCGGATGTATCTTCCTTGACCTCGACAAGTGCAGCCATTACTTGCTCCACCCTTTTTCCAGCGACGTTGCGGTTGATAGATTGCTCTACCATGGCACATGTAGCCTCATCATGAATCGCCTTCTTGGCAGACAACTTCTTCTCCACATCATGTAAGCATGCACAAACACCATCTATATCGGTTCTCAAAGATTCGAGCTCAGCAGGAAATCGATCTCGTGCACCCTCCGTCTCAATCAATGAGACTTGAGCAACCCCGACCATTTTTTCCTGTTTCACACATCGCTCTCTCAACACGCCAGATTAGCAATTGACGAGGGAAAACACCAAAACAGCACCGCGAACTTCCCCTCCAAAGAGGCCACCTGGTTACGACTAGCCTAGTAATCTAAGCCCATCACCCTCGCGTATGTGAGATAATTCATCCCATCCATTATCTGTCTAAGGCCATCATCAAGATGAAGGCCCAGGTCCAACACAAGCATCGAAAGCCTTTCCATTGACCACCTGTGCCAATCGTAACCTATGTGCACCTTCCTACACGTCGAGCTGGGAAAACCAGCAAAATTAACTTACCATGAATCTATTCAGGGATAGGTTCCTTCCAACTAATCCATGAATGAAGGACGCGAGAATCTGAAAGCACGGAGGAATCACCGCCAATTGCAGGGAAACAAGACGGAACTACAGAAAAACTATCCTTATCCTTTCGCTGCATAGTAATCGCAGTGGAAGCAGAATGAGTAGTAGTACAAACGGGGGCAGAAGAACCTAAGCAGGCAGAATAAGGTAAGACCTCTTCTACATTATCAATAGGAGCAAAATGAGAATGAGGAGACCGCAGCTCGAGAACTCGACTGTGACCACCCATCACCTTAGAATGAACAACCGCTAGTTGGAACATCTTATCATCAAGGACCCTAGGATCATAAGTAGAGTGTTCGGTAGTGTCAGGATCTCCATATGCATAAGGGAACCTCTTTTCATTATCATCTAACGGGTGAATAGTTTCTTTTTCACTCCTCTCAAACGCCAACCTTATCTTTTCAGCCTCTTCGAAAAATAAGCGATCATCCCTTGTAGGCTCCCTATCAACAAAATAAGGAAAAACGCAACGAGTAGAATCGAGGAGTTATTTTCTCTTCGAAACGCGGTCAGAACTTATGAACAACCACTTCGACTGACTAACAAGCCTCGGAACCTTTCTCTTCGTAGAAGTTGGACTAGCAATGCCAACGCTAATAGGAACATCGAGATCCGTAACATCCAAGCTCACTTTCCCATCCACGCTAGCATTACCAATGCCAACAGGAGTAGCGCAAGCAACAATCTCCTTAGCCTGCCTCTCGATCAGTAGAGCCCGCTCAGCCTCATTTTTGCTATACAAACTGTTGCATTCTACCATTACATCGGAAAGGTAGGAAAGCTGCAAAAAAATGCTCATTGATCATCTGTTCTTCCATCGTCAATTGTAGATCCCTCTGCATGTTGGGAACCCAGAAGGACCTTACTATTTGTGGACCTCACAAGTCAAAGTAGCCAGAACGGACAGAAGCATAGAACTTATCTTGCGACCAACCCTTGGTATCATTGTTCAGATTACTAAAACACACTGGAGAATGAAGAAAGCAGATACTCTTGTCACCAACAAACCAACCACTGAGTGCAAAGTTCTAATAGTCAAAAGAATACCAAAAAGGATGGCTCTTGCACATGTGGAAGCCATAACCCTCCAATCATTAAAACCCATCTGAGCAGGAGGAATGCCCAAAAAATCTAAGTACACCCAGAATAACTCTGAAACTGGAAATCGAAGGCCGGATTGAAACATGCACGAGTAAAACGCAATATACCCCTTCCTTGGATGACAAGGACTATCACTCTACCGAGGCAAAATGATCTCAAGGTCAGAAGGTAAAGAGTAGTCAGAATGAACACTATCCAACGTTACTTGATAAACCTTCTTGGGAGAGAAATGAGTTTGGCAGATAGCAAGCTGCTCACCATCCAGTAAATCATCGGCATGCATCGTGAGGGAAAGAAAAAATGACCATAATTTCAAATATGGCGTAAAAAGGGATACAAACTCATCATATCCCTCTTTATAGAGCCGAACAACGAAGAGACTACTCATGGGACGACGTGCGGGATACGATGGCACATGAAATTCAAAAAAATGTGCACAAAAATGAATGGATAAATAAGAAATCGAGATACCAACCCACCAAAAGTTGCTAACAACATTAAATACAATGTAATGATAGAATTGAAAGACCAATCGTCACGAAGTTAGTGGCCACGTCAGCATACCTACTAAGGAGAGGAGTAGTTGATGATACATCAAAATAGACCATCAACACAGCCTTACACATGGCAGAAAACATTCATCACGAGGATCTGGCATCCCATCTATTGGGCTAGCTCGTAAAACCCAAAAAGGCAAAACAAATCATAAATGCCCAAATAGGGTCCATTAAAGGAAGACGTAATCGCAGCCCAAATCCAAGCCCGCGCGAATTAAAGCTCAAATCCAGGCCTGCACAAGCTCTTTCATAAAGAATAGGAACATTGTATAAGAAAAGAGTCGTGGAGGGAGTTATGCCTCCACTAACGCTTCTCCATAAATGAGGAGATTTTTATGAGAAACGTCTACTTCCGTTGCGCCTCACATGTTCAAGTCACGCAGAGAATTAACCGCGACCAATATAAAAGGTAAAGGGAACATTCGACAAAGGTATGCAACTTTAACTGAGTTTTGTTCAGATTTACTTCCTTCTTCAAACAGAGTTGTTGACTTAAGCATCAGAGTGCATTCGACCACCAAAACGGTGGTATTTGACAGTCTACATCTGTTTTGCAGGTCAAACTCACAGGAAGACGAGATTTGGATGCATCAAATAGTTTTTCAAAAGTCAAATTTCATGCATTGTTTTGTCTATAGTACATGCCTCCTTCACAATCTACTCACATTTGTTCTTCTCCATAAAGTCAAAGTTTAATAGCTGCCCTTCCATTCTCCAAGTCTTATTCATCTTGACAACATTCGGTATCCAATTCTTTATCAAAATTTTGATACATATTCTTCATTATTTATTGTTATTTTACGTGAGATTTATTGAATATGTAGTTAAGGAGTTAATATGAAAGATATCAATAATGCAATATAATGTATTAAGAAAGTTGAGTGCCTATCATCAACCTAAGATATTAGGTTAGCTTATCCATGAAGTAAGTACAGTTCAAAGGTTTGGAATCATTTTTAAATACATAATAATTTTGCTAGTGAGGACAATTATAGCTAGTGCGAAAATAGTATTGAAGTTTCCCGCCATTGATTAAGTATCCTAAGTACCCAATTAATAGTTTAGATCTCAAACAAATATTTATATCAATTGAACTAAAATTAAACATTTCTTTTTGAAATTTGACCAAGATTATCTTAACACATGTATGGCTCAGGGTTGTGACCATTTTTATGTATCATCAGCTACTCCCCCCGAGTTAGTGGGCCATCACATCGGTTTGCTAAGTCATCTTTTGAAGGGATGCGCCGCTCATGATGATTGAGTCTGAATCGTTGCTTGAGCCGCGCACTACATTAATTGAACGTGCGTCATTCCAGCGAAAAATAGGCGGGAACCAAATCCTTATTTAGATCATCCGTAGTGTAGAGTCTGACTCTTTTACTTTTCTTGCTTCTAAAGCTACCGCTCTGTTCAGAAAGGATTGTTCGTCTTCTTCATGGCTCAATAAAACCTTCTTGATGACGCAACCTTTACCAAGGACCTCGAGTTTTTCGAAGACAGGTTGTTGTCCGAGTCTGGCTTTGCTAAAATTCGTACGAAGTTTGGGGTCCTAGAGGACCTACTTTTGTATGTGCTAACGGGTTCCAATGTCGCCTCCGGCCGGTTTCAACTGCTTGCATTATGGGATGCTTCAAACTGGAATGCGTTTTCGGGTTCTGGATGTGATTTGGGAGTTTTTGGATCTCATGGGGATTTTTTCGTCCCAGTTGGGGCCTAATAGAAATAGGATCATCCTCCTGATTCTGATCAGTGCTAAAGAGGCCGGCATCAGTGTGGCTCCGCTAGTAATTCAGTTTTTGACTTATCCCCTGCTGAAGGGTAACGATGTCTGTAAGATGACATCGCCGGCTTGCTTTGTGAATCTGCTCAATGATTTCAAGTTCTGGCAGAAGTATTGCTTTTGGCCCCTACGGATTTGAAGTAATTTCGATGCAAGGGTCGTCCGCTTGAGTAAGAGTTTAGGCCGCTTTGTAAGTTCAACCCTTTCCCATAACTTTGATTATGCTTGATCCCGGGCTGGCTAATCATTACTTATGTTTCTTCGCAGGAAGGTTTCTCACTACTCCTCTTAGCTTAGAGTAGCAAAACACCATGGAGACGTTTTGTGGCTTTCCAAAGAGGAACGTGGTCGATGTCATAAGAGTTTCCAACTTCATCCGTAGTGGGCTGTGGGATGAGTGGCACATTGCCCCCACTCTGTGCCGAGTATCGCGAATTAAGTTGGAAGATGGAGCCCCTTCAAGGAAGAGGAAGGCTGTTGGGGCCAAAGTTCACGTTCTGTCTGATGTGGAGGATTCGTCTGAAAGGCTTGCCTCTTTTCTGAGGAAGAAGTCCTGTGTTAGAACTGGGTTGCCTTCAACATGACCCGCTCTAGTAGGAGAATGGCACAAGTTTGCTAAGCTTGTTGGGGCAGAGACTGATTTGTCCTGCTTGGAGAAAGATTACATGCGGTTCGCAAAAGTTGTAGACAGGTCGAACCATAGCAACGCGTAGGTCGAAGCATTGAATGATCATCTGGTTAGGTCGCAATGGCAACTTTGGTGTTGATTCACATGGGCGTGCAGTCTGAAAGTAGTCGTGGTGGCACAAACCATGTTTCATGTAGTCCGCGTTGCTCACCGTCTCATTCCAAGCCACACCTAGAAGTGTTGGAGGGCCTTCTGGATAATTCGATTCCTCCTCTCCCTCCGGATCCTGTCGAGTCGTATTGCAATAATAAGACGGTTGCCGTCAACAAGGGAAAAGCCATGGAAGAGAGCCTGAGGACAGTAGCAACCGTGAAGGGAGGTGCTGGCATAATTCTTGATCCGGGAAAGCTTCATCTGGATGCATGGATAAGCTCGTTTGCACCAGACTTGGTAAAGATGAGTTCACAAGTTTGGCACCAAAAGATGGAGTAGAGTATGCTTCGAGGAAGCATATAAGTAGGCATCACAGTTGGCTGATGGATTGCACTCCAAAACCCGAGGTGGATACGCTAGAAGGGTATATGGACAAAGACTTGAAGTACATTATGTTGGGTATGTCTCACTTGAGCCATGTGGTCATTGTTGGGATGAAAGTCGAGGCAGCTCATGAAAGGGTATACACCATGGAGCGTGTGTTCTCGCACATGCAGGCGCTGTATTCTGATGCACTTTATGAAATTGATCGGCTACAGAAACAGACTGAGAAGAAGAGGCTAGATCAATCGACCATGGCCGTTGAGACTCAAGGGGCTCGTCTGAAGGTCCCTGAGCATGATTTGTCTGAGGCGGTGTTCGAGAGAAATAGACTCAAACAGGAGTTGGACCTAACCCGCTGAGACGTAGAGGTTGTGCAGGAAGCTGCGGCTAAGGCGCGTTCTAAACTATGGTCTCTTGCTTACAAGAATGCTTTGAATGAGGCCGACTGGGCTGCTCAGAAGAAACTGTTAGAATCCGATGTGGAGCTCTATGCTCGAGAGGCGAGGAAGGCTGAAGACCAGCTCGAATTGGAGTGGCATGAGCTTAGTGCTATGAAGAGTAGTTTGGCCACAAAGCAGTCTCAGATCGGTGAGCTGATTGGCAAGTTAGAGCTATTAGAGCATGAACTTGTTGATGTGAAGGTGCGTGAGGAGGAGCTTCTTCATGAACAAGGCAAATGCGAGTTCTGCTGGGTTGTACATGGCAGGTTGGAGCTGCTAGCGTTGATGAAGGAGAAGCATCTGGAGTGGGATCTCGGCCATTATAAGAAGATGTCATATGTAAACTTATCTGTAACCTCTGCGCCATCGAACGAGGAAGACAGTTCGGGCCCTGATGTTCAAGCCGTGGCACATGTGGACGCAACTCATGCTCTTTTTTCCACTAGGCTCAGCTATTCTATTTTTGTACCTTCTCCTAATAAGGAGTAAACTTTGTGTGTTTGTACCCCCTTTTCCATTTTGACCATTAATGAAAATAGTTTTATCTGTTTCGTACTTGTTGTCTCTATTGCATGTTTTTCATTTTGCCTTGTCTTTCTTGTTTTGGCATAGCCTGGTTGAATCAATAGGATGTCAACTGGTCTGTCTGCTATAGAGAGCTTGACCATTTTGCGTTGCAAATGACTCAGGGTCATCGTTGTGTAGTCGTGTCTGATAGTGGGCATCTTGCGAACAGTTTAGCTGAGGGTTGAGTTGCCCGAGCTGCGTCTTGTCCACAAGGTAAGCTGCTTGAGGCTTGCCTTACTTGTCTGATCGGTCGGTTGCGGTTGCTGCTATGGGTGAGTTACGATAGCCGAGCGTATGAGTCAGAGCGTTTGTACCGAGTTAGGCAACGTAAGCTCGGGTTGGCATTGTAAGTAGCTTTTATTTGGGCACTAGTCGTACGATCTTTGTATCGGCATGAGTGGCCTTTGCTAATATTAGAATGTAAGTCCAATTGAGCGTGAAGACATTGACTCAACTAGATTCATGTTTGCGGTCGCTGTAAGAGAATGGTGATCGTGTGGCAAGATGTTTGGGGCTCCCACCTTTCAAACCATCTATGCCCAAGCAATGTGGGCTACAGATTCGGGAAGTGAAGGTTTGGCAACTACGCTAAAGAGTAATAGTTTTGTGGCAAGTCGTTGACATCAGTTAAGGACTGACTAGTCTCCCACCTTTCGAACCTTTACATCTGCCCTGCGTGGTGGGGGCTACAAGTTCTTCGGCGACCAGGTTGAAAAGCAGTAGTCCCGTGGCAAGCCGTCGAGATCAGTTCAAGACTGACTAGGCTCCCACCTTCCAAATCATCTACACTTGTGTGCATCAAGCTACAAATTTGAGAGTTTTCGGTGGCCATGCTGAAAAGTAGTGGTCTCGTGGCAAGTCGTCAGAATCGGTTCACAACTGATTAGGCTCCCAATTTCTAGACTATCTACGCCCGCGCAATGGGGCTACAAGTCCAGGGTTGGTGTTTCAGTGGCCACGCTAAAAAGCAATGGTCCCGTGGCGAGTCGTCGGAATCAGTTTGGGACCACGCAATGGGGGTTTTAAGTCCAGAGTTGGTGATTCGGCGGCCACGCTGAAAACTAGTGGTGAGCCATCGAAATCAGTTCAGGACTGACTAGGCTCCCACCTTTCGAACCATCTACACTCGCGCAGTGGGAGCTACAGGTCTGGGCTTTGATGAGAAACTTTTGTTGCTAGTCATCACCAGCTAGGCTTACTTGATTGGGTTCAATGATCATTGACCCCAAAAGGGGGAAATGATCTCTGGCAAGTCGTCGTCACCAGGCGTGATAACACTGATTAGACTCCCACTTCCTAGACCATCAAGATTTGCGCTAAGCGGACTAGGTGTCGGGTGATATCAGAAGTCATCGTCATCAGCTTAGACTGACTAAGCTTGCCCTATTGGAAAGTGGTTTCGCCCGTTTGAAGGCGTGAAAACCTATGTCCGCTAATGACGCGCACTGTGCAGACAACATTACCTTAAAACAAACAGCGATCTGTAGATACAGTCCATGTGTCAAGGCTGCTTTGGATTTGCGCTCATGCCTAGCATGTAGCAGAATATTGTTTGAATGGTGGAACGAGTGGATCGAGCCTTTGGGCCCGCAAAGGAAGAGTTAGGGTTTCCTGTATGGTCGCGCTACGTGTACGACAAAAATCGTGCGGTGACGCATGCACAGTGTAGGCTGCGGGACGGTTGAGTGTCGGTTACTCCCCTTAAATTGATGGGGTTGCGTGCAGTGCCATTAATTGAGCGAACGTGGTCTACACACTTTTCTTGGGAGTCGTTGTTTCTTCATTTCCCACACGGTATTCTATGCTTAACAGTTAATGCAGAAGGCTCATTTGGTGAACCATTATGTCTATATAATGGTGTTATCCAATCATTGTAGGCATTATCTTTCGAAGAGCTCATCTCCTGTAATGTTCTTGCTTGAAGAAAATGTTTTGGGTTTTCCAAAGGCTGAAGGGAGGCCTCCAACAATAGAGTTTTCGAATGTTCTGACATTTGCCCCAATCATGCACGATCATAATCGTTGTTATGCATGGTCACCTGTTGTGGGTGGGCACGTAGTTGGCCTGCTGAGATCTCGTAATTTCTTCTCATATTACGGAGAAGTAGTACGGATTTTCTATCAAAGGAGAAGCCTTGGTCTTATTTCATGTTGTTTGCATTCGCGTGTATGTTATTCCCATTGCTAACTTACGGTTGATCGAAGTGTTAGGGGATGTACGGTGTTTCCAATGGTGGTAGCTCTCAGCCACCCCGGCTACCGTGCATGTGAAAGGTGTCCTCGCTCGGTAGCATTGTGAGGCCTTGACTGCTTTTTTGCCTATGGCCATCCTCATCCGCCTTCTTCTACCTTCCTCAGGTGGCCGAAAACTATTTGAGGAACTCATCAAGGAGGTAGGATATCTTTTGGGGAAGTCAGTCATCCATTGCAAGGGGTCGAACAAAGTTCGTTCGCATGTCTTTGTTTCGCTTGCAAATAGATTGCATGTCCTCCTTCAGACACCTTTACGTAGTTAGATCATCTAAGCGAGTTTTTACTTCATGTCGCATTGTACTCAGATGCTTGTAGTATGTAGTCTTTTGTATCCGCCTTAGGGCGCTTGTTGTTACATCTTTCCAATAATCAATAGAGTTTGTTTATGTAATTCTTTATTTATTTCTTAAATGATTGCAAATCACATAAGTCTTTAAAAACTCTACATTGACTATAGAAAGGGAAATAAACAACTGAAAGCAGACTAACATTTGAGTAGGAGGAATTGATCCTGGCCTTGAAGTGAATTTGGATTGCCCTTGTGGATCGTTCAGCAGACTGTCGAGGCGCTTCAGAGGTTACTGAAGAGTAAACCTTGTAAAGGGATCAATCTCTGTACCGACAAAACGTCAGGGGGATGTATTCCCGCTTGCCTTGGCCTCTCCGTTTTGCTCGGCGGAAGAGCAGACAACTCCCGCACTGTTTGAAAGTGATGCCCCCGCTGTTGCTTGGCCTGGCACTGGTTCAGCCTACCCCGTTGCTAGATCTAGGAGCATTCTATTTGTTTCAGTGTGGCGTAATGGCAACCTCGTGTCGTAGGTTGGTCTCCACGTATAGTCCCTTCTGAGTGGTTAGCAGTGTACTTCACACACTAGTGAAGGGTGGAGACAATTCTCCATCTGGTGAAGCCATGGTCTTCCCAAGATAAGGTTGTAGGTTGACGGTGCATTTACGACCATGAAGTCCAAAAACAGGACATTACTTAATTGCAGCTCTCCTGCCACTGTCCCCAACCTTATCTTCCCGATCAGGAAGCATTTCCCACCGCTGAATCCAATCAGCGAGTAGTTTGATGACGTCAATTTTTCATCCTTGAGGTCCATACTTGTGGAACTTGTTGTATAACAGAACGTTGAACGAGATACATGTATCCACCAAAGCTCTCTTTACCTCCCACCTTGCTATGGAAACCGAGATGACAAGGGCGTCGTTATGTGGCGCTCGGACTCCTTCGAGGTTTTTGTCCGTAAAATTCAAGGTGGGAATGAGGCTCTAAATGCTTGAGTGGCATATGCGTTTGTTTTCGTCGCCGGGTTGTGTCTGGATTTCCAGTAAGTTCTGCTTGTGAGACTTGTATTACTGTCTTTATTTGGTCTGACTCCATGAAGGATGTATATTATCCCAGGAGTCTCTTTCGTTATTTCTTTAACTGACTCCCTCCGTCCCCGGTTCGCTTTGGCTGTTTTTTTTGGATTTCAGGAACTCTTTCAGTTTACCTCTGTGGATCCAGTACTCAACTTCATACCTCGACTCTTGCACTCATTGGTATCATGGTCGCCTCTTTGTGGTACGTGCAATATTTGTCGTTGTCTTGCTTGGCAAGGTCCTCGTGCTGCTTTTGGGGCCACTTCAGATCCTCCCAGTTCTTCATGGAGTTAAGTACGTCTGATAGGCGGGCATTGAGGGGTGTCACAATCCTGGATCCAATGTAGTTGGATGTTTTCTCTAGCTTGGACCAACCAGGGTCTGGCCTATTGTCACTACGCTTTCGTTTGCTTCATTCCTCATCATCGCGTTTGTTGTCCTCCTTCTTGTCCTTATGAGCGGAGGGCTTCTTCTCGCCTTCAGTTTTCCTCTTCATGGTTCTCAACTCCTCCAATGTAATATGCTTTTGAGCGCTCTTGAAGAGCTCTGTCATGTCAAGAGGGGGCTCTAAAGCGAGGTCTTCATAGAGCTTTCCTTCCTTGAGGCCCGCGGTGAAGGCTGTTACGGCCTTGTCGTCGCTGCATCCGTCGATGAGAGCCAGTTCGTTGTTGAAGCACATGATACACTCTTTCAGTGTCTCGTGGGACCTCTGCTTTAGAGAGAGTATGTATTGGGGGCCTTTTCAAAAATGTTGGCTCCCTATGAAACGTGTCAGGAACTCCTTTGCCAGTGTCTTGAAGGAGTCGATCGACTTCGGCGGAAGGTTGTGGAACCACGTTAGTGCTAAGATTTTTAGACTAATGGGAATGGTTCTACACATGACAAACTCGGTTCCTTCTTTAAGGGCCATTATGTGCTGGTAATGGCGTAGGTGGTCAAAAGGGTCAGTGGTTCCATCGTAGAAGTCGAGCTTTGTGGGAGTGAACTTCCTCGGGGAAACCTCATTCATAATCTGATCCACAAATGGCGGGACGGATAGGGGCACACCGTCTCTCTGTTCCGCCGTTCGTAGACCGTATCATGAACGATGCCCTTCCAAAGAAGTTCACGCCTCCGTAGCTCGACTTCTACGATTGGACCACCAACCCATTAGACCACCTACGCCATTACCAGAATGTAATGGCACTCAAAGAACGATCTGAGTCGGTCATATGCAAAACCTTCCCCACCAGCCTGAAAATATCAATACTAACATAGTTCCATAGCCTCCCGCTGAAGTCGATCAATTCATTCAAGGCACTGGCTAAGGAGTTCCTGACACGTTTTGTAGGAAGTCAGCGCCTTAAGAAAGGCCCACACTGCATACTCTCTCAAACAAAGTACTAACGAGATGCTCAGAAAGTATGTCATGCGCTTCAACGACGAGCTGACACTTATCGATGGTTGCAGCGATGACACAGCCGTGACGACTTTTATTGCGGGCCTGATGGAAGGAAAACTTTATGAAAGTCTCACCCTAGAACCCCCTTTGGATATGATGGAGCTCTTCAAAAGTGTCCAGAGGTACATAACCTTAGAGGAGTTGAGAACTGTGAAAGGGGAAATAGAATAAGATAAGAGACATTCTACTCCTAAAGACAGGAAATAGGGAATGAGACATGAAGATGAAGATAGAAACAAGCGAAAGTGCAATGACAACAGGTCAAACCCTGGCCGGGCCATGCCAGAAAAAGCATCCAACTACGTTGGATCCAGAGCCGTGACCCCCCTCAATTCTAGCTTGTCGAACAACCTGAATTTCATGAAAAATTGGGAAGATCTAAAGTGGCCTCCAAAGCAGTGTGGAAACCCCTCCAAGCGTGACAACAGCAAGTACTGCTCGTACCACAAGGAGGGTGGCCATGATACCAACGACTGCAAAAGTCTAAGGTATGAGATTGAGTATTGGATCCGCAAGGGCATGCTAAAAGAATTCCTGAGCTTTGAGAAGCGACCAGAACGATCCAGGGACCAGAGGAGTCGGTCAAAGAAATAGAGAATGAGACTCCTGGCATAATCTATGTCCTTCACGGAGTCGGACCGGATGAAGACCAGTCGAACGGGTCCCATAAACGGACTCTACTGAATATGCGAACACAACCCGTGGATAAGGACAGACATGTTTGCTACTCTAGAATGCAAAATCCCATTCCCACCTTAACCTTTACGGACAAGGATCTCGAAGGAATTTGAGCACCGCACAATGACGCCCTAGTCATCTCAGTCTCCATTGCGAAATGGGAGGTTTAAAGAGATCTAAAAGACACAGAGAGCTCACTCAACGTCCTGTTCTACAATGTGTTCCGTAGTATGGACCTCAAGGAGGAAAACCTGACACTTTCGGACTACCCGCTGATCGGATTCAGCAGAGAAAAATGTTTCCCGATCGGGAAAATAAGGTCAGCAATAGTGGCAAGAGAGCCACAACTCATTAAGGTCGTGTTTTTACACTTCATGGTAGTAAACACGTCATTTACCTACAACCTTATCTTTGGAAGACCATGGCTCCACCAGATGGAGCCAGTACCTCGACCCTTCACCAGTGCATTAAGTACATTGCTAAGCACTCTGAAGGAACAATACGTGGAGACAAGCCTATGGCATGAGGCTTCCATTATGTCGCATTAAAACAAATAGAATGTTCCCAAGTCCAACCGGATCCTACAGAGCAATCTGAGACGGGGTCAGATCCTGCAATTGTGGATGCACAACTCCACTCACACAAGATCCCAACAGCGATGGCTAGTTTCAAAAACGAGGAACAACCAAGCGGCACAAAAATATTTCGCTCCTCAACCCAGCATAACGGAGAGGTCGATACAGAAGGGAGTACAACCCCCCGACTTTTCGTTGGCGCGGAGATTAACTCTCACACGAACTTTACTCTTCAGTAGCCTTACTTACATTAGCAAAGCTCAACAGTCCGCTGGAAGTGTCAATAATCCAACAAAGGCCATGCGAATTCACTTCAGGGTTGGGTCGACTTCTCTCCGCCAACAATTAGTCAATTTTCAATTGTTGATTTTCCTTTCAATAGTCAATGTAGAGTTTTAGTTCTTAGAAACTTATGTGGTTTGCAATCATTTGAGAAATAAAGAAAGAAGTGCACAAACACACTCTATTGATTACTAGAAAGATGCAACAACGAGCGCCCTGAGGCGGATACAAAAGACTACATACTACAAGCATCTGAATCCGATACGACATAAAAAGTCACTTAAGCAGTCCGACATCAGAGAGAGTAAAGGAACCCTCAGTAAACTTTGCTCGGCTCCTTCCCAAGATCAAGGTGATGTATAATTATTAACCTAAATAATAAGCTTATAATTGTACATTTTACTCGCAAGTGCACAAGATCAAAAAAATGGTATGTATGGCAAGAACGAGATCATTACCACGAGGATTAGTTTAATTATGTTTAAAACAGTTTTTCTAATACTATTATTTCAATGAAACCTAATAATTAATTGAATAAGAAAAGATAATGAGAAAATTTAAATGTAAAACTAAATAAATTCAAATAGTGAGAAAATAAGTTAGGAATTCGATATCCACCACTAGTCATCTTCCTTTGAATAATAACATGCACAATCGTACAAACCAAATTTTAATGCTCAAATTTTGCCAATCTAAGGGCATGGGTGTCTACTCCTTAAGCTATGGATTTCTCTAAACAACGAATTAGGCATGGGTGTCTACTCTAACTTTTTTCATTCTAAAGGTATTTAGCATGCGCACAGCAGCCTGTTCACATAGCAATTTGTCTTCCTTCTTCCTCACTACTTCTTCTTCTTCCCTGATTCTTTTTTGCTTCCATGCTCAGGTCACAAACAGTAGCTGGTTTGCTCAATCACAGCCAAACGTACCACAAAATTGCAGCCAAGAAGATGGCGAATTTGTAGCCAAGAGGGAGCCCGAATCATGTCCGAAAGAGAGCTCGAATTCGCAGCCAAACAGGGTTCAATTCGCGTCTGAAAGAGGGCGATTTCGCAGCCAATATAAACCCAAATTTGCAGGCAAGGAGAGATGATAATTTGTTGCCTCTTCTTCCCCTTTTAAACCTCTTTAATTTCGCCCCTTTCCTAACGGGATTCAACATAAATTTCTTTGTGAAATTGGGTTTCCTCTTTGACTAAGCTTCTTTTTAGGACCCGGCCTTACACGTGGCATTAATTTCTTTTTTATTCTCCGTTAAATCACCTGCCAAAACCAAATTACACAAATATATTAAGTAAAAAATTATTACAAAAATATACTAGAATTAACCAAATAATCTAACAATTATACTTAGAAAAGCGATGTTCGGAGTGCACTTTCATGCACTCATCACACCCCCAACCAGCTTATTTCTAGTCTCTAGCAATTAAAGCGATTCAAACTTTAACTAAAACATAAGACTGGCATAAAACTCTTATCTATACCACTTTCGCTTACACTTTCGATTGCATTTAGCGAATGCAACAAGTCTTTAAACCCCTAAGTATCCCTAGTGGACGAGTTATAGTCTCTTGAGGGTTTACTAGAGTAGTACCCACAAACACTGTGTTATTTTCAACAAATTGCTCAGTCTTGACGTCTAATTTAACAAATATCACAAATTGTCAATGAGAGTGAAATATCACAAAAAAATTGGTTCTCGTTCATTAGCGAATTTAAAATAATAAACTTCATCTTCACAAATTTTGGAATTCAAAATAAGGTACATCACTTATAAATTGCTAGTAAGAAACCACAAGTTCTTATTGGTGTAAAGTAAACCAACACATAATTATGGAGCTTCAAAGTAATTCCTATAAACATACTTACTTCCTTAAAATTCATTGGAATTTCTATTTTTTTTTTTTTAAAGGATATTTGTGTGGACTGTGCAATGTTTAACTCCCTTAAGTTTTCTAATTGACCCCTGTAACGAGCTTTAGACCAATGACTCCCAAACTAGATGATTTTAGGGCATTAGGTGTAGAAACACCCCTACAAGTTTACTAACTCGAGCCGAAAAGACTATGAAGTTAAACTATCCACAACCTGACTTCAACATGTACAATGTTTAGCTCCCTGAAGTTCTCTAATTGACCCATGTAACGAGTTTTAGACCAATGACTCCCAAACTAGATGGCTTTAGGGCATTAGGTGTAGAAACACCCCTACAATTTTACTAACTCAAGTAAAAAAGACTACGAAGCTAAACTAGTTTATTTATACATTAACATTATGTCAAGGTTACTCATCCAACAAATCTCCCAATTTATCCTGAGATATAAGCGTGCATATTTGGTTTCACCTTTTCATATCCCACATTATGTGTAAATGTGCATGTGTTAAATTCAAAATGAAACAAGTGGAATACTCACTGAATAAAAATAAGTAGTACAAATTTATATTACCTAGACATATGATCATGTGCTCACAATTTTAAACTCACTAATGAATTTTGAATCAAAACTAAAGTTCAACAATACTCTAAAAAACCACTTAATCCATCATTGAGTTCAACCTAACCATGCCAAGACATCATTGCAAATTCATTTTTTTTAATTATTCTTTTAATAAAAAATTTGAATAAAAGAAAAACAACCTTTCTGCATCCCCCAACCTAAATCAGAAATTGTTCTCAATGTTAAATCAATCTATTGTAAAAAGAAGGAAATAAAGAAAAAAAAATAAAAAAAATTCATTTTCACAAGTTTTGGAACTCAAGATAAGGTACATCACTTATAAATGGCTAGTAAGAAAGATTGATATTCAAATAAACCATTGAAAAGTACAAAGAATAAATAAACTGTGCACAGTGGTACAGGCTGAAGTTGGTGTGCAAATAGCGTAAAGAATTAAATCTACAGCAATCACACGAACCAGCAAGCAAAACAGCTCGCGCAGCAGCCCGTACAGACAGTAGTTCATCTTCCTTCTTCTTTACTGCTTCTTCTTCTTCCCTGATTCTTCTTTGCTTCCCTGCTCAGGTCACGAACAGCAGCTGGTTCGCTCAATCGCAGCCCAAAGTACCACAAAATTGCAGCCGAGGTGATAGCGAATTCGCAGCCAAGAGGGAGCCTGAATCACGCTCGAAGGAGAGCTCGAATTCGCAGCCAAAAAGGGTTGAATTCGCGTCTACAAGAGGGGGAATTCGAAGCCAATAAATACCCAAATTTGCAGCCAAGTAGAGATGAGAATTAGTTGCCTCTTCTTCCCCATTTAAAACTCTTTATTTTGTTTTTAATTTCGCCTCTTCCTAACGGGATTCGACATGAATTTCTTCGTGAAATTGGATTTCCTGTTTGACTAAGCTTCCCTTTTAGGAACCAGCCTTGCACGTGGCATTAATTTCATTTATTTCTCCATTAAATCACTTGCCAAAACCAAAATACACAGAATATACTAAGTAAAAAATTATTACAAAAAAATAATAATTAACCAAATAATCTAACAATTATACTTGGAAAAGAGATGTTTGGAGTGCAATTTCATGCACTCATCACAAGGACAAAGGCGTGAGAGAAGCTGAGAGTACAGAACAGCGGCCGGACAATGATAACACAGACCTTGCAACGATTGCAAACTTCCTCAAACGACTTCCGTCTCACGAATGAGACAGAAGAAGGTAGATGAGGATGGCCGCATGAGACAGAGCGCTCAAGGTTTCACAGCGCTGCCAAGCGAGGACACTTTTCCCATGCGCAGTACTCGAGGTGACTGAGAGATACCACCCCCGGAAGCATCACGCATCTGCCAACACTACGATCAACCCTAAGCTAGCAGCAGGAACCACATACATGAGGGCATAGCAACACAAGGTAACACCGAAGCACAAGCGAATAAACGACAGACTCATCTCTTGGGAATGGGTGTGCACTTCCTCTTCGCAATATGATAAGAAATCACAATCTCAGTGAAACAACTACGTGCTCACCCAAAACAGGTGACCATGCATAACAGCAATTCTCATTGTGCCTGATCGCTCCAAATGTCAAAACATTTGAAGACTCCAATGATAGGGATCTCCCTTCAACCTTTGGGAACCCAAAGCATCATTTTCAAATGAAAATATTACAAGAGATACGTTCTGTAGAAGATAGTGTCTACAACGATGGAGAAACACCATTATATAGACATAATGGTTCACCAAACAAACGCCTCAGCATTAACTGTCAGCATTGAATAACGTATGGGAAAAGAGGAGACGACAGTTCCCAAGGATACTGCGCAGGTCCACGTTCGTCCAATCCACGGGGCTTCATCCAACCCCATTCATTGAGGGGGAGTAAACGATACTCAACCGTCTCACAATCCATGTCATACACATGCTACCGTGCGATCTACGCAGTACACGTAGCATCTTGCGTACAGAGAACCCTAGTTTTCACTCTACGGGCCCATGGACTCAGCCCACTCCTCAAACAGTATTCTATCACGTGTCTAACATGGGCATGAGGAACCCTAGTCATTTCTGACATGTGGATCACACCTGACATACCGCCACATGATCCAAGGTACTTCTTCATTACTCATACGTGCAACGCACCCCGCTCGCGGACACAGGCTCACACGCCAACAGTTGGCAGAGCCCCTTCTTAGCTAGGTAAGCTTAGTCAGCTTTGGCTGATAACGACGGCTTCTCATTCACCTCAACACCTAGTTCGCCTAGTGCGGATATCGATGGTTTAGGAAGTGGAAGCCCATTCAGCGCTTTCACGCCTAATGAAAACAACTCGTCAGGGATTGTTGCCCCCTTTCGAAAAACGGTCGTCGAACCCGATCAGGTAAGCCTAACTGGTGATGACTGGCAATGGCAACTTCTGATCAAAGCCTAAACTTGTAGCCCCCACTGCACAGGTGTAGATGGTCTAGAAGGTGGGAGCCTAGTCAATTCTAAACTGATTCTGACAGCACCACTACTCTTCTACAGACCATGGTCGCCAAATTACCAACCCTGAACTTGTAGCTCCCATTGCGCATGCGTAGATGGTTTAAAAGGTGGGAGCCTAGTCAATCCCAAACTGATTTTGACGGCTTGCCACGGGACCATTGTTCTTCTACAGACTGTGGTCATCGAAAACCCCCAAATTTGTAGCTTCATGCACATGGGTGTAGATGATTTTGAAGGTGGGAGCCTAGTCAGTCCCGAACTGATTTTGACGGCTTGCCACGAGACCTCTGCTCTTCAGGCCTAGTCGTCGAACCTCCTCATCTCAAACTTGTAGCCTGGTAAGTACAGGTATAGATGGTTTGAAAGGTGGGAGGCTAGTCAGACCCAAACTGATGACGATGCCTCGCCACGGGATCATCGCTCTTCAACAGACCATGATCGCTGAATCCTCACTCCCCAAATTTGTAGTCCGTTATGCATGGACATAGATAGTATGAAAGGTGGGTGCCCTAGACAGCTCGCCACACGACCTCTGCTCTCTTTTGAAACAGCGGCCCAAAAGATAAAAAATCGCGGCTCAAACACCGTCTTCACGCTCGGAGCGCAAACAACGTCTTCATGCTCACAACTCTAATTGTGTCTTCACGCTCACACAAGCTGGCATTCTATTACCAGCAAAGCACGCTCATGCCGACCCACAAATCATCCCGCCAACACACGAACGAGTGATGCATGGAATGCCAGCCCGAGCTTATGAAACCTGACTCGGAACAAGCACTCCATTATAACGCGTGTGCTTGACTGCCACAGTTCACTCATGCTAGTAACTGCAACCGACAGTCGGATAGACAAAACAAACCCCAACAGCTTACCTTGAAAATGGGCCATAGCTAGGCAGCGCAGGCCGCTCCTCAACCATTCGTGGAACACCCACTATTGGACGTGACTATGCAACAGTGACTCTGAGTCACTCGCAACGCAAACGGTCAAAATCTCAACAGCAGACAGACCACTCAACTTCCTATTGATCCAACCAGCCTATGCCAAAGTAAAACGACAAGGCGAAACGGAAAATACACAATAGAGATAGCAAGTACAAAATGGATACAGAGCGTATTCAACGTAAACATGTTTTCATTAAGTAGTTGAAACAAAAAAAAAGGTACAAGTATACAAATTTCACTCCTTGTTGGGGGTACAGAAATAGAAGAGCTAAGCTTAACAAGGGAGGAAGTAGGAGTCACGCCCGTAAGCGCCGCAGTCTGGATACGCTGGTCCGAATCACCCTCTTCTTTTGACAACGCAAAGGCCACTGACAAGTCTACATATGAAATCTTCTTATAGCGATCAAGGTTCCATTCCGGATGCTCATCCTTCATCAACGCCAACAACTCCAATCTACCATGTACAACTCAGCGGAATTCATACTTGCCTTGTTCCTGGAGGAGCTTTTCCTCGCGCACCTTCGCATTAGCAAGTACACGCTCCATCAGCTCCAACCTGCCTATCAGCACATCAACTTGGGATTGCTTCGTAGTTACACTGCACTTCACAAAACTAAGCTCATGTTTCTTCAATTCGAGCTAGTCCTCGGCCTTCCTCGTCTTTCAAGCATTGAACTCCACATCAAACTCCAATTGTTGCTTCTGAACAGCCCAATCAGCCTCTTTCAAGGCATTCTCCTCCGCAAGGGATCGTAGCTCAGAACGCGCCTCGGCCGCAGCATCCTGCGCAACCTTCAAATCATGGCGGGCCATATTCAACTCTTGTTGAAGTTTGTCTCTCGTGACCCTTGCCTCTCTAGGTCAAATTGAAGGGCGTCCAGACGAACCCTGTGAGCCTCAGCATTAACAAACTACCGTTCCAGCCTCCTCTCCTCGGCCTGCTTCCTCAGCAGCTCAATTTCATAAAGCGCGTCAGAATACAACATTTGCATGTGCGAGAAGACACACTCCATGGTGTACACCCTCTCATGGGCCGCCTCGACTTTCGTCCCAACAACGACCATTGGTTCAAGTGAGACGTTCTTAGCATAAGGTACTTTAAACTAGGGGTGGGCACGGGACGGGATGGGACGAGATATACTCATCCCTATCCCATCCCGTTCATACGGGATCGGGACGGGACGGGATCAGCTATTCAATCACTACTTGAACTCCAGTCTAACATCAAAACTCAAGACTGATTTCGATTCCATTCATGTATTGCATTGCGTTGAACAATTATACTTCTCTCTTTCTGTAAATGTTATAATTAATTTTTTTTCATTTGAGTATTGATTCTGCTTCCATTTTGTTATTCTTACCACTATTGTAAGTGTTACTATCAGTACTTTTTTCCCCTGAACATACGAGTATATGATGACTAACAAGTTTTATAATCACTGGAAATTTTATATGAGTACTTTTTTCCTCTGAACATACGAGTACATCGAAATGATCCAAAGAGGAGAGCTACCAATACCCAGTGAGATATTTTTGTTAGCAAAATTTATGCCTTGCTGAAATTTCAGATTTCCTTTCTTTTTCTTCGAAACCCAAGCAGGCTTATGCTTGTACACATTCTTTTTTCAATTAAAATGACATTAAAAACAAATTTTATGAAAACTCGGCATAACCTGCTCCCTGGGGTGTTGTTGCCATGTCATTGTTATGAAAATAAAAATAAAAATAAAAATGGTTGACCTGACATTTCGAAGAAAAAATAAAACTTTTATTAACAAAAAAGAAGAAAATAAAACTAATGGAGTGGCGTTTGTTTTCTACATTACCAATACTTAAGTAGGGCTCAGCTACACGATAATAACTTACATGTTTGAGTTGCCATCAGCATATTAACTTCAAATATACATTCCACAATTTAAGTAACCATTTCCATCCATTAATGATCTTCAGAAGAGAAGTCAGGCTCAGCTGGTTTCTGCAGAAGCATTGCTGGCAATCTCTCTGTCAACCTAGCCTTTCGTGAAACATTGCGCCTTATGGCACCTAGTGCATTAGCAGCAAATCTCGAGGCATGAATGGTTGCACCAAGGCTCGGTGAGCTGCCACCAGTCATGGCCAATGCATCCTGCAATTTAAATTCCTCTTCGCGAAGAAATTCCTCTTGCTTCTTCCTGTAGTACCTACGCCAGGCTGCTTGTATGACGGCCCATGTCCTCCACTGCTGTGAGTAGAACCTGAATGTCTGTCGCAGTTGCTTGTTGTTGAACTGAAAGCATTGTATATATCTTCTCTGGTCATATACTTAACTGTTACATGATGTTGCTCTAGTTCTCTGCATAAAAAAAAACCCAATGATATGAAACTCTGACAGAGAACATTTTTTTTCAGTTGCTCTAGTTCCTCAGTTGAACCATGAAATGCATCAATGCAATCTTTGCGTCTAATTAAATAAAAATATTAATAAATTAGTTCGGGACGGGACGGGATTGGCGGGATTGAAAATCTTCATCCCATCCCATCCCATTCTAGATCGGGACGGGACGGGATCGGGATGAAATTATTCAATCCCATTAAGACCCGGAAAAATCGGGACGGGACGGAACGGGAACGGGATCGCGGGATGGGATGCTCACCCCTACTTTAAACCCTTATCCATACACCCTTCTAGCTTATCCTCCTAGAGCTTTAGAACACGGTCCATCAGCCAGCTATGACTCATGCTTATATGCTTCTTCGAAGCATAGTCCACATCAACCTTCCGGTGCCAGACCTGACTGTTCATCTTTACTAAGTCTGGTGCAAACAGACTTATCCGCGCATCCAAATGAAGCTCTCCCGAACGAAGGATCACCCCATCACCACCCCTTGTAGTCACCACTACTCCCAGACATTCTTATGGAGCCTTTCCTTTGTCGCCGGCAGCTAACCCCTTAGTGCGAGATGGCTCAGCAGGATCCGGAGGAAGATGAGGAAGCAAATTGTCCAAAGGGCCCTTCAACACCTTGAGATGCGGCCTGGAGCGAGACATGGAACAATGTAGACTGTGAGAAACTCAACCTGTATCACCACGACCACTACTGGTCTGTCCACCAATGGGACGATCGACTTCTAGAACCTTAGGTGGATCTTCACAGGAGCCCTCTCTCGGAACGGTCCCAGGCTGGTCGGCACCAGCAGAAGCCGCAATTGCAACTAACATCAACTGTTCACTTAGAGCTTCCGCCTGTGCGGCACTAAGACTCGATATATCTTCAGCCCCTGCTAACCGCAGGTGGTCCTTCTCCCAGCTAGATACATCGGCCTCAACCCTGACGGGCCGATCAGACTCACGTTCTTCACTTACTGGAGCGAACTATTTTGAAGACGACCCAGTCCTAACGCGGGACTTCGTCGAGCTCACAAAGAAAGCAAGCGTCTCAAATAGCTCGTCCATATCAGACAAGACAGGAGCCTAGGCTCGGCGACCTTCCTTTCCTAGAAGAGGCCCCACCTTCAATTTTAACTCGTGACGATCGATATAGAGTGGGGGCCACATGCCAGTTGTCCCACAACCTACTACGAATAAAATTGGAGACACATATGGCGTCCACCACATTCTGCATAGACAAGCTGCGAAATATCTCCATAGTGTTTTGCTCTTCTGAAGTAAAAGGAGTTGTGGGAAACTATCCTGCGAAGAAACACGAACAATGATTAGCATACAATCAAGCGCAACGGAATCGGAAGAAAAAGTTGTACTCACGAAGTGGCTTGAACTCCCACTCGAGCGAACCACCCTTGAACTGGAAGTACTTTGAATCCACAAGGGCCAAGAAGCAATACTTCTGCCAGAACTTGACGTCATCAGGCAGATTCACAAATCAAGTCGGTGACATCATTTTACAGACAACGTTATTCTTCAGCCAATGAGAACTCGGTAATTGGATACTCGTGTAGTCACGTGGACGCCAGCTTCCTTCGCCCTAATCAGAATGAAAAAAATAATCATGTATCCGTTAGGCCCCAATTGGGCTAAAGGAAGTCCAAGAAGTCCCAAATCACATCCAAAATGGGAAAACAAACTCCGGTTTGGAGCATTCGGTGATGCAAACAAATGAACCCTGCCGGTGGCAACAATGGTGTCTGGTCATCCTTTTTAACATATATTGGCAGGTCCTCAGGGATCCCGAACTTCGTACGAATTTCAACAAGGTCGGATTCAAAAAGCAACATGTCTTCGAAAAACTTAAGGCCCTTGGCCAGAGTTGCGTCATCAATAAGGTTTTGTTGAGCCATGAAAAATATGAACAATCTTTCTAATCAGAAGATGAACATAGAAATATCTCTAAGAGCAATAAAATAGAAGAGTTAGTCTCAACACAAAGGACTTCCCGCCATTCTCCAATGAACTGACGCACGTTCAATTAATAAAGCATGCGGCTCAAGCAAATGATTCGGACTCAATCATCATGAGCCGTGTATCTTATCAAGAGATGACTTAGCGAAGCGATGTGATGTCCCACTAACTCGGGGGGGGGGGGGGGGGGGGGGGGTAGCTGATGATACACCAAAACGGTCTCGGTTCTACGTCGTACACATGTCATGATGATCTCAAGGAAAAGATAAAGATAGGCCCTAGTATCAACCCGACACTGATCCAACCCTTGCGGTTCTAAACCCGCCAAACGGACACTAATTCTTACAACCTGCTAGGCCCACATGTCTCACAGCTATCTTCAATACTCCTAAGCCTTGTTAAGACAAGTATCTCGAGGATTAGCTTTGGACATGCAATTACAACGGCTCTTTGTTTCAAACTAGGAAGCATATTCTAGAATACGGGGAATGGGAACTATCTCCCGCGTATCTAGTAGCACATGGCAAACAGGGAAATTCCCTCCACAGCACAACTCTAGAAAGGGATTTCCACAAAGATCTCCTTCCCTAAACTACGTCATCGATGGCCTGGTTGAACCAGGATTCCTGTATTATAAATAAGACATTAGGTTGGTAATCTAAGGTACGCTACAAATTAATTGTTTACAGCATTACACCTTCCTCAGATCCCTGTCTGACTTTAGCATCGAAGTGTCATCGGCCACCACAATGGTGGTCTGTAGCTCACGTGTGTTCCTCGTGCATGTCAACAGGTCAAGCTCAAAGTCAAAGCAAGGAGCGAAAAATGACTGCATCGCCTTCGATACTTTAGGCAAATAACTTTTAAGTTGAATACTTTTACTTGTTTTTCAAAAAAAATTTGATTTTTGAAAAATAGGATTTTCGCCTTCCCCCCCCACCCCAGTTGTACTAGCTTAAGGTATCTCACATTTACAATTATGTACAACCAAAAGGGAATATGATTTTGTATGTTTTTGGCTTATTTTTTCATCGTGAAAAACAGATAACATGGAAGGCTGAATGCGAGGAGTGGATAGTTGATTGTTGGTTGTTTTCTGAATCTGAGGGTTTATCTCTTTGTACTTTCTCTTGGTTATAGTGAAATCACTCTCATCAAGTGGGTGTAGGCACAAATTGCCAAACTATGTAAACTTGTGCATCTATTGTGATATGTTATTTCCGTTTTGCTTGTTTCTTTCATCAATTTATTACTTATTTGCATTGTTATATGGGGTTGAATTGCTATCTTGCTGGAAAGAAAACTATATGCAAGTAAGGATTGTGAATTCGTTTTTTGAGATAATTTCGGTAAGTAGATTTTAAGAAATATTTCGTTGTGTATAAAAAAACGTAAAAAATTTGCTTGTAATTTTGAAGTTATCAATATAATTTAAGCATTTTAAACTCTTACATACTACATAAAGAGTCCCACAAGACTCATAGTGTCATAGAAACTACATATTGCATAAGAATCCTTATATAACAAAACTTTAATACTAAGCTAAGGTTATAACGAGTTAAAATGTACAAAAATTGAGATTGACGTAATGAAAAATCAAAATTTCGGGTTTCAAAAGAAATTTTGGTAACTCGAAAATAAGAAATATTTCATGAAATTTCGACATTTTTCGAGAAATCACATTCCTTAATGCAACCGCATTACTATATACAAATGAATTTGAACTTCTAAAATAAGGTTGATAAGATATTAACCTGGTTATGTTTGGGACGTTATTCTTCATAGAAATAAGAACATGGAATCCATGACAATTTCCACACATCGCATATATAAATTATTTTTTCTATAGATTGATTGTTTATCCACAGATGCATGTTACTACCTTGAAGCCTAAGACCCTTGATTTGGCTCTTCAATGTTTTTATCACTGTTCCTGCATGGTACTATATCATTTTCATGTTCTCTTTGGTTCTCTAGGACTGAATAAATCAACCTAATGTGCTTGAAGGAGTAGACTTGGGTGGTGCAAGTAATGGTAAGCAATGTAAACAAGGGGAAAATTTTGTAAATAAAGTGTACTTGTCGAGGTGGTTTCAGCCAAGAGGTTGGTTGGAGATATTGTACATGTAACAACAGTGGAAGACTTGAGAAAAAGAAAACTAGAATGTCCAACCAGGTTGCAACGATGAAGTATAATGCTGACAAAACAAGAGAAAATGCTCAAAGGAAATTGCATGTTATGTAGTTTTGTGTTTGAATTTGTATGTGTAATGGCACTTGTTAATTGCATTTGAAATGGCGCCCTGATTGTTCCTATTTCTTTTTGACATAGCCCCCCTAGTTACGGTTCTCAAGTTTTAATGGTGTGCTTGAGCTCTAATGTTGTGGTGGTGGTGGTGGTGAGCATCTCAATTGTTGGTTACATGGGAGCTGTAATGGACGTCCCAAATTAGATCCATCTTGAGGAAGGATTTTTAGGTGGAGTTGGCAGATAACAATTTGTCATTTTCTATCAAGAGCAGTGCTGGCAATATAAATACACTCCCTCGAATTTTATGTTCATTTGAGAGGGAAGGGCATGCCTAATTTTAAAATACATGAGGGGGTATGCCAGAATCCCCAAACATATTGGAGGGGGAGGGCTATGTCTAATAAACCCTACCTCTTTGAAACCAAGTTTATACACTACACCAACTGCACAAGCCATGATTTTATTTTATTCTTGTGTTGCCTGCGGTATCAACCTTGAGGCATTTCCTCTTATTAGTAATAATTAACATATTTTAGCCAGAGTTTTCACAAAACTTGTGTCACGTGAATTTGCTTATTCACAATAACCTCGTATCAACTAAGAAGTTAATACAATTTTATGGATCAAAAGTCAATAAAAAGGTGAGGCTTCCCCACTTTTAAAAGCACACAACTACAAAACAACTCTTTTGTACGGAAAGAAAAAGTCCAGTTTTTTTTTTGTTAACACATAGTTAATTACAATTAAATAGGGCTACAAAAAAATTCTGCAGAAGTTGCAAGGTCATGAACCTCCTTATTGAGGTCTCTAGGGATATAGTTACAACACCAGTTCAAATGAAAAGAAAGCAATGTCTTAATATTACATGTAATGGGTTGCCACATTCAATGGATATTGGTCTCACTATCCTCTAAGTTAATTTGTAGGATGGAGTGAATAACATCTGAGTCCCCGAGCAAAAAACCAGTCCTCCATTGTCTTGCCTGAATGAGAAGAAGGGTTGCTTCAACAGCAAAACATTCCACCATTATACTATCATAGACTTTCCCTTGGATCTTCTGCACCATTCTCGTGCAGACCCTACTCTAAGCATGGACCGCAAAAACTCCTAGAGCACCATGTTGAGAAGAGGCAAAAAAACTGGCATCATAAGTAATAATAATCATATATGGATCAAGCATATGGGAAAGGGTGACGGTTCCTGGACAGAAAGTTAAGTCGGTGACGTTCAATGGCATGGAGCTGATGTATGATAATAAGAAGTCGGGAGCGTTGACTTCCTAAAAGTGGTAGGGACAACGCTATGGGGTTGATTTTGGGATCAAGAATCATTGATCGCGTTGTCAAGGACGTGATGCAGGAAGATTGTTCCTAGAGTGGATGTCACTGAGTGGGGGGGTTTGAAACCATTATTTTGTCCACTGCATCCA
The DNA here is from genome assembly GCA_963556465.1 of Berberis vulgaris. Classification (NCBI taxonomy): domain Eukaryota; kingdom Viridiplantae; phylum Streptophyta; class Magnoliopsida; order Ranunculales; family Berberidaceae; genus Berberis; species Berberis vulgaris. Next base: position 46,236,844 of record OY747132.1, read on the forward strand.
ATTATGCTGGACAGATCAAAGGAGTTGTTGAGTGGAAAATTTTGACCTTCGAAAAATAATACTTTTGCGAAAATGCCAAGTGGAGAAAATGACCACAATGAATTGCGACAACATTTCATCCTTAAGAGTGGTGTGAGCTGAGGCAGTATCCCACGTGAAGGAGAAAAAAGTGGGAGACAAGCCTTCAGTGACATTCGCCCAGAGCCAATTGATCGGGAGAAAAGTCATAAGCCAAAGATTTCCTATTATTGGACAGAGAAAAACGAGATGTGTGACTTCCTCTTTGTGGTCCTGACAAAAGACGCAAAGTCATCAATAAGCACATGGATCCTCGACAAATTGGACATGGTGGGGAGTAGGTTCTAGGAGACCTTCTAGAGGAGAAAAAGTCCATTAGTAGGGCCTTTATGCGCCACAGGTTCCAAGCAATTTTAATGTTGAGTTGAGGGGTGGAAGAATTGAGAAAAGAGGATGAAGGTTCCAATGCATGCATAACAAAGGCTTTAGGAGCATTTTTTACCGAGAAGGCGCCCCTCTTATCAATTTTCTAAATCAGGGTATCAGGGGAGACCGAATGTCTAATGATAATATCTGGAATGTCCATGGCCACAAGGCCAGGAAACAAGGATTCGACAAGGGCAATGTTCCACTGTATGTGTTGCCCTGAGGAAAAACTCCAGAGATCTAAGATTTTCCTAAAAGTGTCATAGGGGATTGATTGAGAAAAACAGTCAACCAACACATGACCCGGTTTAACCCAACAATCTCGCCAAAAGTCAATCTCATTGCCTGACATGATTTGCCAAAGTAGGTGTCGTTTCAAATTGGTCAAGGCATTTCTACCTGCCTGGGACAAAACTTTTGTTTTCCATCAGATAATATGATGTTGATTTTGTCTATCATAAATTGAAAGTCTAAGGCTTTCGTATTTGAAAGAAGTGGAGTGCCAAGGTACTTGTCCTTGGGATTGTAAAGTTTGGAGCCCAGGATTTTGTTGATCATTCGAGCACGCTTCTGGTGGACATTCGAACTAAAAAAGGCCGATGATTTATCATAATTAACCGTTTGGGCAGAAGCCGAACAATAAGATGTTAAAATGTCTTTGACTGAATGAGCTTCAAGGGGAGATCCACTAAGCAGAACTTGGAGGGAGGCGGAAGAAATACTTTGTTTTATCATTTGGATTCATCCTTCCACAAAACCCAGAGACTCCAAGATCTGAAGAAATAATTACCATTCTACTCTATCATAAGCTTTTGTCATGTCCATTTTGATAACCATCCAACATTTTTTTCTTTTTCTTGCAATGCTTCATTTGGAAAGAAATAAAAAAGTCTCATGAGCAAGATTGACATTATCCGAAATTGATCGGCCTTTGAGAAAAAAACCTTGATTAGAGGAAATAATGGTTTCCAAAAGAGGTTTCAGTCTATTAGCAAGAATCTTGCAGATGATCTTGTAAATAACATTGCACAAACCAATAGGTCGAAACTTTTCAGGGGTAGTTGGGTTAGGGATTGTAATACCCTGAGTGGGCGGACTCTGATGCTGACGGGCTACCTTGTGTGGGCAGGCTCTGAGGCTGACAGCTCCATGTGTGGGCGGGCTTAGGAGACTGGCAGGCTACCAAATGTGGGCGGGCTCAGAGGCTGGCAGGCTACCTCGGTGTTATAGTCTCACATCGCCTGGGTAAGAGATGGAGATGTGTTATATATGTACGAGTTTGGATCTACATGATACAATGCGTTTTAAAGTCGTGCAGGTAGTTAGGTTTGGCATAGAGCGAACAATATTGTTTCATGTGGATCGGGCCGTGACAGAATAGTATTAGAGCCGAACCCAACCGGAAGTGTGCCAACAAGGACATTGGGCCCTAAGGGGGGTGGATTGCAATACCTTGAGTGGGCGGGCTTTGAGGCTGACGGGCTACCTTGTGTGGGCAGGCTCTGAGGCTGGCAGCTCCATGTGTGAGCGAGCTCAGGAGGCTGGCAGGCTACCAAGTGTGGGCGGGCTCAGAGGCTGGCAGGTTACCTCGGTGTTATAGTCCCACATCGCCTGGGTTAGGGATGGGGATGTGCAAATTTGTTACGACCCGATCCACATGAAACAATATTGTCCGCTTTGGGCCCAACCTAACTACCCGCACGGCGTTAAAACGTGTTGTGTCATGTAGATCCAAACTCGTACATATATAGCACATCTCCATTCCTCACCCAGGCAATGTGGGACTATAACACCGAGGTAGCATGCCAGCCTCTGAGCCCGCCCACACTTGGTAGCATGCCAGCCTCCTGAGTCCGCCCACACATGGAGCTATCAGCCTCATATATAGCCCGGCCACTCAAGGTATTAAGGGGATCTTTGGGATCAAAGCTATAAATGTCTCGTTGAACTTAGGTCCAAAACATGTGTGGTAAAGAAGTTGACTACCACTTCAGTCACATTCTTCTTTACAATATCCCAGTATTGTTGGAAGAAAAAAAAACATGGAAACAATCTGGTTCAGGAGCTTTATGGCTACCCATCCCAAATATAGTATTCCTCACTTCTTCTTCATTAGGGATAGCGATGAGAGCCTCATTTTCTGGTTCTGAGACAACAGGATGGAATAAAGAGAGAATATTAGGTTGGGGTTTTGGATCAGAATATTGAAAAATATTGCTAAAGTATTTGTTAAGCACTTGACCCATAGAAAAAGTAGTTGACTGCTAGGTATTGGAATCATACTTGAGCCGGAGAATAATATTTTTCTTGTGGCGAATAAGAGTTGAGAGGTGGAAGAATTTTGTGTTTATATTCCCATTTTTTAGCCAAGATTTTCCGAATTTATTCCTCCAAAGTAGTTTCGCGCGGAAATACAGTTCCGAGAGGCGTTATTCTAAGATGGCTATGGCAGAAACATTATCAAGGGACAAGGGGGAGTTTTGTAAATTATCTAGAGCCACTAAGGTGTCGTTGACATTTTGGTCAATGTTGCGAAAAACCTTAATGTTCCACCCAGTAAGAACATGGCTGAGTCTCTAAGTTTTAAGATGAAAGCTCTAGGAGGGGGAAGGATGAGACCGAGGGGACCATGAAGAGTGAATTAGCTAGCAACAACGAGGGTCACGGGTCCACATATGAAAGAAACGGAAAGGTTTTGGACCCGGATTGGCATTAGAGACCAGATTCAGAGAAATTGCTCGATGATTGGATGACGGTGTATGGATCGTATGACCCATTGCTGGAGAGAATAAAGTCATCTATTCCGTAGGGGCTAAGATGCGGTCAAGTTTAGCCTTGACACCATGACGATCCTTTCGCTTGTTATTCCAAGTAAAAGGAGACCCATTCAGGGGTAAGTCCAGAAGATGGTGACAATTGATAAAATCTTTAAGATGTTTAACATTGGAGTTCATGAATTTCCTACCACTGAGTTTGTCTTCTTGAAGTAAGATGGCATTTAAATCTCCCATAATGATGGTGGGAGTTTGATGGAGATCATATAACTGGAATGAGTGCCAAAAAGGGGTTCTTAGGGAGGGGTTTGATTCCGCATAGGTAAAAATAATGGATCAAGTGTCTTGAGCATAATAATTATCAATTGAACAATAAAAATAATATTTACAAGAAGAAATGATGGTGAGGAAAATACCTTCTTTTCATAAAAGCGTGTTAAACCTTCAAAAAGCCCAAAAGTCGGAATTGTGGCCAAATTTATAACCAAGCCTCTGCTGTATGCGATCCATTCTAGAAGAAGTTGTCTTAGTTTTAGAAAAAAATATAATATCTTATTTGGACTTGTGGAAGAGGATCCGCAGGGTTCTGAACGCGCAGGGTGGCCCCATGCCCCTTGTGTTCCAACTAAAAATCATGATAACCCCGGCGACCCTTCTGTGATGGTTGCCGGTGCCACTGGCAGTTGATGACTGGCTAGAAGACTCATTTGATCCAAATTGTGGGAAGAGCTTTGTAGGATGAAGGTGGGTGTCTGCACTAGAATGAAGTAATGACCTGTTGTTTTGCGGCTGAGATTGTGGAGTGATATCATGTGCCTGGATTTGCTGAGTGTGTGAGTTGATTCTGACTGAGAAGAAGTCTTGAGATAATGAATAGGGACCTCCGCCATGTGAGACTTGGTCATGATCATGAATCCCTCTTCCTCTTGGGGAAGAAAATATTTTCTTTTTCCTTGAGGTGCAATGACCGAGGTATGCATACAGTGAGTAAAGCTGATAGATTGGATGGAGATGGATGCCTGACCCGTGTTTTTTAGAGGGGAAAGCATGAGCCTATCTTCGCGTTTAGCTTTTAGCCTCGTGACTGTCCTCCTCTCTTCACGCCCCAGATCAACATATGACACATACTGAGGGTGTGTTTGGTTGCATGGAATCCTATGCCATGGGAATCCATGAGGAGATCCCTACATTTTAGGCTAAATTGATACATCACTCTACATGTACCATTTGATTTTATGATCAATGGTGGGAATGAAAGTCTCATGAACATGGGAATCTCACTCCTTGGTCCCCCAAAGCATGTGATTCCCATGTTCATGGGACTTCCATTCCCATCATTGATCACAAAACCAAATGGTGGATGTGGAGTGATATATCAATTTAGCCTAAAATGTAGGGCCCCCCTCATGGATTCCCATGACATAGGATTCCATGCAACCAAACACACCCTGAGTGATGTTCTCCTGACTACCTTGTGGAGTTGATTGGTGGGGGAAATGTGAATCCCTGCATCCATAATTAGCAGGGATAGGAGACATCGTCTCAGAAGAAGCCCTAGCACCATTTGCAAACTCCAAGGTCGGTGGCTCCACCATGAAAGAATCTAACATGGTGTAGATATATGGAGACTGAGGGCCAAAGATTTGATCAGTCACTGAAATAGAAGTGCTAAGATGAAACGACGACGATTGGTTTAAGCATCCAATTTGCGGCCCTTCCATAGAAGAGTTCCCCAAGTTGTGTACCTCAGTGTTTGAAATCATAACAGGAGTTGTCATAGAAGTAGAAGGGCGAGTGGAGTTGGGCTGAAAAAGGACCTGTGATTTGGGATTGGGTTCCTGGAATTGATCTGAAGCATTATGCGTGAAAGAGGCATGCATATGAAGAGGAGCACTAGTGGTGATACACTGAAGTAAAGATGAAAAAGTTGACATTGTAGCGTTCTGCATGCTTTTAGTGATTAGAATTGAAAAAGAGTAGTTGACATTGCCTGGGTGACCATTACATTTGCACTTGCATGCATTACAGCTGAGTTCAAGCCCAGTGCAGCGCCACTTGGCGAGTTGGGAGTAATCACCCAGAAAGAGCAGGGGGAGAGGAGTGGAGAACTGCGTCACCTGGCGCTTGTTGGTGAGAGAGAGTCTGATCATCAAAAGGCAGGCATTCCTTTTGTTTTGTGGGGTTGAGTAAGAAAGTGGGTTGAGTGAATTGGTTGTTGGCATTGAATTTGAGGGAGAGTGGGACGTCGCTGAGAAGTGGGGTAAGATGGTGGTTGTGATTGGTGGGATGGTGTTAAAGTGATGGAGGTTGATGGGTTATTAATTGGAGTGGAATTACTGGGGACAGTGGCTTCATTGAATGAGGTAGTTGTATTGATTGTTACGGGTGAGAGATGGGTGGGCGAGTTGGGTCTAACAACCGGGTCGGGAACTGGAGAAACCCGAATTGCATTTAAGCCCATGTCTAGAGATGCATGTCGACGGTCGTTAATGGAATTGGATCTTGAGGGGTATGTCATGTAAGTACCCGAGGTCCGCATAGTAAGTTGCAACGGAAGAGAAGTTGTATTTGCATGACCTGCTGAAACCGGCAGAATGGTGAACCTGTTGGAGGTTTCCTCCCTCTGCTTGGTGTCACATTTGACTGACCATTGTGATGACATTGAATACAGGAATCTACATCAAACGGGAGCACCCTTTGAAAAGCATAAGAATTGATTTGTGCATCTTGCGGGAGTTTGATGCTTGAGAGTACACCGGACATTCATCACCTACCTTGTGTCCAACCAGACCGCAACAGAAGCAAAAACTAGGCATATTTTCGTAACTGAATCCCACTTGAAATTGTTGTCCTCTGGCAATGCCGAACGAAGTCCACATCATGTTTGGTAATGGACGTGAAGTATCGATCCAAACTTTGAATCTAATATATGGAGTAGATAGATCCTCGAGAGATTGAAGGTCTACCTCCATTAATTGGCCAAGACACTCAGCTAACACAGTGATGTTTGGTAGGGTAAGCTTCTTAGGAGGGACTTCATGGATACGGATCCAACATGGAACCCGATCAAAGTTGATATTCATGTATTGAGCACTCCATTCCTTAACTGAAATCAAGCTTCCATTAGGGACCACGATCCTGACATCAAAACTCTAGCTTTGTCCTTCTGATCCATGAACTCAATAAGGCAGTATTGATTGGAAGAATCATTGCGATTGTCCAGCATCTCCACATGGATAGGTTGTGTCGTCTCTCATTGGAGTATCATTCGTTTTGCAAACAAGTCAGCTCAGAGGAACTGAGAGCTGTAAAATTTTGCAAATGTTGGTTCAGGGATAGTAAGCTGATCAACAAATTTTTTTACCCAACTGATGAATGATCATATCTTGTGGTGAGGATGATGGAAATTTTCTCAAAGAAGACATAGAGGTCGCATGTTATGGCTAGCCAAGATCATTGGGGGTCATTATGAGTTCGGTTGATTGCTCGGGCAGCGCTGATAATTGCACTCGCGGTGTTGATGATTGCATAGCGATGTTGATGGAAAAGTTGATGATTGCACAAGTGGAGGTGATGGCGATTTAGATGTTTGAGCCATCAATGGGGAGGTTATTGAGGTGGACGCAACAGGGAGGATGACGTCAACGAAGAGATTGGCGAGAGAGTGGATCGTGGGCTGTAAGTGTAAAGAATTGTATTATTGTAATTGTGTATTGTGTTAAAAACATTGAACAGAATACAAACTTATATAGAGCTAACTTTGACATAACCTAATAGAAATAGGAAACCTAATACTTCTATTCTATTCTGACTTTTCTAACCTATTCTGTAACACTTTTCTATTTTATAATATAGGTAGACTTCTATTCTGTAACACTTTCCTAGTTTGTAACATAGGCAGACTTCCGCAAGCTGGACATGTAGACGCAGAAGAAATGTGCAACTTGGAGGAAACTTTGAAGTTCTATTTGGTGATGAAATCATTATTGTCGAGTCTGGATGATTCATGTTCCTGTATGATTCTAGATGATTCATGTATGAAGAAATCCTGACTCAATTCGAGTCTTGGTATTGATGATTCCTGTATGAAGAAATCCTGATATTGATGATTTCTGTTTGAAGAAATCATGACTCAATTCGAGTCTTGAGTATTGGTGATTCTTGTATGAAGAAATCCTGGTATTGATGATTCCTGATTGAAGAAATCGTGACTCAATTCGAGTCTTGGTTCTGCTCAATTCGAGTCTTGGTGTTGCTCAATTCGAGTCAACACAGATTTTGGTAGTGACCTAAGATGGTGGGTGTGAATAGCGGAGTGAAAGATATTCAAATTTCTTTGTTTTCCTTCGTTTCTTCTTCTTCTTCCCTGTTGTGCGATCGAACTTGTGACAAGGAGAGAAAAATGACAAGTAAAAGATCGCGTGGTCTACATCTGTCAGGGTGTTGCTATCGTGTGCGCCAGATAGAGACTTTGCCATTGTTCTTTATTGAGTTGAGTAAAACTCGGGGTGCAAATAGCCTAGAGCCTTATATCAGTTTGAAGAAATTATTTCCTTTTCTTCTTCTGGGACTTGAGTTTTGAGAGCCATAGTCAGATCTCGATTCCATATGTTGTAATTGGTAGGAGTAAGCGACTGTGAAACAAAAGCCATACCAGCTATATGGTGAAGTCACGGTGTTTGAACCACTGTTTGTATTGTCTATCATGGTGACGGCGGCTAAGTAGTGTACTTGTGGCTCTGACTGAACCTTGAGTGCATATAGCCTGATCCTTTAGGATATGTTTTTTTTTTTAACTTGTGGTGGTACGAAGTAAATTCGAGGGTGCAAATATTGACTGTGTAGAGAGAAAAACAGAGAAAGGCATGATCTTTCTCTGTTGCTTTGCTCCTGCCTCTTCGCGTCTTCTTCTGCTTCTTCACGTCTCTGTGTATAAACGGTGACGACCAAGGCGAGGAGATTGATGATGGTGTTCGATTTATGCTTGATGGCGGCCTTATTGTTGTGTATTACTGTTGATGATCAGAAACGATATGAGTTCATCGATCTGTGTTCATCGATCTCCATAAGCTCGGAGGAGGTGAGGAGATGGTTCTATGGTGATGATGAGTTCTCGAGTGTTGGTCAGATTGATGATAGATTGATGCCGATGATTATGATATCTTGATGATGATCTCTGATGATGATTGAGCTGTGTTGATGGATCTGATGATCGGTTCGATTGCACCGATTGATCGGTTTGATTGCAATGTTGATGAAGATTGCCCAACGATGATGATTGATCAGTGATTGATCTTTGTATGATGATGAATTGATCTTTGTATGATCGAGATGATTTCTGATGGCGGTGATGATCTATGTTGGTGACGATGGTCGATGGTGGTTCGATCAATGATGATGATCGATGGTGGTTTTGATGGTTTGATGATGATCTGGTGATCGGAGATGATCTGAAGACGATCTGATAATGGAGACGATCTCGCTGATCTGAGACGATCACGCTGATCTGAAGATCTCTGTTTGAAGAGATGATGAAGATCTCTATTTGAAGAGATAGAGACGATCACGTTGATCTGAGAGGCTGATCAAGATGATGATCTGATGAAGTTTGTGATGACGATGGCGGCCTGTTGTTGGCGAGTGTTCGGTCAGATTGATGATGATCTGATCTGATGAAGTTTGTGATGATGATGGCGGCTTGTGTGTGTGTTGTGTGTGCGGAAGCTAAGCAAGGCGATGACTTGTGATTTCCCTTCCTCACCTCTCAATCAAAGTGCGTAGTTGTTGGAGGCGGGGAAGAGCTTAAGTCCCCGTAGTTGTTTTATGTCACCAAAGAACTTTGCGCTCTGATACCATGTAAAGAATTGTATTATTGTAATTGTGTATTGTGTTAAAAACATTGAACAGAATAAAAACTTATATAGAGCTAACTTTGACATAACCTAATAGAAATAGGAAACCTAAGACTTCTATTCTATTCTGACTTTCCTAACCTATTCTGTAACACTTTCCTATTTTATAATATAGGTAGACTTCTATTCTATAACACTTTCCCAATTTGTAACATAGGCAGACTTCTATTCTCTAACAGTAAGTAGTGGGGTGAGTGTTGTGGAAGGTTTGAAGAGGGTGAAAAGTTAAACGTTGTGGTGGTGGCGTTGATCGAGTGGGAGGAAATGAAGTAGAGTGTGAGGGGGTTAACTGTGGGGGGTAGGTTTAAGTTGAGTTCAGAAAGAATTAATGGAATGGGAGAGTGAATGTGAGTAGAGGAGTCCATTAGCAGGGCTCGATAGCAATGATGTGCTTGGAAAAGATGTGTGAGTACCGGATACCAAGTGAGAATCATAACATTGTGTGAGTACTACTCTCGCATAAGATCTTAGGATTAAATGTGAGGATCTTTGGTTTTGATCATGGCGGGAAACAAAGGGAGAAGGTGAACGATTGCTCATTGAATAGAGGAGATTGAACTGATGTGATTACCTAATGAGGCTGAAGAGAAGTAAATGGTGACAAGCTGAATGACCTCCGTCAAGAAGACAGTGACAAGAAAAGATGGGCAACTTATTCTAGGATCGTAGTACGTCGGAGACCTGCAAAACACAAAAGAGAAACACATAAATCAAACTTAAGGTACTGGAAGGTGACAAGTGTAATCCAAAAAGAAGATAGTGGATATCAAGATGGAAAACGAAACCATCAAATAGTTGGAGGTGAATCGGGTTTGAGTTTTCTATAGTTCGAGACTTGGGCAAACCTCTTTCTAATCTCACCTGAAAATAAAAAAATAAAAAAATAAATACAAATTCAAGTTCCTCTCAAATGTTTGAAAATTTTATTTTCAAATCACGACACATTTACACTCAGCCCATCATATTTTCTCCTCTCTAAGAATACGTGGGAGGATGGACATGGGTTTTACAATGAGCATATAAACATTTGAGGATTGCAAAAAAACTTTCTTTTGTGACTTGTAAGCATATAAGCATTACACACCTAGCTATTTTATTATTATTATTATTTTATTTCTTATGTTTGATAAAATACTATCCACACAAATATGTATGAAGTAATTTTCTCGAAAGCCACATTTTTGTGAGCTCCAAATTACAGTGACCCTTTCAATGAAATATTCAACATAACCTCATGAGTATGCAAGGAACCATTGTGTGTATGCTTCACCTATTATGTTGTTGGGATCATACCTTACCACATCATATGAGACGACACTAGTTTTTAACCATGAGGTTATGCATTAATTATAGAGCTTTATGAGAAGGAAACAAGAATGAGTAGCTATTAAATTGGATATGGCTAAGGTCTATGACAAAATGGAATGATATTTCATCCTTGATATTTTCGAAAGCCTTGAATTCTCTCAAACTTGGATGGACTTAATCAAACGATGCATATTATCTGAAATTCCAAGACTTGATGTAGTATATAGTTTAATAGGAAACTAAATTGTACTCACAAACATGTGATTGCACTTGGAAAACCAGTGTCCGAGATAAAAGAATTTGTAGTTCTAGAAAGTGTATCTAAGACAGACAGGCGGAGTAAATAAAAGTTTTCTCTTAATAGTTTAGCACTCAAAAGGGTATATATATAGGCAACAATGAACTGCTTACTACCCAATCACGTGATCACAGTTGTCCTCATAGTTTGTTATACTTATTTCCATCCAAACTATAACAACCTTTAGGTATAGTTTTCAAACTGGGCTTGACGCTTCAATCTTAGGCTTCCTTGGTAATGTACACAAAATTGGACTTAGATTTGGAGCTTAGGCCTTAAAAAAACCTAAGCTACATAACTCGAGCTTTAAGTTTTATTCATTCTATGCAGACTCAGACTTACAATAATAATTTTAAATTTTAAATAACTACACAAGCAAAAACATCCACGAGTTACTAATTAATACTACACATATATATGCCTATAGTTATCCACGTAATTGGCTTGAAATAACAATTTAAGCCTGCAATGATTGAATTAGAGAAAATTGGCACAGGATACGCTGTACTGGGAGAACCTGATATGGAAAAACTCCACTTTACGTACGTATAGGTCATAGAAAAATGGAAACACGCTACCGAAAATAAAATGCAATAGTTGTTAAATGACTGACAAAAGACCAAAGTCCAAAGCCGATCATATTCACCAAGATTCAAGGTGTATCTAGCTACATACAATACAATGTCCAACCCTTCAAGTTACTCCAAATTTTATCATCCACTACAATGAATTTGCACCACCCAAATTTACTTAACATTCACCACATTGGCAAATGAGTCAAGTTGGAAAAACAAAATTGGAAAATCAGTAATAATCCTCCTACTCAAACTAAACTTTGTAATAAGTGACCTAGTACCGTATATACAATGCCATCGTGATGATGCCACATGGAGTACAAATATTTTTTAGTCGAAGCAAACTCTACCAAACACAACTTTGTTTTAGGTGATTGTTCCACAGCTTAGATTAGAGCCACCACCAATGTCATGGCTTTGGTCACATAAGTATTAATAAGTCAAAACCTTTTATTCCTTTGAGTTATATAAGTCACAAACCTCCTTTCATCTTCTCCAAACCTCCGCATCTTCTTTATTTCCATGTTCACCATCACCACCGTCCTCTTCTTCATCTTTCTCCTTTGAATTTCCTTCTTTTGATCTTTTTTTCTTATTCCTTTTTTTTATACCTTTAACCCTCCCCACCCCATACAGTTGGTCGGGTTTGAATCTGTGACATGTGATACCATCTGCCACACCTCTACCAAATCACCTGCTACACCTTTGCCTTCTCATTCCTTCATCCTCCTCCAATTTCCTTTTCTTCCTCATCTTTCATTTTTCTCCATCTCCTCCTTAATCCTTCTCTTCCATTGTGCCATCACTGCTACCACCTCCCCCTCTCCTCCTCATACTCTCTCTCTCTCTCTCTCTCCTTTCCCCTTTCTTCCTTTTAATCATTTATTGAGTGACTCCGTTTTGCTAGTCAAGTCTCCTTAATGAGATTCGGCCAGTCAAATTGAATCTAATTAAGGAGATCCGGCCAGCCAAATCAAATCTCATCAAGGAGATACACCTGCCAAAACGTGTACATATTGTTAATTCATATGGCCTGACTCGACTAGCCAAACTGTATCTCTTTGTAGGCAATCGGTTTGGCTGGCCAGATCTCCTTGAGGGCATTCGGTTTAGCTGCCTGGATACGGTTTGGTATAATAGGTACTACTAACAATAACCATGTTTTACTAGTTGTAAGAGTCGAGAAAATTGATTTCCATAACTGTGAACATCAATAAGTTCATCAGTCTAAGAAGTCCCCACTTTGAATCACACCCCATTTTGTCATGATATACAAGCATCAATACTGAACCAAAAATGATAAACTGTAACTACCAAATAGCTACAAGAAGCTCAAAACCTGCACTAATGTTCTTCCTTTAATTATAAAATTACTATTTCAATATACAGGGAAGGCCCAAGTCCTCTCAAAACTAAAAGATAACCAGAACAAAAAAAAAAATTTCCAGACAAAATTACACCCTCAAACCATTACTACTCTTCCAATGCACTGAAAAGCACAACAGGCTTGTCCCATTTAAAAGAGTGGAACCAAGCCCTGAGAGCTGAAAAGAAATCCCTATTGATCCATAACTCAACCGCTGTACAGAGCACCACAATCCAGAGCTATAGTGGTCGTCAATAAAACCTTTCCGTAAGAAAAGGCGTGCTAGAACTGAAATGGAAGAAACTAAAACATACTAAATCCATGATAGATGGCACTACCGCCACCACTGCTACTGCTGCCATACTTTTGCTTAAGTGTGCACACCATTACCATTAGCATAAACACCATCTAAAACTCTTCTGCCAAGCTTGTTAGTGTTGCCATTTTGTTGTGTTTTCATGGTTACGGGAACCTTGCTTATCTTCTTGTTTGATACCTTAACATTACTCGAAGTATGCAAGACAGCATCCAACTGTCCGCATGCTGCTGCTATAAGCCCTGTATCCACGAAACAAATGCAATAAGAACTTTCTTTCGTGGCACAAGTATTGGACAACTAATGTTGTATTTCCATTCGAAAATGGCACGATCCTTTTGATCAGATGAAAGGAAATCCATATATACATGTGCAAACAGCGCCTCTTCATATTTTTTAAGCAAGAAAGCAGATATAACACATAAGGTTACAAATCACAAACTGGGAAAGCACGCACCACATAAAAGATTCACCAACACAAAAAATGAAAATGCAATCCCCATTTCGTAAATGGTTGCATCAGATTCAGGTCTTGGTCTAAATTTTGGTTTGTTGGAGACGAATAGCCAATGTGACAGGTTCAGAACCACAAGAACCTAATTAAAATACTAGATTCAAACTATTCAACATTCATGAATCCTATCTAATACACTTGGGCAAGGAAAAGATAACGAGTAATTCTATTTCAAATTTCAATAACATCTTTGAAAAGAAGCAATTCTTTTCTTACCCTGTCCTGGATGTCTCCTTAGGTAGAAGCGATTTGATTTCTCAAGGGATTTAATCAGTTAAATTATAAAATAAATGAAAATAAAAGAAAAAGGATAAATTCTATTTCAATAGAATTTTGAGATTAATTAAACAAATACCCATGAACAGTGCAGAAGGTTTTCCAGGTCTTGATTTGTATTCAGGATGGAACTGTACCCCAACATAATATGGATGGCATGGAAGTTCAACAATCTGTACACCCAATACACCAGTGAATTTCTAAAAGGTAAATTAGTTGCAAACAGAATTTCTTATTTTAGAGATAACTTTACCTCCATCCGTCTACCACTATCGTCTTTGCCAACAAATGAGAGACCAGCACTTTCAAGTTTGGCAACCATATCAGGATTGACCTAAAAAAAAAAATTAGTTTCTACAAATGCAAGAACCTACTCAGGGAACTAACATATGAACTAAATTAAGTAAGAAATGTGCATTCCATCACCACAGACCTCGTATCTATGCCGATGTCGCTCATCCACGTAGCTTACATTTCCATATCTATAAAATAGATAAGAAAGGTAAATTGTACAGGTTAAGTAGGATGAAAAAAATTTAGAATACAATGGCTTTCCATTTTTTGCATCAATGTTATGCAGAGTACCAAATACCAGCAGTCACATTGCAAAGTTTAAATAGAATTTTAAAAAGTTTAGAATATATCCAAGTTCAAAATCGATATTTCAATCTGGTAAGCGTGGTGGAAGGTGCTTTCAATGATATTGAAGTATGATATAACACCATGAGCATTCAAATATAACAATAATTAGAAGCTGAAACATGAAAAATGTTAATACATTTGAAGGAAAAAATATTTTTTTTGTTGATGTTAATAAAAAGTTATGTCTCAAACAACAAACTTTTTTTTAAACATGGAGTCGAGAAGGATATGTGAAGGTACTAAACTATTCATGCTACAACTTGCAATCATCATCAACGAAATATGGAAAATATGGGGGACAAATTGGCACTTGAAAAAGATTCGGCATGCATGGCAAACTGAAACAGCTGTCACCTCATGGTCGTTTATGCATGGTGTTAGGCGCTCAATGAAAAACTCAATAAAACTCAATAGTAACAAACTTCTTTCAACACAATGTAAGATGAAGCATACTTATAAGGGGATCTAAAAATGAAACAAATGAGGATGAGGAACTTTCACACTAATGATAGTTTAAAATAAATTATGATTAACGTATCACTGGTCCTCACAATTTCGAAGATTTGCTGTCAGTAACCTGGAAGTATGTTCTTCTCGATCCAAGACGCATGGTGCCTCCCATATGTGTTTTTGACCCCTGCAATAATAGCACAGTTACAACAAAGAGAGAAAATAAAGTAAAGAAACAGATTAAATATGTAGTGGCAATTTAAAATTATAGACATATATACCTCAGGCATGAATATAACACAAGGATTTGTAGTTTCCGGGTCAAACTCAGTGCTATTAGCATCTGCAAGATTGAGGACTGTATGTGCAAATTCAATAACAGCAACCTGCATTCCCAAACATATGCCAAGGAAGGGAATTCTCTTTTCCCGGGCGTACTTTGTCGCTAAAATTTTTCCCTGCACCCCTCGGTCACCAAACCCTCCTGGAACCAGAATGCCATCGGCACCCTGAAATGAAGCAGGGGGTCAAATAAGAAAGACATTAAGAGGACGGATGCAAATCAGAAATTTGTGAGAAGGCTCTTCCACTAAATTAATCAATGGCCTACTGTATCATACCTTCAATCGGTTCCATACATCACTGTGAACATCAGGCATCTGAAAATGCACAACACTTGTCCAATCAACAAGAGAAACATTATGTTCAGAAACATAAAAGGAAAATTACAATTAGTTGAACCTCTTCAGCAGCTGCATATTCCAGGTCGCTAGCTGCAATCCATTCTACTATGAGCTTCCGGCGGCAAGCAACGGAAGCATGTAAGAGAGCCTGAAAATTTGCAGATGTGTTTGTGTTAAACTAACTGGAATGATGATTAAAAATATAATTTGGCCTTATTTGGAAAATGAATGGAACTTGTAGAAACACCACAATATGACAGGTGAGGCACCATCATGGGACTCGGGAGTCTTTTACTTGGCTTAACTAATGTAACCCACTGCAAATAGACAATCACATCAGCAATACACCATTGGTTTGGTCTTTAAAAAAATACCTAGCACCAAGAAAGCTATATGGCAATGACGTGTCTCGGTTGTCCCACTTGAGGGCTAGAAATTCGAACTACAAATGTGTATACAGTAATACTGTAAGCAGCCACATTTAAATCAAACCGGAACACACAATGTGACATCTATGTGTGTGTGAAACTAATGACCATCCATGTTCATAGATAAAAATATCATCAATTTTGATTTACATGCTGTTATATGATAGGTGAGAGAAAAGCTTCTGGCACAATTAAGATCTTTGATATTTGAATGGGTCAACCTTTTCAAGGAAAAACAAAGGATGTCATCTTAGGGTGTCTTTGGTTGCATGGAATCCTATTCCATGAGAATCCATGAGGGGACCACCTGCATTTACGCTAATTTGATGTAACTCATCATCCACCATTAGATTTTGTAATCAATGGTGGGAATGAAAGCAGTGTAATCAAGGCGACCACCTAGGCGCGCCTACAAAATTCCGCCTCGAAGTAAGGCAATGCAGTGCGGTGAAATGAGGCATCCACCTCGCCCCGCCTCACTGCCTCAACCCAAAAACTGGTTGTAGCCAGCCCATTTGCAGTCTAACTGCAGCAAAAAGATGTTGCAACCCACTCTATAATAAGGTTTTATATTTCTTGGTATAATATTTGATCAATTTGATAAAACAAGATAAAACGTTTTTAAATGTTGATAAATTTGTCACACTTTTTATATTATTTTTAGAGAAATCATACAATGTTTTGAACACCAATCTTGATTCTTCATAGTTTAGTTCAATGATTTTTATGCTTTTGAAATACCAATAGTGATTATACTTGTGAATTTTTACCAACAATTTAATATTCTCAAGTTTATATTCTTTCAAGGTTATTGATTTTTAATGATTTAGTAGATGTTTGCAAGTTACTTGACACTTATGTGGTGCATCTTTTCGCTATGCTATGCAACTTTATTATATTTTCATTTCGATTATAGGTAGTTGTGTTACTTTTTGCACATATTTGTTATGATACTTATCAAAATGATGATTTAAACTATTATGCTGATATGTTTCAATTTATTATAAAAAAAACTTTAAAAAATATTTTGATTCTAGGTAGTTGTGTCACTTTTTGTACATATTGTTTATAATACTTATCAAAATAATGATGTATATTACTATGCTAATATGTTTCAATTTATTATTAAAAAATCTTTAAAAAATGTTAAGACCACCTCGGTGAAGTGAGGCGTCTACTTCGCCTTACGCCTGAGGCGTTTTCAGGCATGTCCGCCTCCACCTCAACGCCTTAACTACAATGAATGAAAGTCTCATGAACATGGAAATCACATGCTTTGGCGGGAATAAAAAAATGTGATTCTAATGTTCATGAGACTTTCATTCCCACCATTGATTACAAAATCTAATGGTGAATGATGAGTGCTACCTCAATTTAGCTTAAATGCAGATGATCCCCTCATGGATTCCAATGGAATAGGATTCCATGCAACCAAGCACACTTTTAGTAAGTTCGTCAAGCACCATATTATTTTTTGGAGACCACAGCCAACTCCCTTGCAACGAGACTTACTAAATAATGTATGGATCTGCAAGTTACTGATCTTATTGGACCATGATTTACTCCACTCATCTAACACTAGGTACCTTCAATCGAGTTCTACTTCACATTCTAATTTACATGTTTTACCCCTACTTTGGTATAAAAACATAACATATTAGTAAAATTTATACAATTTCCAAGGGGCATTTGGTATCACAGTGTTTCTCATTACTTATTTACACAACAGCATACAAAAACCAAAATACTAGGAGTGCACAACCACTTTCACCTTCAAGACAGAGAGGTATGCATCTGAAATATCGGTATACTTCCCAACTATAGCAATCCTAACCTGTAAATTACACGGCAGGTCAGTTCATGAGTACTTGAATAACCAGGCCATGAACTACAGTTTAAACACTAGAATTAGCTAGCACGTACGGGAATCTGCAACGTGTCACAAACTTCAGCCCTAGCAGTCCACTCTTCTAAAACAGGCTTCCCAGCAACACTGAAGGATGAAAAGTTACGCAAATAACCATCAGAAAAATCCATGATTTATGATAAACATTCACAAGAGAGTTCAATACCAAACAAAAAAATGAAACCAAATTGAAGTGAACTTATACACACCCTAGAAGGTCCAACTCTCTGAAGATTGCTTCATGTGCCTTTTGATCCTGTATTAGAAAGAATTTTCAAATGACCATTCAAAGACAAATATTCTTGAGATTGAAATTCCAAGTATCAGCAATCAACTTACTCTTAATAGCAAAGGAATATGCCAGATGTTAGAAACATCATAGAGTGTGATGATATTAGATGCCTGCGTAACAAGAACATTACATCAATAAGATTCTTAAGGGTCAATATGGACTGAACTACTTTTAGAGAACATGGAAGGAATAAAATACCGAAACATGGCAGAACTGAGAGAGCTTTTCTTTCACGTTTTCATCAAGAGCCTATACAACAAACTTTTAAATATTTGAGAAAAGAGCCACGTGTAGATGCATTACAGAAATAGAGGATAAATCTATACTATAGACAGAGAGAAGAGGAACCTTTGAGCTGCGACAAGCCAAGATGTTTGGGGTCAAACCCAATCCTCTTAGTCCACGGACACTATGCTGGGTAGGCTTTGTTTTCTGAAGTGCAAAAGATAGTCACACAGTGTAGATATATTTGCAGCTTGCATCAACAACTTTATCGTACTATATGCATTTTCCTGGATTTGGACTAACATGCAAATGAATTACAAGAATACCTGCTCGCCAACAACATTTAAAACAGGCACAAGACTGACATGAACCAAGCAGAAGTTTCCTGGGCCTGAAGGAGCAAATGGAGAAAACTTTAGCATAGTATTTGTAAGGGATATAAAGGCAGAATGGTTTCTATTAGTTAAGAGATGTAAGCTAGCTGTGCCATCACAATTTCTTACCTACGTGGTATGAGAACTGACCCAATGCCTCAATAAATGGCATAGACTCAATATCCCCTGCATCAAGAAATTCCCTTTTCAAGAACAAGAGATAGCAACAGACAATGCAAGCATTGATATTGAGAAGAATCACCATAATATACCTATAGTTCCACCCAGCTCTATGACACAAACATCAGCTGGACCTTCTCTACCATCAACAGGTATCATAGCTACACGCTCAATCCACTCTTGAATGGCATCAGTGATATGAGGGACAACCTGGAAGATGAAACATTATACACGTTCATCAAACCCTTCAAACTTTTCGCCTCGTGAGTAATAAATAAAAATAATGAAATCAACAAAAAGAACGAAATGAAGAAGACTACCATAGTAAATTTGAAAGTTAAATTTTACCTGAACAGTTTTTCCAAGGTAATCTCCCCTTCTTTCTTTGTCTATAACAGCCTGTTATGCATCAAATAGAAGAATCGGTGAGCTGAGTAAGTTTTAAGTTTCACCCACACCTCAGTACCCATTCCAATTATACAGCAGCCAAATTACCTGGTAAATCTTCCCTGTAGTTATATTGTTGTCACGGGTCAATTTGACATCTAAGAACCGCTCGTAGTTGCCGAGGTCCAAGTCCACCTTTGAAAGATCAAGATAATGATCACTTCCTTTAACAAGTCATGATACATAAGTAGAGAAAACAGAACTCACCCATTGTATATAACATCCTAATCAGACAAGTAGTGAATTTCCAAAGGAATGTGATTTAATCTCCCAAAAGTATTAACTGAACAAAATTAGAAAGAAAGGCAGTGGTTTTTGCACCTCACCACCATCATCCAAGACAAACACCTCTCCATGTTCGAATGGGGACATAGTTCCTGCATCAGTATTCAGGTACGGATCTGCACAAAACAGATCAATGAGGATCCCTTTGTTTTTGGTCTAAATCACTAACTATTTTGATGAAGCCAAATGATACAAAATATGAACAAAAACTCACACCCTTTGTTCCTTTTTCTTGTTTTCTTGATGGTAAGACCAATTTACTAAATACGACAGAGATCTCAAGCAGAAGAAAAAATGTTATCAGAACCCATGAAGAAATTTAGCAGTAAAAACACACTATAAATTGAATCCCATGTTTTTAGTTTAGAGGGATAAATAACAGTTTTGGAGAACTGGGATAATATTACTATACAAAATGACAGAGAAAATAAACAGCTCGTTTGTCTCTCTATCATTCTCTCTCTCTCTCTCTGTCACTCTATATGAAACCAATATCATCCAAAACAAATAAATCAACCCCACCATTAAAAAGGTAAATCCCATTTTAGAAGATGAAAAGATGTAAACAACTTTTGACCGAGATAATATCAGATTTCGCAAAAAATAAGAATAAAGAAAACCCTAAAAAAAATTAAATAAACAAAGAGAAGGAGGAAAATACCGATCTTGATGGAAGTAACGCGCAGGCCACAAGCCTTTAGAAGCACTCCGATGCCACTAGCAGTGACTCCTTTTCCCAGACCGCTCATCACTCCTCCAGTCACCAACACATACTTCATTTTCTTATTCATCTTTTCCAATCCAACCCCAACAAAACTCTGAGTTATACCCAAATCAATAAAAATCCACCAACCAACCAACCGAGATTTTAAAAACTACAATAAAAGCTGTGAACAGAGAGATTTATTTTCGTTCTTTCTTTCTTTCTTTCAAGGTGGGTGGCTCAACTGTGTGTGCTCAACTCAAAGAATGAAGAAGGAATGAGTTTGGCCTTGTGGGATAAATGTACGTATTTATAGTCTCTCTGTCTCTTCTACTTAAACCCAAAGCCCTTTTTTTGTTGAGAGAGAGAGAAGTAGCTCTCCTTTCACCAGTGTGGTCAGTGGTGGTCTTTGAGAGGATATAAAGATTTTTTTTTTTTTTTATTGGCTTTTAGGGTTTTCTTCATTTCTTTCATTTCAAAATGAAATGAGAATATTCCCCAACTACCAATATCTTGTATGTTGTATTTCATTGTAATGCTTAGCTCTTCTTGTTTTAACCTGGAAAATAAATCCAACTGTCTTAGTGACATACTTAAATTATCCTAGCTAATTTGTTACATTAAAATACATTATCCCTTACTTAGGTTACATTGGTCTAACATTTTGGCCTCTATCTATCATTGGCGTTTCATCCATAGGCTCCAAAGAAATTTGATACCCTAATTCATCCAAATTTTATTATGTAGCTATTTCGTACAACAACCAAATAGTAGGTGTAGGTGTAGGTGTAGGTGTAGGTAATCTTCTTCTTCACTTATCCTTTGGGCCAGACCGGCCCCACTTTTTATTTGACAACTAACTTCCCTCCCCTACCATCTTGAGTTTTGTATAAGTGGCCCCGGCCTAAATACCCATAAGGTGGTGGTGTCGGGGGAACTTGGGATGGGAGGGAGGTGGGGACATGGTGAAGCAAGGGAAGGGAAGGGAAGGGAAGGGACTACTTTACTAGCTAAGATATTCTCTTCTAATAATAAAGGCCTCAGTCTTGACCTAACCTAAAAATGGATCATCTTTTCTATTTTGTGTTTTCACAAGATGTGAACTCCCTTACAAGCATGAAATTCTTTTCTTACAAATTTGTGACACATGGAGCGCAGAAGCATCTTCAATTTTAGACATCAAATCGGATTTTGAATAAACCGAATTTGTTTTCCCTTAATCTACATTCATCTTCGGGATGCCAATGGAGGTAGCGGAGATGGATTTAGCATAGTGCAGATTTTCCATACACTTGATAACCCAATATAGTTTAAAGGAAAGCCAAAATTTAATCCTTTGACATCTATCTGACCTTCTACTGTTAATATTTATCTAGCTCTTAAAGAAGTCGACAAGCAAATTTTGATTATTCCATTTTACTATTTTCACTTTTATGTGGTGGAGTGGGAGGAGGAATTGCAAGTGATTTTTAAAGTTTGAAAGAATCACTGAAAAAGTAAGTTTGAGATTTTTTGTATGGTTACCGTTTTAGCTAGAGACTGAATACAAAATGAATGAGAATGAGAATGTGAATGCATAATCAAATTCAGAAGCAACTACTTTTATTTTAAAGTAGTTCAAATTTGTGTTACTAAGGGAGGGAATCTACAAATTCAAAATTCCTTATTGCACTCAACTTTGGTATATGTTCTTTTCTAACCTAAGTCTCTATTATTTTTTTTCTCAGTTAATAACAACTTGTGTTCACACTTGACGACACTAGTCAAACGTAAAAGACAAAAAGAGAATGGTAGCAATTAAAGAAGAAGGCCAGGTGAAGTTTCTTGGATAAACAAACAGGTCATACCTGAATCTGAATCAAAATCAAAATGTATAATTGATATATAGCAAGAGCATGCAGATTCGAAATGACAAAATTAAAGTGATGATCACGGGTGGTGAATCTATTTAGGGGTGGGCATCCCATCCCGCGATCCCGATCCCATCCCGATCCCGTTCCGTCCCGATTTTTCCGGGTCTTAATGGGATTGAATAATTTCATCCCGATCCCGTCCCGTCCCGTTCTAGAATGGGATGGGATGGGATGAAGATTTTCAATCCCGCCAATCCCGTTCCGTCTCGAGCTATTTTTTTAATATTTTTATTAATATTAATATTTATATATCATGTGATACATCTCACGTTCAAACTTGATAAAGAACACAGTTTCCTTATAAAAAAGTAATATTATATATATATATACATATACTTGGTTTAGTTGAACATTTCACCTAATTCCTTTTGAATATCTGCTGTGTCAATCAAGTTTTCTGGATTATTTTCTGATCTCAAATCAAATGGATGAATGATTGTATTCCGGCGAAGTTGTTGCCAACGTCTTTGTATTGAAATCATGCATGTTGTAGGCCATTGGGCAAAAAAGTAAAAACATAGAAATCAACCCAACTTGCCATTATATGGGTGACCATATAATTCAGTTTTGGTTGTTGCTATTAATAATACTTCCCACGTTGAGAAATCCACCACATTGTTTTGCAAATAAACAAGCATACACAGAAAAATGTTTTAATTGTTATCTTAACTTTTAGTTTTAGATTGTTACCTTGAGATGTTTCTCTGTAACTTCACTACATTTGATATCCTTGTCTTAATTTTTCATTTTATTTTTTATCAGCCTTGTTTGGGTGGTGATTCGAAAACTTTAATGTTTGTTAATATATCACCTGATCCTGCATCCGCTGGAGAGTCTCTCTGTTCTCTGCGTTTCGCTGCTAGAGTCAACTCATGTGAGATAGGGACACCACGGCGTCAAACCAATCATCAAAGCAGTACGCGGTCAGTTGAGTCTCGTTTGAGCTATGGATGAATTTAATTCGCATGGCGGTCTTCCTCTTTCACCGCAAATGTAATTGTACTTGTGTGACGATTAATTATAAGTAGAAACCCTATGTTTAGAATACACGGGGACATTTGTAATTCCTATGTACACAGAGTTTGAGTAAAAATCAAGAGTTGTCAAGTACACTATAGTGTGGAATCATCCCCTTTCGCAGCAAAGGTTGTTACAATTGCATTCCTTGCCCAAGACTATTTTGCGTAGAATGGGAAGAAAAACCACTTGAATAGAGGCATTGATTGTGTGTGTGTGTGTGTGTGTTTTTTTTTCTAGAGCAACTTGCGATCCAAAAGTACCAAATATGGCTCCCTTTTGGTAGAACTGATCCTGTCCCGTCCCGTCCCGAACCCGTTTGGGATGGGACGAGGTCGGGATGAGATTTTTCCCATCCCGTCCAGTCCCGATCCCGTATGAACGGGATGGGATAGGGATGGGTATATCTCGTCCCATCCCGTCCTGTGCCCACCCCTAAATCTATTTATACTCGACAATTACGATGGATGGAAACATATGTAGAGAAGACAAACCATATAGAGGAGATAATAAAATTGTGTAAGGAGAAGCACATGGGAAACGGTCACACCTTGTCTTGTGACCCACCAATATTTATTGCCTAATGATCCCTTAAATTGCAACTTATGCAGAGTTTGCACATGCAACTAACAACCCATTAAAAACCATCAGTAATATATGATGCTTCATTTGTGGTTGCCATGGCAAGCTATGTATTGTGTGTTCCTATCTATGTGAAGTATGAACTACTCAACTCACCTCGGAGGCTATCCCTTCTGCAAAAGAAATCCAGAGTACCCTCTTTGAGATGAGGAAATATAAAGCATCTGGACTAACTGCACTTTTTTCCATGCCTTTTTCTTCCAATATTACTAGGAGATTGTGAAAAATGATGTGATTGCAGTGGTTCAACATTTCTTCATCACTAAAGAAATAAACCCCAACTTTAATGAGACGTTCATTGCTCTCATCCCTAAAGTCCAAAACCCTACTGCTCCAGATAAATTCAGACCAATTGGACTTTGTAATGTCATTTATAAGGTCATATCCAAGATCCTACTAGCAAATAGGATTAAG
Source organism: Berberis vulgaris (assembly GCA_963556465.1). Lineage (NCBI taxonomy): Eukaryota > Viridiplantae > Streptophyta > Magnoliopsida > Ranunculales > Berberidaceae > Berberis > Berberis vulgaris. Next base: position 46,261,228 of record OY747132.1, read on the forward strand.
TCTCTTCTCAGTGATATAATTTCTCCAAATCAAGGGGCCTTCCTAAAAGGCCGAAGTATCAATGACAATATTAGCCTGGCGCATGAAGCCTTCTTTCAAATGAACTACTTTAAAAGAAAAAGCATGGTTGGATGGCGATTAAAATCGATATGACTAAGGCCTATGATCGAGTCGAATGGTCTTTTTTGTTGTCCCTCCTCAAGCAGCTTGGTTTTTCTGAAAGTGTGATGACCTTGATAGAGCAATGTATTTACACTACATCTCTTAAAGTCCTGCTAAATGGTTCTCCACTGTCCTGCATTAAACCTTCTAAAGGACTTCATCAAGGTGATCCCCTTTCACCATACATGTTCATCATAATGGCAGAGGCGCTTTCTAGACTTCTGGTTGGGGTTGAATCTAATGATCTGCTAAAGGGTATCAAGCTCATAAGGTCTTTGCCGGCCATCAATCCCCTGTTATACGCAAACGACTTGATAATTTTTTTGCAGAGCTTCTCTTTCAGAGGCGCACAATATTAAAGGCATCCCTTCCTAATAGTGATGGGCCTCAGGACAAGCGGTGAATTATGATAAGTCATCGGTGTTCTTCAGTTCAAATGTACACCACCGCCACTAAAAAATGATCAACAGAATAATTGGGTCCAAAACTTTTAATCCTAGAGACAAATACCTGGGATCTCCTCTTCTTATTTCCAAAAACAAAGGCAAGGACTTCCAATTCCTTATCAAAAATAATAATAAGCGCCTCTCTTCTTGGAAAGCAAAGGTTTTATCCCAAGCGGGGCGAACAATTATGATTAAAGCAGTGTTTAACTCTATCTCTGTGTATACAATGCAAACTTTCCTATTACCTGCCACGGTTTCACACAAAATTGACCAGCTGGCTAGAAACTTCTGGTGGAACAGCACATGGGAAAGCAAATCCAGACATTTGTTCACTTGGGATAAGCTTACCAAGCCTCGCCACTTGGGGGGATTAAACATCCTTCTGCAAAATCCAAAAATATGACTCTATTGGCAGAAAATTTGTGGCAGATCATGTTGACCCTGACTCTTTACGGGCCAAACTTTTTAAGAACCTCTACTTCAGGGATAAAAGTTTGTTCAAACTAACCAAACCCCCGTTAGTGGCTTCCTTTGCTTGGAGAGGCCATTTCTCAACTCTGGCTTTTATGAAACCTTTGATCCTCTGCCAAATCCTTTCCAGGGAGCAAACTCAACTTTGGAATGATTGTTGGGTAAAATCGGGGCTTCTTTTAGCAGACTACCTTTGACAGAGAGAGCCCTGAGCTACCTGTAAATATCCCGGATTTGTTGCATTTTCATGCTAATAACACAGTTATCTGGAATGTTGAGCTTCTCCAAACACTCTTCCCTAGGCCAATCATCTGCGATATCATTAAGGTCATCATTTGAAAGACATTTTCCTCAGATAAACTTACTTGGATTCCTTACAAAAAGAGTGAGTTTTCAGTTAAAAGTGCCACGTAGGCTTTTCGCTCAGTAGACACGGCTAGTTCTTCCTCCACCACAACCAGTTCAAACCTCTCTTGTAAATCTAAGAGATCTATCCTCAGAGGTATTTGGAGAATTAAAGCACCTCCGAATGTTCTCCTCCTTGTTTGGAAAATATTCCTGGACTACCTCGCCACTAGGGCAAACCTAGTTAGGGTGCATACCCCGATTGATAACACTTGTGCCTTTTCCCACAATAGTATTGAGGACACCAAGCATTTTTTCTTCAAATGTCCTATCCTTCGACTTTGGAGATGTTCAATCCTCCCTTTTGACTGGCAACAACATGGTACACAGCTCGACTCGGTCCAGGATTATTTCAATATAATGTGGCAAACAACAAAAGATCGACCCAGTGATGCTCAGGAGATCCTATCTCAATTCACGACGATCCTCCACACAATATGGAAGATACACAATCATGTGATTTTCAAGGTGTCCAACTTAATGTCACAAGATTCAACTCAATGCTCCACTTCACCTAGACTTCTTGGTCTAACACCTGGTTCCCAACTCCCTCAACAGTTGGTACTCAGGTGATCACATCCTTTTTGGATATTTTCTCCTCAGCGGTTACCGACGAGCAGATTAAGAATCGCTCCCAACCAATGGCTCAGCAACCAGTCTTAAGCCCCCTTCAGATGAGAACTCCTCCCAACATGCCACTCTATTAGCCCAATTGGAAGTTGCTATGACTCATCTTCTAAACCAAAATCCTATTTGCAGGAATAGGAAACCCTCAAACCTATTTCCACATTTAGTGATTGTCAGTCTTGATGCATGTTTCTTTGAATCCACTAAGCAAGGAGCAGTGGTAGTTGTTGCAATTGATGCGTACGGGTCTACTCTAGCTTGTTCGATCATGGGTCAGATTGTGGATAGCACAATGGCAGAAAGTTATGCAGCGGAAACAACGCTACTACTGGTGCAGACGAAACAATGGAAAATCGATCTTTTGCTTAATGGCTCAGCTAATCTGGTAACAGCCTTACTGAGCTATCAACTGAGCTTGGAGGTCCATTATATGTAATATTAGGGGCATTTTAGATTTGCTACCTGCATGGGAATGTAATTTTATTAATAGGGAACTTAATGTTGCCGCCCACACACTTGCTCAGCAAGCGGGGCGCTCTATATGTAATATAAATTCTAGCTAATATAAGTATGATTTAAAAAAAAAAAAAAAAAAAACTCCAAGTAATTTATGCCAAGGGGGAGTTTTTGAGATCCATCTACGAGTGTTATCTGACTTTCGCATCATCTTTACCCCTATCTTCCATCCACCTCTCTTTCTTGAAGGAGATTACCCAGACTTTTCTCTCACAACTTACTATTTCTCTTAGTGTTTCTTTTGCAGGTCTCAGACAAAGTGTTTTCCATCCTTTTCATCTTCACTATTCATAAACCATTTCAACCGCAGCTTCATTCCTGTCATCATTTCCATTCTTAATTACCCTTCTCAGCTCATGAAATCGCCCCTCTTCAGTATGAATTCACACTACTCTAATACCTCTACATTCAGACAGATATATGATATTCGCCATTACACTGCTTGGAGATCTCATAATCATAACCTTGGCAGTAGGATGAACTCCATTGCATTAATCACTACATTTTCAACAAGTCCCATCATCCACATTTTCCAATCATATTATTGCTTCAATTCGCTCCAAATCGATTCAACATGACAACATAATAATCCAATCCTAACATTAACATTAAATTATCTTTCAAACCCTCTAAGTTCACCACAACCTAATTCTACTCCAATTTCTTTTAACCCACTTCTTCTCTTTCACAACATACATCCATCATCCCCGCTAATGGCCCCTCCTACAACGCTCTCACTCCTTGTCTCCACCGCAACCTATCCATACAAAGCCCACACAGACCGATTGATCCGCAATCTTGAAACTCAATTGGAAAAGAAACCTCACTCTACCAACTGCTCCCTTTGCGACAAGAGCTCCAAGCCTTTCTAATGACCCTAGACTTAGAATTGTCGCCAAGTACTTTGAGAATCAACATCTCAGTAAGGAGTTTTTGCATTTCGCATGGCCTTGCAATGGGAAAATGTCCAACCTTTCCGAGTCACGAAACTACCTATGGACCAAGATGCAAGAAACAAGTACTATTCAGTACAATTTACAAATAAGGAGAATGTGGAAAGGATACTTACCTCTGGGTTGTGGTCTGGTTTCTATCAAGAAATGGGATGATGATGTTATGTCTATCAATTTCTCGGAAGTGCCCTATTGGATTCATATCCATGAATTTCCTAAATAAAAAAATCTCTTTTGAGGACATTTAGGTGTTGGCCTCAAGTCTGGGCCACTTCATGGAGGCAGATATGCAATCTCTGTAAGACATATCCATTCCGTTCATTCGATTTAAAGGGTGGTTAGATGTATCTAAACCTTTACCCTACAAAATGGAAACAACTTTTGGAGTACCCCAAGGACATACCTTTCTTCTCAGATTTTGCTATGGGGATATTCCATCTTTCTGTTTCTGCTACAGCATGATGGGTCATATTTTCAAATCGGTTTGCCCTTTGTACAACTCGACAACACACTCATTCAATCAACTGAACTTTTCTAACTGAGGTAAGGGTTTGCATCTTCATTTCCTAGGAAGTGCAAGGGTCAAGGTGAGAGCAGAAGGTTTCTCAGGGGTTTAGCCTTCTCCCAATCGAATTTCGGTGAACAGTTTCACATAGCCGTCCATCCGTCCTTTCTCTTCTCCATTAGTAAATACCATCGATGGTCGTCCTGGCTCTTCATCTGCATCAGACTTCTTCCACTTACTACTTCAACTTCAACTTCATTCACCATGACATTATCACCTCAAATCCAACCTCCACTTCCGACCGGCCGGTCACCACCATCCTCATTCAATTCTACTCCTTTTCATTCAATTCCCTCAAACTACATTCCTGACATCCCACCAGTTTCTGGGAATTCCCACTCTCGACTCCCAATACACTCTCAAAGCCAAGCCCAAGCTCAATACCAAGCCCAAACACAAACCCAATACCAAACTCAATTAAGCACTCCCTTGGCCCAAGCCTAAGACCTTCCTAATCAAATTCAAACCCAATTCAATTTTCCCCAAGCCCAAGCCCAGGGTTTAATACCCAAACTCTTTTGCATTCACAATCCCAAACACAAGGGTTAATGATCTCAAACTCATCTCAGGATATCTGGACCTTGCCCGTTACCCAGGCTTTTAATTCGTTTCCAAGCCCAAACCCATTTCTTTTTTTTCTTGGAGCTCCATTCACCCAACCCATTATCATAACTGTCCCGACTACCTCATACCCAATTGAATTAGATCTTACCCATACCCAGTTAATCGCCACCTACACCCATCAACTACAGCAACTCACCAATCCCCAAGGATTCCATTTTCACCCCCTCCCCCTTCACTACAGTAGACCCAAACTCCACAATGTCTCCCCTCCCATTTGCTTCTGAAACTCATAATCTTGTTGAATTTAATCAACTCTTTTCTGCTCAACCGCCCACTCTCCCCTCGCCCCCATTAGAAGATCCATCATTTGATCTTGCTCAAGAGTTCCTCATATCGAAATTTGAGGTTGCCCAACAAAATTTTGTTAAACCAAGAGCTCATGCATCTCGGAATAGCACCGATCAGTCCCATCGTCCAGCTGGCTTCCACGGACAACAAGATAACACTGTGCAACTGAACCCGAATGACATCTCGAAAGAGATGCTTGTGGAGACCCATCACGGATCTGGATCCATCAGATCTATAACTGAGGAAGTTACTGAACCTCATCTATCCGTCAGAAGGTCGATGCAGCCATCTAATCAGGACTTGATGAAGCACGGCCAAACTGATCTCGCTAATCTTGGCGATCAACAGACGGATCTTGGTGGCTCAGCCCCTCTTTTGGGTACTGATGGAAAAGAGACAACGGAGAACGCACAAGCAATCCCATCCCTACTTTTGGCATCTAAGATATCTCCATCTCCCTCGAAGTCTCTTGAAGCTTCTAGCTCTCAGCATCTCTCAGTGAACCAAAAGTAACAAATGAAGTTTAAAGTCACCCTTAAAAAGAAAAACATTGTTGAAACGGTCCAACCACCTGTGTTGGGAAAGAGAAAGCTTCAGCCCATGGTATTCTCACATGTGGCACAAGAAGCCCAAGGCAGCGCAACAGTTTTTGGGAGGAAGAGAAAAAACAGTGGGAATGATATGGGGTGATAAACAATTTCTCCGTCCCACCATTCAGCTGTCCTACTATCCCAACAAATTCAAGGGTTGTTCCCCAGAAGACACGTGTTATGGTTGATCTTAACGAGACTCAAGGAACTCGGATTATGGTTGATTTGAATGAGGTTCAAGATATCAATGTTCTATCTAAAACTGACACAAAAGAGGAAAGGCCAGCAGCCAAATAAAGGGCCGCCAACACAGTTATGATCATTTCTTGGAATGCGCATGGCGTACGGTTTTTCCATGCATTCTAGAATATAAATTCTCTATCCCTAAAGTCCAATCCAGATGTCTTATTTATAACTATAACTAAAGCACCTATAGCCAAGATGGAAAGTATTCGTCAGTGATTGACGTATAAGCACGAAGTCTCAGTTGTTGTTACTGGTCAGTCTAGGGGAACCTCTCTCTTATAGAAGGAAGGTATTCAACTATCTATTATCTCTTACTGTAAATATTATTTCAACTGTACTTTAGATAATTATTTTACTACTAGTCCTTGGTCGGCTTTGTTTGTGTATGGTGAACCGAATCCATCACTTAGATATAAATTATGGGATGACATGTCCAATTTGTACTCTTCCCAAAATCTTCCTGGGCTGGTCATTGAAGATCTTAATGTCATTATTAATCCAAAAAGCAAAATGAGGGGCAATAAACCTTCTCCCACCTCCTTAGCTCATCTCCACTCCTTTCTTGATTCTCATAACTTGATGGATTTTTCTATGAATGGGTCTCAGTTCACCTGGAATAACAAAAGAAAATATTGTAATGAGATTAAAGCTAAACTTGACCACATCCTTGTCTTTACTGACTGGATGCAATGTTTTCCCTCAGCCACTACCCATACCATTCACACATCTACTTCTGATCATAGAGCCCTCTTTCTTCAACTAGCGCCCAATTTTTGTCCTAAAGGTCCCAAACTTTGTAAGTTTTTTTTACATGTAGACTAGAGATCCTAGATGTCGTCATCTTGTTAATCTTCATGGTCTTCTAGATACCACAAGGTTCCTGCTCGTAATTTTAATTTAAAATCCAAGAATCTTAGTCCCTCTCTCACCAAATGGATTCCACAATATCCAGCTCAATATCTCGGAGGTTCGCTCTGCCTTGGATCAGCCCCAAAACGAACATCCTTCTAGGGATAATATGATAGAAAACAGGGTGTTTGAGGAACTTTTGCTCAGAGAGGAACTGTTTTGGCGCAATAAATTAGGTTGTTTTTGGCTTAAAGAGGGTGGTAAGAATACCTAGTTCTTTTACCTTTCTTATTTGCTACACGCAAGCGCAATCTTATCTTTCGCTTGCAAAACGAGTCTAACGTTTGGCATAATAATCATGATTCTATCGGAAAAGTAATTAGTGATTTTTTTTCCAATATTTTTCATTCTTCTTATCCGACCACTAATTCGGATATCTTGTCTCTTTTCTCCCCGGTTATTTCTGATGAAGAGAACGAGTCTATTCTTGTTGTTCCTTCTGAAGAAGAAATCAAGAAAACTATCTTTTCCTTTGGGAGCCACAAAGCCCTAGGCTCAGATGGGTTTCATGCCTTCTTCTTTAAATACTATTGGGAGATTGTGAAAGCTGATGTGGTGGAGGTCGTTCAAAACTTTTTTACCACTCATGTTTTGGATCCTAAGCTGAATGATGTTTATCGCTTTAATCTTCAAAATCGGTAATCCTATTTCGCCAGACAAATTTAAACTGCAATGTTATTTACAAGGTTATTTCTAAGATTCTTGTGAACCACCTTAAATCTTTGTTAGATAACATTATTTCTCTGAATTAATGAGCTTTCGTTGGAGGCCGCTCTATTGCTAACAATGTCAATCTCGCCCACGAAATCTTTTTCCAGATGAAACACTTTTGCAAGAAAAAACAAGACTGGATGGTTATCAAGATTGACATGGCTAAGGCTTATGATAGAGTTGAAAAGAAATTCTTGCTTCAAATTCTTGAACAACTTGGTTTTCAGCAGGCTGGATTCAAATGATTTTTCAATGTATTTCTACCACCTCTCTCCAAGTTCTTCTTAACGGTTCCCCATTTTCCCTTATCATTCCCTCTAGAAGCCTCAGATAAGGTGATCCTCTATCACCTTATCTGTTCATCCTGATTGTTGAGGCTCTTTCTCATCTCCTTGGTCGGGCATAATCTGAACACATCATTAAGGGCATTAAGATTATGTGTCACGCCCCTTCGATCAGTCATATGTTATATTTCGATGATCTCATGCTCTTCTATCGTGCTACCTTAGGCAAAGCGCATGCGATCAAAAACATCCTAAACATGTATTGTCTCGCTTCTGGACAAAGAGTTAATTTTGATAAATCATTTGTCTTATACTACTCTAATGTGCATCAGCGACATGCTAAGATGATAAATAGAATTTTTGGATCCAAATTCTACAATCTAAAAGACATATACCTTAGCTCCCTCCATCTTGTTCTCTAAGCATAAAAGCAATGATTTCCAATTCCTCGTGGATAAAAGTAATGATAAACTTTGTGCGTGGAAGTGTAAAGTCATTTCTCAAGCAGGGAAAACGGTTATGATTAAGGCTGTAATTAATTTCATCACAGTCTACACCATGCAAACTTTCATTTTCCTTTGCCCCATCTCCAAGCAAATTGATAACTTGGCACATAACTTTTGGTGGAACGGAGCGGCTAAAAGTAAATCCAAACACATGTGTACTTGGAATCTCATTTTACATCCCCGTATATCGGGTGGTGTCGATATTCCCAGCTCAAAGAAACAAAACCTAGCTCTCCTAGATAAAAGATTGTGGCAACTTTTTTCTTCTCCTCTTAATGCCTAGGTCCAACAACTGAAAGCTCTTTACTTCAACAGACTCAGAGCATCTTTCTTATCACTAAACCCCTGCCATTGCATTTTTTGCATGGAGTGGTAATATCTCTTTTTTGAAGAAGATGAAACATCACTTGTTTTGGCAAGTCTGTTCGGGTACTACCATTGATCTTTGGCGGGATTGTTGGGTCAACCGGGCTTAATCCTCTTGGAATTTATCCTTGACTAGTTTTCTCTTGCTCTCTCTACCAGCATTCCTGACCTATGGATTACCGAGAATGAGCACAAACCTCGATGAAATTCTGATTTGATTCACTCCTTATTTCCTAGTTTCGGTTGCCTCTAACATTATTCATATTATGATCAGATTTTTTAATACTCCGTACTCACTTCCGTACTTGCTTTTTTGGTTACCTGACAAACTAGCGAATTTCACGGTCAAGAGTACGGTCAAAACTTTCTCTAGGATAACTTTTGTAGGCTCTACCTCTACTCCCCAAGGTATCACTTTTGAACACAGGATTCTTAGTGATCTTTGGCGGATCAGGGCCCTGCAGAGTGTTCAATTCCTCCTCTGGAAGATTTTCCAAAATATTCTGCCTACTAGAGCCAATCTAGTTAGATTGCACCCCCATTGCAGATCAATGCCCATTTTGTAGCAATCACCCTGAGGATATTGTCCATCTCTTCTTCTTATGTCCGATCAGTCATCATCTATGGCGCATCTCTCCAATTCCCATTGATTGGCATGTCGTTCATTTTACCTCGCCCAATATCCCTCTCTTCTTCAACTTTATGCAATCTGCTAAAACTCACCCGATTGTAAGAGATGAAATGCTTTCGCAATTCGCAACCTTTCTGAGTATAATCTGGTACACTAGAAACAACTGTGTTTTTAATAATTACAAGTTTTGCCTGACCAAACTTATTGCGGATTTTCAACAGACTTGGAGTACCTGGCCCCGAACTCGGTTCTCTTATCTTCAGAATCCTTTCTGTGAGCCCACTACCATCCATCATTTGATCGAAAATGCTATTACAAAACCTCACCCTTGCAACCCTAGTCCGAGCTCAGATACTCCAGTGACTATCCCGTTTGGCCCACCCATAGAGTTTGTTCACTCTCACTCGAAACTTATAACTGCCCAGACCCTTTGTGCCAGACATCATACCCTCAACCTCATCCCGGTCTTATCTCAACCTTTCCCCCTCCCTGTCAAACGAGATGCTATTATTGCTACTTTTTATGCTAGCTTTTTGGCCAATTCCAAACAGGGAGCGATCGAAATACATGCAGTGAATCTTTAAGGCGAGGTGGTAGCCACAGTTGCCAACCCTATTACAAGAATAGTACTGGATAGTACAATGTTAATGGCTATGCAGCAGAGGCGGTTTTACTTCTTATCCAGGCTAGATAGTTGAGGACATGATTACTTCTGGGAGATTCAGGGACTCTTAATTCCATTTTGAAATACCCTAAGATTCCAACACGCTGGGTTCGACGCCCCTTATTAGTAATAACAAACGTTTGCTTTCTTTTCAATCATTTTGGTACTGTAACTTTATTGATCGAGCTCTTAACACTCAAGCTCATACTCTAGCAATTTCTGCAAGACTCTAGTATTGTAATAGTAGTTACTAATGAATATGTTATTTAACAAAAAAAAAAAAATCTACTCCAACTCCATTTTATTTTATGTGAAAGGAGATTGGTCTAGCTTATATCTTGGTAAGGGAGACATTCCATCTCTCTTCCCTTCCTTTTTGTTAAATAGCATATGCATTACTAAAAACTATTACTATTACAGTACTGAAGTCTTGCAGAAGTAGCTAAATTGTGAGCTGAAGTATTAAGAACTCTATCAATATACTTACAATACCAGCAAGAGTGAAAAGAAAACAAACGTTTGATATTACTAATAATAAGACGCCAAACCCAATGGGTTGGTCTCGTAGGGTCCTGCAAAATGAAATTCAAAGTCCCAGAATCTCCCAGAAGTAATCTTTTCTGCCACTGTCTAGCTTGGATCAGAAGTAAGGTCGCCTCTACTGCATATCCTTCAGCCATAGTGTTGTCCAACATTATACCTGTAATAAGACTTGCCACCGTAGCTATCACCTCGCCTTAAAGATTAACTGCATGCACCCTAATCACTCCTTGTTTGGAAATCGCCAAGAATCTAACATCATAACTAACAATAATCAAGTCTTGGGGAAGTGTGAAAAGAAAAGGATTGGAAGAGTTAAGGGTGTTGTTAATGGTATGTTGTTGTGCATAAAGGATCTGGGTTGTGGAGAGTTCCAAGCAAATATGAGCAGATTCTGTGAGAGGGTCGAACTAGGTAGAGGTTGGAAAACCTAAAAGTGTTCTAGGATGGCAAGGATGAGATATAGCATTTGCAATCACCTAATGGCTAGAACTAGGTTCTGAGGAAGGACATTGAGGACTAGAGAACCAAGCACGATGCCATAACATCCAGGTATGCTGAAAGTCAGCAACAAATCTAATTGGGCAGAACATGTAATTATTGAACATGCAGTTATTCCTACTGTGCTAGATGATGTTAAGAAAAACGGCGAATTGTGAGAGCATTTCGTCTCTAGCTGCTAAGTGAGTTTTAGCTAAGTGCTACATAAAATTGAAAAAGAGGGGGATATTGGGCGCAGTGAAATAGTCAGCTTGCCAGTCAATTGGGATTGGCGACATACGCAAAAGATGAAGGATAATCGAGCAAAGGAAGAAAAAATGGACAACATCCTCAAAATGGTTGTCGCAAAACGGGCATTAATTAGTAATTGGAGCATGAAATCTAACCAGATTGGCTCTAGTAGGTAAAAGATTCTGTGAAATCTTCCAAAGGAGAAAGCGAGCGCTTTGTGTGGATTTAATCCTTCAGAGATTAGTCAGAATTTTATGTCGAAAATTGTTGAGGAGGGGAGAAGAGGTAGAGGCTACAAAAGAAGACGTGGCAAAGGTTTTGACCGCACTCTTGACCAAAAACTTCCCAAGTTTGTCAGATAACTAGATAATAGAATCCATGGAATCTGTGTATCGGATAACAATCTGTGGCTACTGGACTAGGGAATAAAAAGAAGAGCATATCAGAATTCCATCGGAGTCTGTGCTCAAAATCAATAGTCCAAATATCGAGAACACTTATGGGAAGATCCAAGAGATAAGAATCTAGAATGCACTCCGAGAGGATAAGACCAGGCCTAACCTAACAGTTTTTCCAGAGATCAATAATAGAACCCGAACGAACTTGCTAGAGCAAGTGATGAGTCATCATCTTCAGATAAGAGATGTTACCCCTCCAAGCATAGGATGCAATGCAGGGGCTTTTTAGTAAGGAGAGGGACGCTTTGATTTCGAAAGTATATTGCTTTCAGTTACTTAGCCCGGGCTGTAGAAGGAGAAAAAATAAGTTGCCAGAGACTTTTAGCAAGAAGAGCCACGTTTTTGTTTCTTGAGCTAGGAATATTGAGATCGCCCAAGTTCCGTGGTTAAGAGATAAGATTCCATGTACACTAATGTTTGGAATGACTGTCTTCCTTACCATTCCACCAAACGTTACGGGACAAACTATCAAGTTGAGTGGAGATAGAGCAAGGAAGAATAAAATTCTGCATGGTATAAACGGGAATCAAGTTTAACATAACCTTAACCATCATTGTTCTTCCTGCTTGGGACACAACTTTAGATTTCCAAGCACAGAGTTTGTCATTAATTTTGTCCACCAGAAATTGGAAATCAGTACCCTTATGCTTGGAAAGAATGAGAGGGGATCCTAAATATCTGTCTTTAGGATTGTAGAATTTAGACCCCATGATCATATTGATCATCTTAGCATGTCTTTAATGAACATTGGAACTATAGAAGACAGATGATATGTTGAAGTTAACACCTTGGCCTGAGGTAAGACAGTAAATTTTAAGAATGTCTTTAACAGCATGTGCTTCTGCGAAAGAGGCACGACAAAAGAGCATAAGATTGTCGGCGTATAAAAGACGACTGATCGAAGGGGCATGGTGTCTGATCTTAATATCTTGATGGTGTGATTTGATTCATCTCACACAAGGAGTCGGAATAGAGCTTCAGCAATCAGAATGGAGAGATAAGGGGAAAGAGGGTCCCCCTGTCTAAGGCCCTTAGAAGAAGCGATAGGGACGAGAGGGGAGCCATTAAGAAGAACTTGCAGCGAGGTGGTAAAAATGCATTGGGAAATTATCTGAATCCAACCCACTGAAAACCAAGCTTTTCAAGAATTTGGAGCAAAAACTTTCACTCTACTCAATCGTAGGCCTTAGCCATGTCAATCTTGATCGCCATCCAACCTTGTATTTTCTTATGAAAATGTTTCATTTGAAAAAAAAAAGATTCGTGAGCAAGACTGACATTATCAGAGATAGAGCGGCCGCCAAGGAAGCTCTTTGATTTGGAGAAATAAAGTTATCTCTCTCAAAGGTTTAAGGCGGTTTGCAAGAATTTTAGAAATCACCTTGTAGATAACATTGCAAAAACCAATGAGTCAAAACTTGTCGAACAAAATAGGATTACTGACCTTGGGGAAGGATTAAGTTGCGGTTATGACGGAGCATGGAAGAAAGATGAAAGAACTTGGTGTTTCTATCGCCCTTTTTGAGCCAGGAACGCCCAGATTTGTTGCGCCAAAAAAGTTATTCTCTAATCAACAGTTCCTCAAGTCTATCTTCCAGCACTCTGATCTCAATAGCATTATCTCGAGAAGGGGGTTCGTTTTGAAGATGATCCAAAGCAGAGCGAACCTCTGAGATATATTACCAAAATCTAATTTATTCTAACAAGTAATGGAATAACTCAGATATTTGGACTTGAGGAGGAAATTACGCGCAGGAGCCTCGTGGTGTCTAGGAGTCCAGAAAGAGTTAACAATATTACGACATCTAGGATATGTAGCCCACGTGTGAAAAAACTTAAAAGGTGTATGACCTGTAAGGCTGTGAAAATGCGCTAATTGAAGGGAAAGGGCTCTGTGATCGGAAGAGGAAGTATGAATAGTATGAGCAGTGGCCGAAGGAAAACATTACAACTATTCAGTAGAAACTAGGATGCGGTCAAGTTTGGCTTTAATATCATTTCTATCTTTCCTCTTATTGTTCCAAGTCAATTGTGACTATCGTTCCACGACAATTGTGACCCATTCAGAGGAAAATCAATCAAACCATGTGTAGTCAGAAAAGAACGAAGATGTGTTAAAGAATTAAAAGATGGTTTTATTCACCCCAATTTGTCTTTAGGGTTCAACATGGGATTAAATCAGCTATGACTAATCCGGGAAGATGTTGGCTGGAGTAAACATTGGACAAGTCGATCCAGAAATGAGCTCTAAGATAAGGGTTTGGTTCCCGTAAACAAACCAGGCTGACCAAGAACCAATAGTAAAGTAATCATCAATTATGCGGTTAAAACAAACAAGGTCGCCCTTTCCTCCTCAGCATCGGCCTAACCTCCTAAATCTCATTCAAATCAAGAATGGCCTAAGTTTCTTGTGCCTCATTCGGATCCAGCAAATTTCTTGACTCCTGTGGGAGAGCCCTAGCATTTGTAGGTATAATTGAAGGAGTAGGAACTTAGGTGGACCTAAGAAATTGTTTATCTCCCCAAATCATACCCACTGTTTTCCTTTTCCTACCAACCTTTGAAGTAATTTCTTGGGTCCCTTTAGCCAAGTGTGAGACAATGAGAGATTGCAATTTCCTCTTTCCCAAGCTTGGAGCATGATCCGTCTCCTCTCTGCTATTTTGCTTGAGTGTGACCTTATACTTCATCTTTTGTTGTTTTTGGTTACTAACAGAAAGATGGCCAGGAGCAGAGAATTCAAGAGACGGTGGAGGAGAATGCGAGATCTGCCATATCAACACTGGCGACGGGGATGCATGTTTGCTCCCCATATTTCCACCATCAGAGGCTTTCACATGGTAGGTTTCATCATCCAAACCCATTTGCTAAGTTCCTGAATCAAGAGGAGGACGAGAGCTTCCTTGCAACTGGATGTGAGATATGATCTGAGATGAATCCATGGCCGAGTGAAAAGTTACACTACAAGAAAAATTGTGATTAATAGCGTTTAAAAACCGCTATGGTAGGCTACCATAGCGGTTTAGTAACCGCTATGACAGTCGGCGCTATAATAGACCCAGGGGATATTATAGCGGTTTTAAAACGCTAAGGTAAGTTTGGCTTTTATAGCATTTCAAAACCGCTATGGTAGCCTCTTCCATAGCGTTTTAAAAACGCTATAGTAGACTCTAAAACCGCTATGGTAGACTCTACCATAGCGTTTTAAAAACGCTATAGTAGACTCTAAAACCGCTATGGTAGACTCTACCATAGCGTTTTAAAAACGCTATGGTAAGTATACATAGCAATTTTTTTTTTTTTTTTTTTTTTTTACTATCAAATGACTTTTTATTACACATCTCATAAGTTTTATGTCTAGAAAATAAAAATTTAAATGTGCCAAAGTTAAACATTTCCATGAATGGAGGCAAAGTAATGTAATTAATTAATAAACGGTATTACATCGAGTCACAAAATCTATCAAATAATAAAAATAATGTATTACAATTATGGTACTTGGGATAACAAACTGAAAATTAAGCGATGGTTTTGCCCATTGGATCAATGAGAATCATGCCAATAACACCACCCGCTTCTCTAACAAAATGGCTTTTTTGCTTCTAAGGTCTGGGAGTTCAAAATTCTGTTTCACTTGGACCTATCAGAATTATCAATCACTCCAAGGATCATTTTCTGCCCTCACTTCTGAAGGCTCAACGACTTCTGTTTCAGAGGCTTCGGCAGTTGAAGCAGCTTCAGATTCTTCAGTGGCATCAGACTCTTCTGATCTTCCCCATCTCCCGCCAAGGGCAATTGCCATCATTTCATATATCTTGTTACCCAAATCAGCTGGATTATCAGGCTGCAAATATTATCAAGATAGAGTTAAGTAATTATCAAACAGGTTTGGTTCAGAAACAAGTTTCAGAGGGAGTCCTTACTGAGTATCCACTGGAGATCAAAGCTGTATCATACAGCAAATCAACTGCTCTTTTAGCTTCACCACTCTCGGGAGCATTCTTGCATGCAGCCTACAGGGTAAAAGATCATCAAAAACTGACCAATGAAGCCACTGAATGATGACATTCATTCAATATTGACACTTGGAAGAGCTGGGTGCTTCTCCTAGCTGATGGTATGGTATGTTTATGAATCAAGGCACAGATCCATGAGATTTCTTAAAAGTTGCAATACTTGAAAAGGAAGTAATAACAATGTTATGCCAAAACAACAGAACAAGGACAATGGATACCACAGATTTCTCAAAAAATTGCAACACTTATAAAGGAAGCAACAACAATGGTTGCAAATAGCACAAGTTGATTTGTCATTATAGTGAGGCAACATAACAGTGAACACTAGAAGTCCCAAACATTGATTACTACGTTTACCTCAACTAAAAAGTTAGCAAATGACCTAAAGATGGATTTTCTTTTCCAAAGAAAAAAGGTGCCAGACAAAAGTACAAACAATTTGAGTAAGATAATGCCTCTTTAAGTTAGTAGATACTGTCTAATGTTTTTCATTTAGTGCTAACTGCTAAGCACTAGCAGACATGTACACGGCCTACAGATTTGATCAAGAGTGAAATCACTGGCAACAACACCTAGTAAGTGCATTACATAACTATAGTTTCCTTCTCCAGGGATGAATAATGCTTTGACACTTGAGATATAAACTTAACAACTAAAAGATTATGAAAGAAAAACACAAGATAACCAAGACTGCCAGTGAGAGTAGGCATGCTTCATTCATTTGTTGTCTGATATCAGAAATGTATGCATTTGACAAAAATCAAACGGCATTTAAAAGCATTATCTTACACTCAGCAGCAAGCAATGATAGCAACGACAGCAGCAGCAGCAGCAAGCAGCAGCAGCAGCAAGCAACCTCTCTTCTTGACAGCTCCTTCAACATCTCTGCAAATGATCAAAATTTGAAATTTTTTTATGTTCTGGCCTAAAACTAACACATACTTTCAGTACCACGATTATATCGGTGTTCTAGTGCATTTGGATGAAATCATAAACTTTTTGAATCTTAGCCATGTGCATCAATTGAAAATTTTCTTGACTTGCCATATTGAGTCCCGACACCTTGACATCTAGCAGAGAAATCCAAGGTTTCCCTCACTGTCATTTCTCCAATGTCAAGATCATTCTGACTAATATAAGCAGAAGTTTTCCTCGGAACAAATTCATGCATTTCATGCCCATTATAGGTAATTTTTCCAGAAACCTATAGTTATTAGAGAAATCAATTTAATACCATCATATATGAAGATGAAATTAATAGCTAGTATTGAGTAGGCTTTCAATGACGAAACTCAGAAAAGGCGACGAGAAGGTCTCCATATATACCTCTAGCTTTGAATCAAGCTTCCCTGCCAAAGCTAGCAGTAAGGAGGTCTTCCCAGAGCCTGGAGGACCTAATAGCAAACTCATCCTGTATATAGGCAAACAAATTAGTCTTTTAGGTGTATAACGGAATGAAAATTCCATATGAAACCCAACATACTAAGTGTCCAAGTTGTATCATTCATTACAGTCCTTTATAGAACATACTAACCACAACATATTCTTCTATGACAATCCAAAAGAACTTTGAGCTGTTCCCTTTTCTTAATCTGAGAAGAATGGAATTGATTCATCCACTAACCAGACACGAAAGAAGTTGAGGAATATGATAAAGCTTTTAATCCTATCCTAATACAGTGTAAAAGAAAATTGCCAAAGTTGTCATTATTTTAACAAATGTATTACAAATTGCCTTCTAAAACAGCTAACTGTCATGCAGAACTCTGACATGAATGAAGTTCAGAATTGACAACTTACAGTGATAATATTTTCCAGTAGAGCGAGCATCGATCATGACATTTCCTATCATTTCTGCATATATCTGCAAAACATAAGTCTAATCCATTAAAGTCTACTTCACACTGCATTTCTTAAGCATACGACATACTAATTGAAATACTATGCATTCTCACACTAGAAGAAACACAAAGTGTTATCAACAATAATTGTTATATCACTAAACATTAAGAATAATGTCATTCAGGAATATATCAGACTAAAGTTAAAGAGCCAGTAACTCTCAACAGCTAATAAAAACTGAACAAACTATAAACAATAAAAACTGAAAACAGACAAATCATCAAATAATAAAAACTGAACAAACAAGATTCGAGTCAATAAGATGATCACCTTGCATGCTGTATCAAATCTAAAACTTGTTGGAACCTCCTTGCATTTCAGGTTACCATCAATGGTCTTTGGGCATCCAATGACTCGAGTTCTCAAATTTTTACTCCTATTAATCCAACAAATGTACATCATATCAGTGACATAACAGAGAAAGTAAAAAACCAAGTCTAGCTCATGCTGACTGAAATAAACAGAAGCAATAAATGGATAATGGACACAGGTGACTAAAAAACTCACCAATACAAGTTTTCTTGAGGGATTCAGATATTATCAAACATTGAAAAACAAAAACTCCTTAGTCAAAGAACACGCAAAAACTCCTACTTTCAACTCTAGATAATTTAAGGGAAGGACATCTTGCACAGTCAAGTAATAATTAATAAATATACAAGACCTGAAATAATCACACTCATCAAATATTCTCATAATGTTAAATTAGTATGCATGCTTAACTATGATACATATTGGATTACACATTGCCACTATTTAAAATTTAACTTCCAGTGGATAAACCAAGAGGCCATACAACATGCGACACATGAAAGGTCTCAATAATCATTTTCTGCTCCATC
Organism: Berberis vulgaris; assembly: GCA_963556465.1. Classification (NCBI taxonomy): domain Eukaryota; kingdom Viridiplantae; phylum Streptophyta; class Magnoliopsida; order Ranunculales; family Berberidaceae; genus Berberis; species Berberis vulgaris. The sequence continues at coordinate 46,279,682 of OY747132.1, forward strand.
TTGGAGATCTTTGATTTATAAATCAAAAAATGTGATACTATACTGGATATCAAATGTTTCAACATCCACCTCCAAGAATGCCACGTCTCTTATGGATACGCCTTCTTTAAGTTCCACCCAGTTATTATTCAGAATGAAAACAACATTAATGAACCACAAGAAACCAGTAGGTATCACAAAAAGTCTTGAAGGGTCAATGGCAATACCTGTCCATGAGTCCAACCTTATCTGACAAATTCGGGACAGAAATAGCAAAAATCTGTGTCCTGCTGTTGATCCCTTTTCGGACTTCATTCTAATCAGTTGAATCCATAGATAATGAAGTATCCAACAGATGCACCTTCACTGCAGAGTCAAACCCAGCAGTGATAAGAAGTGACGATCTTGGATCGTATGCACACCGCCAAATGCCTCTCCCTCTGTACAATTACAAAAGTGAGACAATGGCTTAACTAAACATCTTTTCAACTCAATGGCATGTATGACTTCAATCTTGTATTTATGTATAAGTATATATACTACTCGTCCTTATCTTACAAAAGTGCAAATGTTCCAACCAACGGTGCGACAGATCAGCGCAGCAGCAGCAGCAATTCAGCGTAGCAGCAAACAACAGCAGCAATGCGTATCAGCAGCAGCAGCACCTCAGCACAGCAGCAGCAGCAGCAACAGCGCAGCAGCGGCATCAGCGACTCAGCAGCAGCATCCGCAACAGCAACACAGCGCAGAACAGAGCAGCTCTGTTTTGCAACAGAGTGCTCTGCCAGAATTCTGCCCCTGTTTAGATGTGTCGCAACCGCAATTCCCCGCATCATCCAGGCCGCATACCGTCACTAGACAACAAAAATGTGGGTTCATTTGAGATTAACATTATGGTAACATGTGAGAGATTCATGGAGGCGATTCATTGATGTTGCCCAATCGAAGCAGTTTTTGCAATGCCATGTATTCCATGCAATCATTAGCACGTATAACAGACAGTCTCATTATTATTCTGGGCATGACAATTTCATATGCAACTGATTCAAGGATATCAGTCATATACAGACATGCAAAGATTGTATGAATCCATAACCAAGGATCAAACTGAAATATGAAAGCCATCAACGGCCTTCCAATTTAGAACTAATACCCTTCCTGGTTTGAAAAAAAATGAAAGAATCTGATCTAATGACAATGAGGATACCATCATCAATAAGAGGCTAAATTTGAAGCTTAAAAGCACATGGTTTTTGTTTTGCACCCCTGAAAGCTCAAGATGCCAGTTGTTCAAGCATGGAGTACAAAGGATATGATTTTAAAAGACATGGACTATACAAGATCCTCGCAGTTTTGTTTCTGAAGAAGTGAAAGGGTCTTATCCCACCCCCATTCCCCAAAAATTAAGGAAGAAGACATAAGCAAAAGAAGTGTAGGAAGGTAACGGACCTAAAGCATAGATCTAAAGCTCTTGCCAAAACGAAGTAAAAACATAACCAAAAACTGACTATCAGCCCCTTATAGAGTACAAAAGTAGAACTTTGTGCTTCAACCAGGTTACAATTAGACAAAAGGCTAAACTAGGCATAGGAGTAGTGATATAGCTTTTAGACTTCACGCTTACCTATTATCCTAGCAGTTAGTGGTAAATGAAACTGCTTGTATTTAGAAAAAGGAAAAATAAAGTTGAACAAAAATAAAAGAGAACGAGAAAGAACTTGTAAATATATTGGATTGATTCAAAGTGCAATATAAGATATCTAACTTGAAAATCAATGAACGTGTTATCATGCTTACCCCAATATTAAACTTTTTCTGGATCTGTCCACAGAAGAAACCCAAGTATATTCCAGACAAGAATATGAAAGCTGACTCCAAAATACATGAAACTATGTTGTTTGGTGATGGCATAAGCAATGAAGTTGAAACGAGCAGTGACAACAAGAATGAAATAAATTGTTCCCTGCAAAAGAAATAAAAACGTAAGTTATCGAATTTGACATTTGGTTCATATGATATTAAGTAATAAAAATCAGGGAAGTATATACATTCAGTTCAATGCTTGTATGTACATTAAACAATTATTGCCTAAACTGAAAAATAAGAATATTTCTAGTAAAACGACATGTTCAATATTAGAATCTCCATAACACATATGTGGTTTACCTTCTAGTTCCGGATTCCTCATTCTCAAACATCAACCGGAAGCGCATGCCAAGGGATACTTGATTGTTGTATACAGCCCTGTAATACTTGGCTAAAGGAATAACAAATTCTGATGGACAAGCCTTGCAGAAACAAATTATACTTCAAAAATGCTATAGATGGATGACATCAATCTGAAGTACTTGATAGTTTCGATTAAGAGTAGTTATGGACTTTGGGTTGTAAAATACAGTGAAGGGACTATTGTTTGCAGCTGCATGGGCAGCTGCTACTTAGGATCCCTATATGAATACTATCACTTGACAATATTGATGATGAAATATTTGCGGGTTGTCTGTTAGCTCTTTTCATACCCAATAAAAGTTGTTGCTTCTCATCTCTACTCACAACATAAAGCAAGAGGATTAACAACATGATTTAAATGGTATTCTACGAAACACACTATACAGAACCAACAGAGAAAATTGTTTCTGAAACTCTGTAAAATTGATATTTAATACCATTGATAACTTACTATTATCAACTAATTAGTATTTTTCATGCATTGAATCAAACCATGAGTTATAGTATGCTTTGAAAATTGTCTAAGAGCAGAGATTTATTTTAAAATCTAATGTACACTTCATGACTTCACATCCTGGACACACAAAAAAAAAATCAATTTGAAAACTGGCTTACTTCAAGTATCTTCCATCATATCCCCCAACAACATAAAAAGCAGAGTTTTGTATTGCTCCTATAGCCAATAAACACACTTATTCACAAAGCAGGGAAACTGAGACCTACCTAGCCAATTCTTTGAAGTCTGTAGATGAGGGTGTTTCCCAAGTCAAAGACCCCAGTGCACTAGCAAGAGCTGCATGCTTACTTCCACTTGCAGACATTTTAATGTATTTTCTAATAATTTCCTGCATTTCATGAAACAACGCCTACTTATTAGCATTTACATGTCAATCAGCCAAAATACAGAAGCACTAGGAAATAGCAACCTCTGATCAATCTCTGAGCAGTAGCCACAGTAATATCAGCAAGGTTCCTTCACCTTGTCATATGGAGGTAATAATATGAACTATGAAGAGTGCATAATGCATTAAAGAATGAAGTACTCACAAGCTTATGAAGCAAATCAGGTTGCTCTTCAAACAAGTCTGGAAAGCTTATGAAGCAAATCAGGTTGCTCTTCACTATTAGTTCTTTCAAGATTTGTCTACACCAATGCTTCACTGCTCTAATATTTACCCTCTTGTGCTTCTGCCTATATCTAATCAAAAGAGAATCAAAATTACAAAAAACATTACAACCCTAAATTCCAAATCTCAAGTACCATACTCATAAACACTGAAAATAGAAATCAATGAAATCCCATGAAAACTTACTGTCTCAGAGTCCCAGAAGTGAACATCTCAGTTACAAAATAGATGTTCCTATTGGCCGTATCAACCCAAGAGGTGTAAAATTTCATGATGTTTTTGTGCTTCAAGGTCTTGAGAAGATGGATTTCACAGTAAAGCCTCTCAAGATCCTCAGGGCTCTGAAGGAAATCATACAGCTTGACTTGGTTCCAAGCCACTTCAATCCCTTCGAACTTATCAAAAGCTCTGTAACTGCAACACCCAAAACCAAAAAGGAAGAAAACCCACCAACATAGAACTAAATCAACATATACCCATCTCATAAAACTGCAAAAGTTCTCATAAAAAACTGAAATTTCTTCAAAATCTCAAAAAGGGATGAAAAAATAACAAATAGGGTTTTAAGTTTCTTACACTGTCTTTGAAGCTCCTTTCCCAAGGATCTCATTGTACTGAAAAACCAACAAAATTAGAACCAAATATCAGAAATGAAGAACATAAAGAAGAACCCAAACAAGCAACAAAGTAGAGATTTTTAAGTACCCTTCCATATCTTCCAGTTGGATCAACTTCAACAAACTCAGACTCACCCTCATCTGGTTCATATGGTCTCATCCCAACCATTTCTCTCTAAAAAGAGGTGAATCGAAAGAGGGAGGGCGACGGAGAGATGGAGGGAGCAATGAGGGAGATGAAGATAAAGATATGGAGAGAGCAGTGAGGGCGATTGAGAGATAGAGGGAGCAGTGAGGGAGATGGCGAGATGGAGGGAGCAGTGAGGGAGGGAGATGGAGATATGGAGAGAGCAGGGAGGGAGATGGCGAGATGAGGGAGGGTGGACATCGAGCTCTATCTAACTCGAGCGCCTAGTAAAACGAGGGAGAACAGAATCGAGCGCCAAAAATCCCGCCATTTTTTTGTAGCGTTTTCATTTTTGTTTACGCCAAAAATTTCATCTTTGATAGCGTATTTAGTAAAAACGCTATTAACAAATGCTATTATTGGGCATTTGTGTTGTAGTGTTAAGAACTATGTCGTCCCCACGGACGGCGCTAAACTGATGTAATCATTTTTCGCTCTGTGCTTTGACCTAGCTCCTACTGACCTGCACAAGCAACACACATGATCCACGGACCACCGTGTGGTGGCCGATGGCAATCCGATGCTAAAGTCAGACAGAAATCTGAGGAAGGCGTAATGTCGTTAACAGGGAATTTGTAGCGTATCTTAGCCTACCAACCATATGTCTTATTTATATTGCAAGGAATATTGGTTCTACCTGGCCATCGAAGGCGTATTTTAGGAAGGAGATCTTCGTGAAGATCTTTCTCTATTAGGAATCGTGCTGTAGGAGGGAAGTTCTTTGTTAGCATTGTGCTCCTAAATACGCGGGAGATAGTTTCCAATACGAGAGCAATCCGTAGAAGGAAGATTCCCTGTGTGGAACGTACTCTGGTATTTGCTTCCTAATTGAAAGCAAAGAGCTGATGTAGTTGTCCGTCTGAAGCTGATCCTCGAGATACTTGCCTTATTAGGACTCATGGGTATTGAGGATAGCTGTGAGACGTGTGGCTTAGCACGCTATAAGATTTCAGGTCCATCTGGCGAACTGAATTGAGCGGGCTTAGAACCGCTTGGGTCGGATCAGTGTTGGACTAATGTTGGGACCGTAATTCCTCAAAATCATCATGACACGTGTATGACTCAGGGTTGTGACCCTTGTATTTACAACAATAATTTAATGACTGAAGTCGTTCTAATTAATGAGGTGGGAAATTGTCATACCAGGTAAACTCTCAATTGAACCAAGACTGCTTGCAAAAAAAAAAATGCTTCGTTGAAACATTAAAATTGGAGTCATTCTACATGGCGAGGAAACAAGCGAGGGGAGGGAGGTGGCGGGGTGGGGACCGTTCACCTCCCTCGGGATGTGTGCCATCATTTTTTGTGCGCACATCCCGAGGGAGGTGAACGGTCCCCACCCGGCCACCTCCCTCCCCTCGCTCATTTCCTCGCCATTTAGAATTTCTCTTAAAATTGAGATAAAATTCTAGAGTCACAAAATATTACTGAATCATCACTAATTCTAGAGTCACAAAATATGATAAAAGTCAAACATAAAGAAGTTTCAATTTACAAATATAATTGAACATGAAAGCATAACTAGACAAGTTAAAAATCTTTTATGGAGAACATCAATTCTTTACATTCAAAAGGGTTTCGGCCCAAAATCTACAAGATTTAAGAGAAGCCACTGAAAGCATTCAATTTTCACCAGATCTAACAAAGTTAACAATGTCTAAGAGATCAATTTCAGCGAACACAACCTAGATGAATACAAACATTCAAAAATGAACAAAAAATTGGAGATACAGAAAGAGACTACCTAATGAAAGAAATATAAACTTCTCCTCAAAGAAACTGTTTCGCTTATTCTCCAATACTCTCAGTGATCAATAAAATGATTCATGAACACTGAGATCATCTGATTGTAGAAATCAAGCTAACCCTTCAGAAATGTGACTGCAAATGAAATCGAGAACGAAACTGGATCTGCTTGTTGACATTGTTATCTGCGATGAAGTTGAAGCTCTCCTTGAGTTGATGAAAATGAAGAATATCCGATCTTCAGCTCTAATAGTTCTCTACAATCCTTTCCATGCCCTACATCATCTCTCGATTGATGAATTTCTCTAGAAATCTCAGTAAATAAGGAACAACTCAAATTGCGAACCGATTCAAGCAAAAAAATGCAAACACTAATGAAAGCAAGCGAAACTCACTTCAATCCACCTCCTTTGATGCTGAATCCTGTAGAAACAAAGGTCAAGCCAGTGAGAATTTTCGTGAATCAGTGAGAAACGATGAATAAATTAACAGAGAAGAGATCGAACCGATACTCCTACAGTGAGAAGAAGCTAAGAAGAAGAATGATAAAAGAATAAACGAAGTGTGAAGCTCGAGTGTTGCTACGCTGCCCGGTGAGACTGCATGGTACCAGGTAGGGGTGGGCATCCCATCCCGCGATTTCGATCCCGTCCCGATCCCGATCCCGTCCCGTCCCGTTCCGTCCCGATTTTTTCGGGTCTTAATGGGATTGAATAATTTCATCCCGATCCCGTCCCGTCCCGATCTAGAATGGGATGGGATGGGATGAAGATTTTCAATCCCGCCCCGTCCCGAACTAATTTTTTAATATTAATTATTAATATTTTTATTTACTTATTTATTTTATGAACATTTGCATAAATTAATTAGTGCATGTGTGCTGCAATTTTAAAGAACTTCATTCCAAAATTTTGAGAAAATAGATCTTCCAATCACCACATAATCAAACAAGTTCAAAGATATTGAGCATTGGTAATTAGAGATTTCATTGTCAACTTTGGAATCATGATCAGCCTAGTGTGAATATTTTGAAAAGTATTTATATTATACTATATAGTTTCAACGATGTATGTATACAGTATATATATGAATCCATAATTGCATAAACACACAAGGATTGTATGATTTAGCCTCTCTCATGTGCTCACCCCTCACTAAAATCCATACTTCAGAAATGTCACTATAAAGATCATTTCTGTTGATTTTAAGCTTCCTTTATATTTTAGGTGCTAGCGCGCATCGTAAACACAGATGATTATCAGTAAGTACAAAGGAGAAAGAATGTTTTTGTATGCAAATTGATGATCTAAACAAGATAGACGAGAAACAATACTCGTGATCTCATTGATCAAATGCTAATGTTTCAGAGATTTGGTAAAATTGAAATGATACAAAGAAGATTAACATAGCAGGGAGAAATCAACCGAATTGATAAAGCGTTAACATAGTCATTGTAAATGCTAAGTTTAAACAACTTCATAGATTTGACAAGGCAAACCCATTCCGCTCAGCAGTTCCAGCAGAATGCAGTCCAGCAGTTTCAGGCTTCTATTTGATATGTCCATATTAGCACGCTGATCCCATCCCGTCCCGTCCCGTCCCGAACCCGTTTGGGATGGGACGAGGTCGGGATGAGGTTTTTCCCATCCCGTCCCGTCCCGATCCCATATGAACGGGATGGGATAGGGATGGGTATATCTCGTCCCATCCCGTCCTGTGCCCACCCCTAGTACCAGGCACATGCCACTTGATAAGGTAGCAGCCCCATCTAAAGTTAGAAGAAAAAAAAAATAATAATAATAATAATAGGAAAAAAGTCTCCTCTCCAAACGCAGGAACGCAGGGAAGTTAGGGCTCCAAACGAAACATCTGCCACATCCACCTCTGTTACCTCCGTCGTCATCCTCCACGCCTCGTCAAAAGCATTGACAGAGAGAAGGAAAGATAGCAAAGGATCGAAGTTTGTAATGTAATTCGCTGGAAAAAAAAAAGGGAAGAAGAAGAAGAAGAATATTTTAATCTACAAACCCAATTCGCCGAAATCCAAGTTTTTGTTTTCTTTGCACTGTCGAAATCTCAATCTTCCGCTTCAGCTCTTCTGCAGAAAAAAATTTCAAGGTGAGTTTTTTTTTTTTTTTTTCTAAATTAACAATTTGATTCCTTTTTTGTCTTACTAAGGTTTGGGTATTTATCAATTTGAATATTTAAGTAGATCTTATATCATTTTTGGGTTGAATTTGAATATTTTGAAGTTCAATTCAAACCGAGTGACCTAATGAACTTGAACTCTTTGTGATCTATCTTGTTTTATAGTTCATTTTGTTGCAAAGGAACTGAATTTGGTTTAATTGTTTTGGATTGAGTAGGTTTTGAACTGTGGGTAAAAATTTGTGCAAATTGTGTTTTCTCTTCTTAGGAAAAAATTTGTTTTCTCTTCTTAAATGAAATGATACCATGTTAACAATGATCTGTGGATTTAGTTTACAAGTTAAATATTAAGGGATGTTATGAAAATATTGTATTTCGTATTTTCAGGGATGGATACAATAAAAAATAACGAAAGTATGAAAAATGAAGAAATTTTAGAGAAGATAAAAGAGTCTTGCATAGGGATGGAATTTAACAACATTGATGAGTATCAATCATATTATCATGATTATGGTAATAAAAAGAGATTTCCAGTGAGAGTAAGGGCAACTGAAAAAGATGAACAGGGAAATCTTAAATATCTTATTCTTGCTTGTGGTTGGGCTGGGAATTCAATAAGTAAAGCAGAAAGTGTTATAAAATTGTGTGCCTCTGGTAGATGTGGTTGTAAGGCTAAGATTAGAGCTCTTATACGCCCTGATGGAACATTGAGAGTGACAACATTAACAAATTATCACAATCATGCTTTGATCCCCGAAAAATCGAGATATTATCAGAAAAATCGAGTTATGAGCCTACTGTCAAGAAGAGGCTTGAACATAATAATAAGGCGGGCATTCGGCCAAATAAGAGTTTTTCTTCGTGTGTGGTTGAAGCTGGTGGGAATGATACTATGACATTTTCCCAAAAAGATTGTTACAACTATTTACATAAAATAAGGCAGTTGAGACTTGGTGAGGGGGATGCGACGACACTTCATAACTACTTCCAAAAGATGCAAGCTAACAATGCTGATTTTTTTCTATTTGATGGATCTGGATGACAAGGGGAGGTTAAGAAATGTCTTTTGGGCTGATGCATGGAGTAAAGTAGCTTACAAGGAGTTTGGTGATGCCATTACTTTTGACACTACGTACTTAACTAATAAGTACGAAATGCCATTTGCTCTTTTTGTTGGGGTGAATCATCACGGTCAGTCAATAGTTTTTGGATGTGGATTGATTTGTAGTGAGACAGTAGAAGAGTTTATTTGGCTTTTCAAATCTTGGCTCGTGTGTATGAATGATTGTGCTCCAGTTGCTATAATCACTGATCAAGACAAAGCAATGAAGAGAGTCATCGAAATTGTGTTTCCCAACACACGACGTAGATGGTGTTTATGGCATATTATGAAAAAGTTGTATGAAAAACTGTCGGGTTGCAATCAATATGAGGCTATAAAGTTTGCAATGCAAAGAGCAGTTTATGATTCTCTGTCTCATAAAGAGTTTGAAAAATATTGGCGTGGGTTCATTGAGAAATTTAACGTTCAAAATAATGATTGGTTGAGTGGATTATATGATGAAAGAATTTGTTGGGTACCAACATTTCAGAGAAATACTTTTTGGGCAAGGATGTCTTCAACACAAAGGAATGAAAGTATGAATGTTTTTTTTATGGTTATGTAAATTCAAAGACCGCTCTAAAGCAATTCGGAGAACAATATGAGAATGCACTACGAATTAAGGTTCAAAAAGAAGTTGATGAGGACTTTAGATCATTTAAACGTTGGCTTCCTTGCATTACTCCTTACGCATTTGCGAAAAATTTTCAAGCTGCCTACACCACAAATAAATTTAAGGAGTTTCAAATAGAGATTGCAGGAAGATTATGTTGTGCAGTTAATCATCATGTCATGGAGGAGTATGACTTTAAGGTTTATTATGTTTCGGAAGACAGGTTGATAGGAAACGCATACAGATCAATCAATTTTAAAGTTTATTTTAAAGATGATGACTTCAATATTAAGTGCAATTATCAATTATTTGAGTTTAGGGGGATCTTATGTAAACATATTTTATCGATATTGTCTCATAAGAGGATTAATGTTTTACCAGAAAAATATATTCTTCGAAGGTCTAAAGATGTTAAGAGGTGTCATAAGAAGGTTAAAATTGTATATTCGGATTGGGCAATGAAGTCTGAAAATGAACGGTTTGATGAGATGTGCAGTCTCTTCTATGAAATGGCTGACTTAGCTTCTGGGGATCAAAAGGAGACAAATAATGTTAAACATTGGATAAAATTGAAGATTTGTGAACTAAAGATATCAAAAGGTAATGGTGATGTTAATGTTGAGTCAGAGGGGTTTTTGGAAGTTGGCACTAAAACTACTGGTAAAATTCATAGTCCATTGGTCGTCCATTGCAAAGGACGATGTTCTACTTCGAGGATGCAATCCACCATGGAAAAAGTTCGTAAAAAGAGCAAGAAGAAGAAAGAAACACAGAAAGAGACGGAGAAAATGAGAAGTATTGACAAAAAACATGCCATTGAAAATAATTTGGTAATTTTACTTGTTTGTTTTACTTTTATGAATATATTTATATATATATTTTCAATTCAAGAATATTTACTTTTATTTTGACATGTCATTTTTAGGGTTCTACCCAAGTTGGATTTGAAGGCTCACAATATATGACACCTCTTTCAAACAATGTTGTGCCATATGGTCAAATAAATCTTAACACGCAGGTTTGTCTTTAGTACATTGATTTCACTTATGATTTGCCCCACTATGATTGTTCACTATGATTAATGTGTTTTTCGTTTTGAATGATGAAAGTATGGGGTCATATTATTCACAAGCTAGTGCTACAATTGATGGACTTGGTCAGGTTTACTCACTTATAACACAAGTATGTAATTTACTTGCTTAAGATCATTATAACAACCACATAAAGAATGTAAGCATTTATCATTTATTTTTGCAGCCACCAACTTCTAGCAACGACATGGAGTTGAGAGATTATAGCTCATTATTTTTGCCCTGGTAAGGATCTCAAACTATGTTAGTTCTTATTTTAAACTTTTTGAATTACTTCAACAGGCATATAGGCTGTAATTGAGTTTAATTTTTTAGTATGAATTAGACACATTGCTTTACTAATTTTTATTTTTTTTTTATATCAACTCTGTTGTGGATGAGAATGATTCCATGTTCTCAACTCATCTGTAGAGCTGTTTAGGTTGTTTTTCCATGAAAGAAGTGCATGGCCTCTATTGGGATTGTAGAGGGGAAAACCCCATGTTTTGTTTATAGAAGAAAAGCAGAAGATATGGATCCACAACACAAGACACATACCTGCAAAAGAACAAGCACACACTACTATGACACTTGGGAGTTTTATTTCCTGGATTTCATTACTATGTTATGCACTTATGTGGATGTTGGGTGAGCAATTTGGTACTTCATTTGTGGTCCATTCAACGAAGCGATAGGATGCTTTTGGGTAGAGTTTATATTATAGATCTGTGAAGGAGTGTTGTGTGTACATGTGTGTGGAAACAAAAGGGAAATGAAGTGCACATGGAGGTTTATAAAATGCAAGTGTGGTTTTCGAATTCTCCAGCAGTTTCGTTGCTTTCTCATATACTGAAGTTTTAGTTTCAGTGAAAAGCTTACAATTCCTATTTCCCTTTGTTTACTTATGGACATGGCTCTTGATTCCATGGTTCTAATTCATTGCTTTTGTTTGCTATACAGAATTCAACCTGCACTAAGTGTTCAATTATGCTCTTACATTCTTGGCATTTTGCTCAGTGTTCATTTTCTTCTAGCTTCAGATTAACTTTGAATTTCAACTTCTGAATAGCATATCCAAATTAGTGTAGTCCATATTTTGCACTGAATTCAACACAGTTGCATAAACAATATGATGCTATGAACTTGAGGTGAACGCCATTGTTTTGTTAAGCCAAATACGTGTCAATGTTGACTGAAAACACAGCTTATAACAGCAAAAGATGTACGATTGTAAAAATAATTCCCCTAGCTAAAGCCTTCAAAACATTTTGCTGCATAAGCATTCTTTCTTTGAAATGATTATTTGAGAGTGCAAAGTCAGACATGCAAATCAGTTATTGCTAAGAATGGCATGGAAGTATTATGATCAAACAATAATTCTTCCTGTCGCATTTATATCCAACATGTGATATATGCAGGTTGTAACATTCAGTTGGCAGCCTTAGATTGGATTGTGAAGATGCAGCCTTAGATTGGATGTTTTAATGGTGTGCATGCAGATAGCCTTCGTATGGGTGGTCGCTGGCAATTGATAATGGAATGGGGTGTATTTTGCATTTGCATACAAATAGTGGACAGTAACAATGGAGACCTTGTAGCTGGATTCTTAATAGACAGATCAAGAGATACGGTTTGGTTTTGAGTTTTCGATTAATGTCCTCTTTCGTTCTCCCAAATAGCTTGTTGCTACTTGCTAGGGACTGTCCATCTGAGGGATTTACAAATTTACGGTCTCTCTCTCCATCTGAGGGATTTACAAAATATCCATTCATTCAGAACATAACTGAATACAAGTTTGAAATACGACTTACAAAATATTCAATAAACCACAAGTTTGAACAAAATAACTACCATTATTATAATAACCATCACTAGTAGTGCATTGATCAAATCCCTTGTCAATGCCCAATGAACATTGTTCGCTTGAGCTTCACCCTCACGAATGTGATACTGATTTTTCATCTCTTCGAAGAAATTTCTTGCCTCGCAGTTCTTTTTCACATCTTCATCTAATTTGTTTGCCTCGCAGTTCTTACTCATTTTCTTTTTCACCTCTTCAGCTGATTTGTTTGCCTCGCAGTTTTTGCTCACTTTCTTTTTTACCTCCTTATCTGATTTGTTTACCTCGTAGTTCTTTCCCACCCCTTCTGAGCGAACCCAAACTTCATAACTAGTATAAGCCTCGGCAACTGAGGTAAAACCCTTGTACAAACTACCTTTATACCTTGTTACTTGGATTGAACAATCTTTTCATATTAAGTAAATTTTGGATTCATGACCGCGATATACCACATACGCCTTGTATGCCATATTGGGTTAAGATCTTATTTCAACATACAAAAAAATGTTATTAAGCCACAGATGCCAATAAGACAAAATTTATTTTTTGCAAGAAATGATCAATGGCCATGAACATTCAATTGAATTTTTTTTTGAGAATCTCCTTTACAACATGGACAATGTTTCCCTTATATAAATCAAAACTCTTTTCCCCTTCTCGGAATTTTTTTTTTTCATTCCAAGTCTCTCAATCCTCTTCAAAACCCAATCATTTAAACCCCTTTCTCTCTGTTACTTAGGACACAAAAATCCAATCTTTACTCACATAAAGCTTCAACTTTTTGCCATTTTAGATCAATTTTATATACATGTTTCTCAATTTTTGAAGATAAACAGAGTTGTGGATATATTCACACAGATCCCACACAGTTCCATTCCGAAACTAGCAATTTTTTGCCATTATGGACGTGTTTATGAACCAATAACAAGACCACGTAATCAATAAGAGATGAGAGAGAATGAGGCCTTCAGATGGTTTAATGAAATTCACATCCATACAATATATTCGAGCAACAATGGAGACGACGAAAACGAAAGCAAAAGCAGAAGGAGAAGAAAATGGTAGCTATGGAGGTGAACATCACTTACCTCTTATCAGCTATGGAGGAGAAGGAGAAGGAGATAGCAGCTACGGCGTACCTGATTTTTAGTTGAGCCCTAAGATCCCTTTCTTTCTAGAGCTTCAGATCCCCTTTTTTTTTTGTCAAGGTAGCCACGTGCCTGGTACCATCCAGGCATGTACCACCAGGCAGCGCAGAATTATTGGTGAAGCTTTGATGAAGACAAAAAGTTGGATTTGAATTGTGAAGAGTCGATTTAAGTAAAAGGAAAGAAATAGATAGAAGACGGTTATTTATTATTTTATTTAATTTTTTGAGCTTCGATTTTGATTTGTTGGGTCCGAAAAAAAATGTCGTCGGGATTCGACATGGTGTCCCTACTTTAAAGCCCATAGCATTCCATACACATGTTAATACTAAAATGTTGAATAGCATTTTTAAATACCTTACCAATAGCTTCCCTAAAATAACTTTTTCCCAGAAATTTAAATAGATATAATATTAATAGCATTCCCTAAGTAACACTATTTAAAAATTGCTATAATAACCCAAATCTGTTGTAGCGTGTTTTTTCTTCAACCTACAATATACTTTAACAATGCACAGCGGAAGGAAGGGTTATTGACAACTTCAATTAGATTATTAAGCAATACTTGATTCACAAATTAAAAAACAAAGGGAATAAATGAAATTAAACGATAGATGATGAAATGTTGAGAGATGATGTGAGACAAAATAATTAAATTGTGAAATAAGATTGAAATGTGGAAAAATCTCAAGGGTATGAGAATCACACAATTTATTTTCAATTTCTCCCAAAATACTCAAATCACATGATTTTTCAACCTACATGACTTGAGTTGTGGATCTAAGAAGTAAAAGTCTATTCATTTTCTTTAAACTTTAATCAAATCCATTGTTTCATTTCTAAAACATTATTGGATTTTGGTTATATTTTTCATTGGAAAAATCCTAAAAGACATGGAAATAAATTTATTTTTTCGAATAAAAAATATTATCCGTTTAACAAATGAAACATTCTTTCGAAGTAATTCTTACAATTAAATGTTCTACTTTGCTTCATAAATGAAAATACAATCTATCTACCATTATATCTTCATAGGGCTCAATTTCTTGCCTTGAGAGAGAAATATTAGTTCTCCATGAATTATGAAAATAAACTAATACTTAAAAGAGATAATTGATAATAAGGAATTATTGCTAAAAATGAATGAAATGAAAGATAAAAATGATTAAATAAAAATGAAACTTACTTCTAGTTCAATGAAAAAAGTTGGAATACAAACTAAAAAACTTACACTTCTCTACACTTTCTCTCTAAAAATAAAATCTGAAAATCATATCCCTTGAATGGAAAAATAATATCTATTTATAGACCTATGAATTCTTTTTTTTTTTATCCTTAACCCTCCCCACCCCATGTCGTTGACCGTGTTTGAACCTATGACGTGTGATACCATCCGCCACACTTCTACAAACTCAACTGGAATGTACTTGGACGGTTGAGATGTAACTTCAAAATTCGACGGTGATAACTTCACACCTTGTGTTTGACGATCCAGATTCATTTGTTTGATCAAGTGGATGGTTGGTTTTATTAGGTTTATGGTTTAAGTAGATTGTTGGATGGATTATATAGGAAAAATATCCAAAAACCCATAATTAAATAATTCAAAATTTTTAAGAGTGGTTTTGGAATGATTTTTGAAATGATATTAATGAACAAATGCTAATGGCACATTTGGGTATCAAATGAAAATTAAAGTGGGATGTGGATAGGTCAAAAATGTGATTTGGGGCTCAAAACATTGTATGGGTCATTAAGGAATATTTATAATTGGGTTGGATTTTAAGCTTGGTCTAGTTCAAATCTCTTCGTACATAATTTCTCCAATTTTTCATCGACATGTAAATTAATAGTGAAATTGTCTCAAAATTTTCACATTTCTCAATTTCCGGAAAAAAATATAAGAATAATCAAATTTGAAATAAATAGAGACATTTAATAAATTTTAAGCACAATTAAATACTAATAAAAAGCTAAGTGAGGCGTAAAAATCAATGTTTTTGGTGTTTATCAATGAGCAACAACGGTAACCAAAACCTTGACACAATGAAACCTTTTCAAATGTCAAGTGTGAAATTTCCCTCTCACTTTCTCATTCTTGTGCGACAAGGTTTACATAATAAACACAAAACATGTGTTCATAAAAATAGTTTTGTTTTTAGTCGGTGCCCCCTAAGGCTCTAAGATTCTCTTACAATCCAACTCTTTCTCGTTGGGTAATGGACCTTATTTGTCAAGCATTTACTGATTTTGTCAGAGTATCCTGTAAAGTGTGATTATTTGTTGAGAACTACAGTTCGTGTTGCCCACTTTCGGCTCCAATCGTTCTTATTTGACACTATTAACTTTGTTGTATTTGCTCTCGTCACCCTCCTGTCTAGTTGACTAAGTTTCTATGTTGCCCTGAATCCATGTGATGCCATGGAGTTGGTTGTTCCTCCTTGGATCCTCGCTGGAAATGATTCCCAGTCATTGTCCAGCAAGGTTGACCGGTTCTATCTGTCGGAACCTTCATCATGTTTCTTTTCCGTTGGATAGTTTATCCCCTGGTTTGCCCACTTTCCTAGCATCCTACTGGGTCTTTGTCTCGGCACATTGCTTACCTCAAGCTGAATGCAAACCGGTTTCATGCCTCCTCAGCTTCCCTCCATTTCCAATTTCTCTTACTCAATGAAGAAAAAAGAATATGATGTAGGTTTCCCTCCTAAACTCCTGTTGGAACTTTACCGCTTTCGACCTCACGTGTCCATTAAATTCAATGAATGTCTCGTGCAATGCACGTGAGGTGGAAAATGTGGTACAAACAGATAGTGTACAATATGTATGAAAAATGTACTTGTCATTAAGAAAAAGTAAATTTACCTTATGCTAATTACTTTCTAAATGAGATATGTATAAGATCATTTCACACTTATTGAAAAGAATGAAAAAAAAAACCCACGAGTGAGTATTCTTTTTATTGGGAAAATGGGGGCACGACCAAAAAATTTAGTTAAGGAGGCTAAAAGCGATCTCATGCATCCGGTAAGTTTACTTACTTACCTTGCTCTTTAGGCTCGGAGCTAGGGGTCAAGTGGGAGCACTTGGCGATCCTGCGATGCCGACGACATCATCCTGCCTCACCTCTTTCTCTCTCCCTCTATTCTCTACGATGCCGGCGACCCCGTCTCGCCTTGCCCCTTTTTTTTCTTTTCTGCTCCTTTTATCTGTCTACTGCGAGACCGACAACCGCCTTGCCTATTCTCTTCATCTCATTCCCTATTTGTTTAATTTTTTCCCTTTCCCACCATCGCCACTAGCCATCAGCAATTTCACCCTCTTTTGTCTGCGTTGAGGAATTTGCATATCAAGGTCTAGTTTTGTACTTTATTCATAGAATTTTTTTGGAGATACATGAAAAATTCGATCCATTAGTTCATTATCCTCAAGGTACATGTTTGTATCTTGAGTTTCATCTGTGGGGTTAATGTTTGAAGGACATTTTGATAATCAACGTGAGTCTTTTGACAGCCAGCGCATGATGACTGCTAATCTTGGGGGAGACTGCAGTAGTGATTAATGTTGGGGGTATTATTTATAACTTTTTTCTATAAATTTTTTTTGCAAATAACCCATTTTTTTAACATATAATTTTACATTTGAAATTAATTTTTGCCCCTTAACTTTATACATCAATTTGATTTGTTCCCCTTATCTTTTATGCTCTGAAAAAGTAGCTTGTTGGATCCATTTTTCTCCTCCATAGATTAGATGAAGTTTTGTATATATTTATGTATTGTTCAAATTTTAACAAAAATTATGTTAATGAAATTCTTATTATATTATTATTAATTAAATATGATTCATCACTCCGGCCCTTTCAACAAAAATTATGGCTCCGTCAATGTTGCTCTTCATGGCAATTAATTTTATATTTTCTAAAAATTACAAAGGTAAAACTAATAATTCTTACAAGACTATAGTGCCTTACTAGCAGTTGGATCAAGATGATATAACGTTATATCACGTTCAATAAAAAAAAGG
Organism: Berberis vulgaris; assembly: GCA_963556465.1. Lineage (NCBI taxonomy): Eukaryota > Viridiplantae > Streptophyta > Magnoliopsida > Ranunculales > Berberidaceae > Berberis > Berberis vulgaris. The sequence goes on from OY747132.1 coordinate 46,297,511, forward strand.
GTGTTTTAAGCTCGAGGTAGCTTAAATTCTTGATATGATTTCGTCAATTTAATTATTGATTCATTGTATTCTCCAACACACTACATTAAATTGACATTTTTGTAATAATCCAAAAAATAGTAACACTTTTGAGCTATAACAATCCACAAAACAATTTTACATATTTAAAAAAAATAAGTGATTCAATAATTGTATCACCACAAATAGTATGGGCTTATAAGTGATGTTATTCATGGTGATCTAATTTATTGTATCATTTTTTTTGTGTAACTATTTTTCATTTTGTTGACTAAATTTAGTTTTGACTTGAAATTGTTTGGTGGATTGTAATAGCTCAAAAATGTTACTATTTTTTAAGTTGTTATAAATATGCCAATTTGAAGTAGTGACAATTTCTCAAAGTAACATGCAGATACTTAAAAACTATGTGGAAGCCAAGTATGAGATGAGGGAAAATGAGACTTTTAAAATGATTGATTTATTATCCATTGAAGATAATGAAAAATAACAAAACCATTGTTTGTTTGTTTGATGAACAAATCTTAATTAACTAATTAATTTAAGTAGGTTGTTGTCCAGTCAAAAGTAAAGTCCAACACTCATTTCATGGCATGGAAGAAGAAAAAACTTTTTTTTGCATGGAATACAATCAAATAAACCTATTTATTTATTTGAGTCAAAACCACAAAAACATAACACTATTAGACTAGAGTTTGGTTGTTTTGGCCTTTGGCCTGCCTTAGCTTTACCTAGCCTGCGTAAGTGCTTTAACTGTTAACTGAAACTGCTGACACGTAGTGGACGATCTTGGCCCTTGATTGCATTATCTTCGATGTAATCTCCATCGTCGATGAGGATTAAGTCCCGGTCCCACGTAAGCAGTGACGGGCTACAACAAGCTTTGGGTAGCCACGCCATCGCCCTGGGAGTGGGGTCTAGTTCGGTGTGTGGGTCCTTCCCCTTAATGGGTAGTTAGTTTGTCGGTTATAACCGTTGCCACGTTAGTGACACGTGGGTGTCTCATGTGATTCATTGGAGAGAGTGGGCTTTCAGTTTAAAAATCGTTGGTGTGGGGCCCACTTAGTTCAGATATTCATTTGACGGTTGACGCATAGTCAATAATAAAGAAATTAGAAGTTCCGACATAACGGAAGAGATGAAGAAATGATGTAGTGACGGGTCAAGGTGACGTTGTTTTTTTTTTTGACAGAGGTCAGGTAGCATCAAAAAGAGAATCTTTAGGGTTGTAAATAAAGACACGTGCCTTTTCCTTGAATCAGGAAGCAGCGCTTGTCATGCCGACAACCGAATCCCATTGGTGAAATTAGAGGAGATCAGGGTTTCCATAGTCATCAAGTGGGGGCCGTGGTTGTTATCTCGGTCGGTCAAGGAATGTGATTTGAGTCTCAAATATACGTCAAAATTTCAATAAATATCAAATTTTAAAATACATCGAAATTTTTTTTGAAAAGAAATAAATATTTTATCTACATTTAGTTTATTAGGTGAATGATTCTTATGTAATATGTTATTTTTTATGAGTTGTGTGAGACTTTTTTTTTTTTACGTAGTATTTAAGAGTTTAAAATACATAATTTATAATGTTAAATTCGAAATCACAATCGAATCGAAATTTTTACGTTATTTTTACACAAATAAAATATTTCTTAAAATCCGGGGATCGAAATTAATTCAAAATACGAAATCACAATCCTTGATCTCGGTTATGTTACGTTTGTTAAGTTATGCAAAGAGCGACGATAGTGTCTCTCTCACTTACTAACCCATATTATTTGTTAACATCATCCTATCCTAATTCCTAACCAACCATGTCAATATCGAGAGGCAATCTAAAAACTAACTAACCACTCCTTGTGTATTTGTATCTTGTTAGCTTTGCTGAAATTACTCTTCCAAATCCAACTGTCTAACCTCACTTATTATCCACTAATTTGTTGGTTCAAGAGGCATACTCACTTCAAATGTTGTTCACAAAATCTTTGCTTTCTTAAATGCATATATTAGACAAAACATTTCACTTCACTTCACACTATCGGTGATGCTATATTCAATTGCAACAAGCTTATTTTCATTATTTTGACTTGTCACAAAATGAGCCACCTAGTGTTGGGATTCCTAAAAATAAGATTTCCTACCACAAAAATAACGAAAATCTATCTTACAAATCAACTACGGGTTTTACAATTCATAATGATTTGAAGGAAGACATCGAGGGTTGAGATTTATTTTCGATAATGGTATGTATATAAATACAAAGTATGTACATGGACAAAATAAAAAGGAACATATAACTTAAAATGAGTTGAATGTACATGTAGCGTCGAGAGAAAAATTTTGTGTTTTCTTTACTCGAAATAAAAATTATCATAACTATCTACTTAATTTTCAGATTTTGGTAAACTTGATATCGTTTGAAATGCAATTTTCAATATATTTTCAACAAAACCAATGACCAATACAAACACTTAAAATTTTAAAATATGTTTCACAACGTAAGTATTTTCAAATAATGAAATGGGCATCTTAAAGCTCATTCAAATAAAGATTATGAATCAAAGTTTGGGAGAACTCACTCTTGCTGTTTTATTTTTATTTTTTTCAAAATTTCGATCGAGTTTGACCCTAAATACCACAACCAACTTCCTATTGTGCCAACGACAAAAATAATACATTAGTCTATCTTACAAATCAGTTAGGAGTTTTTACTATTCATAAGAATTTGGAGGTAAAATAAGGCTAGGATTTGAGAATTGAAGAAGATGTCGAGATTTGAGATTTATTTTCTACAATTGTATGTTTATATAAATATAAATAATGTACATGAGCAAAAGAGAATTACATAAAACTTAAAATGAGTGGAATGTGTATGTAGCGAAGAGAAAAAGTTTTTTGTGTTTCCTTTGCTCGAAATGAAAATTATTATAACTCTCTACTTGGTTGTCGAATTTTGTATCGTTAAAATGCATTTTTGAAGACATTTTCAACAAAACCAATGATAAATACAACAAGTAAAATTTTAAAATATGTATTTCACAAGGTATGCATTTAAAAAAATATATATAATGCAATTCACGATGTAAGTATTTTCAATATTTATCAAAGAATGAGACATATATCTTAAGGCACATTCAATCAAGAGAAAACTCACTACCTCGATTCTAAAATTGATTTTTTTCAATCGTATAAAATATTAATTGAGATTAGCCTAATGTCACAACCTACTTTCTTTCGGGCCAACGACATAAGTAATACACCAGTCAATCTTACAAACCAACTAGGTATGTCACTATTCATACATAATTTGAGATAAAAGATGACTATAGTTAAAATTTTGAATTTTTTTTTTTTTTGGGTTGAGATTCATTTCCTATAATTACATGTTTGTAATAGAAAACATGTAGAAGGGTGAAGAAAATGAAAATTTGGTAAAATAGTTGGTGGAATCTACATATGGTGGGGAAATAAAATTTTGTATTTTTTTTCTCAAAATTAAATTGTTATAATTATCTACTTGGTTGTCAGATTTTAATAAACTTGATATCGTTGGAATGTATTTTTGAAGATTTTTCCAATGATGAGTACAAGCACTAAAAATGAAAAATATACATTTTACTATTAAAAATGTAAAATGCATTTCGCATCGTTAGTATTTTTCAAAGAAATGAGATGAACCGATCGTACAAAAAGAAAAGAAAAGCCGGGCAATTAATGTAGGGGTGGGCATCCAATCTCGTCTCGTCCCGTCCCACACTTTTTCTAGTCTTATTGTGATTGATCAATCTCATCCTAATCTCGTTCCGTTCCGATCTAGAGTGTGATGAAATTGAAACGAAGATTTTCAATTCAGCCCATCTCAAACTAATTTTTTAATGTTTATTATTAATAATTTAATTGATGAAATATCACCTGAATGAAAGTTATGATGAATAAAAATATCATTAAAAATAAAAATAAATAAATAAATAAGGTCTTGTTCTACTTAGGATTAGGGAGCTTCTTAATCCAGTATACATGTATGATCTGTTTGATTTGCAAATTGCTTAAGCACTAGTAAGCCACAATATCTTATTGTCTAATTTTTTGACAATCTTCCACACTAAGAAACGGGATCAGTGCAGTACTTATCCCTGATTAAGTTGTAGGGTACTATCAAGTTTGAATTTGACAATATCTAGATTGTAGATGTACTGCAAATTAATATGTGTCAGGCTTGCAGACTCACTTGGATGCATCAGATCCTTTTCATGTTCCAAGAGTCCAGATATTTCTTAGACGGTTTCTCTTGGAAGATCCGCGTACCCAACATTACTCATTGCATACAAACAAATGTGGTAAGCTGAGTAAACAATGATCATATCAGGTTTTTTATCAACAAAACACTCCCATTGAACCCCAGAAGTCACTAGTGAATTCATGTCAAACATTCAAGATTCCTACTATTAATTTTCATGAACATTAATGATACATAAAAATGGTCACACTCCTAAGCTGTACACGTGTCATGATGATCTCGAGAAACTATATGCCCCGGCATCAGCCCAATGTTGATCCGACACAAGCGATTCTAAGCCCGCTCACTTCAGTCCGCCAGGAAGACCAGGACTCTCACAGCACGCTAGGCCCACACGTCTCACAATTATCCTCAATACCCGTAAGCCCTCCTTAGGCAAGTATCTCGAGAATCAGTTTCGGACAGACAACTACAACTGCTCTCCGCTTCCAACTATGAAGCAAACACCAAAGTATCTTCCACATAGGGAAACTCCCTTCTACGGATTGTTCTTGGATTGAGAACTATCCCTTGCGTATCTAGGAGCACATAGCTAATAAGGAACTTCCCTCCCATTGCACGACTCCTAATTAGGGAGGGATCTCCATAAAAATCATCTTCCTAAACTACGCCTATGATGGCCTAGTAGAGCCAGAACTCCTTGCACTATAAATAAGACACGAGGTTGGTAAGCTAAGGTATGCAACAAATTCATTGTTACAACATTACACATTTCTCAGAGCCTTGTCTGACTTTAGCATCAGAGTTTCATCGGCCACCACAATGGTGGTCTGTGGCTCAGGTGTGCTACTTGTGCAGGTCAACAGGTCAGCAGGAACCAGGTCAGAGCATGGAGCGAAAAACGACTCCATCAGTTTGGCGCTGTCAGTGAGGACGACATAGTTTGTAACTTTACACTAAGTGTCGACTCCTTTCAAAACCACAGAGATGGTGACCACCAGGTCACGTAGCAACAAAGAACAAGGGGACGCGTCCAACGCTCATGCCATCCATGTACCGCCCTTTTCAGTAGTTTCTGTCATGCACGGGCATCCAACTCACGATCCTGCACCGACGACAGCACCATTGAACCTCGAATCGGATGAACGATCTCTTTTCATGTACCAAGCTCTGTTTATAATTAAGGCGCTCACATTAGCGAAGCAAAGGCCTGACAAGACACTAGAGACTTATTTAACCCGCTTTAACAGTAAGTTAACCACCGTCCACACGTGCAACAATACAACGGTTGTTTCAACCTTCATTAATGGATTGCGGAGAGGAAAGTTTTACAACTTTCTGATGCTAGACTCTCCGGCGAACATGACTGACCTAACGAAGCAACACAAAACTTCATCAACGTGAAAGCGGAATAGAGAAGAACCGAACCCGGGGAGCCATCGGTCAACATAATACATGTAATTCACGGAGCACATTTCGAGTCCGAGCTATCTAACAGGTCTAGAAAAATGGCTTTATGAGATATGAAGATTCAAGCGATACGTGGCGAACAGCCGACGCAACATGGTCAGAAGTCGGGCCCATCCGCGCCGCTGGTATTTACGGAAAGGGATTTCCAGGGCATACAACTCCCGCACGACGACTCCCTGGTGGTGACAGTTTCCCTGGCAGGTAAGGAGATTCTTGGTCGATACCGGGAGCTCGATGAACGTCATTTTCCTCTGTACACTTAGCAACATGCAACTAGATGAAACAACATCAAGTTCTGATGGTCGTCTAGTGACCGACTTTAGTGGCGAAAAATGGTTCCCCATGGAAATATAAAGCTGACAATAATAGTGGGTGAACAACCAACTCATAAAATTATGTTTCAGGAGTTCATAGTAATTGACACGCCTTCGGTGTACAATGTTGTTTTGGGAAGACACTGGATACACAAGATGGGAGCGGCGGTCTCCACCCTACATCAGTGCGTCAAGTACCCAACGAATCAAACGGTTGATACATTGAGAGGAGATCATTTGGCAGCTAGGGAATGCCAATACATGGCGACTTTGCCACCTAACAATCCTCAAGAGGCAACCAGTCCAACGGCTAAGACTACCGTCTGTTCAACCCGAAACATCAAGGAAGAACGACCGGTAAGCCCTCGAGGCCGATCCAATGCCGGACAACTAGAAGAAAAAACCGTTATGGCCTACCTTGACAGCCCTCGAAACAACAAGGCCATTTAGATAGGTTCCCGCCTAAGCAAGGTAGCGGTGAAGCAACTTACGGAGCTGATACATCGTAACCAGGAAATCATTGCCTGGACCATGCGCGATATGGTTAGGATCGATCCGTCGATAATCACTCATCGCCTCGAACTTGACCCCACGAAGAAAATCGTCAGACAAAAGAAAAATCCCGTGGCATCCGAAAGGAACACGATCATAAACGAGGAAGTACTATGTTTACTCGACGCAGACATGATCAATGAAGCGTGATACCCCGACTGGTTGGCAAACACCGTTCTGGTAAAAAAGAAAAATGAAAAGTGGAGAGTGTGCGTAGACTACACTGATCTAAACAAAATATGTCCAAATGACAACTTCCCACTCCCCCGCATATATCAGAACATAAACGCCACTTTGGAACACAACCTACTTAGCTTTATGGACGCCCATTCAGGCTACAATCAAATATTGATGCACCCCCAAGATCAAGAGAATACCTCTTTTGTGACGGAAAGAGGAATATACTACTATAGGGTAATACCATTTGGCCTAAAAAATGTTGGAGCTACTTACCAACGATTGATCAACCGAATGTTCCAATAACAGATCAATAGAAATATGGAAGTTTACATCGACGACATGTTGGTCAAGAGCCTTCGTAGCCACGACCACGTACACGATCTTTCTGAAGCATTTGACCAACTCAGGAAATACCGGAAGAAACTCAACCTACAAAAGCGCACATTCGGAGTCGAGTCTGGGAAATTCTTTGGCTATATAGTGAACAAAAAGAGAATTGAGGCCGATCCTAAACAGATTCAGGCCATTCTCGACATGAAATATCCAACCAATATCAGAGACGTTCAGAGCCTGACTAGAAGGGTAGCAACACTCAACAAATTTATATCAAAGTCGTCCGACAAATGCTTTCCATTCTTCAAGATATTAAGAGAGAACAAAAGATTTTCATGGAATGAAAAATGCGAACAAGCCTTTTTGAACCTGAAAGCATATTTGGGGAGTCCAAAGCTACTCTCAAAACCCGCAATAGGTGAAACACTATACTTGTACCTATCTGTTTCAAAACACGCTGTTAGTTTGGCCCTCGTACGAGACGACCAAAGAACCCAGAGGCCAGTATACTACACCAGCAAAATCTTCGTAGAAGCGGAAGCATACTATCCGAACTTGGAAAAGTTGGCTCTGGCGCTGGTCGTATCCTCCAGAAAACTTAGGCCCTATTTTCAAGCCCACTCTATAACAGTCCTAACCAAACATCCACTCCGCTCGGTATTACATTAACCCAAGCTATCAGGCAGGATGGTGAAATGGTCGGTAGAACTCGGGCAGTTCAACATAAACTACGCTCCAAGAATCGCCATCAAAGCCCAGGCACTCGTGGACTTCATTGCTAAATTCACTGGCGAATAAGAGCCGAAGATAGACTACCAACTCTCAAAATCAGATGTCCCAGCATGGACCCTTCTCTGCGACAGATCTTCAACCAATAAGGCAAGCGGAACAGAGATCACATTCTTCTCCCCCAACAGCTTCGCCCTCGAAAAGGCAATCAAATTCGGCTTCCTCGTTTCAAATAACGAGGTCGGATACGAAACATTCTTGTCAGTCCTAAAGTTAGCCTTAGGGCATAGATCGCCTAACAGCATACAATAACTCTAAACTAGTAGTCAACCAGGTCAAAGGGGATTTCAATAGCAAAGATCCCCGCATGATAGCCTACCGCAACAAGATACTTGGCTTAGTGGGCGGATTCAAGAGCTGTCAGCTCACACAGTGCCCCCGAGAAGACAACAAAAGAGCTGACGAGCTAGCAAAAGAAGCCTTAGCCTCCAATGAAGACTCCAACGGCCTCATGCATATCAAGAAAAATCAAGCTTCGACGTGGAAGAACACATAGATATCTGCGCCGCGGAAACACAACCCAATTGGATGACTCCGATACTAGAGTATATAATGATTGGGGCCCTACCAATCGAAAAGGTTGAAGCACGAACACTTAAAAAAGAGCGGCAAGATACACTCTCCTGAACGACAAGTTATATAGAAGGTTTGTGACAGGACCCTTGTTCAGATGCCTATCGCCTTCAGAGGCAAGCAAAGTCTTGAGAACCATCCACAACGGTATATGTGAGAATTGTCCAAGCGGGAGAACCCTCGCCCATAAGGTCCTGACTCTAGGGTATTATTGGTCGACCATACAACGAGACGCTAAAGACACCGTCCGCAAGTGCGACAAATGCCAGAGGTTCGCGCCGTACACCCGTGTGTCAGCTCAGCCACTAATCCCAATGACTAGTCCATGGTCATTCGCGCAATGGGGAATGGATATTGTCGGGCTGCTTCCGGCGTCGGCTGGCCAAAAATTCCTGCTTGTCGCAATCGACTACTTCACCAAGTGGGTCGAGGCCGAGCCCATATCCAAAATAGGACAGGTCCAGATCGAAAAATTCATATGGACCACCATCGTCTGTAGATTTGGCATCCCCAGATGCCAGTGACAACGGAACCCAGTTTGAAGGTAGCAAGGAAAAAAACTGTGCAAAATTCTGGGAGTCAAGCACCACTTCTCCTCGCTAGGACACCCCAGGCCAACGGCTAAGCGGAAGTTACCAACCAGACGATGCAACTAAAGGAAAATGATCGATGGGATCATTACTCTCAACGCAAAATTCTTGGGAGTCCGCTGATGACGACGACTTGCCAAGGGATCATTACTCTCAATGCAGACAATGATCGCCAAACTTTCCAAATAAGCCCAATCAATTCGCGATTGATAACGACGGCTTCTAGTGCAGAAAGCCTAATCCGCGTCACACGGGTCACGATGGCGGAGGAAGTGGGAGTCTAGCCAGCGTTGCTCTGCTGATGACGACGACTCGCCAAGGGATCATTACTCTCAATGCAGACAATGATCGTCGAAATTGCCAAGTAAGCCTAAACAGTTTGCGACTGATAACAACGGCTTCTGGTGCCCAAAGCCTAATCCGTTTAGCGCAGGTCACGATGGCGGTGAAAGTGGGAGTCTAGTCAGCGCTGGTCCACTGATGATGATGACTCACTAAGGGATCATTACGCTCAATGCAGACAATGATAGCCGAACTTGCCAGGTAAGCCCAGTCAATTTGCGACTGATGACGATGGCTTCTGGTGCCCAAAGCCTAATCTGCTTCGCGAGGATCACAATGGCGGAGGAAATGAGAGTCTAGTCAGCGCTTGTCCATTATTGACAACGACTCACCAAGGGATCATTACTCTCAATGCAGACAATGATTGCCGAACTTGTTGGGTAAGCCCAGCTAGTTCGCGACTGATGACAACGGCTTTTGGTGCCCCAAAGCCTAATCCGCTTTGCAAGCGGATCACGATGGTAGAGGAAGTAGGAGTCTCAGCGTTGGTCCGCTGTTGACGACAACTCGCTAAGAGATCATTACTCTCAATGTAGACAATGATCGTCGAACATGCCAGGTAAGCCCAGTCAGTTCGCTACTAATAACGACGACTTCTGGTGCCCAAAGCCTAATCGCGTCACACGGGTCACGATGGCGGAAGAAGTGGGAGTCTAGCCAGCGCTGCTCCGCTGATGACGACGACTCGCCAAGGGATCATTACCCTCAATGCAGACAGTGATCGCCGAACTTGCCAGGTAAGCTCAGTCAGTTTGCGACTAATAACGACAGCTTCTGGTGCCCAAAGCCTAATCCGCTTTGTGTGGATCACGACGGCAGAGAAAGTGAGAGTCTAGTCAAGGTTGGTTCGCTATTGACGATGGCTCCCCAAGGATCACAAAGGTTGAAGGAATAAATAGCAGAAGTCAGTACTATTTCGCTAACGCTTAATGAGTCGTTAAAGACAACGACTGAAGAAGCCTGGTCAACCCTGACCAGCTTTCTGTTGGTTAAACCCTAACCTATAACAGAACAACTTAAAACAACAATATATTTTGATTGACGAAGACAAGCATTCCACCTAGCAGTCAAAAACCTTACGGTCTACAAAGTGACTAAAGTAAACACGACAATATGAGACAAAAACAACACTTTCATTCAAAAACATGTCTATATAATCAATCTGAGAGACGACATTACAATCATTCTAAGGAGAAACATCATCCTCATTAGTAAGCCTCGCGGAGCCCTCCCTTCTATTGATCGATCCGAAAGCATCCCTTTTGTAGCGAGTGAAATCAAGAACAGTACCGGGGTGCTCCTCCCTAATCAGCTTCAGGAGCTCCAATCTACCACAAACAACCTCGGACGAGATAAAAAGTTTCCTGCCTAACACGTTGAAGTCCATCGTTCCCAACAGAGCCACATAATGCGAACGCTCACCTGCCATCATCAACAGAGCGTGGTGAAGCCCCTCATCAACTGTGGCTTCCAGCAGCTGCCTTTCGACGGCCCATTCCGCCTCCGCTCGCTTCCTTTCAGCCTTCATGCCCTCACGATAATAAAAAATGCTAGAAGCTTGCAACCTACCTTCCAAGGAGTCCGCCCGGTAAAGAGTGTCCAAATATGAAGTCCACGAAGGCCTTTTCCAAAGCAAACACTATTCCACGGGCTTCGGAATGCAACAAGACAAGATCATGTAGCTCTGGGGTGCGAGTAGCCATTTCAAGACCATGACGACGCAAAAAAGAGGAAAGAAAAATAAAATAAAAATAAAATCAACCTTATTTAAAAAAAAAAAAAAAAAAAAAACTTGCCTAGACCGCCTACGCTGCCCAGCCATTAATCTGGGCGTTTTTCTACCTTCTAGTGCCTAGGCGGCCGCCTAGGCCGACTTTTAGAACACTGACTCTAGGGAGCAAGTCCCAGAGAGCGCGCGAGGCTCACGCAAGGCCGGCCTACCACCATAAATAAATACACGAACATTGTTCCCTTTATGTTTTTTTTTTCCATTGTTGTGAGTCAGTGACATCAGATTGCATTTTCATTAACACGATAAAATGATATGGAGATGGAGATGGAGATGGAGAAAGCGTGTAAAAGAGATAAGTGTCCATTTTTTATCAGAAGGGCCCACCATCTCACTCTCACATTTAGGAAACTCAACCACAGAATGGCTATCAGAACTTGGTACTTTAAAGAGACTCTAAGTCACGATTGATTATTATTTACGGAAAATGGCTTTTATGGCCTATTTTTTCCCCAAAATAGACCATTTAGATACCATAGTTGATGAATGACTAATTTGTGCCTAATTTTATATTTTTATAACTAACAAAGACTCTTTTATTAACCCAAGTTAATTCATAAGGTTATATGACATATTTACCCTTCTAAACAAATAGAAAACTTAATTTTATAGTTTTAGGACCAACAAGGACTACAGAAAAAAAAAACCTTACGTTAATTGTTATTGAATGATAATTTTAGTCACTCTTTGTTATTGACCAACAAGGCCTACAGGAAAAAAAAACTTATGTTAATTGTTATTGACCAATTTTAGTTATTCTTTGTTAGTTTTATTGATCAACAAGGACTACAGGAAAAAAAAGACCCTAAGTTAATTGTTATTGAACGAAAATTTTAACAAGAACTACAAAAAAAAATAAAAAATAGTTTGTTCACTGACCTGAAAAAGATTAGGATTTATTATATGAAAAATTAGGATTTATAATATAAAATTGTTATTTAATGAAAATTTTAGTTACTCTTTGTTATTGACCAACAATGACTATATAAAAAAAACCCTAAGTTAATTGTTAGTGATCGATTTTAGTTAAAAAAAACTTACGTTAATTGTTATTAAACGACAATTTTAATAAGGACTATAGAAAAAAAATTAGCCTGTTCACTGACCTGAATAAAATTAGGATTTATCATATGATGTCCATTATTTTTAGGTTAGTGAACAAACAAATTTTTTTTTTGTAGTCCTTGTTAAAATTGTCATTAATAACAACTAACGTTGTTTTTTTTTTCTTCTGTAGTTCTTGTCGGTCAATAAAACTAACAAAGAGTAACTAAAATTGGTCAATAACAATTAATTTTTTTTTTCTGTAGTCCTTGTTGGTTAATAACAAAAAGTAACTAAAATTGTCGTTCAATAAAAATTAACGTAGGTTTTTTTTGTTTTTTTTTCTTTAGTTATTGTTGGTCATAAAACTATAAAATTAAGTTTTCTATTTGTTTAGGAATAATTTTATGGGTTAACATGAGTTAATAAAAGAGTCATTGTTAGTTATAAAATTATAAAATTAGACACAAATTAGCCATTACATCAAATATAGTATCTAAATTATTTATTTTGTTAAAAAGTAAGCCCTAAAAATCATTTTCCCTATTTTTTTATTTCATGAAAAAAGGGAAATATATGAGTTAAGAGAAAGGAGGGAAACTTGTGATATTTCACTACATATCATGAAAAAACACTTTTTAAGGGACTAAAATTATTTCTTGGTGAAAAAAAAAAAAAAAAAAAAAATTGAACACCTAAATAAATAAATAAATAAAAAAGCTCCTACATGCTCACACCCATTGGAATTAATGGCATGTGCCTTTCTTAAAAAATGACATCTGCACGTATCTTCCCTATTCTCTTCCTAGCTAGTTAATTACAAGTGATTTTGTTGATGGTTAACTATACTACTGTGCCACTCTTGGAGCTCCATAATAAGGGAAGGGTCAGTGAGACTAAACAGTTTTAAAACGCACAAGACTTCCTTCCCTCTCATACAACTCTATTGAAAGGAGTCGTTTAGTATCGTAAATCATGCCCGGCCCCCTCCCCTTCCATTTGCACCGCAGCGTCTTCAACTAACTACTACATCAATAGACTTTTAGATAAACTCTGACTGACTTGAAGGATTTAATATATTTTTTAAAGTTAGTTGCAGATATGACGATTATTATCTACAAGTAAAAAGTCAATAATGATACTACTTTTTTCCTTAATTAGGAAACGAAAACAAAAATAAAAAGAAGAAAAACTGTGACTTCTAGATGCATGGAATATTATAGTCAAGTTGAAAAAAAAAACAATCAAAACATAGTTGGAAAAAAATTGAAAAATAAAAAATCCTCCAAGATAAACTGTTCCAACTGCTAGTGGAAGCGCAATGAAGCCAAAATTAACCATTTGGAGACCATTGAGAATTTGATGTTGGTGGTTGTCTGGTCAAATGAGACACGTACCATAGGAGGAGATAATATGGAAACACCATCCATCCATCCATCCTCCTTTATATATATATATATATATATATATTTTTTTTTATTTCGTATTCAATGCAACGCAATATTTGCAGACACACACATGCACCTATAATATAATGACTTCATCCAATTCTCCATTTCTACCTAACACTAACCAAACCAAACCCACATTTTATATCATCCAAAACAACCAAACGATAAAGGCAAAGCCAACTTGATCCGATGACAATCTTTTCAGTTAATTGATCAATCAACTCTACTCGACTACTTCTTAATTTGTTTTGATCCGTGAGACTGTGCGTCGTCTTTGATGTTGCATTGAGATGGGTAAATGAAAGTTCTTGTTTTAATTCTTACCCATGTACTCATCAACGGGTAAATGAAAATGACTTATCCGTGAAGATAGGCTTTTCATCCACTATATGTCACACACTATGAATTCAGTAGTCATCTAGTCTTGTAACTGCTCCATGCATGCAATTGTAATAGCCAAGATATTCCTAGTTCGTGAGGAGGTCAATAACCTTTTGATTTTGAGTGCAAATGCCTTATACTGATACTTGATAAAAAAAAACTTGCAGAGTGCGAATCAATGAAAGTGCTTTGAAATTGAGTGGGGAATTTTCTACTTGATCACAGATAATACATGGTACGACAAGGGTTTCTCTAAACCTCTGGAACCTACTTCTCAAAATGTTCAATCCTCAACAGTGTCATTTCAAGATGCTCAAAAATGAGTTTGCTATTGTGAAAATGTGACAAACTAACGGGCTTTAGATTGTTGGGCCATGCATCAACCCATTTATTTCTTTAGTTCTTTTACTCATTCTTTTCAATTCAACCTAGACTTAGGGCAGCCGGTTGCTCCTAGGTCTGTCAAACTGTCTATTCATTTGGATCCTAGAATTGCAAAACTTACTTGGGAAAAGTTGAATTTTAATACAAAATCTTATCCAATCAAGCCTTTCAAAACATTTTTATTTTTATATTTATGTTTTTTAAAAACTCAAATCCAATCCATTGACATCCCCACTGCCCTAGTGCACTAGACCTAGCTACAGATGGTGGCTTCTGAATCAGGGGTAGTGTTTGAGTAGTAGTGGTCTTGGATCTTATATCAGTGCCTACTAGGTGGTGTACGTTGTGCTGTTCACTACCCATAAAACTTCGGAAGTTCTTTTTAGGTGAACGTAATTATAAGGTAAGAAAATCCAGTTATTCTTTTTCACTTCAGACATGAGGTGCCATTTCTGTGCTCGACACACATGCAATCTCTATCCCAAAATACTAGGTTGATACTGATGCATCGTTTTTCGCTCCTTGTTTTGATATTCACCTTTAAACCTGTTGACTAACACAAGGAACGCACGTGAATCACGGATCACCGTTGTGGTGGTCGATGACACTCTGATTCTAAAGTCAAATATGGATCTGAGGAAGGTGTAATGTTGTAAAAATGAAATATATAGCGTACCTTAACTTACCAACCTCATGTCTTATTTATAGTATAAGAGTCCTGGTTCAATCAGGCCATCGATGACGTAGTTTAGGGAAGAAGATCTGCATGGAGATCATTATCTAATTAGGAGTCGTGTTGTGGAGGGAAGTTTTCCCTATTAGTGTAACACCCCTACTTTTCCAATAATGATAAATAATTTATGTTTCTAAAATTCAATTGAAATTGTGTTTCAAAATCTTCTTTTGTTTGACAACTAGTATTTTTCGAAATTCAGTTAACTTTCTTACCATCCGAATCTCGGGACGAGATTCCATTTAACGTGTGTATAATGTAACATCCCTAAATTTCATAAAGATAATTTATTTTATTTTTAATTAAATAAAATAGGGTTACATTTAATTGAATGTGAATTTCAAAATTAGGGTTTTATTTGGTGAGTTCAGAAGGTGGGTGCTTTCAGAAGTCCAGTGGGGGCGAATAGCCACCCACCTTATAAAGGGAAAACCCTTTCTTTCTTTCTTCTCTTGTGCAAAACCCCTGGACTGTGAGACCCTTGTGTGGGCGGACCTGAGGGGGAGGGTGAGGGTGAGGGTTGGAGCCCAATAGGCCCAACAGGCCCGTGGATCCCAAGAGGGGTTGGGCTAGCTACCAAGGGGGATCATAGTCCCACATCGCCTGGGTGCGGGATGGTTATGTGCTATATATGTGCGAGGTTGGATCCCCATAGTAAGAGGCCTTTTAAAGCCGTGCGGGCCGGTTGGGCCCAAAGCGGACAATATCTTACTGTGCGGATCGGGTCGTTACAGTTTGGTATCAGAGCATTTGGTTAGCCTAGGCTGGGGTAGAGTCTAGGTGATCCTCGGAATGTGGATATGGGTGTGTAGGAGTTTAGAAGTCTTAAGATGAAGTGACAAGGGCGAACCTTGAAAACTTTAGTTTTGTTTCCTTTTCTTCGTGAATCTCATGATGAGGCTTCATTGACTTGTGTGTGCGCGAGTAATCTTATTTATAATGTCGATATTTGCGTGACATTGTTTCGTATTATTTCTTTTTAGGGATTTGATATCCGTAGTGTTCACTTAACACTTTCCGTGAATCTCGGGACGAGATTCCTTTTGAGTTGTATATAATGTAACACCCCTACTTTTCCAATAATGATAAATAATTTATGTTTCTAAAATTCAATTGAAATTGTGTTTCAAAATCTTCTTTTGTTTGACAACTAGTATTTTTCGAAATTCAGTTAACTTTCTTACCATTCGAATCTCGAGACGAGATTCCATTTAACGTGTTTATAATGTAACATCCCTAAATTTCATAAAGATAATTTATTTTATTTTTAATTAAATAAAATAGGGTTACATTTAATTGAATGTGAATTTCGAAATTAGGGTTTTATTTGGTGAGTTCAGAAGGTGGGTGCTTTCAGAAGTCCAGTGGGGGCGAATAGCCACCCACCTTATAAAGGGAAAACCCTTTCTTTCTTTCTTCTCTTGTGCAAAACCCCCTTCTTATTTACTCTCTCTTGTCTACAAATCGCGGCGTTACCACCGTTTTTATTGCGTCTCTTGTTCTCTGTTTAGGGTTTTTGCGTCTCTCTTCTTTACGGTTCTACCTTGGGGAGCTTCAATGGCCTCATCGTCGTTGAAGGCCTGCTTCAATCCTGATTGCCCCGAAGCCCAAGACGAAGCAGTTGCGAAAGGGTTGGCTGCGTCGGGATGGGAGGTTTGCTGAACTATGCGATCGATGCGCTTAGGGGGCCGGTTAGAAGTGTTGTTTTTCAACCACAAATCCATCAACATAAAACAAAGACTCAGTAAATCAGTACACAGTAAACCAATTGATTCTTCTTCATCAACTGTTCTTCTTCTTCGATTTTCGATGCGCAAAAGGGTGGAGGCGAAGCCGAAGCCAAAGCAAAAGCAAGAGACGGACTGCGATCAGGGTTGATGGAGGCGATTCAGTGCTGATGGAGGCCGCCATTTGCAACTGGTTGTGGTCGGAACTGTCTTCGCAGCTGCTGTGTTCAAGGGGCAAAGCTCCCTTTGTATAGCTTCAAGAGGATGATGAAGAGCACCATGATGCTTCCTTCATCTCTGCCTAAAGACTGGATGTCGAATGAACTGCTGGAAAGGGAAACTTTTTACATGCAGTCTGAAGTTTGTATCTGTGCCATTAATAAAGTATGATTGTTATAAGTGGGAATTAATTGGAGCTTGCATATGAAAATGTTTAGTGGGATTTGGAGTCATCCACATGTGCAAGCACTACATTGGGTTTCTCGATGTGAGAGCTGCGAATTGGACGATTGTGGATTTCAAAACAGGGTTGCGATGTGGCTGTTTTAGTGGCTAAAACAGGGTGTTTGTTGGCTGTGGGGTGATGATTTGGTGGCTGCAAAGTGTTGTTTTGTTGGCTGCGATAGGTGGCGGTTTATGGGCATGGTGGTTCCGAAGCTTCGCGTTATGTTTGCGATCACTTGTTTCTCCATCTTATGAGTGAGTTCTTTAATCTTTCTTGATAATTTGTTTAGATAATTTAATGTGTTTTTGGTTGATAATCTTACTTATGTTTATGATAAGTTTTACCACGGTGATTATTGTGTAGATTATGATATGTATTGGTATGTCGAGTGTTAATAGGAATGGATAAAAAAAAAAAAAGAGTAAAAATTCATGTTTCATGAATCGCCCAATTAATTCTATCTACTGGATGGAGTATTGAATGAGTAGAGAAGGTTCAAGTGAAGGGAATCTGAAGTGGGGTTTCGGAGAAGTTGCTGTATCAGTGAAATTTTCATGTAAGTTTGGATTTTGGGTTTGTGTTCTATTGTAAAATTTAATAGATTGGGAAATTGTTTGATTAATTGAGATTTGGGAACTTGATGTTGTTGACGAAGTCCAACCTTTTCTTGTATTGGTGGGGCAGTGTTGTTATCTTTGGGCAGTTTGGTGAGGAAGAACCTATACAATTTGGGATTGATCAGATCTTATTCTTAACTGAGAACCAACCTTAAAAGCAACCAAGAAAGAATACAACCAATTATTATTAATTATTATTTTGTGCAGCATATGCTTTGCTTTGCTTCATCATAGGGTTCTTTTGGTTTGGTGTACATAAGAAACAGAAAGAAAGTATATGGTGATAGTAGTTGTTCCTACAGTTAGGAGTTTGGTGTATATCTTTTCAGCAATTCAACACGTTGTTTCTACTTGCCCACTTCCATTATTTATTGAGAGCAGTCATTCATGCCCTTGGCAATCCTAGTGGTTATCTATCAACAACATTCGAGGCAATTCAGGCTGTGATAAAGTTGGTTTGGTCTATTCGTGTGGACGTGGATTTGTTGCACAAATCATCGGTGATTTCGTCAAGTGAGTTTTCTTCATTCTTTCTCTTTTACTGTGAGTTTTCTTATTCTCTGTGTTTTGCAAATCCTTGTTTATTGACTTAATTAGTGATTGTATTTGTATGGATTTGATGATGGGGTTTGTGAGTTTTGTTGCGAGGATGTGTGGTTATGATTTGGATTTTGGCTTGGTGGTGTGATGACCTGTATTTGTGTGCCCTTGATGATTTTGGATTGGATTCTTAGGCTTGTTATGTTGCTTGATTTAAATTCCATTTCAAAGGTTTTGGGTGTAAGGTGTAAGTGAAACTTTTAGCCCTTTATCTCTTTGGATGAGTAATTCAGTATACTGTATGTATATTGCTTGTATGGAAATGACAAGTTTCATTTCAGGAAATTCAATTGTTAGATTTTAGACATTGTTGAGAATGAGGTTGCCTTATTTGTGGTGTTTTGTGTTGCAAATGTTTCCTCTCCAATATTTGTGATCTGACTGATGTGTGAGATTTTCCTAGCTTGCTGGGTTCATGTTTGGGGTCACCCATGTTTACCATTTTATTGATTGGGTGTGACTTTGGTTGGTTGATGTTTGAATGGTTGATGAATATTAATGCATTGTGATAAATTTGGAGATTTGTATGCATATTGACTTGTTTATGCATTATGAAGAATTTGGATATTTGAATCACGGAGTGGCTTGAGTGCCATATTGTTACATAGCCTGATTAATGAATATGCTATGTTTTCCCCAAAAATGTGGGTGAATAGATTGTGAATCAAATCATGCTTGACAAAATGTCATTGTGGAGGAATTCTGTATTATGAAAAAAATAAATGATATTGGTAAACCTGGATTTGTGAAAATATAAAACACTTGGGCTTGTATCACTTAGAACTACCACATCTCTTTTGTTTATGATTTCCCCTCTCTTACTAGAGAAACTAAATGACTAGATGGTCGTCTTGCGGAGTTGGGGCACCCATTTCTTACTAGAGAAACTAAAATAACCTTCGGGTTAGTCTTGCGGAAATGTGGTGAGTTTGTATGCCTAAAATAGGCTTTGATATTTATCCGTAAAAAATGTGACGTGAGTTTATGCGCATTGATAGCCCAAGGGTGGCTTTTGGTACTCATATAGTTAGGGGTATCCGCGATGCATGCCTGTATGTGATGTCCCCACTTAGGCATGGATGACGGAGTAGTCCTCCTTTATATGAGAGAGGCATACGGGCATGTATGTTCGGCACGGAGGTGGTGCGAATGTGGTATCGTCTAAGTGATCAATCCGTTAAAAAGATGAACCTAATTCAAATAAAAAGAATAAATGACGTTGCATTGTTTCTAATTCTTTTTATGCAGGATGACAAGTCCACTAATATTTCTGCAGGTCCGACTTGCCATAGTCAACTTCTATAGGGTAAGTATAGGTAAATGCATATTTACATATTAGGATGATATGATTGCCTCGTTGAGGAACTAAATTCTTGGAACTGTGTTTTCTTGCATCACACCTTTGCCTCGTTGAGGAACTACCTATTGGTGTGATGGTTTGTTGTTTGTGTTTCGCTTGATGTTTATCACGTGCGATTTTTATTGATTTTGGAGTGAAGATTTCTCACACCAGCTTTATTGCTGACCCAAGTGAGCTTTTGCTTCTTGGGTACATTCCTTTGGGAATGTAGCCGATTAGCTTTTCAGGTTCAGAGACTTTTGAGCAGCGATACGGGAGTTTCGCTAGTAGGGCTAGCAACATCCGTTTTCCTGGTTAGAGTTTTGTTAAAAATTTTAGTTTGTTCCTATTTTCTAAATTATATTTTGTCATTGCTGCTAAATGTTTCTGTTGTTATTGAATTTCACGTCCCGAGTTTTGGGGAAACGGATAATCCTACGTGGATTTTAGGATTTCGTTTTTCTCGAATTCTTTCGTTACAATTAGCCATGTTCTCCTAGACACACAAGAGATAGTTCACGTTCCGAGAGTATTCTATAGGTAGAAGTCTCCATATGTGATACATACTCTGAAATTTACTTCCTAGTTGGAAGCGAAGAGCATTAATTGTCCGTCCGAAGCTGATCATCGAGATACTTGCCTTAGCAGGGCTTACGGGTATTGAGGATTGTTGTGAGATACGTGGGCTTAGCAGGCTGTGAGAATTCGAGTGCGTCTGGCGAACTGCATTGGGCGAGCTTAGAATCGTTTAGACCGGATCAATGTTGGGCAGACGCCAGGGCCTGTTATTCCTCGAGATCATCATGACACGTGTACGACGTAGAATTAGGACCGTTTTGGTATATCATCAGTTACACCCCCCAAGTTAGTGGACCATCACATCGGTACTAACTCTTCTATTTTCTTGCTTTTAGGGATTTTGCTCTGTTCACCTTCTGATTGAAAAAAAATTTCATATTCTTCACGACTCACCAAAACCATCTTGATGACGCAACTTTGGCCAAAGGCCTTGAGTTTTCTGAAGACAGATTGCTTTCTAAATTGGGCCTTGCTGAAATTCGAACAAAGTTCGGGGTCCCTGAGGACCTGCTATTATATGCTCTGAAGGATGATCAAACGCCAATGTTTTCGCCGACAGGGTTTATCTGTTTGCACTGCAGGATACTCAAAACTGGAGTCCGTTTTCCTGTTTTAGATGTGATTTGGGACTTTTTGGATTTCCTTGGAATTCCTCAACCTAGCTCCTATTGGGTACATGATCGTTCTTATCATTTTGATTAGGGCGAAGGAAACTGACGTCCGCGTGACTCCATGGGTGATCCAGTTGCTGACTTATCTTCAGTTGAACGATCATGTTGTCTATAAAATGACATCGCCGACTTGCTTTGAGAATTTGCTTGATGACTTTAAGTCCTGGCAGAAGTATTGCTTCTTGGCTCCTGCGAATTCAAAGTACTTCAAGTTCAAGGGTCGTCCGCTCGGACGAAAGTTCAAGCCACTTCGTAAGTATAGTTTTTTCTTCCGATTCTGTTGCGCTTTATTGTATGCTAATCGTTGCTCGTGTTCCCTTGCAGGACGGTTTTCCACTACTCCTCTTACCCTGGAGGAGCGAAACACTATGGAGAAATTCCACGACTTGCCAACGAAGAATGTGTGGAAGTCATGTGTTTCCAACTTTGTTCGCAGTGGGCTGTGGGACAACTGGAATGAGACCCCCACTCTTTACCAATCATAGCGAGTTAAGTTTGAAGATGGGGCCCCTTCTAGGAAAAGAACAGACGCTAGAGTTAAGGTTCTTGTTTCATCTGACACGAAGGGGCTGTCCGAGATGCTTGCCTCATTTGTGACTTCGAAGAAGTCCCGAGTTAGAACTGAGTAGACTTCTATCTGCTCCAGTAAGTGAAGAACGTGAGCTCTATTGACCCATCAGGGCGGAAGTCGATGTATCCGGTTGGGAGAGGGACCACTTGCAATTAGCAGGGGTTGAAGATGCATCAAATCTTAGTGTTGCGCAATAGAAGCTTTGAGGGAGATGCTGATGTTGGTTGCTTCTACTGGTGCTAATCCATCTGTGACCGTTTTGCTAGAGAGTACTGATGAGGATATGCCTGAGGTTCTGGAATCCAATCGTCTCATTGAGGGGTTGTCCGATAGTGGCCGTGGTGGCACATGCCAAGTTTCTCACAGTCCACATTATTCCTGTCTCACTCCAGGCCGTATTTCAAGGTGTTGGAGGGTCAGTTGGACAACTTGTGTGAGACCTGCGTTTTTTTTTTTTTAAAAAAAAAAAAAAAAGATTTTTTTGTAAGGCGGGGTGTACTCAGCAAAGGTGGTGGGGGCACATAGCCACCCACCCCTTAAAACAAAACGACCCCCCCCCCCTCTTTTCTTCTTCTTTCTCTTTTCTTTTTTGGTTTTCTGTTCGTTCCAGCAGCGAGCGTAGCTGCGACATCATCGCCTCCTCCATTTGTCTCGGTGGTTTTTGGGTGATTTCTTCCCCAATCTCACCTCCTCCTCGGTTCGTTCTCTCCTCTTTCCCCTCTTTATTTCTTAGTTGTTTTTTTCGAAAAAAAAAAAAAAAAAATCAGTTTTCATTTGGGTTTGGGGTTTGATCGGTTTTTTAGCTCCGATCAGCTGTGTTGAGGCCTTGGTGGCGTCCTTGGGAGCCCTTAGAACCGACATGCAAGGTTGTTTTGGGGTTGGCCAAAATTTTTTCAAAAACAATCAGGGTGCATGTTTGTTTGGAGGGTTCCTCGGCGTGAAACCGGGCTTTGGGTGCGTGGGTGAGCCTCATTTTCGTGACTCCGAGAGTCCTTAGACTCTTTTGCGGGTTGTTGTGCAGTTTGGTAGCGATCAGACCGGAGTAGGGAGGGTTTCGACGCGTTTTCGCCCAACTTTGGGTTTCGGCGGGGTGGTTGCCGAATTCCTATTGCCTGTAAGTTTTCCTTTCAGTCACGCGCCGCTTGTATTTATTTATTTATTTAAGTTTTCGGCTAGTTTTTTCATTTTCGAGTCCGCCTTGCAGTTTTAGAATTTTCGTGGCCCCGGATTCGTGGTTTTGCGTGTTTGGAGCTTCGACCGGTAGGAATTGGGTTTTGAAAATCCATTCCGCCAGGTGAGTGGAACTATAATTTTTATTTTAAGAAATAAGTATTTGAAATCCTGAATTGAATTTTTACAGTATACCGTCAATTGTGTAGAATTGAACCCAAATCCGAAATTCGGAGTTTTCGGATATTTCAAGGATTGTGTTAGTTATGTGTGAATGAATTATGCATTGGATTTTCAGAAAGCATGATACTTGAATGAAATCGAATAGTAATTTTGGTGTGATTAGGCTTTGGTGTAATGACATGAGACTTGTATACTTTGTTGTCGAGTTTGCATAGCATATCATGTTTTACCGTGGATTTTCGAGTCTTGAGCATGTATGATAATCAACTCGAATAATTTATTGTGGTGAATGGGGTCATGTTGGGACCCTGGCATAGTCGTGGTTTTATAAAATTGCCGAATTGTTTATGATTGCACGTTTGTACATTTGGTTATGTACAGACTTATCATTTGTGCATGTGGATAGTAGTATAAGTGTCTTTACCCCGCTATAATGTCTGTTTGCCGATGCTTAGGAGCTTGCTCGTATCGTGAGTTGGATGGTGCTTGAGATGACTCGCACCTGACATTGTGGACGCTATTGCATGTGGCAAGCTTGCTGAGGTGCGGTGAGCTCCCGCACGCACTTGCCACTATAGAGTGCAGTAGGACGGGTCCCGGAGGACGTGCTTTAGAGATTACTCGCTTTCCCTCCCAGCGCGCTTGATTTTGATTATGTTAGGTTGGCCGTGTTAGGCCAGTCGTTCGGGATGTTTGAGTTTGTATCCTGGCAGATGGCACCCCATTAGGATACAAACAAGCCCGAAGTGGTACTGGTGCACGTTGTGGGATGTGTCTGGGTGAGACACATTCGTAGGGTATGCGGATACCTACGATATGAGACACTTATACATAATTTTACCGGATTTTTGGTTTCAACCTAATTGCTATACCTAGGAGGCTAGGAAGAATTATGAGATTGTTTTATTTCCTTTGCTTGATATTTACTATGTTTGAATCGTGTGAAATGATCGACATATATTGTAAACTGGTAGTTATTGTTGAATCTGAAATGTTTGTGTTGTTGCTTGAACTTAGAAACATTATCCTTAGAGACACGGTGTGATTTAGACTTTAGAACTTGTTACTTATTCATTGTTGTGTGGCATGAATTTTCCTTGTTTATTATTCTGTTATTTGTATTTAGTTCGCTCGCACCAGCTAGCTTTGTGCTTTGCTGACCCTGCAAGGGGTGTGCTTCTATTGGAGTGCAGGCAGTGTTGGAGTTCCTGCTGATTGTGGCGCGTAGGCCTCGGTTTCCGTTGTAGGCGTGTTTTGAGTTTTTTGGTTGTGTCCGCCCTGTACGGGTATGTTTTGCTTCCTCTGTGTTTCAGATGTACTCTATTGTTAAACTAGATGTTTGTATACTGGTTTTGTCGCTATGACATCTGGCGGGGCGAATCAAATATATATTTATTTTGTTCAAACTTTAGCGTAGTTTTATTTTGGTTTGTTTATCGTATCAAGAATGTGTTATATTATGATGTTGTGGCCGGTTACGATCCACCTGTGTACGTGTTAGTTCACGCATCGGCACGCTGCGATTCCCATGGCGGGTCGGGGCGTGACAACTTGCTTCCTCCTTTTCCTCCGAATCTTGTTAAGTCGTCCCGCACTAAGGGGTCGACTGCTAGTGACAAAGGAAAGGCTGCGGATGAGGGCCTGGGAGCAGTGGAGACTACAAAGGGTGGTGCTGGCGTCAGAAAGAGTTTCATCCGGATGTGCGGATAAGTCTGTTTGCCTAAGACTTAGTAAATATGAGCACTCAGGTCTGACACCAGGAGGTTGATGTGGATTATGCTTCGAAGAAGCATATAAGCAGACGTCATATTTGGCTGATGGATCACACTCCAAAACCCGAGGAGGATATGGTAGAAGAGCATATGGATAAGGGTTTAAAGTACTTTATGTTTGGAATGTCTCACTTGAGCCAGGTGGTCATTGTTGGGACAAAAGTTGAGGCGGTCTGTGAAAGGGTGTACACCATGGAGCATGTCTTCTTGAACATGCAGAGGCTGTATTTTGATGCCCTTTTAAAAATTGAGCTGCTGAGAAAGCAAGCTGAGGAGAGGAGGCTGGAACAATCGGTCATTGCCGCTGAGGCTCAGAGTGTTCATCTGGACGCCCGTGAGTCTGACTTAGCAGAGGCGGTGTCCGCGAGAGACAGATTCCAGCAGGAGTTGGATTTGACCCTCAGTGATTTGGAGGTTGCGCAAGAAGTTGCGGCTAATGCCCGTTCT
Organism: Berberis vulgaris; assembly: GCA_963556465.1. NCBI lineage: Eukaryota > Viridiplantae > Streptophyta > Magnoliopsida > Ranunculales > Berberidaceae > Berberis > Berberis vulgaris. The sequence goes on from OY747132.1 coordinate 46,322,809, forward strand.
GAATTGCAGTCCCTTGCTGACGAGAATGCCTTGAAGGAGGCTGATTGGGCTGTTCAAAAATAGCAGTTGGAGTCTGATGTGGAATTTAACGCTCGAGTGGCAAGGAAGGCCGATGACTAGCTTGAACTGGAGCAACATGAGCTCAGTGCTGTACATAGCAGTCTGATTACGGAGCAATCTAATGTCGATGCACTGACTGGCAAGTTGGAGCTATTGGAGCGTGAACTTGTTGAAGCGAAAGTGCGTGAGGAAAAGCTTCTCCAGGAACATGGAAAATGTGAATTCCATTGGGTTGTACATGGTAGATTAGAGCTAATGTCGCTGATGAAGGAAGAGCATCCGGAACGAGACCTCAATCGTTATAAGAAGATGTCGTATTTAGACTTATCAGACGAAGAGGGCAGTTTGGATCATGATGCTCAGACTGCGGCGCGTATGGACGCAACTCCCGCTCCCTCTTCCATTAAGCTTAGCTCTTTTGTTTCTGTACCTTCTCCTGATAAGGATTAAACTTTATACACTTCTACCTTTTTTTTGTTTCAACTGTTAATGAAAGCATGTTTATCTTGAGTACATTTCGTATCCGTTTTGTGCTTGTTATCCCTATTGCGTGTTTTCCGTTTCGCCTAGTCATTTTACCTTGGCATAGGTTGGTTGGCTCAATAAAAAGTCGAATGGTTTGTCTCTGTTGAGAGTTTGACTGTTTGCGTTGCGAGTGACTCAAAGTCAATGTTGCTTAGTCACGTTCGATAGTGGGCACTCCGTGAATGGTTCAAAAGCGGGCTATGATGCCAAGTTTTGGCCCATTCTTAAGGTAAGGCGTTGGGAGTCTGTTTTGCCCATCTGACCGTCGGTCGCAGTTGTTGGCATGAGTGAACTGTGATAGTCGAGCACATGCGTTATCTTTGACCTAGGGCATTCCATGAGCACTCGTTCGCGAGTTGGGTGGACAATTTATGGGTCGACATGATCGACCTTTGCTGGTAATAGAATGTTAGCTCGTGTGAGCATGGAGGGATTGCTTGAGCTATAATTTATTACTGTGGTCGTTGTTTCGAAGAAGAGCGGCGGTTGTAAGGCGAGCCGTCTAGGGCTCCCATCTTCCAAACCATTTATGTCCTAATAGAGTGGACTCAAGGTTCGGAAAGTGAGGATTTGGCAATCACGATCTTTGAAGAGCGATGATCCCGTGGCGAGCCGTCGACATCAATTCGGGACTAACTAGTCTCTCACCTTTCAAACCATTTACACCCGCTCATAGCGGGCTACAAGTTTGAGACGAGGGGGTTCAACAACCATGCTGAAGAACAATGGTCCCGTGGCAAGTCGCCAGAATCAGCTCGGGACTGACTATATTCCCACCTTCCAAATCATCTACACCCGTGTCCATCGAGCTACAAATTTGGGAGTTTTCGGGGACCATGGTCTGTAGAAGAGCAGTGGTCCCGTGGTGAGCCGTCAGAATCAATTCGAGACTGACTAGGCTCCCACCTTATAAACCATCTATGCCCGCGCAGTGGGGGCTACAAGTTCAGGGTTGGTAATTCAATGACCATAGTCTGTAGAAGAGCAGTGGTCCCGTGCCGAGCCATCAGAATCAGTTCGGGAGTAACTAGGCTCCCACCTTCCAGACCTATCTACACCCACGAAGTGGGGGCTACATGTCTGGGCTTTGATCATAAGCTGTCGTTGCTAGTCGTCACCAACCTGATCGGGTTTGATGACCGTTGTCCACGAAGGGGACAACGGTCCCTAGCGAATCGTCGTCATCAGGTGTGACAACGCTGATTAGACTCCCACTTCCTAAACCATTGGCATCCGCGCTGGGTGGACTAGGTGTCAGGATGAATTGGAAACCATCGTCGTCAACCAAGTCTAACTAAGCTTTCCCTGCTATGTGGAGGCTCTGCCAGCTGCGGGCGTGCGAGCCTATATCCGAAAGTGAAGTGCGTTGTGCGGATGAGTTATGAAGAGATAAGAGTACCTTGAATCACCTGGCAATATGCAGGTGTGATCCATGTGTCAGGAATGACTAGAGTTTCTAATGTTTGTGTGAGGCATGTGGTAGATTACTGTTTGAATAGTGGGCCAAGCCCATGGGCCCATAGAGTGAAAGCTAGGGTTTCTTATACGCAATATGCTACGTGTAGGGCGTAGATTGCGAGACGGTTGAGTATCATTTACTCCCCCTCAATTAATGGGGTTGGATGCAGCCCCGTTGATTGGACGAATGTGGACCTGCGCAGTTTCCTTAGGAACCGTTGTCTCTTCATTTCCTATACAGTATTCAATGCTGACAGTTAAAGTGAGCATTTGGTGAACCATTATATCTATATAATGATGTCTCTTCATTGTTGTAGGCACTATCTTCTACAGTGCGTATCTCATGTAATGTTCTTACTTGAAGAAAATGCTTTGGGTTTTCCAAAGGCTGAAAGGAGATCTCCATCATTGAAGTCTTTGAATGTTCAGACATTTGCGCCTGTGTCAAGATGAGAATCGTTGTTATGTGTGGTCACCTGCTTTGGGTGAGCACCTAATCGTTTCATTGGGTCTCGTAATTTCTTTTCATTTTGCGAAGAAGTATGCACTCCCTCCCAAGGGATGAGTCTGTCGTTTATTCACTAGCGCTTCGATGCTACCTTGTGCTGGTATGCCAGCATGTATGCAGTTTCTGCTGCTAGCTTATGGTTGATTGAAGTGTTGGCAGATGCGTCGATGCTTCCAGGGGTGGTACCTCTCAGTCATCCCGAGTATCATGCATGGGAAAAATGTCTTCGCTTGGCAGCACTGTGAAACCTTGACCGCTTCGTCGCTTGTGGCATCTTCATCTACTATCTTATACCTTCTACGGGAGGCCGAAAGTCATTTGAGGAAGTCTGCAACTTGTTGCAAGGTCTGTGTTTCCGTTGTCGGGTAACTTTCTGGGGTGATTTGGCGGAGCAACCGGCTGCTCTGTACTCTAAGCCCTTTTTTGCATTTTTGTCCTTGATATTGGGACATGTTTCTCAGAGGGATCGTTGAGCGAAGTTTACTTGGGGTATATTTGCTTTCTTCTGGCGTTAGACTGTTTAAGCGAGTATTTACTTTATGTTGCATTAGATTCAAATGCTCGTAGTATGCAGTCTTTTGTATCCGCCTCAGGGCACCCATTGTTACATCTTTCCAGTAATCAATAGAGTGTATTTGTAAAGATCTTTCTTTATTTCTTAAATGATTGAAAATCACATAAGTTTTTAAGAACTAAAACTCTACATTGACTATGGAAAGGAAAATAAACAACCGAAATAGATTAACTGTTGGCGGAGAGAAGTTGACCCGACCCTTAAGTGAATTTGCATGGCCCTTGTTGGATCATTGATACTTTCAGCGAACTGCCGAGCTTTGCTAATGTCATTGAGTCTACTGAAAAGTAAACCTTGCGTGGAAGTTAATCTCCGCACAGACGAAATGTTGGAGGGTTATACTCCTGTCTGCATTGACCTCTTCGTTCTGCTTGGTTGAAGAGCAGATTGCTCCTGTACCATCTGATTGTCCCTTTTTTCGAAACGAGCCATTGCTGTTAGGGTTTCGTGCGAGTGGGATGATGTGTCTGCCGTCACTACTTCAGATTGCACTGTGGGATCCTGTTGGATCTGGAAACATTCTATTTGCTTCATTGTTGCATAATGGCAGCCTCGTGCTATAGGTTGGTCCCCATGTATCGTTCCTTCAGAGTGGTTAGCAGTGTACTTAACGCATTGGTGAAGGGTGGAGACTACTGCTTCCATCTGGTGGACAATGGTCTTTCCAAGATAAGGTTATGGGTAGACGGCGCGTCTACTACCATGAAGTCCAGAAACTGGACCTTTATGAGTTGTGGCTCTCGTGCCACTACGGCTAATCCTATCTTCCTGATTGGGAAGCATTTTTCTTCGCTAAATCCGATTAGCAGATAGTCTGAGGACATCAGATTCTTCTCCTTGAGGTCCATACCGTGGAACGCGTTCTAGAACAGGACGTTGAGCGAACTTCTCGTATCTACCATAGCTTTTTTTTATCTCCCACCTCGCAACGAAGACTAATATGATAAGAGCATCATTATGCGACGTTCGGACTCCTTCGATGTCCTTGTCTGTAAAGGCTAAAATGGGAATGGGGCTTTGCACCCTCGAGTAGTAAACGTTTATCTCCTCATCTGCTGGCCGTGTCTGCATCTCCAGTAGAGTCCGCTTGCGGGACCTAATCGACTGGTCTTCATCCGGTCCGCCTCTATGAAGGACATAGATTATGCTCGGAGTCTCCTTTATTTCATTGATCGACTCCCCCCGGTTCCCTGTGTATTTCTAATCATTTTTCGGAGTCCAGGAATTCCTTTAGCTTGCCCCTGCGGATCCAGTACTCGATCTCGTACCTTGGACTCTTGCAGTCATTGGTGTTGTGACCACCTTCATTGTGGTATGAGCAGTACTTGTTGTCCCGCTTGGAGGGGTTTTCACGTTGCTTCGGAGGCCACTTCAGAACTTCCCAGCTTTTCATGGAATTCAGAACGTTCGATAAGCTAGAATTGAGGAGGGTCACGTCCTTGGATCCAACGTAGTTGGATGCTTTCTCTGGCCTGGCCCAGCCAGGGTCTAAGTTGTTGTCATTGCGCTTTCGCTTGATCCTTTCTTCATCCTCATGCCTCCTTCCCTCCTTCCTGTTTTTAGGAGCGGAGGGGTTCTTATCACCTTCCATTTCCCTCTTCACAGTTCTCAGCTCTTCTAAGGTGATGTACCACTGGGAGCTCTTAAGGAGCTCCATCATATCCAAAAAGGGTTCCAAGGTGAGATATTCATAAAGTTTTCCCTACTTTAGGCCCGCGGTGAAAGTCGTCACGGCTGTGTCGTCGTTGCAACTATCAATGAGTGTCAGCTCGACGTTGAAGCGCGTGACATATTCTCTGAGTGTCTCATTGGATCTTTGTTTCAAATAGGGTATGCAGTGTGGGCCCTTCCGAAGGCGTTGGCTTCCGACAAACCACATTAGGAACTTTTTCGCCAGCGTCTTGAATGAGTCAATTGACTTTGGCGGGAGATTGTGGAACCATGTCAGTGCTAACTTCTTTAGGCTAGTAGGGAAAGTTCTGCATATCACCGACTCGGATCCTTCCTTGAGTGCCATTACATGCTGGTAATAGCGTAGGTAGTCGAACGGGTCGGTGGTCCCGTCGTAGAAGTTGAGCTTTGGAGGCGTAAACTTTTTTGGAAGGGCCTTGTTCATAATACGGTCCACGAACGGTGGAACAGAGAGGCGATAGAGCATGTCTGGGTCGTGTGCCCCTCTACCGAGGGGGTTCTAAGGGCCTAGCCTCTTTGCCCTGCCGCCTCCTCTAGTCCAATAAGAACTAGTAGGGGCTTGACTCTCCTGTGCTTGCTCTTTGTCGTCTTTTAGAAATGGAGGCTTGTGTTGTTCCTGATCTTCATTAGCGGGTGGAGGGTTCTGTTGTACGAGAGCCTCCATCGCTTTGACGATTTGTTGTATTTGAGACGACAACAAATCTATCCTAGGGCGTGTCATTGTTGTTGTTGGCGCGAGGGTGTGAGTCTACTGCACGTGCGTCACTAACACTACCCAGAGCTGCAGTATGGCTCCAGTCTGAGCATTTGATGTGTCCCCTTGTTCTCCATTGTTGCGCGATCTAATGGTCACCATCTCTTTGTATTTTGAAAATAGATGATGCTAGTGAAGGGTTAGGAACTTTGTCGTCCCCACGGACGGCGCCAAACTAATGCAGTCGTTTTTCGCTTCTTGTTTTGACCTTGACCTGCACAAGGAACACATGTGAGCCACATACCACTGTTGTGGTGGCAGATGACACTCCGATGCTAAAGTCAGACAGGGATCTGAGGAAGGTGTAATGCTGTTAACAGATAATGTGTAGCGTACCCTAGCTTACCAACCTCATGTCTTATTTATAATGCAGGAGTCCTGGTTCAACCAGACCATTGATGGCGTAGTTTAGGGAAAAAGATCTGCGTGGAGATCCTTATCTAATTAGGAGTCGTGCTGTGGAGGGAAGTTTCCTTATTAGCCATGTGTTCCTAGATACGCGGGAGATAGTTCCCGTTCTGGGAGTATTCTATAGGTAGAAGTCTCCATATGTGATACATACTCTGGAATTTACTTTCTAGTTGGAAGCGAAGAGCTACTGTAATTGCTCGTCCGAAACTGGTCCTCGACATACTTTCCTTAGCAAGGCTTACGGATATTTAGGATAGTTGTGAGACACGTGGACATAGCAGGCTGTGAGAATTCGAGTTCGTCTGGCGAACTGCATTGGGCATGCTTAGAACCGCTTGGGCCGAATCAGTGTTAGGCTGACGCTAGGGCTTGTTATTCCTCGAGATCATCATGACACGTGTATGACGCAGAATTGTGACCGTTTTGATGTAACATACGAAACATTGCGCACTAACGATTTTTTTTTACTAGTTCTGAATACTTTCAACCAAACAAATTTTGTTCAAAATCCTATAGCATGTTCTGACTTTTGGATTAAATAGTTTGTTGAAGATTACAACAAAAAGACTATTCCTATCTCCCACTGAAGACGTAACTCAATTTCATGTTACTTGCAGCTGCATGTAGTACCATGTCTGCTACTTGATCCAGCTGGTAATTTTGGAACCCCCACATGAGAAGAATCGCAGTAAATGTCTGCTACTTGATCCTGTTGGTAATTTTGGTGCCCCCAAATGAGAAGAATCGCAGTAAACAAATCAGTGGAGGATCAGAGTTGGGTGTGGATTGCATAAGTTACCCACGAGAAGGCTCGCATTCACATCTGTATCACTGCTGCGAAAGTGGGAAGAAACAGTGAAGTGCATTCATGTTCATAATGCTTCAGTCAATTTAATCTTAGGACGACATTCATTGAATGGAGCTCCAGGAAGAAAGAAATTGACATATGAGCATATTAGAATTGCTTTCTAGTCAAATTTACCATTGCATATTAACAACTTTGGTCCAACCTACACTCCACAACTTCTCTTCCCTGTATATGCTCCGCTTTTGGTATCCCTTACAAACAATGCAAATGCATTCCTTGATAAGATTTACAAAAAGCGGATATGAAATTAAAATACATAACCTCTGCATCTTCACATTATGAGACCCCGCATTATTTTATGTGATAAAATATTCTGAATTTTTTCGCAAAGAACTCTCACATGTTGGATTATACTTTTTAATAGAGTCCATATTATTTATGAATTTTTATTATTACGTGGAACTCAATAGAGTTCACATTTAGAAGAGTTTCTTATAATTCAAACTCTTCCATAGAGTCTTTATTTTTCTTGCATATTATTTAGCTACACATTGAAGAAAATATATGTAATAAAATATATATTGGAGAACAAAGGTATGTGAAACGCTCGCCAACAAGAAAAAAACCAAAAAAAATCGTGATACAAGCATTGTTTTTAATACCAAGCAACCGCAAAGTAATGAATAAAAAATTAATGCATTGCAAAGTGATGCATTCTGCATTACTTTGCAAAATGCA